>OY735237.1:6532296-7262296 GCA_963457665.1 Thysanoteuthis rhombus
GATTACATAAATTGCATTGACAGATATTGGAAAATAAGTTACTGAAGTAACTGAAACAAAATTTTGAAAAAAGTTTTTAATGTTTAGTGTTTAAAGCTGTAAAGTTTTCTAGACATATATATATATATATATATATATATATATATATATATATATATATATATATATAATATGTTATTAAAGTCAGCATGTTCAAAAGAACTAAACTCAGTCCTGTATACTTCGAAATTTCTAATGAGAGATGGTCTACACATACCACATAGGTATGTAGGCAGATAATTAGTAAGAACCATTGAAGGATCTGTAGGTAAGTTGTACAATCAATTTTATTAATACTTAGTTCCTAGATAAATCAATTACAGCCATATAAATGTACATATTTTCCCAGTTTCCACACGAGAACACGATATGACAACATTGGTATAACTTGGAGTCTCATAAGCAGATTCATAAAAGAGTTCCATTATTCATATACATTGAAGAGTTCTATGGTCAATTACAAATGGTCCATGAATTTAAGAGTTCATTTTTACAAACTTTATATAAAATACTGAAAAATGCATCAACTTGTCATTATACTTTATATAATATTAAGAATCTATCTATCATAATGAACAATGTTACCTTTTCTTTTTGTTTCCTTGTTTCTCTATCCGTAATACATAATAAAAGTAAGATAAAAAATTTTCTATGGATGGGTTATTGGATAGTTTGAAAAAAATTAAATTTTCGTTTTTTTTTTAGATTGATTGACAGAAGATGAAGATTGATTTTTTGCAATATGAAATATAAACATTTTGAGACAATAGATATACAGATTCAGAAGTAAAGCTCAAAATAAAAAGTGATGTAAAATTTAATGCTATTGATATATATATATATATATATATATATATATATATATACATATATGATAACTTGTATTGGTAAAGTCAGGATGTTCTAAAGAACTATACTCAAACCTGTGTACTCTAATATTCCCTCTGCACACACACAAAAGATCTGTTCCCTTAAATGAAACATTTGTCAGCAAAAGACCCGGATGTTTTATCACATATCAAGAGCAGATATAGCATATGAGCTGCAGTTTTGGTTACATTTACTTACCTTAGCTCCATTATAATGAAAGAAGGATTATGAATGTGATTTTCAAAGAACATTGGTTTAATATCTAACACTTTCATTATTAACTGCCAGTTTCAACTGTTGAATGGCCAAATATTCAAGAAAATCAGGGACCCTTTTCAGAACCTTCATCTGTCCTTAGAGATTAACCAGTTCAAAGCAGAGAAAACAAAGAAAAAAAGAGATTTCTTTCCTCTGATACAAAATTGATACAACAGTTTTATTAATTTGGCAAAGGTTTATCCAGGGACAGCATCGGTTTTTTGTACAATTCACATAGTATAATGGATAGTATAGAGTATGATCTGTACTGGATGCCCCCCACAGCCTTGTGCCACAATAAGCCTAGCTTAGTAAATACCAATAGCGCACCATTTTTGTGTAGCTAGAAATTCAGTTTTCTCAAAAATTGTTTGTCTATACAGTCTATTCTCTTTACTAGACCAAGTGTAAAGTACTAAAAATGTTATTTGTAGTCACATTGGGACTTATTCTTGAACTTAGCAGAATTAGGTGAGGGTAGAACAATCAGAAAAGACAGTTTTGTATCTATTTCTCCAGATGGTAATAACTTACAGTTGGTATTGCAGAGTTGTTACCCTTGGTGCTGACCGGAAAGGTTGCAAATTTCCTCTGGCTTATAATGCATGTTAATGATACTAAGTGATAAAACCACGGGATTGGCAATTGTGAGACGAAATTGTGACAGATATAATAGGCATACTGAACACGTCAAGGGCTAAAAATACATGTTCGTGTATTTGTGAGAATTCACATGACACACTGAGATAATTGCAGCATAAAAGTAGTGAGTTCCTATAAAAAGAATGCTATTTCTGTAAAAGCTACAAAGAATCGTAAATCAAAGTTTCAAAAAACAAGGGATACCTGAAGTTTGTTGAGTCAGGGTTTAAGAGGGTCTGCTGAATTGAAAGCATGAGCTTCTTGAATAGAAAATCTATAGGAACAAAGAAATTTTGAAGTTCTGATGAGAGAAATTTTGTTACGACCATGTTATCCATCTCAGCATTCGGAATTCAAAAGTTGGAAGAGAAGTCAATTAACAACGTAATTTTATGCTCAATTGATCACTTGTTATGTGTCCAGCAGTGTTCCATTGCTTTTTCTAAAATTTGGACTATCTAGTGATGCTTTTTCCAATTTTTGGTTGATCACCCCCAACATGGTATGTTGCTAGAAGATGATAGTCATGTGAATTTGATATAATATGATTTTTGTTTCCTTTGACATGATACATTGAAGGAAGACCTTTCTGGTGAGTTTTGCATATGTTCTGTATGCAGTATTTATTTGGTTTATTTTGTTGTTGACAAATGAATTTTCAACTTGTTTCACTGATTGACCATGAGAACATGGTTTCCCATTGAGTGGGCCATAATCCAGAACACGTCTAACAATTGGTCTGTTGAAACTGCCCAATTCTGGTTTCTTTTTCTAGAATGGCATCTGGCCACACCGTATTTTAGATGTACCAAACAATACTGATTTCCGAGTTCAGAGTTCATAAATTTTTAACATCTTTGTTTCTTTTCAATTAGCAACTCTCATGGTCTTTTAACAACAAAATTTTGCTAGCTATAATCCTCACTAGGACATGAAATGTCACACCGAAGGCCGGGTAGGCCACACAGTGGAAAAAGTTGGAAAACACTTGTCAACATCCACTTACATGACGAGGGTTTCATTGGTAAATGTATGAAAGTGACTGTAAGATCTCAGGGGAAAGTGAGAGAACAGCTATGTCAGGATTTCGTAACTTTTAGTGTCTGATATCATTGAGGTAATTTCCATGTATCTCAAAGGGAGGTAATCTTCAAACTCTGCTTGAAAATAAGATTTGATCACTAAAAATTACGAGTCACATTTCGGGTTATCTATCCCCATAATCTGTTCGAATAAATCATTTCAAATTTAAAAGTTTTTCTTGTTTCAATGGTTTAAAATTTTGTTTGTTCCAATAAGTTTTTTTACATTTTGTTTGTTTCATTGAAATAAATATAAAGGTTTTTGAAGGAAAATTTCATTAATTTTTATTACCTCCCTTGATTGTTAAGAAATAAATGAATTTCAGACATTAAAAGTTGTGAATATTGCATTGTTGTCTGCATATTGCAATTCAAGTAAAATTGATCAGAAGTCTTCACTCATGATTTCAGTCTTTTTTTTATCAAATTCATCAAAATTGTCGAAGGGAGATAACTTCAATCAAGAATCATTTTCCTTGATAATAAAATTAAATCATTTCTAATGGATTCAAATGTTCAGATTCGTGGAGTATTTCCAGAGCCAGAGAACCCAGAAGGATATGAGACAGAAATTTAACAATGGCTGAAAGTAAAGAAACCCCTCTGTTCTTGCCACAGAATAACCAATCTCCCATCTTGAAGATAGTAGCAATATGTATCAGTAACAGCAATAATGATTTTGTGGAATAAGATTCTTCTAACATATTCAAAGTGAAAATTGAAGCATGGCTCCAACATCCAAATGATTTGACTTTTCATCTCTTGACCATAAGATGGATTTATTCAAATAAAAAATAAATTAGCTGTGGTATTATAGTATAGTAGATTAAATACCTGCCTCTATAGCCGGAATAAATTGCTGTCAATAAAAGAATCAATAAAATAGATAGATAAAACTAGATAGTAGTGCTTATTTCAATTTGTTTGAAAAAATAATATTTGTAATTTTAGCGGGTTTTTTTTTTTTGTTTTTTTTTTGCAATCTCAGATAAGTGGACGTGTATATATGTTTAAGACAAAATAAACAGTCACAATTCTTCTTACACTCAGCCCCTTTCTAGAAAGTACCCACTATTACACTTACTTTGTCTTTATGAATAACGGATTAACTTTTGGTGAATTATAATAGGATTTAATCTAACATGAAAAGTGGATTTCATTGACAACATAATTGCAAAAGACTAGATCAAGAGAGAAATATTTGATTATAGTTATGACATAGAAATTTCAAAGCCCTTTCATTCTGTGCAGTAAGTCTTGTATTTGTTGGATTCAAGATACATTATGCTGTACACTAACATTGGCTCAGACAATTTGATAGCTTATTCCCATCTTTGATGTTAACACAATATTTTGGCTGATAATTTCTAGGTGCGATGAGGAATATTCCTAAAGAAAGAGGGTCGCTTTTATCGGTCTCTTTCTTACAAATTTTCTCAAAAAGAAGATGGTACCAAGCAGAAAATTTAAACATTAACCGTAACGCTTGAAGGTAGGTTATTCTATTTTGGCAAAACAAGCAGTATAGCTTGTTCTACAATTTTCAACATGGAAAAAAATCTGATTTTCTTTCTTTGTTAAACCATATTTCTGTTTCATGTCTTTGTTGAGCAGATGAGAAAAATTATAGTTATTATATACCAACCGGAACAATCCTTTTCTTTTGCGCTCTAGGTACAGTAACTTGATCAAACTGTCAACCAAACACTCACCTGATTCAAAAAACTATACACTTTTTTTTCGATGTAAAGGAAACCATATAGTGTTGAAATCTGTACTAGTTTGAGTATTTAGTTGATCCAATACATCTCCTATCCTTATCAATCATCTGGACCTTAATACATGGAAGCCACTGAATGGAAAATAAATGAAAAAATGATTTTGAAGAGAAAAAAAAGAATGTTACCTGCTGACACTTTGTGGACTAGGACTGCGTCGACGTCTGGCCACAGGAGACCGAGATCTGCAAAAAGGAAAAAAGAAACATTTCAAGAGGAAAGAGACCATACAGGCATCCCCCCTGTTATAACATGGGTGTTGGTGTCCAAGAGAGCCAACTGCATTATAACTGAGCCATGATAGCCAGGGTTGCTAATTTAGCTATTTTTTTAGATAAATCTAGCGCTAAAATAGCTTAGTCAAGCTATTTTTGAGCTAGATTAATATTTTGTGTTCTATGTTTCACTCATGTTATATTTTTAACCGTGCTATAAAAAAGCTGGTTGTAACAGGGGAGGCCTGTAATAAAATTATTCAAATGAAATGTTAGGATTCAATCAACACATTAGCAGAATCGTCGTCAGCAAAATGATGTTGAAGCAGAGATCTGGTCAATGGTGTCCATATTTGGGCATTTTTGCGTCCTGGACAACTATGTCCAAGTTGATTGTGTTCCGGTCATTGATGTCCCAGGACATTTCTGTTTTTTGTATCCTCGACATTTGGGTCCCAATATATACATATATTACATATTAGATACTATTTTTTTAAAAATATCTTTGTGTCCTGAACATCCCTATACCGATAGATACATATTTCATATAACAAATAATTTTACGTACACCTGTAATTTTTTTTTATCAAAAAAATATCAATCAGAAAAAGAATTGTAGCATGGATTTTGTTGATCCAAATTTTGAATTAATGAATCAAAAATTATGAAAAATCTTTTCAATTAAAAAATTACATGAATATATAAAATTATATCTAATATAAAATAAGCATTTATTAGTAGGAAAATGTTCAGGATACATAGATATAAAAATGGAAAAAAATCAAATTAGATTATTTAATATGAATATATATATTAATATGAAATATACACACAGCCATTGGGGTCCTCAAAATTTGTGTCTGTTTTTTTTTTGTGTCCCAATATACTGTATATGATGGCAAGTAAGTCATCACCCAAACTAAGATGTTAATTCAAGTTCAGTCTAATATCGCTGAATAAGTCAACTCTCCCAGATGAGGCTGCATTGTATCCATCAGAGTGACTAGTTTGTAGGATCTAAACAAATTAATATGATCAATTAGAAAAAATTCTTTATGCTTAAAAAGTAAACTTACACACCAGCATATACAGTATAATCGCACACAAAAAAATAATGTCCAGGCACCCCCATGACTGGGATGTATTCGACCAGAAGTTATCCAGGACACAATTGTGTTCTCACAGTGTCATATTATAAAATAGGATTTTAGTATTGGGACATTTCATGATACATGAGATAAATGACAAACACACTAAAGTCTGATACAGGGGTCCCCTGTTATGATATGGGTGTTGTGATCTAAGAAAACAAACCACATTATAACCGAGCCATGATAACCAGAGTTGCCAGTTTAACTATTTTTTAGATAGATCCAGCTATTTTGGAGCTATATAAATATTGTAGGGTCCACAATCCACCCAGGCTATAAGAAATAGCATTATAACAGGGACGCCCGTAATGAAGGAAAAAAATTTGCACGCACACATGCACAAATGGAAAGTTATATTAGTGTGTTTTTCTCCAGAAAAATGCCTGTAGACTCTTTGGGGAGCATAGGGCCCTGGCCACTCCGTTGCAGTTTCAATAACAATTAAGTTTTACAGGGTGGAGTTGCTAGCTCCATGTCCAACCATCCTCCATTACCTGGGTTTGGGACCAGCTATGGCGACTGCCAAGCTATAGATTTTTTTCTGTTAAAGTAACCTTCTCTTAGATGGACTGTATTACAAGGGCTAAAGGGCTCCAACAGCCCCGTTATTTACCCATGGTTTGGGGGGTCAAAGTGATTGATGCCTTTCCCAAGAGCATTAGTGCAAAGTGAATGTAAGCAGTCGAGGCCACAACCCCAACTTGGTTTGCCGATTTCCATTTTTTGTACTGGAAACTTTTATGCCACCCTTCTCCTCCATTTTCTCTTTTTATGAACCTAATTTTCATGTTCTTGGGTAGTGGGTGTCATTTTTTGATTGTTTGTGTATGAGAAGAATAGAAAATGGCTATCATTCCCTTCAAACTTTGCTTTTGTGGCTAGGATGAGGTAAATTACAGAAGTAATTGTTTTTCTTACTTTGTGATTAAAAATAAGCAAATTTTTCTATTGTCCAATAGAAAATAAGTTGATTTTGAATTAATCACCACTATGCTCAACAGACCAGTTTAATCACTGAAGCTGGATTTAGGTTATTCCTGTGCTATTTGTATGTATTTATCTGGACTTTACCCAGCCTTTACTGTTCATAGTAGAAAATTTTGCACAAACTCCCCTCAATGTTTTTTTTGTTTTTTGAAAATTCCCCTCATAAATAGGTTTTTAGTGGGTCTCAATATACAATGTAAGGTCATGCTAAATTGGTCACCAATTTGTGCCCACTTTTTTTGTTGTAGAAATTCAGACTTTTTTTAGTGATCACAGCCCAAGTAAAGGCAAGAGAAGAATTCATTGATCACTCCTTTTTTCAACTTTTCAACTGATCAGCCGTATCAATATTCTTTGCTATCACTGTCCTGTTCACAAAAGCAAAGATTCAAGTGAATAATTGTCATTTTCAATACTTTTTAGATATTATCAATTAGAAGAATAAAACTCATCACCCAGGAACAAAGAAAATTCTCTTCAAGTTGCACGGTGTAATTTTAATAACATTTTAAAATATCAAGTGATAGTCATCAATTGATATTGTAAAATGGTGAAAGCTCTAGGATTATTTCACACACACACAATTTTTTCCATAATGGCAACATTTGAAAAATTGTCTCGGATCTGTATTTTTATTTTCAGAGAGAAAAGGAAATGATATGAAAGCAAAATGGAATTGAAAATTTCATTTATGTTACAAAAACACGAAAAGTTTTCAGATTAATATCAATTTTTCTTCTAATCACCTACTTGAAATTTATCATTCAAAGTATCTAAAACAAATCTTTGAAATTATCTGGGGTTTTTTTGTTTTCTTTAATTTGTACTGGCTGTTAGTTTTCATTATAGCAGTGTAAATCTCAGATTGTCTTCAACTATTGTTTAAAAAGTCTTCAGATAATACCAGTTATCTCTTCAATCCATTCTTGGGAATTCAGAAAGTAATCTAAGGACAGTAATCCTGATAAAGATTACTTCCTTTGTACTTTTTGGTAATTTAAAAAAAAATTTTGTTCAATCCAATTCACTCAAAATTTTTAAAAATTGTTTTTATTGAAGAATTATACAGCAGTTATAAGCTGTCCACAAATCTGAGAGTTAAATAGGATTTGAAACAAAGAAGATACTTCTTTTTTTTCTGGAAAAATCATGTGTATCTAATTGAAAATTCCCATTTACAGTCAAAATAATTTTGAAAAATTTGTAGATTAAAGCATTTTGTAGCAACTCACTTTATTACTTTATTAATAACTAGGGCAGTGCATAAGTGAATGTTTGGAAGGGCAGGACTTTATGGTGTTTGAAGCAACCTTCCATAATAGACATGTAAGATGATTTTGCATTCGTTATACAGAGCTATGGCTTTGATAGATTTTGTTTATTTGCTCAACTGTTGCCAATTTAGATATTTTATATCTAAATTTAGATTAACTGACAAGATATTTTATATCTAAATCTAGATCGATAATTTTCAATAAAAGATCTATAATCAGTAGTTTTTCATTTTTTTTATTTAATTGTAGTTATAAAGTAATTGCTGGGTATACATGCATGCACACAGACACAGATTTCTCCAAATGGTAACTTCTAATTAAAACAGATCTTTATATCATATCAAATTAAAAAATGAATTGGTACATAAGAAGCTTAATTTTCTCAAATTCAGGATAAGTAGTTTTCGGAGATTCTGGTAAGTAAATTATAGAGTGTATATTTACAAAAAAGTGATCAGAGTTATAATCTTAAAATAACTCTCAAATTCATACAAGGAAAATTGGATGTCAATTTCAAGAGAAATAACTTCTGGTTAACTTTATTCTCTCTTAATCATTTGGTGCATTTTTATGAAATTTGAAGAGTTCCACTTTTATGTTATTCATTGAAGCGTTCCACTGTCAATTGCGAATGGTTTCAAGAGGTAAATGAATTTAAGCGTTAATTCACAAAAGTCTGTCATCACATAACTCAAGGATGGTTAGACCTATGGCAATCAAATTTGGACTATATTGTCTCTTTTCTCCATTATCATAATATTGAATAAATCCTATCCAATCATACACCGTTAAATCTTATACATTAACCCATTAACTGTGACAGATGAAGAGTTATAGAATTCATTATTAGATAATCTATAGCAAGTTATCTATTGAAAGATAAAAGCCCAGACTGACAGAACTGAATTACCATCAATCACAATAAAACAGAAATTCTATTGTTAATGATAGAACAGCGATTTCCATCATTCACAATTATTAGGTTAAAAAGAAAAAGTATCTTTATCATGTGATAGATTAAATTTTATACATATATTTGGCAAAAAAACAGTGTTTGGGTAACAAGGAGTTTGACATGGAATAAGACTTGTTAAAACATTTTTTACAACCAATAACAAAGGAGTATTAGATAGCAAGCTAGGTTAATTAGTATGTTTCAAAACACTTTAACACTAGAAAAATCATCTAATGTTAGAAGTAGGAATCTTGAAATAACCAAAAAAAAATTGAGAATTGGTACCAATAACTTTTTTCAGAATATTAAAAAAAAAATGATGAATTAAGGGTTCAAAGTCAGGATCAGATCTCTAAATTTTTATGAACTGAATTAACACTTCTTCGATCAATTCTATCTACTCTAGTATTTGAGCCATTTCTTTGTTTGTCTGTGCCTCTTCTCATAAAAACTACAAGGCCGATTGACCAGATATTTGGCATGGAGAATCAATAAATATTGTCTTCCCACACAGGCAAACCTTCAAGGTCACCAAGGGTCATTCTCTGGGCAATCTTTGGTTCTCAACATCTGAAAAATATCATTTTTATACCAGGATTTTCATCATTCTTTCTTCTCAGGAATGGCACACATATTTCATTAAAATCTGTTCTTAAACCAGTTTTGGTGTTTTTGGGTGATTTATTGCTTTTTTTACTATAAAACTGCTTATAGCAGCAGCAATTAAAGTAACAAGAGTATTTTCATTTCCTCCCTCTACCCTTTTTATTTCCTCAATGACAAAAAGTATGTGGGGGAAAGGGAAGGTGGTAGAGGGATGGAGCATAGGGACACATGATTCTGTGTTACTGCTAAATCAGGTAATTTAAAAAAAAAGGAAATTGTAAGTAATTATCCAATTACCTTTTTCTCTCTGTCATCTCGCATTTTATTTCTATTATTATTCATTTCTTTTAATAATATTTATCTTCATCTTAATTTGTGGTTGATCTTTAAAAATCATAACTTGAGTAAAGCCATCATTCTACAACAGGGAGCAAACAGCAGAAATTGGAAATGAAGATTTAGGTGTCTATGTAAATATTTTTTTTCTTCATTTGATATGTCAGGTAAGAGGAAATAAAGAACATTTTTTTCAATGTGTTGTCTATTTTGAAGTTCTGTTTTTCTCAGGCAATGCCCGGTATCTCTGCTGGTAACATATATGATTTTCCTGAACAGGGTTACCATTTAGGCTAATTTGACTATTTTAAAAAGCATTTGGCTATGAACTTTTTTTATTTATTTTTTGGGACATTTTTTGACTTTTTTTCATTTCCGTTTTTATCTTTGAAAAAATTAAAGTTTACGTCAAGGGCTCTATTTACAATGTATTTGTAATGCTAAACTGCACCCTTACTTTTTGCCACTTATACAGAACAAAAAATGCTGACTTTGTTGCAGTAGTATTTTCAATGAATTCTCATTTTTTATATGTAATGCAGTATCACAATGTTTTTAGGTATTTGGTCATTCTTTTGTATGTTTTGGGATAAGAACATCTCAAACTGTCCGGCAAACCTGTTACCAAATACATTATCTACATTTGATTTTCAAAAAAATTATACAAGCTTTTCTACATGATAGGAGAGACAAAAAGGAGCAAAGGTTGACTTGCAGATTCAAGCATTAGCTTGTTCCTGTATTCAATTGAATTGCTGTCATCTCTTAGGATAAGAGAGATTTTTTGAATAAGAGATCTATGAATAACAGGTCTGGTTTGTCACTCAACTGAAACTGTCATGCAAACAACGTCTTTTTGCAGCATGCTGTATTGGGGTAATCGATTTGAAAAATCAGAAAAGAGGGTGATCAATGAATAAGTTTATTCCCTTGCCTTTTGTCAGGTAGGAATCACTGAAAAAAGTCAGAATTTCCAACGAACAAGCGGACACAACACAAACTAATGGATCGATTTAGCAAAAACTTACCTTGCAAACTGAACTTGCCTCTAAAAAAAAGTTTTTGTTGGTGGCGAAATCGAAAAAAAAACCGATCTTTTTTCTAGACATAATAAGGAGTAAATGTTTAAATTGTCAGCCCTCTAGCTCAGTTTGTGCGGCTTGTACGCATAATCCATACATAGCCGTCCAGACCAACTTGAAAACCTATGTTGACAGTTTTGATCAACAGTTTTTTATATGAATTACAGCCTAATGATTAGTTGAAAGTTATGATAAAATTGCATTACTCCAAAAGATTGGTCCCAATTTGAATTCAGCTGATGTCATACAGATATGCACTCCAAGTCACAAAAAGTCAGTAAAACAGATTCATACATGGCAATGCAGCAGACAACATTTTGTTGCATATTTCTAAGTGGTATATGAGAAATTATCAAAATCATATTGCTTCTTTGGAATTGAATAAATCGAATTGGTTTATAACACAATAAATCAAATTAAAATTCAATTTTTTTTTCAATTTAAATAAATTCAATTGTTCTCACTTGCTTTCAAATAAACTTGTTTGTATGTAAATGAATTAAAAAAATTTTTCCATCTGAATAGATTAATTTGTTTATTAAATTTTTTAGCCATTTGAAATGAGACCTCACCTCTCTGCCCAAAGAGACCCCAATCTAAACAGTCATTGAAATACGAAAAGAATAATTATGCTGACTTTGTGTCAATTTGAGCGCTTATCTGTATGATGTCAGATGAATTTGAATATAAATAAATAAAACCATTTTTTAATTTACATTAATCAAATTTTTCGCCTTACTTCAAAAGTTTTGTCTTTTGTAATAATAAAAAAAACAACAAAAAATGACTCTGAACCAAGTCATTAAGAAGTGAAAACAATAATTCTGTCGAGTTTGAGTGACTTTGAGCATATATTTGTATGATTTCAAACTGGCACCAATCTTCTTAAGGAGTGCCAATAAAATTTGTAATAACCTTTGTCACTAAAAGATGTCTGACTTGGAATTCATTCAAATTGATTTTCTATAAACTTTCTCTCTATTTTTGCAAATGAACCACTTAAAATATAAAGTTGCTCTACAAAACCCTGACTGCAGGCAAATATGCAGATGAAGTGCGCAATCTTCAAACACAATAAAAAGGTTAGCATAGTCAAAGGAGGATCATTAAGTAATCCTAAAGGTAATATCTACATTTTAGTAGGTGATTTTCCTTCAAATGAATATAACATCTGTTACCAAAATTATCATAATCTTACTGTAAAATCAATCATAATGCAGCAGTAAATGTTTTGAAATAAGTCAAGATTTCCATTCATTGATTTAGATGTGAAAATAAAAAGGCTAAGTCAACTTAGAAAATGTAATGCATTCAAGTAAAGAATGTATTCATTGACATAGTCAGGTGATATGGATGTTATTAAGAACCATCACACAAAACTATAAACAATACTGCCAATGTAGGTTTCTTCATTTTCTGTTTTGTTTTTATTTATTTCTATCAGATTAAGTATTACTAAGCATTATTATTTTTCTTAAAATTTAGATGAAGGTAAAGATTAGTCATAAAAATTTAAGAAAAATAATAATGAAAGGTTTCTTCATTTTTCAAGTTGGTCTGGCTGGCTGTCTTTGAAATTTTGTTCCATTTCAGTTCAACAAAATTTTGAATATTTTAACAAGTCTTGAAAATATTTAAAGATTTTGTAATAAGGTGGCAAAGTGTCCTATCCCTTTTTACACATGCATATGTTCGTGTGTACTGGGGTTCCTGGCCATACCATTTTGTCTACAGACTCCAAAATTGGCACTAGACCCCTGCTAAAAATGTTTTTGTATTTGGGGGAGAAAAAAAAGCGGCTTTTTAGAATTTAAAAAAAAAAACTCTAATTTTGATGTTTTCCAGCGGAGAATACCAGTGATGTCATAAATAGAATTTATTCAGACCATATTTATTCTTCCATGGAATTGTTTCACATGACTTTAAATTTTGGCGCAATAGTTGTACATTTATTGACAGTGATGGTGAGTTGTGTTTTTCAAATAATACACTGTCAACATCATCATAGGTTATTGCAGTTTTTAAATGGGTCTGGCTGGCTGGCTATGTATGTGCTGTATGTATAGGTAGCCCCAATCAAGCAAGAGGGCTTAAAATCTAAACATTTACTCCTTATTTTGTCTCAAAAAAAAACGTTTGTCTGTTTTTTAAATACACCCCTGTACCAACCCAACATTTTGAAAGTTGGTTCAATCTACAATGTAAGTTAGTTAAATTAGTTCCTTTTCACACAAAATTCAGATGTTTTAATGATCCAGCAAAAGGTGAGTAACTCGTTCATTGATCATTCCTTGGTAATTAACATTTTTAAAAACTGTAAACCAAAACTGTCGCATGGATTTCTTCAGTTTTCAAGTCAATCTGGTTGAATATCTATCTTTCTGTACGTCATTTACAGGCCGTACCAATGCAACAAGAAGACTGAAAATTCACCAATTTTAAGAAAAAATTGTTTTTTTTTCCCAAATCCCCCGTCTTCAAATAAGTTTTTTAAGGGATTGCTCGATTTACAATGTAAGTTTATGCTGAATTGGCCCTAAGTATGCGTCCAGAAGGGCTCACACTGGCTTTTTGAAAATTCGTTTTTTTTCCCAAGAGATCATGATCCACCAAAAGGCAAGAGAAGTAACTTATTCATTTTCTAATTTTTTGATTGAACACCCTAAACATGGCATACAGTCAAAAGACATTGACAATTTACCTGCATTTTTTAATGTTTAATTTGATAAAACCACTGGCAAAGTACTGTGATTCCTTTACACCAATCAGTAAAAAATAATCTTTTGAAGAATTTAGTCGGTTGAACAAATTTTTAAAATTCTGAGGCCAACTTGGTATCTAAATCATTTTCAGTTTCTTTCTTTTATCTTATGTAAATTTTGACAGTAAAAACATTCGATCTTTATTTTTCTACTTTGATCAAAATTGAAAATTCAGCCCAGCTTGAGAGATGTAATAGATACACTTTTTATGCACTCAATAGACTGAGTAAACATTGCAGTAATGGTTCACAAATCCTCAGATATCAAGTAAAAAACAGTTAGAGATTCTCTTTGATAGATTGATTTGGGTTCCATTTCACCTCAATACTGTTAAAGAAATCTGTGTGTACACACGTATGCTCCATGATTATTCAACAACTGGCCATTTCACGGAGTTGACATTCACAAGATATATTAGTTAGCACACAAGGCAGTGCAATGTTGAGTGAAGTTTTTGGGATCAGTGGTTTTCAAGGGATCTAATAAAGATAAATTTTTTGAATTTTAGATAATGAATCTATCTTCATATTTTCTACAAATGATCACCCTTGAATTCTGCTCTTTAGAATTATCGACATAGAATATCTAAATTGGCAACACTGAAGAGAAGTAACTGAAATACTTATGTACGACAGATGGAAAATTATTTTACATGACAATTATGGCAGGCTACTCCTCATACCATGAAGTCTATCCCCTTCTAAACACGCACCTTTGGAAGGGCATTGTCCTTGTATCTTGAAATCCTTTATTAGATCTGCAGGTATAATAACTAGCAATACAAGTAACATTACATTATCTTTAACCACCAACACTGCATTTTTTTCTCAAGGGTGCCAAGATTTTGTTTACTTAGTAACTTTGAAAGCCTATAAGTTGTGTGTTTGTTCACATATGATTGAAAGTGATGTGACAGAATAATTGTGAAACTCATTCACACTATGATTCAGTGATCAAAGTTGCTTGCAGAGGCAGCACAAACTTTTGCTTGGCAAATAAAGTCACCTATGAAATGCTAAAGGTTAAGAGGTTCTACATTATTATTCTCCAAATGATGAATCGATCTTACATCAAAATGACTAAAATAAAAGAATGCATGAATCACTTGCAGGTAATTGAAAATAAAAAAATACTTTAAAATCATACAAAATATCATAACACGCCATAAGGTGTTCAACAATTGTTCTTAAAGATAGATATTAGAAAATATCAACCAAAACCATCATCAAAGAGTTTCTTCAGTTTTTAAATGATTCTGGCTGATTGGATATTTACCTATTTTTTCATGTGTACATGACACACAAATACAGCTAGGGGGCTGGAAATTTAGACACATACTCATTATGTTTAGAAAAAAGGTTTGTTTTTTTTTTGTTTTTTTAAAATTCACTCACAAAATAAGTTTTTTTTCCTGGGGAAGAATGCCCATTTATAATGTTAAGTTATGTTGAATTGTTCCCTTCGTTTGTGCCCAGTAGTGCTCATGCTCTCTTTTCGAAATTGGGACTTTTTAGTGTTCAAATGAAAAGCAAGAGAAGTAACATATTCGTTGATTACCTCTTTTTCCGTTTTCAAATGGATCACTTCCAACATAACATGCTTCCAAAAAATGTTGTTCTCATAACAGTTTTGTTCCAGTGACTAATCAGATCAGTTTCAGTAAAAATTATTAACAGTTTAAAAATTAAAGATGAAGTTCATATCATACTTAATTTTGATAGTATATATATATATATATATATATATATATATATATATATACATACATATATCCTGTTGATCAAACCATATTCAAAATACTTCCTTTTTGAAACAGGGAAGATTTCTCTTTTTTCATTTCAATGATTGTGAAAAATTGAATTAAGAAAAAAAAAAATGAAACAGGGAAGGTTTGAAGAAAATCATACTGACATACATGCCTTTTAAGTATTGCAGATTTTTCAGGAGTCCATTTTATTTTCTATTCACAATAGAGTTATTTCCCTTTACGATTTTTAACCAAATGACTTACCTTCTTGCTTGGAGACAATTCTTTGGTCATTTTTAATACAGGCGTCAACCGTTATATCATGGGTATGTCCATAAAGCCAACCACATTATAACCAAGCAGCAATCAATTTCAAAATCTAACTATTTTCAAGCTATATGTATCTATTTTGCATCTAGATTATTGTTTTAGGATCCACCATCCACCTGCTCAAAAGGAGTCCTGGAGAAGGTTTTTATTAAATATATGGAAATTATATGGATACTGTGGTTAGTTCATATTAGGTTTTACTACTGAAAAATTAAGCACTACAAACTTTGTAAAATGATGATCTGATTAGCATTAGACATTAATATGAGAAGACTATGAGTTTCTCTATTTATTCTTTTGGAAGCATGCTGTGTTGGGAGTGATCAATTAAAAATTGAAAAAAGGGACAATCAGTGAAAAAGCTACTTCTTTTGCATGATGATGATGATGATGATGATGATCACAAATAAAAGTCTGAAATTTCAAATTTACAGGCGTGAATGCTACTGGATGCAAATTAAGGGACCAATTTGGCAAGAATTTACGTTGTAAATTGAACCTCACCTACTAAAAACCTACTTAAAGGGGAATTTAGAAAAAAAAAGAAACTTTTTCTGATACATAAGGAGTAAAATGCTTAAATTTTCAGCCGTTTAGCTCTGTTGGTGTTGTCTGAGTGGCCATACAGACATAGCCAGCCAGCCAGTCCACCTTGAAAACTGAAGAAATCTATGTCAACAGTTTTACTGACAATTTCTAATACAATGGTACCTCTCTTAATGAGGACAACCTGTTTGTTCCACAAAACATCTCATTAGATGATAATTCGTTAAGTGGATAATAAAACCTAAGGGATTTCAGTAATTCATTTTCCCCTAAAATATTAGACCCCTGAAACCTTAGTAATAACCTTGTAAATAATTTACAATATACTAATTACTTTTTAAATAATGTAATTATAATTCACCAAATATCTATCTATCTAAAAATAAGCGCCTTGATACAAGAAATAAATCCAGATAATTATAAATTAAATCTAGATGATTCTGGATAATTTTATTTAGTTTTTATTTCTCTCAAATTGAAAATATTTCACTAAGAGATTTTCATTTTGGTGATTGGAACCTTTCACTTTAAATGAAATTTTGTTGTAAGAGTCCTTTGGTATGAGAGGTACCACAGTATTTTGGATTTTTTGATTCTTATACAGCATTTTATAACAGAAGTGAACATCAGTATATCCAGTCAATATTTGAAATGAACAAAAAAGTAATTTTTTATCATTTAATGGTTAACTAGTAACTAAAGGTGAGGATATAATAGTCAGACAAGTTTTAGTACTTAGTAAATACACGTAGATATGATTTTTACACATTTTTTGAAGCTCTACTGTTTGGTGAAATTATGCTCAGAAATCTTCATCTTTCCCCAAAATACACTATAAATCAGGTAATCTTTGCTTATATGAATATGAAATGACATTGTTTGTATGCTGTTTTTACATACGTATAAGCAAGGATAACTGAAAATGTCTTGCTTTCAAAAAACCACCATAATTCTCCAACTACCATAAATCTTAAAATAATGGTCTATCGATTCGTGAAACCCCATTTTTCTATCTTCATTAGTTTCCAAGTTATTATGCTTCAAAAAGTGTGACGAATAGGCAGGGTTGGGTTGTTTTTTAAATTCAAATGAATTTTCAAAACTCACGTTATCAAACAGTGAAAACTGCATGCTTCTATGAATAGTTTCTGAGATATTGGGCAGTTCTGTGTCCAATACATTACAGCAATCAAGTTGGGGGTGAGGTCACGAAAAATGAAACATAAATAACCATTCAGTGAGATAAAAGCTCCTGAGGGACCAATTTAGTGAAAAGTCACAATGCAAATTGTCCCCCTCCCTATAATCCTACTTCAGAGGAATTTTTTTTAAAAAGAAAAAGAAATTAGATGCTTAAATTTTCAGCCTCTAGCTCCATTGGTGTGGCCTGTATGTGTGATGCATACAGTTATACATAGCCTGGAAGACCATCTTAAAAAGTAAAAGAACCTATGTTGACAATTTTGATTGTTGTTTTCCAATAAGTCAAAATTAATTCTTAAATTTATGAACCACTTCATACTAGTACTAAACACAGTACACCACTTCCATGAATAGAACTAACTCAAAGGTTATTACAATGCAATTTTTTTTACTCCAATTTGAATTTAAACCCAATCTAAACTAATTCTAGAAATAGTGTGTTAGAAGGTTAGTAAGTTACACACCCAAAGAAAAAAGTAATAAGCACAGGGGTGGGCACATCTAATGAAAAATGCTAACAGTTAAACCACTAAAATTTTAGTGAGCAAGGATGAATACTAACCAATAATTTTCATTATATGTACTTATCTTTGATTTGTTTTTTTATTTTTTTTGCTCTAATACCCTTAAAAAGAGACGTGCAGAGCTGAAAGTTGAATATCTTTTTTCAATAAAACTTAGTAAAATTTCAGCTTTCTAGGTCTGTTTTTGAGGGTTTGGGAGCAAAAAAAAAAGAAAAAAAAAAAGCAAGCTGAAGCTCAATTCATACAGTAAAAGTTAGTGGTTAGAGATTATCTTTGCTTCCACTGAATATTTAGAGGTTTATCAGTTTAGCATTTTCGTTAGTTGTGCCCATTACTGAAAGATCATAATCTGAACTTGGTATTTCTGGATCATAACAATTTTGTAAGGTTGAAGAGAAAAGTTCTGAATAAAGAAATCAGTGCATGGATGAATGTATTAAGTCTGATTCTAGGTGAATTTATCTCCAACAATTAATCAATGATTGCACTTAATCTGCAATGATTTATCAAGACATATCATTTATCTATAAGATAATTTATTGAATATTCCAATTATTCTCATGATATTTTTTAAAGCAACAAAAAGTGGTAAATTTTAGTTCTGAGAATATCAAGGCTATATTCA
This sequence comes from Thysanoteuthis rhombus, assembly GCA_963457665.1. NCBI lineage: Eukaryota > Metazoa > Mollusca > Cephalopoda > Oegopsida > Thysanoteuthidae > Thysanoteuthis > Thysanoteuthis major. The sequence continues at coordinate 6,551,309 of OY735237.1, forward strand.
TGAAATAGCTGACAACTTTTCCTTTCAGCTCATTAAGGCATGTTCCTCTTTGAGGGTTACAATGCAAGTACATGATGAATGGATTCAAGTTTTCTCATTTTCTAAGAAACCCTGGGAAGTCATACATCATTTTGAAGGTTGTAAGATATAATTTCATTTATAGTGAATCTAATCGTCATGTGACCTCATTATGTATTCAGAATAGCAACCATATTGAAAATGGCAGCAAAATGTAAAGTGCACCTATGTATGCTCTGTGGATGAGTTGAATATTTTCATTCATATCTTTTTAGATACATACATGAATTCTTTTTTCTAAGAACTAGAATTCCTCATATTTGTTAAATTGATTTTTACTAGGGCGGTGCCCATCTCAAAGATGCATATTAAGAAGGGGCTGGACTTCATGGTGTGTGGAACTGCCATCTACAAATTTACCCTCCTTTGTACAAGACTACAGCTTTGAAGTATTTCAGTTACTTCTCAGGGTTGGCAATTTAGATACTTTACATTTAGATAAAGTTCTATAATTCTTGGTCTTTTATTTATTCTTATAAGATTTCTTGAGAACTGCAGCTCCAAACAACTTTAAAATTGACTCTGCACTGCCTAGTATACTGACAAATATATCTGACAAATCTTAACTGCGTTCAATGGCTAGTTGTCAAGTAATTGCAGTAATTTCTTCAATTGTAATTAGACCACTACTACCCACAACAAACTGGTTCAATCATTGTTGCTGGGTTCAAGTCATTTATGTTCTTTTGACATTTATATGTATGTATCTATCAGGACTTTGCTGAACTATTCATAGTTTTTTGAAAATCCTGTCCAAAACAGGTTTTTAGCGGTGGGGCGGAAATTCAATTGGAAATGTAAGTTTATATTATATTGGTCACTAGTTTATGCCCGCTTGTTTGTTTTTTAAAAAAATTCAGACCTTTCTTATTGATCATAATCCAATAAAAGTCGAGAGAAGTAACCCTTCCAACTTTTTTGTAGATAAGTTGTGTCTGTAGATAAATTGTATCTCTAGATAAATTGTAGTAATTGATTCAGATAAATTCATCAGACAGTATCGAATCTCTGCTAAGACAGAAAAAACGTCACAAATTTGAATCATAAAAATAATTTTTTTCCTTTATCAAATGTTGTCATTGGCTAAAATTCTCTACATGAATCTAGAGATTAGTGAAAGAGCAAGGACATTTTGGGGATCAGTCTGTTGAAATTTTTTCAGTAAGTCTGATACCTAGTGTTAAATTATAAATATTGTTCATATTTATGTACATTAAATGATATTCTCATGAATTATATATTCATTTTTGAAGTTGATGTGTAAATATTGTATAGAACAGTAGATACCCATGTAGGGAAAATAAAATAATAGATACATAAATGAATTGAAGAAATTTAGAATGATTTGCTGAACAGCATTGGAACTAACTCTTTTACTTACCTGTAATGGACTAAACTTATTGGAAGTGTTGTCTTAACTAGATTCTTTCTTTTATTAACCCATTAACTGCAAAAGGTGGCAATAGTAATAATTACCCATTGCAAGATAAAAGCCCTGACTCACAGATCGAACTGAGTTGCCATCACTCACAATGAATTCAAAATTTTATTGAGTTAGCCACAGAACTGCAATGACTGAAATTTACGTCATCGGCAGTTAATGGATTAATATCTATATCCAGGCACGGATCCAGAGGGGAGGGGTCCAGGGGGTCTGGACCCCTTCCTACTCAGGGCCAAGCCCAATTGACATTTTTTAAATAGATATCTATATAAAGAAATTTCTTAAGTAGAAAACCCAATTAATCCCAAGCAATGATAAATTAACCTTGAAAACAAAAAACGTAATATATGCATTGTCTTACGAGACAGATGAAGTAAAGACAATTTGGACCTCCCAGCTCAAAAACCTGGATCCGCCCCTGATATACATTGCTATCAAACTGTCACCAACAACGACAAAATTGTAATAATGGAGCAGTTTGGAGGAAGAAGAAATTTGGAAAGATTTCTAGCATCAAGAAAAGAAGGAGGAGAACAAACAAACAAAAGAATGTTTAACCATTGTATATGATATGGTCGGACTATTTTCCTTGTCTACATATTCATTTGTTCCTAACCTTTCAGCCATGTACCCTCCGGCCTTCGTCAGGTGTTCCTGGTTCTTGAATATGGAATCACTTCCTAGACGCATGCTTGTATTGGAATAGATGTGGCACATTTGTTTTTATATATATATATATATTCATATATATATATATATATATATATATATATATATATATTCCTATACATCAGTATTGTGTTTTGATGTCAAATTCCAAGTTACTTCCCTTTCATTAGATGACCTGTTTAATTTTCCCAAAAATGGCCTTTTTTCCCCACAGATGCTATTTATATCGATAGTCATTCGGCTTCCTAGGAAGTGATTCCATAGTCTAGGACCGGAAAAACATGATGAAGAACAGAGGTTACACGGCCGAAATGTTGCAAACAAACAAACATATAGACGGGGGAAAATAGTCTGATTATATCATACATAATGATTAATACACCCAATCGAACAAAAATCAGACATGAAAAGAGCTTTTAGTTTTCAAGATGAGCTGAAATAGTATTCAATTGGTTATTTACCCTACCTCATTATGTGAAAGACACTGCCTTTCTGCATACAAAGTGCAGTAATCATGAACATCAACGCCATCATCATCAGAAGTTGCAGCTGCAGCAGCAGTAGTAGTAGTAGTAGTAGAGGAGGAGGAGTAATATGAGGAGGAGGAGGAGTTAACTGTACTGTTGCATGTTGAAAGCAGACTAAATGGAAGGATGCAGCATTTTTTAAGGGGTGGGGATAATTTTTTTTTTTCTTTTTTCAATTTTTTTTCACTGATGATGAACTTCGGTGACTTGAAATGTTGGGGAAAAATGTTTCAACAAACTTGGAGAAATAAAGATGTTGGTGTTGGTGTTCCCAGAAGTTATAAGAAATAGGGATCGAAGAATGATAGAAGAAATTGATAGAGGCAACAGGGGAGAAGGGGAAGCAACCTAGAGGCAATAGTTATTTAGGGACTAAGAAAGAGAACCCTGACCAAATGAGCACAGGTTACCCTTTGCGAGATTTGGCTACTTCAGTATCGTAGTAGAGGCAGTGTATTTTTCTCAATTATTGAATGAAGTATTATAAACCATTTCTATGTTTTGACAACTATTTACCTTCATCTTAATCTTTTAGTTTTTTTTTAATCAATCACAACTCCGCTCAGGTAGCCAATCTACAGAGGTGAGTAAACACACGGATCGGAAGTAAAGAATAAGCTCTTGGTGAAAATCGAACTCATGTCTCGCTTGCCAGAGAGAAACCAGCTTTAAAACATCTGCTGCTCTAACGAGTTAGTCGCAAGAATTTTGCTCATTTGCAGACAACCAAATCCAATCTTTAAACTCATTCTCTACCTCAATATCCCTTGTGCTGTGATCCTTCCCGTAGTATCAGTAAAGAAATTATCAGACCTGGATCCTCTCCAACAAGAGAGACAGCTTATTCTTCACTTCTGAACTGAACTGTACACTCATTGTCCTAGATTGACAGTCTGAGAAAAGTTGCGATAAAGAAACCTGAAAGTCAGACCATAGATGCAGTGGTTCTTTTCTTGCCTGAAGATCTAGCAAGGGTAGTGTTGCCAACTTTATATTCAATTTTACATCTAAAAATGAGTCAGAAAACAGCTTAAAACTAGATTCTCCAGATATTTATACAAAATCTAGGAAATGTATTGCATATCATTGTTAAATTGAATCTGACTTTAATCTTTGATATTTATTTTATGAAAATATTACTTGTATTTATTTAAAGTCATCTAAATAACAATTTCTGACATTTACATGCAACCAAAAACATCTAGATTGGTGAAACTGAGCGAGGCATGTAACTCATTTCGGTATGTCAGCCTGTCAGCCAGTGACAGCAATAGGTGCTAGATATACTAGCACATCTAAAAAAAAAAAAACAATTAAAAAATTAATGAAGGTAAATAGTAGAAAAAATCAATAGCTTCGTTTAATTTGATTTTCGTTCCGGGGTATTTTCTGATTGCTTATGTGTAAGAAGAATAGAGAATGGCTATTATTCCCTTCAAACTTAGCCTTTTGTGGCTGGGATATTCATAAATGATTGATTTTCTTACTTTGTGATCAAAAATATGCAAATTTGCCCTAGGTCAATTTGGAAAAAGTAGATTTCAGATTGTAACTGTCCTGGTCACAAAAGCCAAGTTTGTAGGGAATAAGTGACATTTTCTATACTTTTTATACATGATCAATCCAAAAATAAGACTTATTATCTAGGAACAAAAAAAAATATTCAGAAGAATTTTCACAGGTGCAGCATAGTTGGTATATATGGATCAGAAGGAAAGGGACATAAAGCTTAGATTCAGATTAGCTACAACCTGAATGGAAAAGTAAGCCTTTTCCATTTGTATTGTCACTGATAAGAATGAAACAATATCCTAAAGCAAATGGTTACTTGCTGCTTGCTGCACTTTGGGGTTTTGTGTTAGGGTTTGGGTGCACTTTAGAAACCAAGAGAACGTTGAGATGTCACGATAAAAGTGTCAGAAGTTCTGCTATCAAAGTTCTCTTTTCTTTCTGTTTTGTCCCCTTTATTTTTTTTTTTACTAATTTTTTTTTTCATTTTTTTGTTTGTTATCTTATTGGGGGGGGGGGAAGGGGCAACATAAGTGTGTAATGTTGACTGCTTGTAGTAAAAGGAGTAGAGGTGGTGGAGGTTGTAGTGGTGGTGGTGGTGGTGTTGAAGAAGATGATGGAATAGAGGCTAGTTGATACGATGAACAGTAGTGGAAGTAGTAGCAGTAATAGTGATGGTGGTGGTAGCAGTGGAAGCTGGCGGACGATGACGCTGCAGCGGTACCACACATTTTTTTTTCTTCGTTTGCTGAAGAGTAGGGTGGTATTGGTGGTGGTGGTGGTAGTAGTAGTAGTTATAGTAGTAGTTGAGGTGGTGGTGGTGGTGGTGTATTGACCGTTGTGTTTGATGGACAGGCCTGGATGTTGGACGGGCAAGCAGATTTTGACGGACGGACAGACAGATGAATGGATTGATGGGCAGACGGACGATAGACGAACTGAGTTATGAGATGTGACTGAAGACTGTGAGAAGGTTCAGACACTTTCCGCAGCCGGAGTCAAGTCGACGATGATTTCGTCTTTTTTTGTTGGGACACCCTTGCTTGGTTAGGGAGAGCATTGAACGATGCTGAGTCGAGGCAGATAGACTGGCAGAGGAGAAGGAGATGAAACTCTATCAGCTGCACAGTCGAGGCCCGCAGAAGTAAGAGGGAACAGACTCTTGACAATATTTGAGTTTTCACGTGGGACTGTCGGATGATGACAGTAGATAGAGTTCCCTGTAATTTGGGGAGGGAATTATTATAAATGTTGTTAACAAGAAGACAAAAAGCAGCAACACGAGATAATATAGATATATTCAGAGACAAAGATATATATATATATAAATTATTTGTACACATAGATAAATATATACACATATTTGCATACATGTATATAAGTAGAGAGAGGTAATTATAATCCATATATATTCAGAGACAAAGATGTATATAAATTATTTGTACACATAAATAAATATATACACATATTTGCATATATGTATATATGTAGAGAGAGGTAATTATATTCCATATTTCAATTTTGATAGAAGTAGCATTTTTAAGGAATAAACAAAACTTTTCAAAAATATTTAAATTTCTTGAAAGATTTCAAAATATTACAAGGTTTACTAAGTTCCATTCATTCAGTCCCATATTCCATCAAAAACAATCCATAAAGGAAAAATATGTTTTAAATAAATTTACTCATGATATGAATGAAGAGAGAAGCCATTTCAATGTTGATGGAAAAGAATCTGGTATAAAAAAAAATCATTGTATCCGGTTTATTTGGACTATTTTCCTCGTCTTCTAGTGTTTATTTCTAACTAAGTTTTGGCCGTGAACCCTTATCCCCTGTAAGCCTGGAATGGCAAACCTTTGACAAATGGGTCAGTTGTGACATGCTACAAGTTTTTAGGTGACACGCAATGGACTTCAAAAAAAAAAAATCGTTTTAAATCTAATCTCATTACCCTAGTTTTAGAAGCACATTTTGTAATTTCAAGTTATTTTTTTTTCACAGTTTTATAATTATACTCAAATATATCTATCAAAAATGACGGGTCTTTTCTATGCATCGATTGGCACTACAGAGACTAAAGCTATTTTATTGGATAATTCATTTTTTGATAATTCAAGTATCCTAATTTTAAGGATTTTTCATCTCAAGTCTCAACTCGAGCTCCTTCAATATGTGATCAGACATAAAGTTTCAAGAGTTTCTATGGCGTAATCTATGATGTAATTGTTACATAATTATACAAAGGTGAATTAGCCGATGTGATGTGTAAGCGCAGACAAACAGAAGAAATTTGCATATATGTTCATTATATCTTTAGATTCGAAAGATCAACTGCTTATTTATAAACATTTACCTGAATCTAAAATACAAGTATACATGTAAGTAACACTTCAGTAACAGGATTATCAAGAAAATTAAAATTTCAATTTTAATGCAGTGCAAGGATTTTAAAAACTTCTGAAATAATGATTGCTGTCACTCAAGTATGGTGGCTCCTAGGAGAATACAAAATCATGTGTCCTCCATGGAGCAGAGTGTACATGAGAAAGGACCGGGTGCACAATCTGGCCAAAATTAGCAAGATGTTTTATTAATCATTGGCAAAGCATAGGCTGAGACAGCTACAGAGCAATCTTATATAGCCAAATCATGTTGGATATATCAGTTTTCATAAGATTACCGAAGTTAAGAGACACCGAGCCTAGTCATTACCTAGATGGGTGATTGTCTTGAGATATAAAGAAAGAAGAGTTCACTTTACAGAAAAAAACAATCTTCATATTGCTCTTAAGTAACACCTAATTAGCAGGTTTATGCACAGATTATGATGTGAACATATTGGTATAAAAAAAAAAAAAAAACTTGCATGAATGAATCACCATAGCCCGTGTGTGTACCTGGATTAATCATCTAAAAAAAATATCCAAAATTATTCAGAAAACCTTCATTTTAATCCAAAATTATCTGGAAAAAGATTTTTTCAAAACTAAAACTATCTAAAAGAAAAACTTTTTTGATCTAAAATCATCTAAAAAAAATTTTCAATCTAAAAATATCTATATAAGTTTAAAGAATAAACCTAAAATTATCAAAAAAAAGATTTTTTTTTTTATCTAAATTTTCTAGAAAAAAATACCAGCACAAAATTTGGGCATTGTTGGTCCAAAATGACCAGAGACCCCTAAAAGCTCTTTTCTTAAAAAAATGGTACCCAGTGGTGTACTCATGTAAATTTTTCAAAATGTGGACTGCTGGACACACATACATGCGCACAGATAGACATAGACACTCACAGAGAGAGGAATCCGTAGCCCAGTTGGCTGGATGGTTGGGTGAGCTATTTATGGGGCTATGGTGATTAGATAGACTGAATAATAATGAATAAATAATTAACAAAAATTGATCGAAATAATTTCTTTTTGTTGTAACTAACTTTCAACCTTTGTTTCATAAACTTGTGACAAAAATCAATAATCTTATGGATAAAAATATTTTCTGCACACTCGACCTCTTCAGAGTCACCCAGGCTTTTTTTGCCATACAGGCCATGAAAAAATCAGAGGGAATATTTCCTTATACTCTCCAGCCTTCCTAGATAATCTGGTCTGTTCTGGAATATTGAAAACAAACATTCTAGGAAAGTCAGAAGTTGTGAAAAAAACAACAAAAGACAAGGAAAATGGTCTGACTAAACCACATACAATGATTTAAAATCTCTGTCAAGCAAAATTCAGAAAAGAATGAAGAGAAGCTCTTCATACTCAACAATCAACTCTTAAAAACGTCATCAAGAAAATTATTCAAAGGAAATCATCGTAATAAAAAGTAAATTCGATATTGTAGTTATCAATGATTATAACATGCAACACGATTTTTGTTTCAGGGTAATGAATGTTATATTTTGATTGATTATCTATGTCTAGAAAGCATAAAAAAATTGCAATAATCTCCTTTAATTTTTGTTTTTGCAACCAGGATAGTGATATTCAAATGTGGTTCTTTTTTATATCATGTGATTCAAAATTTACAAATCTGCCCATTTACCAATCAAAAATAAGTAAATTTCAAATTATCACTATCCTGGTCATAAAAGCAAATTGAAGGCAATGAAAGACATTTCCTATACGTTTTAGTTATAATCAATCAGAAAATAACACTAATGACAAAGGAATAGAAATGTGAAAAAAAAAGTTACTCAATATTATTTTTAAGTGTAATGTAAAAAATAAAAATGATCAGATGAAAAAAGCTTTCACAGTGGAATAAATATAAGCTATCTGACATTCCAAACACAAATTAACAGAATTAAAAAAAAGTAAAAACTAACATCAAATAGACCAGTGCTTCCCCAACTTTATGGACTACCCCAACCCTTTCTACATATTACATCAGCAAAGTTGGCAAAAAATGATACACTAAAAATTAAATTTTCATAAATTTTTGAAGAATTTACCTCTCAAATTCATCAAAAAAAATAATCTCATCAAGGGAAATGACTCCTGATTAGGATTATCCCCACTTTGATCAATCGGTGAATTTCTAAATAAATTTTTCCTTATTCAATTCACAGAAGTTCATAGAGTTCTATTATTTTTAATTCTATTCATTTAAAAGTTCCACTATCAATACACGAAGTTAAGAATGGTGTAAGAACTTTAGACTTAAGCATTTCTTTTATAACCAAAAATACAGTTGTACAAAAGTATCTAAATGTACTTGATTAATTATCAATAAGAATAATCAATTTGAAGAAAGGGTGTGATGAGATAAATCTAATTTTTTCACATCAAGCCCAATATAAGTAAGAAACATCTTTAATTCGCCCTGCCTCATTTGACTATTTGTAATTGGTTTGTCTTTTCCATCAAAAGATCCAAAAGGGTACTAATACAGGGTGGAGATTTGTAATTTAGAGCCCTAGAGCATTGAGTACATTACCCCATGAATTTTCTAGCACACACAACATAACACTCTAGGAATCACTAAAACAAATCATTACTATTAATTTTTGTAAATCACTTCCTTTTAGTTGCTTTCTATCACAAGCCTTTTATCTGCCAAGTTGTAAAGTTCTTGTAGCTCAGGTGGTAAGAGTGGACAGGAGTTTACCAGGCTTCCGGAAAAGAAAAGGATATGACTTTGAATCTCAATAAGAACTTATTCTTTTTAGCCAATCTACAGTCTTTGCTCACTGCTGTAGTCCGACAACCTGAGTAAAGTCGTGATAAAGAGCAACTTGAAAGTTAGGATTAGAGGAAATTACAGTTAGAATAAAGTAGATAACAATGATTTGCAATACCAAAAATAAATATTGAAAGATACTAATATCAAATAGTTGAATATGGAAAACTTGGGCTGTCAATCTACGGCAGTGAATAAACAGTGTGGATCAGAAGTGAAACTTTCATTTTTTTACCTTTATTAATGAAGTTGGAAAGGTATATGTATTTGGTTGTGTTAGTCTTACTGTCTGTCTATCCACATGATATTTTGAAAAATACTTCATGAATTTTATTGAAATTTTGTGGAAAGGGGTAAAGAAAGGGTGATTAAATTTTTAGGCATTAGTTTTCGATTGAGAAATATTTTTTCCATTTTTTTCCACACATGTATTTGCTCGTCTATCTGCACAATACTTCCAAAAGTCCTTAATGAATTTCAATTAAATTTTGCGGACATTGGCCAAGAATGAAGCGATTAAATTATGGGGCAGATCCAAGAATTTTTTTTTTCAATCAAGTTAATGTACAGTGTTGGCATTAGGACGCACTCTCTGAGGGCTTTGTAGTTATGTAATTATGGAGATGATATTCAACGATATAAAAGATAAATTTTTGTGTCTGGGTAAATTGATTTTCAGAGAAAGAAAAGTGACACTGAATATACAGTAAATTCTTTATATAGTTTTAAAAGTTAATTATATAGTTTTCATTTTAGGACAGAGTACTAGACCATTTATCAGGAAAACATAGAACTGGAGGTGACTTCAGGATATTCTAAATTTCTGAACTAAGGCTCAATATATACTTCAAATATGAAATAAACCATCAAAAGTAAAGAATGAAATTGTATTCAAATGATAGAAATTGATATACTTCTAAAATAGGGTCTTTTCAATCTTTATTTATTCACTGAAAATTCTTGAAATATAGAATATAAAATATATCATGAAAAGTAATCTACTAAATATTCTTGAAATAAAGAATATGAAATAGATCATGAAAAGTAATTTGCTTGAAATTATTAAAATATAGAATATTAAATACATCATAAGAGGTAATCAACTTAAAATTCTTGAAATATAGAATATAAAATATATCATGAAAAGTAATCCTCTTGAAATTCTCCAAGAAAAGTAAAGAACCAAAATTTTTATGACATACAGATTATTCTCCTTCAAAAACAGGGTCTGTTCTATTAATATTAATCCACTGATCTTCTGAGGTCAATATAATTAAGCCATGAAAATTAAAACAAAAGTGACCAAGCACCAAACTACCACAAGTCCACAAGTTTCAAAAACAGCTAGTTGAAAAATCGGCAGTTTTCATGTATTTCCATTTTTTCTGAAAGCTAGATGAATAGTCCTATACTATAGATTTCACCTCAAGTTGAAGATATCATATTCAAAATCAATTCTCCCCAGCTATATTTTCAATTCAGCTCATCTTTACTGTAGGATACATATTTTCTCTTAAATTCTCTTAAAATCAATGTTTGAAAAAAAGTAAGTAATGCCTTTATACTGACTACAGCCTCACTTGTCTCTGCCAGGATAAATTTCTCTGTCTCAGCTAAACTTTGAGTTTTTTAAAGTTTGTGATAAATGAAATTGACTATGAGGGAACAAGCAACCAAAGTGGTGTCACTCACTTTACCTATGGACCTCATGTAATTGACAATGGAAATCTTCAATGGATAGAAATGAAAATAATTGAACACTCCTATAAAATGAAATGAGAAAAAAAAAATTAGCTAATTATCTAAGGGAGATAATTTCAAACAGGAGTTATTTCTCTTGATGATCACATTTATTTGATGAATTTAAGAGTTTAAAGAACTTTTTATTTTCAAAATCCATTATGGTTTAGCATTTTAATAGGTGGATATTCTAATGAAATTCTCTGACTCAAAGTATGAAAAAAGGACTTATAATATTCATTAGTATACAGATTAAGAAATATGTAAATGAACAATTAGAATTATTATATTACTTCCATATTTTATAAGCTGAACCCGTGGAAATTCCACAAGTGTTGATAACTGAAATTATCTGCTGCCTCTGCTCTCCTCTCATCCATTACATATATCTTCTTATTCTCTTCTTTATCCCTTTGAATATTCATTGCTCATCCATATTTGGATGTAAATGTTATACAAACACGGATTAGTTTCATATGCAAAAATCTTCCTTCTCTTCAATAAACTCTCTTTTCCTTCTTAAACTACCAAACATTCTTTTGTTGTCTCTCATCCTGCCCTCTTATTAAACAGCTAAACCTTTCCCTAATCTTATTACTGAAAACCTAACATTCAAACACAAATAGGAACAAATAGAATAATACTGTAGAGATTTCTCTCTCATATTTCCTAGCTATTCAACAAATCATTGGTTTTTTCCCTTCTCCCACATAAAATGAAAGTTAGAGAAAATAAAGTAATTTCCAAAAATTAAATTAAATTTTATAAGCCAGTTGGTGTAGTATGAGAAAAGGCAAATGAAAAATTGCAGTTGTTAAGGTATATGTAAGGGAGGTAACTTGATATATACTAAGCTTAGTGAATGTCCTGAGATAGATATTCAGAAAGTACCCATCAAAATATTCGTAAATACAAGGGAGATAACTGCAGAATGATTTAACAATTTTGAGGTGCTACAAGGCCCATAACTCTGTAATGTCATCAACAAAGGCTTATCACAGTGGCCAACGTTTTAACCGGCTTCCAGAAAAACGGCTATATTTTACAACAGGCCAGTTTTGAACATGGCAGTCTTTTTATTTGTTTGTTGCTAAAGCGCTCTCTGTTCTGATTTTGTGTGGTGAAGTTGAAATATCTTCAAATGGAAATTCGATCAATATTGATCAAACAGAAACCTTTTGAGTTGATTAATTTGTATGTTATAAACAATTACGTTCTTTAATTTTATCTGATTACTTTTCATTGTATATTTCATATTCTATATTTTAAGAATTTACAGTGGATTGATAAAAGATCAAACAAACCCAGCTTTAGAAGTGCATCCATTTGTATCTGTTGAATAATGCTAACCGAATCAGACACAAAAATTCCAGGATTACCCACAAATATACATACAGGCAACGGATAGCTATATATACTATTTTCTTCTGAAAGACCTTATATGTTATACATGAAAAAAGTATAAAAATCAAAGTACAACGTTTGCTCTTTTGCAATCAAAAAAAGCCCCCCCCCCAATGGTCCCAAAACGCCAAAAATGGACATTAATAACTTTTATTGAAAATAATATTTGAATATCAGAGGTTCTCAGACGGGGTTACACAACAGATATTACTGTCGTAAACAAGGTTTGTAAGATAAACGGTCAGGAACTGTAAAGTCACTCTCAGCAAATATACATATTCAAATACAATATCACATTTTTTTTTTCTTATAGATGCGTACACACATCTCAATAAGACGCTTTTCGGGCAGTTGATCTGTAGGTTATTTCCATTTATATTAAACAGCAGGAAGAGAAAGAAGCGTCATGTCAGTAAAAGGTATAACATCATTGAAAGAACATCTATTCCAATCAATTCCTTTTACCGGCTGCTGTGATGTCAAGAATGAATGTATAAGGTCCACATTTTTTGTATTTTTAAAAAAAGCCAGAAAATGGCACCAATTCGCTAAAAAATGGACATTAGAATTTTTAATAAAAATAATACTTGCAGAATATTTCAATATCACAATATTTTACTAGTATGAGAATCTTCCTCCTCCTCCTGCTATTATTACCATAGATGGTGGACATTTCAGTGAACTTATGGTTCTTGTTAAGTAACAGATCAATAAGGAACAATTGAATGAATATACTTTCCTGCTACTTGTTACTGCATTGTAACCCCAATTCTAAATGCTATACATGGTATAGGTATGATGCATCCAAATGTATTTGAGTGACTATTATTTACTCCAAGTTGGAGATACCTTTTCTTATTTGTACTTTGTCCAAATAAGTATCATTAAAAAATTGAATAATCGATGTAATTATGAGTACAACAATATTTTCTGGGGCCAAATTTTGATTAATCTCAAAGATTCACATCTTTTTCATTTTGTGTTGTTTAAGACTTTTTTTTATCATTTTGATCAAATTTTATCAAATTATGAGTTCAATCTGTTGATGCAACATGTGGACAATAATAATCCATAACAATAGGTCTGGTTAGTCACTCAACAGAAACTGTCTTTTCGCAGCATGCATTGTTGAAGGTAATCAATTACAAAATTGGAAAAAGGCGTGATCAGTGAATAAGTTACTTCTCTTGCCTTTTTTTGGTCAGTGATCACTAAAAAAAGTCTGAAGTTTTAAAAAAAACAGGCAGACAAAAACTAAAGGATGAATTTAGCATAAATTTGCATTGCAAGTTGAAATCTGCAGTGAAAACTATTTAGAGACAAAATTTTCAAAAAGATTTTTGTAAAAGTTTTTGTAGATATAACAAAGAGAAAATGTCGAGAATCAGAGTAATAGAAGGGGGTAACAAGTGGGCATACAGGTAATGAAGAACTGCCCAACTTTTTTTTTCAGGCTGAATGAACTCTTAAATTCATTCTCACCAAAGAAAAAAAAAATTTAAAGGGAGTAAATTTTTATCGAAGTTACCTTGCTTGCTTTTTTTGAAAATATTTTTCAATTTCACTTAACTCAATTCAAGAAAGAGTTCCATTTTTTTCCATTTCATTCATTGAAGACTACCACAAGCAGTCTATGAATCAAAAAGTTAAATCTTGATGCAACAGTGTAAAAAATTTTAAAGAAATTGTCCATAAGCATTTGTTCTTGATATTGTTGAATCATAAAATAACTACTAAAGTGCAAAATAAAAGAAATATGTAATTTGGCGGGCAAATTTTCATTTTTTCTTAGAAGAGGGATTATCATAATGTACACACTAGACCCGATAGAACGCAGAATTCCTTGTAAAACCCCAATTTTCAAAAATCAAATTCAACTCAAGATAACACCTAAATGCAAAGATAGGAAGATCTCTACTAAATCATGTAAAAAGGAAATAAATTAGACAAAAATTTATAATCATTTTTGTCTTCCTGCCAGACTATTCCCATCTTCCTTTCTGCACGAATTATGAGGGTCACTCACTCAATGTTAAAACAGCATATAAAAGTTGTTTTTTAACATCAAGTGAGCGAGTGCGTAAAAAATTCATGAAAGAAAAACAGACGTTAATACATATATTGGGTAATCTACACACTCTCTTACTAGATGTTAAAAACAGCACATAAAGTTGTTTTTAGAATCAAATGAAGGATTGTGTGGAACTTCACAATTTTCAATCTGGGTAGCCATTTTATAGACCATTGAAATTAAGCCAAGTATAACATGGGATTACAATAGATGTGATATGAGATGTACGGGGTGTGAACATGGATAAAACCATTACCTGTTTCATAGATTTTTAGATATGTCCATACATCGTAATGAGATGCTTTTCAGTAGGTCTGTTGGTCAGTCAGTTCCAGTTATGTTAAACAACAGAAAAAGGAGGAAGGAAGTGTGATGTCACTGAAAGGTGTGACATTACTAAAATAATATTCATCCGATCAATTTTTTTTCCTACTAGCTGGAATGCAGGAAAATGTTCTGCACCAAACTGCAACGACTTATCATTCCAAAATAGTTCAAACGATCATTCAAGCTGGAACTGAAAAACTGATATGGACCTTTCAATGAACCAGAAGAGATCATCAACAAGCTTTGCAACAATATAACAACCTCCTTAATTGTAGTCGTCAGTAGATTTAAGTCAAAGAGCAACCAAACCATGAGCAAAGTCTCAGAAGAAACCAAAAATCTCACGTAAAAAACACAGAAACCTCAAACCACCAACGAGAGAAAAAATCAAAGCAACAGAACAGAGCAAATCCATCAAAAGAAACGAAGAGAAAATTTTAAAAATATGCACGGTAGCAGTCATTCTCAGAAGGGTTGGAGCTTCAAAACTACTGGAAAATCTCTTGGTACAGGAAGGAAGGAAGGAAGGAAGGAAATAATCAGTATGCTTGAAGCTAATGGAGACCTGAAAATGGATAGGGACCAAATTGTCAAACGTACCCAGGAATTTTACAAAAACCTCTATTCCACTGAACAAAGGACATAGAAAAATGAACAGGAAACACAAGCCAAGAGTAAAGTATGTCAGGATTTCCCAGAAGTTACTTGGCAGGATGTGAAAGAGGCCATCAAAGAAAGAAAGAAAGAAAGAAAGGAAGGAAAGGTCCCTGGACCCCATAACATCACTATCAACCTACTCAAAAAAGCTAGAAAAGTCATTAGGAGACTAACCATTCTTTTCAAATTATGCCTCAAAGTAAAGTCCCATAAGAGTGGAACACCTAAACATAATGCAGTTACACAAAAAAAGGTGACCCGAAATACTTTGATAACCAGTAAGCCTACAAAATAACATCTACAAACTCTTCACTGAAGTGATCACCAAACAAATCATCAAAACGCTAGATGAAAACCAACCATAGGAACAAACTGGCTTCAGAAAAAGCTACTCAGCCATTGACCATCTCCATTCAGTGAATGAACTGAAAGAGAAACCAACAGAATATAGAATGCCACTCACTGTAGCATTTGTTGACTTCAAAAAGACCTTCAACTCAGTGGAAATCCCCAAAGTCATTGACTCAATAGTAAAACAAGGTGTTGACCCAATATATGTCAGAATACTGCTACATATCTTAAAACACAGCAGTTCCTACATCAAGCTACATAATGACACTGAGCCCTTTCAAGTAGAAAAAGGAGTGAGACAAGGTGATACCAGCTCCACAAAACTCTTCACAGACTGCCTTGAGATGATCTGAAATCTAGACTGAGAACACAAAAAAATCAGAATAGATGGCAAATACTGAAGTAACCTCAGATTTGCTAACATCCTCCTCCTCTTTGCTAAGAACTCTATGATCTCCAAATAATGTTAGATAAACTAAATGAAGCAAACAAGAAAGTTGGTCTCCACATGAACTTTAGCAAAACAAATGTCATGTACAACAAACATGTTGAGAACAGAGATCCAATGATCAAAATAAAAAACAACGAGCTTTTGATAGAGCAAGCTCAACTTTGAAGAATAAGAAAATCCCAATAGTTCTCAAAAAGAAGGGTATATAAACAATGCATCTTCCTGATAGTCACCTATGGAGCAGAGACATGGAACCTAACCAAGAGACCCTCAAACTGAGAACAATGCAACTTGCACCTGTAAGAATCATGTTCATCCTCATATGGACAGATCATAAGACAGTATAGAAGAGAAAAGTGAGGCGTCCAAGATATCATATAAAACTCAAATGGCAATGGGCTGGACATGTTGCAAGAATGGTAGACAATCACTGAACATCATGACTTACAACATGGATCCCCAGAGATCATATGGGAAATTGTTTCCGACAAAAAGTAAGACGGCGGGACAAGCTAGATAAATTCAGAAAGTACCGGCCCTGCGACAGAAAGTAAGATGGTGTGACAAGCTAGATAAATTCAGAAAGTACTGGCTCCGCGATACCCATGATAGAGAGGTTTGGTGAATATTAGGGAAGCTGCTGCTGCTGATGATGATGTTATAGTAGAATGTAGGAAGTCTGCAATTTTTATGATTAAAAAAAGGCAAAAAAATTCCCAAAATGGTCATTGACGATTTATTGAAAATAATACTTGCAGAATATTCCCATATTGCAATATTTTTCAAGTAAAGAATCAGATAACGTGAATAAAGACTACTTGCTCTTCTTCCTTCTCTTGCTACTGTTACCACTGATGGTGGATGCATCATTTAACTTATGGTTCTTGTTACAGAACAATAAACAAACTGATCAATATTACAAACCAAGCCAAATGTAAAAATGTTTGTATCCAATAAATTGTTTCAGAATTATAACTTCTGTATTTGACCTGTCATAATTGTTTTTCTATGAAATTGGTTTTAAATACTGAAAGTTATACGTAGGTAAGTCAATAAGTCAAAAGTTTCATGATGAAAAAAAAGCATTTGTTTACACAACGAATATCTATTTTTCAACACAATCTCTTTTTTTTCAATGCGCTCAATGTAATGCTTCTATATTAATCACATAGTTAAAACATTATAATATCAAAATTTTATATCAAAATTTATCTGATCACTATATCAGGTTACAGAAAAATGAGAAACGAATCAAAATCTCATTTACATTACAGGAACTTGATACAATCAGTCAGCAATTGCTTTTGAAGCAATTAGAAACCATGAACCAAAACTGTCAATATAGGTTTCTTCAGCTTTCAAGTCGGTCCACTTGGCAATGTATGTATACATCACACGTACAAGCAGCAATGAGGTACAGGGCTAAAAATTACTCTTTATCAAATCAAAAAAAAACTTTTTTTTGGTTTCCTTTCTAATTACCCCCCACCAAAAAAAATTTTTAACAAGTGATTCAATTTACAATATAAGTTTATGTTGAATTAGTCACTTGTTTGTGCTTTCTTTTTTCAAACCCAACAAAAAGTGAAAGAAGTAACTTATTCTTTGATCACCCCTTTTCCTATTTTTAATTGATTGCTCCCAAAATGACATGCCGTTGGTCACATGACAGTTTCAGTCGAGTGATAAATCAGACAAGTCTTTTTTTAAATTCAGGTACACAAATCTCCAGCAGAAGGCATAAGCCATAATTTTATAAGTTTCTGTTAGTTTATAATCAGCTTTTAAATTCATATTTTTAAAAAATTGGCCGTAAATTCAATAGGAATAACTACTGATTAAAGTAACATTCCTTTGACCTTGAGGTAAACTTGGAAAAAACTGCTAATCATAAAAGAGTTTTATTTATTTTTGTTATATTTATGATAGAATTCACTGTCATTTGGTATCAAGAGGTTTATGACATTAAGAGTTAAGAATGAAGTTGCCTTAGTTATATTTGGTTTGTTCAAAAGGATGCTTTTTATTTCAATTCTTAGAAATAATATTGTAAAGCAAAATTCATCAAATGTCAATCTGTCTGCCTTTAAGTGACAGCAAACCTCAGGACTTACACAAAATATCTTCATGAAATTTTCTTGGTGTACTAATCACTTTACCGAATTAGTTTTGGAAAGTTAAAAAAATATTTAATATGGTCTGCATCATATGATTTCTATCTATTTATCTATCTTAAAAGGAAAGTCAGGTAGTTTAATAAGAGGGTAAGAAGAAGAGAGAGGAAAGAAAATTAGGTAGTTACAGAGAAGGTAAGAGAAGAGAAAGGGGAGAGAAAAACTTTGGTTATTTTATAAGAGGGTGGGCAGAAGAGGGCAGAAAAGACATTTAAGTAGTTCACTCTGGGGTTAGGAATATTTTTGCATATGGAACTAATTCATGTTTTTATAACAATTAGATCAAATCGAGTATTGTCAACAAAGATTGGAAGGGATAAGGAAGAGATTGAAAAGATGCAAAAAAGCAGAGGCGTGATGAAGTATGATTCTAGTTGTCAACACCCGTGGAATATCCATTGGTTCAGCATGAATATTTTATTTAAATAAAGTCACTTCATTTGGCTTAAATCCTATCACTTGGACCTTATCATTACAGTATTGGCTGCAGATTAGGAGCAGGTATCTATGTAAGTGTTTCTTTCTCAAAATACCAAGATTACTTTTAAGGGAACAAGAAAAAGAACAGATTCAGTTTAGTACCCTCAGCGGTTTTTACACAATTTTTGGTTATATCTGGCAACATTTATTTCTGTAATAAAACTGTTTGTTTCAATAATGATGAAAGAATACTGTAAAACTGTTAAGAGGTTAAAAAATAGACTCACTGACTTTTCTTGAGCCTTGTAACATTAGCATTTGTATCCATGAAGTGTGTACCTGTGTTCCTGTATAAGTTGTACATCACGTTTTCAATACGAGATGTTAAAAGAAGGTTTTAGCTTCTTAGATTATGGATGCCTTTTCTTATACGTCACACATTTACGTTTCGAGAATTGGTTCAAAAGAAAAAAAATTATATGCCATAGTGTGACCTAAAAAATACTCCTCCTTGTTCACCCACTCTCTCAATCCTTCCTTTCTTGTGAATGTTATCAACCCATTCAAATTTGGTCAGAATGAAAAACTTTTTGGCATTCAGAGAACTGTCGACTTTTGTTGCATCACAAAAGTCCTATCAGAAAAATTTAAGCTATCAATGGAAGTAAAGCTATGCATTGACTTCTGTCCAGATTATGTTCTAGACATATAGATATAAGATAACCTGGGCATCAGTCAATCACTATAGGATGAAGCGGAATATTTGTACTGCCAAGCATGAGATACTATGACAAATATATATATACCTAAACCTCTATATTGTACATACACCGTGGAATGTGAATAAGTCTTCCAAATTGATGAGACATCTTTTCTTCTTTGTTTGTATTGTAAACTTGCTTTTGGAGGGAGGGGGCATAATTGCACTATATATTTTTAGATCTTAGGCAACAAGATGTACACAAACAAAAGACCTATTAGATTTTGATTTCAAACTGGATGCTGGTGTCTGATATGTTATCAAGACTAGCGTTTGTCCTTTCCACTTTTAAAATTTCTATCAAGTTCTTAGGGGATCTCTGATGTATCTGCAATAGGACATCAGTCGGTTGGACGAAAATCAACAAATGTCTATTTAATTATTCTTAATTAGTAATTGTAATCAACTTTGATTTCCCTTGAACTTACAGTCCAGTATTGTTGGTACAGGTTTAGTATCCATAATCCAAAACTTTTTGTAAGTAAACATGACATTACAATTGGAAGACTACATACCTGACCTCTCTGTACTATGATTCAAAGACAAACGGAGTAGCTGATTTCCAAGGCATCCAACTCATTTTAACTACAGTAAAAGCTTGGTTGTCTTAGTGTAACTCATTATAAATGTGGAACTATATTTACATCACAAATCATAGCAAATTCACAACAATACTGGCACCAGTTTGTTACCAACTATTGACACCGCAAACTTGGTTTGATGCACAAAATTATCAAAAATATCGTATGAACTACTGTCGGGCTATGTGTTAAAGGTATATATAAAACATAAATGTTTTTTGTGTTTTGACTTATGCCCCATGGCCAATATATTTCATTATGAATATGTACCTCATGTACATTATATCAGTCAGCAGATACCATGCAGTAATTAGACCAACTTGGGTTTCCACCAAGTATTTCCCAGCTCCTCATCTGTTCATGATGAGCGTAAGTTACATTGTTTAGTAAGAAAAAATGTAACAGTATTTGTCTTTGCTTGAAAGATCTCTCTCCAAGCTAGACATGAAAGAGCTCACATTATCTGCAGTGACCGTACTTCCACTCAGACAGTTCCAGTCCAATGCCACCCTGGCTATGAAAAACTGCATATGTAGTGGAATCCGTTCAATATGAGAAACGGTTATTAGGACCAGCCACACAAGAGAACCAATTTAGTAAGAACCAATTAAAATGTATGTAATTATCGTTAATTTGCTCCATTTATCAAGACCAATGTACAATTTGTACCAAGCAGCATTGCAACTGAATTACCATTTTTTGAAATAAAATCTGATAAAATGACTGAAAATATATTTTTTAGTTCTCAAAACAATTATTTTTCGATTACTTGTAGCTCATGACCCAAGTTAGAATCAAAATTTCAAAAAGAAAGAAAAAATAGAAAAAAAAAAGAAACATAAGATGTTGTGGTTATTATGCAAGTTGTTACTCTTTGACTAAAAAAAACTTTGGAGTTTTGATATTATAAAAATCAAGTTGTTCGATTGGGTCCCAAGGTCCCACTGCAGTCCTATCAAGTAGAATCCACAAAAAATATGCGCTTATCCAAAACCTGAAACATTTTTGGTCTCAAGCATTTTGTATAAGGGATACTCTACCTGTTGTAGCTTTTATGAAGATTTTCATCCTCTCTCTTAATTAAGCTGTACGTGTTGCAACTAATAACAGTAGCTGACTAATGGAGGGGGCGGCCTAACCCACGTGATACCATCCAAAATGGTGACCCCAGGAAAACAACACAAAGATTTTTCACAAAGTTTTAATGGTAATTCTTTTTTCTAATGAAACATCTAACTGTCCACGTGATAACTCCAAAAGTTCTCCATAAATTTCAATGAAATTTTATGGAAGTGTGGACAATGGGGTAAGCATAAGTGGTTTGAAGTTGGGATGGATCAAGGAATTTTCCCTCGATTGAGAGATATTCTGTTCTTTTTTCTTCCAAACATTTTTGTATATGCTCAGAGCTGTCCACATTACCCACCCCCAAAAGTTCACAATGAATTGCTATGAAGATATGTAAAAGGATGAACAATAGGCGATGGAAAAAGTGATTAAATCTTAAATAAAAACGTTTTCATGGGAACTATACTTATTTTCTTCATAGTATTTCACAAATTCAGAACCAGAAAATTGTTTGTAAATGTAGGTTTATGCCATCACATTTGATAATATGGGACAATCATGATGAATTATGTATATTGTATCAATGAAAAAAGATCACCAAAATTCTAGAAATCCAGGGAAGAGAGCCAGTTCTTGAAGTGGGGATGGCATTACATAATGAGTTACCACCCCGGGTAACACCAACCACAGGCCCGGCACTGACTATTAACAATGATTCATTTTCCTTTTGACCTTTGTTTGTAACTCATGTAATTAATATTAGAGTTTATGTCAGATCAAATAAGTCATGTCTGCTCGCTTTTTTCATAAAATATTTGGGCCATCCACCTGCATGCATTCACCACTTCTAACTCTCAAATTCATTCTAGAGAAATTAAATGGTAATTTAAGAGGGGTAACTTCTGAATAAAGTTACTTCCCTTGCACTATTTGGTAAATGATTTTTTTTAAAAATCCTATTCACAAACAAGTTCTTTTTTCATCCTATTGATTAAAGAGTTCCACAGTGGTCTATGAGTTAAAAGTCATTTGATGCTGAAAACAATATCTTTAACAATGAAAAAAGAGAGTTATCTGAGTCAGGCATAAATGAATCACAGTAGCCCGTGCATGTACCCAAATTAATCATCTCCGAGAGATTATTTAAAAAATAGATCTTTGACAATAATTATCCAAAAGATTACCTAAAATTATCTTAAAAAAAGATCTTTTATCGAAATTGACCTAAAATAGGTACAAAATGACCATAAGGACCAAAAAAGCCCTTTAAAAAACAAAAACCGTTTTTATATGATGCCTAGTGGTGTATTAAAGCAAATCTTCATGGTTTTAAACCCTCCTCCCCCAAAAAATGTGACCAGGAGTGCCTGGAGACACAAGTAAACGTACAAACATTTAAAGAGAGTAGAATCAGTAGTTTACTTTGCTGATTGGTCGGCCAATTGTGGGGCTACAGTGATTCGATTCCAGGGGTTTATAACACATACGGAGAAATCTTTTTTTTTCCCTTGATTTTACTGAAATTTTAAAATTCTCCAGTGATATGCCAAGCTGGCTATCTATCTATATGCCATGTGTACAAGCTGTACCAATGGAGGTAAAAGGCTGAAAATTTGAATATTCACTCCTTATGCGGCCAATGATGGTTTCTATTGAGTGATTAACCAGTATGGCATAAGCAGAGGTATCCTATCTAGTTTTCTATTAATTATTCAAATAGAACCTTTTTCCCTATTTTACGTAAACATTTTATGGTATCAGGCAGTGAAGCTAATTTAGAACTTTCCAATACTAAATTCAGTGCATTAGTTTCGAACAATTTAGCCATTTATTGGCATGTTTCTGGCCATTTTAAGTATCTTTTTGGTGTTTTCTGGCTACTTTAAAAAAAAAAATTCAGTGCCTTAAATAGATTATGCACTTTTTGTCAGTCAAACTAGTGTTTTCTTGAGTTGGCAACACTGGTGTCAGGGAACTACTAACAGGTACTAACTATACTAAGCAGTTGCATTCAAAATAGATTGGTAGAAAAAATATTTCTGGATATAAGATTCGCAGAGATGCTCGTTGAGTTTGAGAAAACAACAAAATCATTTCATCGACAATTTAATTAATTAATTAAATTATTTAATTAATTGATTTGAGGGAGGCTGGGTGATGCAATTAGATGGGACAGAATGAACAAAAACAAAGTCACTTGTTTTCTCTCTCTCTCTCTCTCTTTCAAATCAATAAACATAATTTTTTAACCAAATAGTTGTCATTTCGAAAACAAAACACTGGTCATCACCAATGAATAAAAATGCCTATAAATATGTAATAACAAAGATTATATCGTTATATGAGATCAGAATATCTCAAAGAATTTATAAAGCATTTCAAAGTAGGACAAAAAAAGTGAGAGACTGAAGCAACTAAAGCAGAAATAAATGTTTGAGATCTTTCTTTCGTCCGAGAAGTTTATTTGGTTTTAAAAATTCATTTGAAAAAAAAAATGGAATTGTATAAATTTGATGGCATTTATGAATACCTTATAAGAGACATTTAGAAATAGTGAGAAATGGAAGAAGATAAAGAAAAGAAAGCTGAAAAGGCGGAACAAAAAACAGTATGAATCAGAGGGTCTCCAACTTTTTTTTTGCTCACCGCACCTCTTCACGTATCTTAAAGAGATTAAAACATGCTATCGCCCAACTAACATAAAAATTGGTTTTCTTCAAAACAAAATACCACCCACCTGAAATTGCAGAC
Organism: Thysanoteuthis rhombus; assembly: GCA_963457665.1. Classification (NCBI taxonomy): domain Eukaryota; kingdom Metazoa; phylum Mollusca; class Cephalopoda; order Oegopsida; family Thysanoteuthidae; genus Thysanoteuthis; species Thysanoteuthis major. Next base: position 6,575,475 of record OY735237.1, read on the forward strand.
CAACCGTGAGTGGGTGGTATCACCCACTAGTGAGAAATATCATCAACGTCAAAGACTCTTGGTATAAATATTGGAGGTGGGAGTTGATAGCCCAATAGAATTGAAAATGTAATCAATAGATGATCATGTTGAAAGTCTACAAATATGATCAACAAGTAATTCATACACTCAAATTGGACAATCTTATTATATGAAAGACCATGTCATTTTTTTGTTTGAGCAATGCCTGAGCTTCTGACATGCTAAAGCAAACAGAAAAAAAAACATGGCCTTACTTTGTATGTGTGTTTCTCATTTTTGTTTGTTTGCACAATGTTTCTGCTTCTGTCATGCTAAAGCAAACAGGAAAAAGGGGATAACATGGCCTTACCATGTATGTATGTTTGCCATTTTTTTGTTTGTTTGCACAATGTCTTTGCTTCTGTTATGTCCAGAAACATTCACACTTGTCTTTTGAAAATTCAATTTTTTAGTGATCCAATAAAAGGTGGGATAAGTAATTTATTCATTGATCGCTCCTTTTCCCTATCTTTTAACTGATTATCCCAACATATCATGCAGCCAAAAGACCTTGGTCATGTGACATTTTCTATTGAGTGACTCACCAGGCCTGTCTTAGATTTTTTAAAGATTTTTGAATGTCCACCATTTCAATTGATTTTAGAATAGATTGCCTAATTTTTTTTCATTTTAACATCAGGTAACCCTCACTACAACCATTTTGTTTTAGTGTCAAAACATGTCTCTTGTCAGTTGCACAATGGTAGTTGGTACCAACAAAGAAAGAAATCATGTGTATTGTAGTATTGGTCACCTGTCAGTTTCTGTTTGGACACTAACCAGAGCTGTTAAAACCGTCACCAACACAATCAACATAGGTTTCAATCAGTTTTCAAGTTGGTCCGGCTGGCTATGTATATATGTATCGCACAAACAGACCGCACCAGTGAAGCCTTCTAAGGCTGAAAATTTAAATATCTACTCTTTATTTTGTTTACAAAAAAAAGACATTTTTCCCTAAATAGGCTCTTATTGGAGATGGGGTCAATTTGCAATGTAAGATAATGCTGAACTGATCCCCTAGTTTGTGTCCACTTGCTGTTTTTTTCAAATTCAGACTTTTTTAGCAATCACTGCCCCACAAAAGGTGAGAGGAGTAACTTTTGAATATTGAATATCCCCTTTACAAATTTTTTAATTGATCATCCCTAACATAGCATGCTAGCAAAAGACAGTCATGTGACAGTTTTTATTCAGTGACTAACCAGACCTCTTCTCTTTGTCTTAAAAACTGAAGCATCAAGTACAGTCCTTTAATCAAAATAAAAAATTTGACATTTTTGACCGTCATGTTGATTCATTTCTACTGAGAAACAAAAAGAAACCCATGACACATGCACAAACATGGAATTTTTAAATTTGAAGGGGTATAATCAATGGATAAGTCAGCTTGAATAGTGTAATGGTTAGTATGTCCACTTTATACACACAGGGTGCTTGGTTTGATTCCCGGTGTGAGCGAAGAATGTGGAAAACTCTTCAACATTACAAATATCCTGATTAACTCAGCAGCTAACAGTGTACACTCTAAGCTGAGTGATTAAGGTAGGAGTATCCCTTTGGTGGACTAGTACCCTGCCAATGAGAGTGGTTGTAAATAAACTGAATGAAAATAAAAAAAATTAAAAACAATGGAATGAACTAGGAATATACAAACATTGAGTTACTTCACTTAGAATTTAAAACTATCCTTTTCATTTCTAACTGTTTGTTTTTAATATGTTTTCTTGCTGTATATTAGAAAAATATTAATTTGAAAAAAAATTCCTGGATCTACCCATAAAGTTATTGAACTCTCCTGTAGCCCATGGTCTGACTTTCCATAAGATATGATAGAAATTTATAGAGAACTTTTGGAGATATTGTGAGAAAATCAGACAAGCAAACAGATATGAGTGAATACATATACCCCTTTCATATTTGTTAGTTGAAGTGAACTACGTTCTCTACCTAGATTTTATTTATTTCTATGCTCAGAAGATTTTATCTAATTCTATATTCATGAAGAAAGTTATTCGAATGGCCAAGAATAATTATTTGTAACTTTTAAAGACAATGAAGGAATAAAAAGAATATATAAGAATACTTGTATTTGGTGGAGAAGGCGACCTTAGATAAGATGAGACCCAAATTTCTGTTTGAATTTCATTGTTTAATGCTCATTGTTTAAGCACTCTTTTTGTATCTAGCCTACGAGATGGCCCCATTTCTAGAGATGTCTTATCCACCAAAATATAAGGTAATTCCAATGTTCAGATACACAATGAACCCCAAAAATAATGATGTAAAAATAAAATCGTTCTCTCCAACTTGGTTTCAAAATTCAATTTTTGTTATTACTTATGATGGCTCATCAAATATTTACAGTTTCAAAGGAATGAAAAGCCAACATGATGGACCTTCTTTCTTTTGGGAAGGTGATAATATAAAGTGGTATTCTTAGATGCATACACACACACACACACACATACACACACAAAGATCTATGGTGAGAGCTATCCCAAGATACACCAAGCTCCAATATATACTGCCTTTTATCACAGCATCAATTATTTTCAAAGAGTTACTCCTTTAGTACAATACTGGACCATTCACCAGGCAAACTAAAGAACAGAAGTTCCCTTGGATTTCTGGACTTTTATATCAACGTTTGATATAAACTTCAAATATAAAATAAACAATTAAAAGTAAAGAACCAAATTGTATTAGACAGATATAAGTTAATACACTTTTAACACAGGGTCTCTTTGATCTTTATCAATCTACTTGGAATTCTTAAAATATAGAATATAGAATATGAAATATATGAAAAAAATTTAAACCACAAAAAGTAAAGAACAAAACTGTTTATGACGCTTACAAATTGATCCACTTCAAAATCAAGATCTGTTTAATCAATATTACTTGACTAATCTTCATTTGAAGTTAATTCAACCATACCATGAAAATAAGAACAAAGAGCGACCATCAGGCAAACTACTACGAAGCCTGTCTGATTCAAAATAGCTGTTTTTTTTAATTTCTTTAAGCCATTTAGATGGTCTGGTACTGTAATATTTATGCCCATGTAAACTAATTTTGGTGATAAAGCAGACAGCACGGTAATCAATTTTCCCAAATAGTCATTAGCCTCATTTCCAATAAAATCATCAAAGGTGAAGCATTATGGGAAGTTCATATTTGTACAGGTTTTATATTGAAACAAGCCTGAAAGTCAGACCACAGAGGTGCTAGTTCTTTTTATGTGTGAAGATCTACAAACTGCAATATTATTTCCAAATTTACATTTAAAATTGAGTCAAAAAGCATCCTAAACATCTAGATTCTCCGGATATACATAAAAAATCTAGGAAATACATTACATATGATTAATAAATTGAATATAACTTGAATCTTCAACATCTATTTTATTAAAATATTACTTCATTTCATTGAAACTATAATATTACTTATTTTATAAAAAAATCATTTTAATAGCAATTTCTGACATCTAAATCTAGATTTCGAGGAAAAACATTTAAATTGGCAATACTGAACAAAAAATATATCTAAGATTTTGGTATCTCTGTCAGTGATGGCAATGGATGCTAACACATCTAAAAATGCTCACAACATTTAGATTTCTGAATTTCTAGACTTTATAAAGCTGACAGAGATTTGATGATAGAAAAAAAGCAATTTTGAGAAGTCCCGTCTGTACATATAAACTTCCCACATTGTCTTGTAACCCATCAACCATTACTCACCATAAATCTATTATGAAATGAATAAGTGAATGAAATGGTATGAAGGCATTTGCATCGTGGACAACTGTGTTTTGGTCAATGGCATCCTTGGACAGTTGTATCCATTTTTTAGCATCCCAGACATTTGTGTTCAAATATACTTCATATAAGACTTATTTTCATAGCTTTGTCTCCTGAGGACAAATCAAGTTTCTTATGACAGATTACCCATAACAGGCATACTTTTCAAGTTTGAACTTATGAATTAAATTTTTGAATCAATAAAATGCCCTTTTATATTCAAAATAAAAAAAATTTGATAAAAAATATTAAAAGAATATATAGAATTACATTTAATATGAAGTATTCATATATTGGTATGGGAATGTTTAGGAAATATTGATACAAAAATGAATTATATCTAATATGAAATATTCATGTATTGGATTACAAATGATCAGGATGCACCCCCCCCCAAACAGTGAGAAATACCTAGGAACACCAATGATTAAGACACAGTTGTCAAGGATGTAATTGTCCTGTCTCTAAATGAAACTACATGAATGAACAGAACAAAGAAAAAGAAAAGAAATAGTAAAAGATAATGTTTAAAAAGAAATTGCCTCGAACTTAAGTTGCTTAAAAAAATTGCTTAAAACTTAAGTTGCTTCAAAAAAGATTGACAAGGACTTTAAAGAAGATTGCGTGGAACTTAAATTGCTAATAAAAAAAATTGCCTAGAACTTCAGTTGCTTCAATCTCCCACAGACAAATATAACTTGTTTGTCAATAATTTGCCCATTGGCCAGTATGGAAAAGTAAATAGGCAATAAGTGGCAGATGCTTACCGAGAGCGAACTCTTGGGCGAGAATCTCTGTAGCTGCTTCGTCTGCCAACAGGAGGTCCTCGTTTACTCCAGCGAGATTCTCCTGTGGACATCTCAACCCTAACACGACGACCATTGATTTTTCTGAAACATTCCAAAAATTTCATGATCAATAATTTCGAAAATAGTCATTATTAACAAAAAGTTTTTCTGTCAATTGAACACATTTTTCTTTTCATTTCTGTTGTTCCCATTAAAGGTTTTGGTCAATCTTTACACATGAAAAGTACACCTGAGGAAGGTTGGTGAATAGAAATGTTGAGCGAACAACAAAAATAAGAAGAATGAGTTAAATTGTCTGGAAAACTCTTTAGACTGAAAAGAATTGAAAAAAAAAAGTAGGCAAGTTTAAATTTGCTAGCTTTCAGAGTAAATGTAAGGGAGGTAACCCAATAAGCTTAGTAATATTCAGATCCAGACTTTTGGAAAGTGCCTATCAGTTTCAGAATATAATAGGGTGTATGAAGAGTGTCTTTTTTTCTTACAAACCTTAACTCCAAAGCTTATTTCAAGTGCATATCTAAAAACAATTTATGTCTCTATTATTTAGAATCACTATGGCCCCACAAATGGCCCATCCAACTAAACAGGCAAATGGGCTACAGACTCTCCTCTTCTTGCTCATCTAAGTCTATATCTGTGAGGGCACTACTCGTCACATTTTTTAGGCTATAACCTAGCAAATTTGCATGAGTGGATCATCTGAAAATATTTAATAGTATTTTGTTGTATTTTTTTAGACTATTTTAGATAACAGATGTATTTTTTAAAGATAATTTTAGGTAAAAGATGAATTCTTTCTGATATTTTTAGATAATTAATTCTGGTAAGCACATGGGCCAAGATAATTCATCTACATCAATATTGATCAGCAGTATCTTTTGTCTCAGATGTTAGAATGGTAGATATATGTATTAAGATTCTGGTAATTTTGAGGCATTATTTCAAACTGGACCTCAAAGCTGCTAAAACAGCTCACAGGAAGAAAATCAAAAAATATCTGACTGAACTGCCCAAAACTGGCAAAAGTGTCTTAAGGTTAGTGATTTGTCCTTTGAAATAAAGCTCAGAAGTAATGATTTATAGAAACTAGGAAGAGGGTTGATGATTCTTAGAAAACTATGAAAAAAGATCTATAATCTTTAATTTATTATTTATTAGATTTCTTATGAACTACTGATTTAAACAACTTCAAACTTGACTCATCTTTGGAACAAGCACTGCTCTAGTAATGTCAATCACTACAGAAAAGGGGAAAAAAAGGAAGACTTTCAATGGTTATAACATAATATGAAATGGTTATAAGAGCAAAAGTAATACTTACACCCCATTTAATCCTCTCACAGCATCCTTGGCATCTCTGGGATCTTCATATTCTACAAATGCAAATCCAGGAGGATTACGGGCAACCCATACATTGCGTAATGGTCCATACTGTGAAAATATATCTTCTAGTTCTTGCTTAGCAGCACCATAACCAAGGTCTCCAACATAGACCTTACAATCCAGTCGCCACTCTTTTGTGTTCCGCGACATATTCATGTGCTACAAAAAAGTATGGGAAGTGTTTAGACATTTCAAACAAATGAACAACAGGTCTGGTTAGTCACTCAATAGGAACTATCATGTGACCAACATTTTATAGCAGTAAGCGGAGATCAACAAAAAAATTGGCAAAAAGAGTAATCAATGAATAAGTTACTCCTCTTGCCTTTCATTGGGCAGTGATCACTAAAAAACTCAGAATTTCCAGAAAACAAGCGCGAATGCTGTTGGACACAAATTTAGTATAAACTTACATTGCAAATTGAATCCCATGCTCAAAAAGTATTTAAGGAGTGAATTTTCAAAAAACAAGAAACCATTCTGTCTCAACATAATAAAGAGTGTATGTTTAAATTTTCAGCTCTCTAGCCCCGTTAGTGCTGCCTGCATGCGTGATACTTACATAACCAGACCAACTTGAAAACTGAAGAAACCTTGAAATTGGTTCCCCATTTATACCACTCATTACAATACCAGACCATTTACCTATAGCGAAACTTGTGTTTGCACAATGGACAAAGGTGTCCATTAGTTTTAGAGGGAATTGGTAGTGGGCTCAATTGGCTAATCACAGTCTCCCTTACGATGAGTTTTGATTCACCTAGCCAATCAGCATACAGCTTAGAAGTTGCTCTCTATCATCATTAATGGACTCTTTAAACAAAGATGCCATGTTGACAGCGGGAGCAGCAGAGAATTCAAATTGCATAGTGGGAGTCAGAACAAGGACACTGGAGCAGTCACATCTTCCCTGGGTTAGGGTTAGGGTTGGTGGGAGTTGAAAATAGACAAGCTAGTAAGTCAGCAATTGGGGCTGGTACAGCAGTAAGGGCGTATGAACTTTCATTCAGTGATCCCACCCCAGAGGAAGTAGCAAGCGGACTACTTGTCCAACTACATATATGAAGGAGTTTTGTTGCAGAAATTCTCCTTCTATCATCTGTGTTTCTGTCTGATTCATTTCCCTCGTCAAATTTTTGTCTAGCTTTTGTTAACATCTACAATTTTTAGATACTGCTCTTATAATTACATTGGAGATGTTAAATTCACAAAGGCAATCTCCTCAGACCTGCACATGTGCCACTCTGCAAATAGCTTCTCATTGAATTTCTATGCTACAATGGAAATATGTTTTCCACATGATTATACCACATATCCAGCTTCTAAAAACTCTGAATTATTGGAAAACAAACAAAAATTGAAACTGGTTAATTTTGAATCTGGCTAGCTTCATGGTAGTTTGTCACTCAGCTAGTCTTCATTTTTAATTTTCATAACATGGTTGAATTGTCTTCAGATGAAGATGAGTGAATTAATATCGATTAAACAGATATTATTTTTTAAGTGGATTATTTGTATATATTATAAACAGTTTTGTTCTTTACTTTTCTAGAGAGTGGAAGAAGAAGGTGTCAGGAAATGCCCTGCCTTTGGTTTAATAGAGAATTTTCAAGAAATATGGATTTATCTCAAGACAAAAATAATTATGTTGCTGATTTTCTTATATAGATAGAATCAAAAATATACATTCATTAACAATTTGTTCTATTTAATACATTACAGGTTTTAGATGATAATCGAAAAGATATATTTTCATTAACAATTTGTTCTATCTAATACATTACAGGTTTTAGATGATAATCGAAAAGATATATTTTCATTAACAATTTGTTCTATCTAATACATTACAGGTTTTAGATGATAATAGAAAAGATTCCTAGAATCTGCATGTAAAATGACAGATAATCCTAGTTAGCTTTAAAACAAATGATTATCTCCCTTTTTATTGTCAAACTCCCACTTCTGAGTTTTGACTTTATTTTGTATGTAACAACAATGACGAATGACAATGACCAGACAAAAAACTAGTAACATCACGCACAAATTACAGTGATATGGTTACATATACAGAAACTGAGGACAAATTCACTTCAAATAGTTTTGCTGAATTTTGAAAATCCCATTTTTAGGATCTACAAATAAAGGAGTTGAAATCGGACATAGTTTTGGAATAATATGGAGAAAAAGATTCTGTACTTGTTTTTCTCTTTTGGATTTTAATAAAGCAAAAGAGTTTGATAGTAACACAGCCAAGCTTGTTTATTTTATTTTATTTATACGTCTGTTTTTTCCCTGTTGTTGTTGGAAAAAGGGATACTATGATTCCAATGGAAATTATGAATCATCGCCATCCATATACACTGGTTTTTACCAAGTAAATTGAAAAGTGGTGGATAAAAATACAACAAGTATGGTTTGAACCATAAATTTATGATTAGAATAACAAAACATGATATAAACTGAGAGACCAATGTGTCATAAACTTTCATTGTAAATTGAATCCTCCAATAAAAACCTATTTAGGGGCGGAGTTTTCAAAAACCAAAAGATAAATTTTCCCTACTCTCTGAAGGGAGTGTGAGTGTAAAATTTCAAGTTTCTACTCTGTAAGATTAGGGCTGTAGTGAAGGTGCAAATCCCCAATGTTTTGCCCTTGTGTGCATTTTCTAACTAAGCAATTTACAAACATACATATACATATATAAATGCATGTAGCCCGATTTCTGCTGATTCTAGATCCCTCATCCTTTCATTCAAAATGATTAGTTCATCAATACCTTTCCAATGATAGATAACTTGAGCATATTTGACATACATTTTTTTGCTCACAGAACCAAGGAGCCAAATTTCAATTAATGCCCAAGTACAATAAATGAGTTGAAAAAAATGCCAAACATGTTTTTCACATACTGCAGCATACTTACAAGCAGAATCATTTAGAAAATTGCTTTAGACAGAAGATACATATGGGAATGGAGTTGTGTCCACACTACTGGGTGAAGTCTGGATAAATAGACACATGTAAATGTCAGAACACATGAATAACCTAGCAACAGTGATTAAACCAGTTTGTTGTGGGTAGCAGTGATTGATAATCCTCAGTTGAGTTATCTCCATTTTACAGATGTGTTCTAAGAATCAACAAATAATTGATTGAAATATCCTATCATCAGGTCAATGTATGAATCTATATCAGACACAAGCAATGTTTTTGATCTAGTGCACCACATTTTTTCATTTGGGCCACACAATTGCATTAAAGCATACTTAATTTTTATTTCAAACCAACATATGAATTACAAATATTATATTATTGATTTATGAAGCCAAAACAATTGCAGTTTTCAACATAAATTATATAATTGACTTATATAAGATAAAAATTAATGCCACGACTGTCGGCTGGCCACGAAAAAGTTCATCATCTTCATCATCAGTCTTTTAACATCCATCGTTTGACATAGACCTTCCCCAGGATTTGCCACAATTCTCTATCATTCGCGTCACGGAGCCAGTATTTCTTGAATTTGTCTAGTTCAGCTCTCCATCTTGTGTTCTGTCAGCCTTGGTTTCTCATGTGATCTCTGGGTATCCATGTTGTGAGTTGTGATGTCCATCAGTTATCTTTCATTCTTGCAACATGGCCAGCCCATTGCTATTTGAGTTTTTTTAATAGTTTCTATGATGTCTTGGACTTCCGTTTTCTTCCTTACATACTGTGATCTCTCCATGTAAGGTTGAGCATGATTCTCAGTTTGTAGGTCTGTCTCTAGGTTAGGTTCCATGTTTCAGCTTTGTTCGCACAAAAAAGTTAGCACAGGCCAAATCAGGCCTGCAGGCCTATGGTTACCCATATGTGATTTGTATCAAATTACGCTTCAACCACATTATAGACTTTCATTAGGTTCTTCAACATGAAATTGCTGACCGTTTGAAACTTGGCATCTTCAACTATTTTTCATAAAAGATAACATTGTCAATTGATATTTTAATCTAACAATATTTGGTTTGTTCTTACCTGTATTTGTCTATACTTCTAGTAATAACAGAAGGGATAGGTTAGGTAGTTAAATGAGGGTAGTGAAAAAAGAGAATAGAAAAAAGTAAGGTAGTTTGATAAGATAGTAGAAATAGAGGGGGCAGAATAGAAAAATAGTCTAATAAGATTGTTGGAAAGAAGAGGGGAGAACAAAAAGTTATGTAGTATATGGGGGGGGTAAGATTTTTGGATAGGAAAGTAATCCGTGTTCGTATAAGACATAGGTAAAAACATGGACAGGCAACAAAGATTAGAAGGGAGAGAATGAGAAGATAGAGGCAATTAGTGAGAGAAGAACAGAATTATGAAATAATGTATAATCTTAGTTGTCAACACCCATGTAATTTCCACAGGTTCAGCTGGTGGATATTATTTGCTGCTTATTCATTGAGAAAATTGATTTCATTTGATTTATTTTTAGTACATTTTAAAGGAAAAATTGGAAAGCCTCTCAGCTCTTTTTACACCTTTTTGAATTCAAGCCAGGCCATAGTGGAGCCAAAACTGCTTGAAATATAAATTCTGCATTTTAAGATAATGCCATAGGTGAACAAACAGAAAGATTTGAGTTTTGAAAATTTGAGATCCCAGTTTAGAGAACCAGTAGAGAAGTTGGGCAAAATCTTTAATTTAAGGCAGTGGTGGAAAATGGGCCAGAAATCTCAGTCTAAGAACTCATTGCAAATGTCACTGTATCAATTGTAACCATTTCAAATGATTTAGGAGAGATCAACCAGGGAAAAAAAGCTGAATGAGGACAGGGCTAGCACAAGAGTTCCATGAGCCCTTAAAAAGGGGTAAGAAAAGGTGATGCCAAACTCTTCACAGCCTGCCTCAAGATGACCTTCGGAAACCTAGACTGGAAGAATAAAAGAATCAAAATAGATGGCAAATATCTGAACAAACTTAGTTTTGCAAACGACAATGCCCTTTTTGCAGAAAACCTACACAACGTCCAACTAATACTAGATGAACTAAATGAAGAGAGCAAGGAAGTTGGCCTACATATGAACTTCAGTGAGACAAAAAACGTGCAACAATTATATTGGATATAAGAACACAAAGATCACAATTGAAGATGCAGAACTGGAGAAGGTAGACCACTACATCTACCTAGGACAACGAATCACCATAAGACCCTCAAAGGAAGAAAAAATCAAGCAAACAATTACACCAAGATGGCAAACCTTTGGCAGAGCAAGCTCAACCTTCAAAAACCAGAAAAACCCATTAATCCTGAAAAAAAAAGGAAATCAAACAATGCATCCTCCTGATAGTCAATTACGGAGCTGAGACATGGGAGCTAACCAAGAGACTGAAAAGCATGCAACGTGTACACAAAAGAATTATACTCAACCTCACAGAGACCACAAGACAGCACAATATATCCAGGAGAAGACAGGAGTTTGAGACATCATAGAATCCATTGAAAAACTCAAATGGGAATGGGCTGGCCATATTGCAAGAATGGCAGACAAGCAATGGACATTACAACAGAGATCACATGTACTATCGAGGACAATAGAGTTCTACATGGAGACAAGGTAGAAAAATTCAGAAAGTACTGGCTCCACGATAGAGAGGTGTGGCAAATCTTGGGGTAGGTCTATGTTCAACAATTGACGTTAAGACATGATGATGATGGTAAAGCAGGACTTGAAATTCTCATAAGGGCTCCAAGTACCCGGAGTGAGACTTGAAATTGGCACCTCCGGTTGTATTCTACTGACTGTTTAAAAAAGATTTTGAGCTGCATCCCAAGGACTTCAGCACCCCTTCAGTGACCATCTATGTCTAGCCCTGAATGATGAACGAACAAACAAACAAATGGCACGGAAACCAGTCTTCATCTTGTTCAATGTTATAAAATTGATTTTTGCATTGTATCACTTGACAAGAAAAAAATGGATCTTGTATAGGTCTGGTTAGTCACTTAATAGTAACCAACACTGGACCAATAGCTTTAGGCAGCATGCTATGTTGGGGGTGATAAAACAAAAAGGGGGTGATTGATGGATAAGTTACTTCTCTCCCATTTTGTTGGGCGATGATCGCTGGTAAAATCTGAATTTTAAAAACAACTGGCATGAATGTTGCCAGACACAAACTAAGGAATCAATTTGATATAAACTTAGATTGCAAATTGAACCCTCCCCCACTAAAAACCTAAGGGGCGTATTTTTTCAAAAATAAAATTTTTTTTCCAAGATATAATGTGTAAATGTCCTAATTGTCAGTCCTCTAGCTCTATCACTGCTGCTTGTACATTGTACACATATACATAGATAGCTGACCAGCCAGAACAACTTAGGAACTGATGAAACCTATGCTGACAGTTTTGGTTGAGGGTTTCCTAACAAGAGGTACTTTGATGCAGCTGAGACGCAAAAAAAATCAATCGAGACCACACACTATCATCCCTGGAAGGTTTTGGTGAGCATCGAATGGAACTGGAACATTTTGATACATCCTGGCTTCCATCAAAGTAACCAAACAATCAATACATGTAGATATATAGATCGGCTTGTAAAAACGCATTCAAAATTCAAGTAATAACCGTTTCAGTGAATAGGATTGGTGCCATTTGCAGTATTATTAGACTTCTTTTCTTTCTTATTCTATTATTTAACATCAGAAGACTTTTTTTAGAATCAGATGCTAGACTTGAGCTTTCCTGTGTGTCACGAATAGTGATGGAAATCGAGGGGTACATAGGGGGACAGTGTTCCCCGCATTTCAGTTCCCACGAGAGGTGGGGTACAGTGTCTATGCCCCTTCCTTCCCAACCTCATCGTCACAGACCTTAGTGTAATCCTAGTTCTATTTCCATCAATGGTTACGGCCCTTTATTGTGTCGCCAATAACCTCAAGGAGTATCACAGAACTAAGTAAAATATTGAACGTTCTTCAAAAGATATTTTACCTCAAGTCAGTTGAGCTACTGGGCAGTGTTGCCAATTTAGTACTTTCCCTGCTAAATTTAGCACGTTTCTTAAATTTGCAGTACAAAAATTCAATATCTAACACAATTTTAAGTCAATTTTTCAGTGCTATTTTTCAGCAACTATAGTCAATTTTTAGCTATTTTCAGTACATCGATAAAATTTATTTTTATTCACTTTTTAAGACAAATCTAGCCATTTTAGTTATTAAAAATGGCCACCAAGAGCTAAAAGTCATTTTAGTGTATTTGGACATTTTTGGATGCTTTCTCTGGGGTTGATTTGAGTGTGAATATTTTTTTGAGTTGGCAACACTGCTGTTAGGATGACATTATACAATTGGCTTGGCTAACAAAGCTTGATATTTCATAAATCTTATTTCAAAAAAGTGTGTAGCCAATGCAAAAGGTTTGGAAAGCTCTGTACTAGATGAACTGAATGAAGAAAGCAAGAAAATTGGACAATATATTCAGTAAAACCAATGTCATGTGCAGCAAATATGTTGAGGGCAGAGATACAACAATTGGAATAGGAAAATGCAGAATTAAAGAAAGGAGACCACAACATCTACCTGGGAGAGCAAATCTTCACAAAATCCTCAGAAGAAGAAGAAATCTAACAAAGAATCACCCAAGGTTGGCAAGCTTACGGTAGGGTAAACTCAAACTTCAATAACAAGAAGATCCCATTAGTTTTAAAAAGAAGGTTCTAAGACCAATGCATCAATTATCTTCCCGATAGTCACCTATGGAGCTGAAACATGAAACCTGACCAGAACATCGGCTTTCAAATTAAGAACCATACCACATGAAAGCCAAAATCACTTTCTTTCTGACAAAACTGCAAAAGTTAAAAGTGTTCATGTGAAAGGGTGGGAAGAGACAGAGGGCAAAGAGAGAGGAGTACTTTTTTTCATTTCATCTACGTCATACTAATCTTTTTCAAATCAATTTTTGAAACGAAAGACTGTGACATAAGAAAAAAACAATAGAGATGTAAGAAGCTAAGACATTTTTTTAACATATCTCATATTGTAAGAATAGAATTTTGGTCCACAATTTATAGTGATTCACACTTTGAAACAAACAAAAATGAAGCAAGAAATAAGAAAACTAGTTGTTGTCTGCATACATAAAGTCTTTTAGTTTTGTTTTTTCCTAAAAATCACTTAATGGCTCTACATAATTCTTTTAAAAAAAGAATCAATTGGAAACAAATAGTTTTATTACAGAGTATTTTGACAAGTGTTGCCAAAAGTTGTAAAAATAATTGTGTAAACAACATTGCAGGTTTTGAACTGTGAGAGTCTGTTCTTTTCCTAATTTTTTAAAATTAGAAATAGAACTTTTGATTCTTAGTCTTTCATATTCAACATTTTTTTATGCTCGATTATTACTGGAAGCTGGAAGGGGAAGTACGCATATTCAAAGCTTTTATTATTTCCCTCTTTGCAATGAATAATTCTTTGAAAATTTCAAAAATGAAATATTGAAGATGAAAAAGAATTTAATATGAAAATTTTTCAACTTCTAAGAGATATTTCAAATGCAGGCTGACATGTTAAAAGAAAACATTTTATTACAAATTGGAAATGGCATGTAATTTTTTTCTTCTATTAACACAGAAAAAACCCACAAGAAATAATTTGACATACAAAATTACTCTCAACAAAAATCAAGACAGGATTGGTAAGTCAATCAATAGAAACTGTCTCTGGATGAACATCTTTTGACAGCATGCCAAGTTGGGGTGATCAATCAAAACATACTATTGGACAGTGATCCCTGAAAAACTAGTGTGAATGCTGCTGGACACAGACTAAGAGAACGATTTAGCATAAACTTACATTGTAAATTGACTCCCCTTAAACCTTAGGGGGCTTAATTTGCAATGTAAGTTTGTTGATTTTTCTAAACATAATAAAGAGTAAATACTTCTATTTCTGGCCGTGTAGCTCCATTGGTACAGTCTGTATGTGTGATAGATACATAGCTAGCAAGACCAACTTAAAAATTCAAGAAACCTATGTTGACAGTTTTGGTTAACTGTTTCTAACAAATTATATTCTTTTCTTTTATTCTCCCTCCTTTGTCGTCTACTTAACAACATACTCCGAATACTTTCAAGGCAAAAAGATTCCATTACAAATCTTTACATTTTCTTGTCTGCTTTTTATACCAATCCAAATTCTTTTGATAGGCAACAATTCTGGCTGTATATCAGATTACACTGCACAACTTTTTAAAACCTTTTTTTATTCCTGGGTAATAAGTGTTATTTTCTGATTGTTTATATCTAAAATGTATAGCAAACGTCAATTATCTCCTTTAGTCTGCTTTTATAATCAAGAGAGGAGATAATTATGAATCTGCTCATGTTCAATTGGGCAAAAGAAAATTTTCCCTTTTTTTAATCACATAAAGTAAGAAAAACAATTACGAATGTATGTCACTATCCTGGCTACCAAAGCAAAGTTTGAAGGGAGCAATAGTCATTTTCTATACTTTTTACACAAATGCAATCAGAAAATAACACTCATTACCCAGGAACAGAAATCCCATTGTATGCTATTATAGAGAGTTTTCTTTAAATACCTGAAACAATTCCAGATGGATTCTGAAATTGTTAAATTGGGTAAGATTTTTTGATTTAACACTCAAATTCATACAAAGAAAACAGAATGCCATTTACAAGGGAAAAATCTCCGGAATAAAATTATCTCACTTTGATCGTTTGGTGATTAGCAATTTCAAAAAAATTTCATTGTATATGCCAGCAATTTATCAATTTAAGAGTTGAAATGCTTCTCAATATGATGGAACAAGAAGTAGTACCAAATAATCAATTATCTCTCACCTTTTCAAGACTAAATTCATTTTTGAATTTTACCAGTTTTAAAGTAATTCAGATCTATATTCAATTTGCATGCTATCTACAAGTTTACCCCTTTATACCATTATACGATATATATCCTGGTAGGATTATGCTCAGGCTATATGGTAGAAGCATTTTTACTCAGGATATTTGATCATATTGCTAATTTTGAAGTACACCCATCAGGAAAGAGTTAATGATTCATTGATGTGGATATATGAATAAAAGAAATTTCAATGTTCATGGTGCAAGGGCAAGTAGGCAGCGTTGGAATGTGAGAAAGACTGAAGTAGAAACGTAACAATACGTATGGATACAGGTATATGAATTCAATAGAAACCATCATATGACTAATGTATTCTGATGGCATTTCATGTTAGGGGTGATCAAATAAAAAATAGGAAAAAAGGGATGATCAATTAATGAATATGGACTTTCATTGGAAAGTCCAAATTTTTCATAAAAATCGGCATGAATACTACAAGATACAAACAAAAGTACCAATTTAGCATGAATTTACATTCAAGATAGAATATGGGAGAGGTTGAAAGACAAAACAAAACAAAGTTTTTTTACACACAATAAGTTTAAACTTTCAGCTGTTCTGATCCAGTCTATACAAAGGACATAGACAGAGAGCCAGAATCATCGAAAAAAGCTGAAGAAACCTATATTGACATTTTTGGGTGATCATTTCTAATGAGGTCATATAAAAGAAAAATATCAACAAAAATCAACTGTTTTGTCTGGTCAGAACTGTTTAGCTGAGATACAATAACACTTCATTGAGCACTCAAGGTATTTTCCTAAAAACTACAGCATTAAATGAAGCAGTGCTATACTGGTTCATTATAACAGCGTAAATAACATATCCAGAACAACGATCTTTGCCTTGCTTCTGTGCACCTAACTAGGGTTATTCTTTTCACATATATTGTTGAGCTTCAGCAAGATAGAATGGATCAGTGCTGTCTATCTTATGAGGTAGCTATTTTCAAAACCTGGTGAAATATCACTAGGAGTCAATACAATGATTATTATGTGTATATATATATATATATATATATATATATATATACATATATATGTTTATTCTCATAAACATGACTCATTATTCAAAGTATACAAGATACAATTATTTTAGAGACTGTCCATAATGTGGTCTTTTATTACCACTTAATCAAAAAATTTTGATACAAGAAATATTTGAAAATGAGCACTATAGCAAAGCAATACTAAACAAGGTAGCGCCAGTGCCACATTAACCATTAACCATGAGACACTTGAGGCACAGGCCTCAGGGTTCAAGTCTATAATGGGCCTCAGGATAGATTTAAAGAGCCTCAAGTAAGAAAGCAAAAAACTTGGCCAACACATGAACTTCAGTAAAACGAAAGCTATGTGCAGCAACCATATCAAGAAAAAGGACATAAGAATCAAAATTGAAGATGCAAAACTGGGGAAAGTAGACTACTACATCTACCTTGGACAACAAATCTCTATGAAACCTACAAAAGAAAAAGAAATCAAGCAAACAATCACCCTTGGAGAGCAAGCCTTTGGCAGAGCAAGCTCAACCTTCAAAAATAAGACGATCCCAATAATCCTAGAAAAGATGAGTACACAACCAATGCATCCTCCCAATAGTCACTTAGGGAGCTGAAACGTGGAGCCTAGCCAAGAGACATACCTGCAAACTGAGAAGCATGCAACGTGCACATGAGAGAATCATGCTCAACCTCACATGGAGAGATCACAAGACAGCACAGTGTTTCAGGAGGAAAACGGGAGTCCAAAACATCATTGAATCTGTTGGA
The DNA here is from genome assembly GCA_963457665.1 of Thysanoteuthis rhombus. Lineage (NCBI taxonomy): Eukaryota > Metazoa > Mollusca > Cephalopoda > Oegopsida > Thysanoteuthidae > Thysanoteuthis > Thysanoteuthis major. The sequence goes on from OY735237.1 coordinate 6,593,205, forward strand.
AAACTTCAATGGCAATGGGCAGGTCATGCTGCAAGAATGGCGGACAACCAATAGACATCACCAATCACAACATGGATCCCCAGAGATCACAAGCGGAACCAAGGCCGACAGAATACAAGATGGAGAGATGAACTAGACAAATTCAGAAAATACTGAATCCGCAATGTCCATGACAGAGAAATGAGGCAGATCCTGGAAAAGGTCTACATCCAACGACGGATATTAAAAGACTGATGATGATGATGATGATGAGTACACTAGGGATTAAAAGAAAGTTTTTTTTTTGTAGATTTTATAAATGTTTGTACTCCCTTTAGGACTAATTTCCACCTTTTACTCTAAATTCCATGGTAAATGGTATAAATCAATTTAATTATTAAAAACTATCAACAAATGCTTCCTCAGTTTTTAAGTTTGTTTGGCTGGCTGGCTGGCTGGCAGGCTATGAATGTATCACACGTACACCAATGGTGTAAGAGGGCTGAAAATTTTAGCATTTACTCCTTATTATGTATACAAAAAACATGTTTTTTTTTTTTTTTGAAATCGCCTCAAATAGGTTTTTAGTGGAGGGCTCAATTTGCAATGTAAGTTTATGCTAAATTCATAATTTACTTTGGGTCATTCAAGCTTGTTTTTAAAAAAATTTAGACTTTGATAGTGATAACTTGTCAACAGAATGTAAGAGAAGTAACTTACTCATTGATCACCCCTTTTCCCTCAACACAGCATGCTGCCAAAAATCACTGGTCATGTGACAGTCTCTATTGAGTGACTAACCAGACCTGTATTTTTGTTCTTGTTATATACGTATAAAATGACATTCAAACGCAATACCTTATAATAATGCCCTAAATGAAATAAACTAAATGTAGTATAACACGGCCCTAAAAATGATAAAATAAAACTATATATCAAAGTGATAGCTCAAAGGGAGTTAGTATTTGATCAATACTACTGAGGGACCATATTGATATAGCTGTTTTGTTTTTAAATCCCTAAAATGGTTACATGGTAAATAAGCAATGATATCAAAAAAGAATTTACACATTGTACCATATCTAATTCTGTGTAAAATATAGAAACCACGAAGAGAATGAATTAATTTATAGACATTTGGAAATAATTGACTGAGATGACATAAATTTTTTGAAAAATTTTTTTGTACTCAGAAAAATGTAAATAGATGTACATAGATCATTCAGTTCTTTCTAGTTCTCTATAAATAGGGAGTACCTTTTCAGGAGTACTAAAAGGTCAGATGATTGCACCACTGGCATGAAACTCATCAAACTATATATATATATATATATATATATAGTCAAGAAAGCTTCACAGCTTTAAACACTAAATATACAAAGAAAATTTTCTAAAATTAATGTAATTTCAATCTATTATTTTCCAGTATCTGTTAATGTAATTTATGTAATTTTCTTCAGTGTTTTTTATGTTTAACTATTATGGTACAATATGTGAATCTTTCTTAATGGGATCATCATTTGTTTACCAGATATATATATATATATATATATATATATGATAGAGAGGGCCCAAGTTCACCTGTGCCTCAGGCCCCTATTAAGCTTAATCCGACCTTAGGTTGCGTCAAGTACGGTATCACAGTATTTTTAGTGTTGAATGATTTTTCTTGTCTGCACTCATCTTTGTTTCTTCTTCCTTTAACACTGTAATCCATTCTCCATTCCACTTCAAAGCAAAGTATTTTCAACCCTCTTCTCCTTACATGGTTTACATCTAGTTGTCATGGTACAATTTACCGACTCATTCTACTCTGCTGAGCACTTTGTTCAGCCAGTGGTTCAATGTATGTTAACTCCCCCTCAAGTACAAGATATTTCAATCAAATAAAAGAAAATACCAGCACAAACAGTACCTCAGTGCCATCTATTTCAGGAAATATAAGCTTTGGCATTTTTTCAGCAAAAGCTAAAATTGAGAAACTGTACAAGATTGGCTGCTTCCGGGTCACACTCAACTCTGACTGAAGCTTAAATGACTTGGCTTCGAAATTTTGAAAATATTTCAACTTTTATAAAAACAGTGTTCCATTAACTGAAAATGATCTTTCAAATTGCTTACCTTGTATAAACGAATTACAGTAGCTCCGGAACTAATTATATAAAAAAATTATCAGAAGAATAGATCTTTCATCTAAAATAATCTACAAAAAATGCCAACACAAGATATAGGGATCATTGGTCCAAAATGACCCATCAACAGTGGCTTTTATTTTCATTATTGTATATTTTCTTTTAGGAGCCTCCGTATAAGTTTGTAGAACATTTGTGAGTAATGTGGTGTGTTTGATGGTTAAGGGTTATTTAGCCACTTTTAGCCATCTAAAATAGCAACTGAGTTGCTGACTGGATTTCAAATGTCAGAGGGCAGTATGGAAATCTTACTTCCACAAAAGTCACAAAAATAGGTGCTAGGCATGAAAAAGTTGGAGATCACTATAATAAACAAAGTGATGAGTGGATATTAATGGTTAAAATGACAGCTGATGAGCAGTAAATCTGCTGCAATAGCTTTATTTCAAAGGCTGGGACAAGTAAAGTAAAAACTCAAACAGCTGGCCAATTAGAGGACATTAAGGGAACAACGTAAAACAAAGACTGATAAGATAGATATAATCTCTTCGAGACCCGGATTAAACTTAGTAAGGGTCTGGGATAACTAGTCATTAATGCCTAGTGAACTTAAATAGCCTTGACCAGAGAGTAAACTTGGCTTACGAATTCATTTGTCCACTAAGTTACCTATCTTGTCACTCGCACTTTCATGTATTTTATCTTTATATGCAAAATATCAAGGGTGTTTGAAAAGTATTTTCATTTTTGACAAACCAGTACTCCAAAGCTTATTTCATGTTCACACCTAAAGACAATCTATGACTTCACTATATAATAAATACTAGCTTTGCCATTCATAAAAAAGAATGAATGTCAAAAATTCTGCTGAAAAAATTAATTCTTTTTCGTGTTTAAAACCTAAGATTCATTAGAGAATGACCTCTGATGACCTTGAAGTTTAGCTTATTCGGAAGAGTTGATTTTTATTCATTCTCCATGACATATATCAAATCAATTGGCCAAGTAGTCTTAGTAGAGAAGGGGCACAAATAAAAAGCTTCAAACATTCATCATCATCATCATCATCAACAGTCTTTTAACGTCCGTCAGTGGACATAGACCTTCCCTGGGATTCACCACTATTCTCTATCATGGGCACTGCGGAGCTAGTATTTCTTGAATTTGTCTAGTTCATCTCTCCATCTTGTGTTCTGTCGGCCTTGGTTCCACATGTGATCTCTGGGGATCCATGTTGTGAGTTGTGATGTCCATCGGTTGTCTTTCATGGCCTGCTCATTGCCATTTTAGTTTTTTAATGGTTTCTATGATGTCTTGGACTCCCGTTTTCTTCCTGATATACTGTGCTGTCTTGTGATCTCTCCATGTAAAGTTGAGCATGATTGTCTCATGCGCACACTGCATACTTCTCAGTTTGCAGGTTTGTCTCTTGGTTAGGTTCCATGTTTCAGCTCCATAAGTGACTATTGAGAGAATGCATTGGTTGTATAATCTTCTTTTCAGGATTATCGGGATCATCTGGTTTTTGAAGGTTGAGCTTGCTCTGCCAAAGGTTTGCCATCCCAAAGTGATTCTTCACTTGATTTCCTCCTTTTTTGAGGATCTCATGGAGATTCGTTGTCCAAGTTATATGTAGTGGTCTACCTTGCCGAGTTTGGCATCTTCTATCTTGACTGTTATGTTCTTATTCTCAACATGATTGTTGCATATAATTTTCATTTTACTGAAGTTCATGTGTAGGCCAACTTTTTTGCTTGCTTCGTTTAGTTCATCTATACATTATCATTATCATCATCATCATCATCATCATCATTATTATTATCATCATCATAATAATAATAATAATAAAAAATGAATAAATAAATAAAAAAAAAAAAAAATTTAGCTGAGATACCCAGCAATACCTGAAAGAAAGTTGTGCCCATGTTTTATAGTTTAGTTTGTATTTGGATCAGGGTCAGGTTAGAGTTGTTTTTTTTACTCATGTTTTATCATTAGATTTGGGTTAGATTCTTCAAAAATTCTGCCAAGCTGGTATTAGCATTGATAAAAGGTAAAAGGTAAAATTCATGCTATGACAAGTGGAAAGTGAGGGTGCAGTTCAGCATCATAGCTAAATTGTAAATAGAACCCTTTCTTATGAAACCTTTAAATATTTCCTTTCTGAAAACTGACAGATTTCCTGGGAATTTGATGGTCAAATAAACTGTGAGCATTTGTAAAGAAAAGTAAAATTTGATTCAGTGAGTGTGAACTCAGTCTATCGATTGCATTTACCGCATTTCTAAACAACGTTGTATAGTTGCTCCCACTGATTTCTTTGGTGCTAAAATTAGTTTTTATTACATGAAAGCAAACACGGATGCCCCCTAAAATCGATGATTTATTTTGATAGAATTAAACCTTGATATGTGCATTGTAGTTGAATTGTGATCTGCTGATTTTGGATATACCTTTATTTTTTGTCTGTGATACCTCATCTGTAGGGCCAGCACACATTCCAAGGCATAGACACGTAGGACAGTGTGCAACCTAGGACGAACTGGTTGATGCACGGAGAGAAAGAGAAATTCATATATTGAAATTAGGGTTGCCTATTTTCCAAGGTTTTAACCACTTGACTATTGCACTGCCATGACTTTAAAACGATGAATTACTGTCCCCCCCAAATTATTCTAAAAAACATTGAACCCCCTCACATGTAAATACGTTCAAACTAATAAAGAGAAAAACCTCCGTAGATGATTCTGATTTAAAATATACATATATTTTGATTTGAAAGATATAACTCTAATATTTTCGACAGACTTGTCTTCTGAGAGAGCAATCATAAATAGACATATAATTTGATTTCATAGATCTAACTTCAACAGTTTTTCTTAAAATCCTAGATGAAAAAAGGAAAAGAAAAAAGAAGTTTTTCTTTTGTGAGACTTGTTTCCCAAGAGTGCAAACAGAGACCCCATAGGAATTTTAGTCATGAAATTTAACCTTAAGATGTGTAGTATAGGTTATTACTGACCTACTGATTTCAGACATGCCTTTGTTTCTGTTCTGTGATGCGTAGTTCTCAATATCTTGGAATAGAAACATACACACACATACATTAGTATTTTATAAGATAAATATCATTATCAATCATAATCTGTTATATCTTATATATATGTTTCAGATTTTATAATAGCAGTTACAAGTGTTGAGATTCAGACAATTTAGAGGCATTATTTTTGACCTGGACTTTTGAAGGAATATTTCACTGTAAAGTATTTCATTCAAGGCATCTTTGGAATCTATTAAAAAGACAAAAAATCTTCAAAATATAAAAAGTAAGCTTAATATCTCAATATTTGCTAGCATGTCCGTCAAAATCTCTTAGCAGGATATATCTGGCCTGCGGTCTGTAGGTTGCCCCTCCTTGTTACATGGAATACAAAAATGGATGAAAGTTCCATGGATCTAATAAAAATGTTTTTGACACACTCGCGTCTCTATAGCTGTAAAATGGAAATCTAACTGTATCTTTCTACAAACAGCAATTATATGTTGGCTTGTGTAAAGAGACAGGTTGTTATTTTACAGAGTTATTGATCCTCCAGATTGCAATAACGCGGAATTTAGTGGTCACACCTTTTATTATAGCTAATTCTGTAAATGGCTTGTAGTGACCTTAACGATGTAACTGGATCAGTATAAGGACAATTGCCCCTGTTGGACAATTGCCCCTCACCCCCAAAGAGATGACTCTTGACAATTGCACACTGGACAAATTCCCTATGGGTGTGATCATTTTCATGGCTAACTACTTCCCAAAATTTCAAATTCAGTTTCACAGTTGTCATGCTATTGTCAGGAGGGCAGTTATCTGGGTGAGGCAGTTCTCCCAGGACCAACTGGATCAGAGAAAGAAGAAAAATAAATTATGGAGAGAGAGATAGGATAACAGAAGAAGGAGGGAAAAAAAGGAGAGAAGAGAGAGAGAGAGAGTGGGGTGAGAGGTAATAACAGTATCTATCTACCTTCACACAGTGGAATGTGTCAAGTCGTGTTAAGAGTGGAAGCCCTTAAGCATACATGTGTGCAAGAAAAAATATACCCAGTACCTGTGAACAGTGTCACGAAAGTCTACAAGCAAATCATGCCCTTCCCTTTTAAATGCGATGGAGGGGGTGTACTTGACTTTTTTCTTTTTTTTTTTTTTTGAGGGCACAGGATCAATTCAGTGTCTGGTAGGTATGCCAGGACATAAATGAAAAGACCAATTAAGCATTAACTTACATAGTTCATTGAACCTCCAGCAGAAAACTTATTTGTGAGGAAATTTAAAAAAAATTTTTTTTCTAGACCATTGTTTTTAAAATTTCCTTAAAAATAAGTTTTTAGCGGGAGGTTCAATGAACTATGTAAGTTCATGCTTAATTGGTCTCTGCAAAAAACTAGAGTTTGTGACATCATAGAAACTATCAAAAAACTCAAATGGCAATGGGCAGGCAATGTTGCAAGAATGAAAGAAAACCGATGGACATCACGTCTCACAACATGGATCCCCACAGATCACATGCCCAACCAATGCCGACAGAACACAAGACGGAGAGATGAACTAGACAAATCCAGGAAATACTGGCTCTGTGACACCCATGATAGAGAATTATGGCGAATCCTGGGGAAGGTCTATGTCCAATGACAGACGTTAAAAAACTGATGATGATTTTTCTAGACCTCATCATCATCATCATCAGCAGCAGCAGCCTTTTAGCATCCATCGTTTGGCATAAACCTTCCCCAAGATTCACCAGTCCTCTCTATCATGGGTGTCATGGATCCAATATTTTTTCACATGTGATCTCTGGGTATCCATGTCATGAGTTGTGATGTCTAGCGGTTGTCTACCATTCTTGCCACATGACCAGCCCATCGTCATTTGAGTTTTCTAATGGATTCAATGATGTCTCTTTTTTTTTCTCTGATATACAGAGTTATTGTGTGATCTCTCCACGCGATGTTGAGCATCATTCTTAGTTTGGGGGTCGATCTTTTGGTAAGGTTCCATGTTTCAGCTTCATAGGTGACTATTTGGAGGATACATTGGTTGTATACCCCTCTTTTTAGGACGCATGGTGTTTTCTTGTTCTTGAAAGTTGAGCTTGCTCTTCCAAATGCTCAGCATCCTAGAGTGATTCTTCTTTTAAGTATTTCACAGAGATTTGTTGGCCTAGGTACATGTTGTGATTTAATTTCATCAGTTCTGCTTTTCTGATTTTTATCATTAAGTCTTTGTTCTGAACATTTTTATTGTACATGACATTTGTTTTACAAAAGTTCATGTGAAGATCAACTTTCTTGCTTTCTTCATACAGTTTGTCTAGTATTATCTGGAGATCATGAAGGTTATGGAGTAAATGTTCAAATTTTCAGCCCTTTAGCTCTAGTGTTGCAGCCTACACATGCAACAAATAGATTGAAAGATAAATATATGGTCAGCCAGACCTATTCCAAAACTTAAGAAACCTGTTAACATTTTTGGCCGATGGTTTCTGAGCTAAGAGTACATGATTTTCCAGTCCAGTATGCCAAATGCAATTCTTTTCTTGAAAAAAATATGAATACAAATATATGTATGATGATGGTATGATGGACTCTCCCGTCGATTTCAACGTATGAGGGTTCTACAAAGTGGAACGACCCAGTCACTGAATTATAGTGGAGGCAGCTGACTAGACTACAGTCAATTGTACCCTTCACGCAACTACAACGATGAACTCAGCGGGACATAATTGTGACAAGGCCTCAGCATTGCAGCTACAGGTGCTGTCCATCTGAGGGTTTCCGCACAGTTTCCTCTCCCAATTTCTCTCACAAGGTTTGGTCGACCCATGGCTGTGGTAAGGACACTTGCCAAAGGCGCCCCCGTGTTAGAATTCAAATCCCACCGAAATATAAATTCCACCAGGATTCGAACCCTGGGCCTTGCGAGTCCAAGTCTGCGACTTAGACCCCTCAGCCACACGGCCACTGAAAATGTCATAATTGGGCTCGTCTGGGATTTGAACCCGGGGCTTCTTGCTTCAAGAATCACACACACACACATATATATATATATATATATATATATATATATATATATATATATATATAATGTTTTGTTTATGTTTATTCCTGTAAATTCTTTGTTGAGCACGGGTTGCAACTATTCTGCTGCTGCTGCTGCTTCAGTAGCAAGTAGGTTTTTTATAGGGTGAAGCTGCTAACCCAACACTTATCCCTCTTTTTTTACCCCACTATAGTGACTGCCAACCTCAGTGTTGCTAATACATATTTTTTAACTAGATCCAGTTGTTTTTTTTATGTAGCGTCTGGATGTCAGAAATCACAATTTGACTGACGGATGTAAATCTAAAAAAATCTAGATTTACATCCATCATCTGAATAATGATTTCTTACACCTAGATGCAAGCAAAAACATATAGATCTAGATGAAAAAGATCTACACAGAAAACACTGGCCAAGCTTTTTCTATCAGATTAAACATCTGTTAGATGGGACTGCCTTATAGAGTTAAAGGGCTCCAACTGCCCTGCTATTAGTCCATAGCTGGGGGCAGGGGAGAGAAGTGAAATAACATCTTTCCCAAGGGATTAGTGTAAAGTGAACGTAAACAGCCCAGCCATAACTCATACTCAGCTAATTCTATTTTCTATGCCAGTAACCGTTATATCACTCAGCATCTCCGATTAAATGATTCTGAATTTGATATTCCCGGATTATAATTGCTTCACTTACAAGTAAAATCTTTCCGTTACTGAATTTCATGTGGTGCATACAGGCATCTCAAAAATTTACTTTTTGCATAAAATCAGAGGGGAAAATTTCGTTTTTTTAGTTTATTGTACGCTCTTACCAAGTAAAATTTCTTCCTGAGGGTTTAATTGTTTCGAGACAAGAAATCATGCTTTTTGCAATAGTTGAAAGTTCCTTTTTTTTTTTTTTAATGTATAGCTTAAAAGATACATGGACATATTCATCTATCATTTCATAACTACTACTCAAAGAGCTGTAACTTTTTTTGTTGCTCATCTTTGCACTAAAATGTTGCACTAACATCAAATAAAATGTAAGCTTTGTATCCAGTTCACCATAAAACTAGTGCTACGTGTACCTTAAAACAGGCATAGAGAAATTGGATATTGTTTAGATACGACACATGGACTGGTAAAGCATCGAATAACTATGAATTATTGGTTTCTGTGCTGAGCAAGGAAGATATTTACCTCTTTAGTAAAATATTAAACTAGCAAACTTGAATCCATGTTCACAAATTTTAGGAGCTGTAAAAAAACTGTGTTGTTATCAACTAGCAAATATGGAGAAATTAAATTGATTGCAGTTTTCCAGAAAAAGATAAACCTTGTGGGTACGAAACAACATTCACTTTCAGATTTAATGTAAAGTTATTTAATGTTTTTACAAAATAATATAGAACAATAAGTATCTCAGTATCTCTTGAGGTTCCATGCTTTTGTTTTTTTAGGTACATGTACCTGGTATTTAGCTCTAGTAAATATGCAAATAGGAAGTGCCTGAGGCTGTTTGATGTTAGTAGTGTAAAAAAAAGATTCAGCGACCTGAATTCAAACTTCAACACTAGGACTAATCCCTTTGAAAAGGCATGAATCCGTCTCTTCTCTTCCCAGCTATGGGCAAAATAGCAAATGGTGAATAAGTGACTCCACTTGGGGTGCTTATCACCTATCTATTTCACATATCACATAGCTGAGGATGAGTCCCTAAAGATATGTAAAGCCTAGACAGGATAACTGATGCCATAGCAAGCATAGGGGTATTACTTTTTAATCTACCAAGATTTTCATTACCATTACTTGGTTATGTCCACAGTCAAGTTTTCGACATTATGTTTTTAAAGAATTTTAGAAGTAATAGGTCCGGTTAGTCTCTCAATAGATGCTATCACATGGCCATCTTTTGACAGCATTGGGGATGATCAATCAAAAAAGAAGGTGATCAATGAATAAGTTATTTCTGTTGCTTTTTGTTGGGTAGTGATCACGAAAGTCTAAATTTTCAAAAAATAAGCATGAGCACTGTTGTACACAAATTAAGGGACTAATTTAGCAAAAACTCATATTGTAAATTGAACCATGCACTAAAAAACTTTGGGGGATGGGGAATTCAAAAACTTTACAGCCCCCTAGCTCCATTAGTGAGGCTTGCATTCATAAATCATACATACTCAGTCAGACCAACTTAAAAACTGGAGAAGATTGTTGAAGTTGACAGTTTTGGTTGACTGTTTCAAATAAAAACACATGCATTCATATAAATACTAGCACAGTACTTGCCAAAAATGACATATTTATTTATGTAATGTACAGGTAAATTAAGGATTGGTGTAATACGGTCTTCCGAACTCTATTTTTCTATGTTTGGTACTCCGTACTGGGTATAAACAAAAGCAGTGCTTTACTCACTTTGCTGACCTTGACGGCAACCAAATGAGTAAAACTGTAATCAGTAACTGACGTTCAAGCTGCTAGGTCAGTTGCCAATTTGTAATTTAATTTCACTTATATTTCAAACAGTACAAAATTGGCATAGTGAATATGCTACTTGCCTGCCTTACTTCAGGTAGGACGTTAGAATCACAGCAGGGTTTCATTAATTTTATATATCTGTTTGCATTAGCATGACAGAATTCAACAAACAAACGAACAAATAGAAAAGTGAAAGTTGATTAATATACTCATAGCCAAGTTTTTGTTCAATTCACTGTCTGCCAAAATATAAATACAATGGTACTTCTAATAAAGAAAGAGCCTTATAGCAAAATTCCATCTAGCCAGAGGTCCTAAATGCCAGAGAAAAATCTCAGAGAAATATTTTGTTTACAAGAAAAAAGAGATATACAAAATTTCATAAGATTTCTAGATTTCAATTATAATTATCTAGATTTATATCTATTATCTGAGTGTTTATTTCCTGAATGACAGACAGGCGGACAGACATCTAATGAATTATGATGTCTAGTTTACCCCTAAATGATGGCATGTATGAAATACATGGATACACATATTGAATTCTATATACGTGAATGATAGATATTTGAATTGCAGCATGGTTGGAAAATACTGTTCTGTTGACCACGAACAAATTTTTATTACTTTCTTGTTTCTGTTTTTATCAGGTTCTTTAAGTTTTTTTTTTTTTTCCATCATCATCAGTCTTTTAACGTCTGTCATTGGACATAGACCTTCCCCGGGATTCGCCACAATTCTCTATCATGGGCATCGCAGAGCCAGCATTCCCTGAATTTGTCTAGTTCATCTCTCCATCTTGTATTCTGTTGGCCTTGGTTCCTCATGTGATCTCTGAGTCGTGATATCCATAAGTTATCTTTCATTCTTGCAACATTGCCTGCCCATTCCCATTTGAGTTTTTTAATAGTTTCTGCAATGTCACAGACTCCCATTTTCTTCCTTATATACTGTGCTGTCTTGTGATCTCCCCATGTAAGGTTGAGCATGATTCTCTCATGTGTATGTTGTATGCTTCTCAGTTTGCAGGTCTGTCTCTTGGTTAGGTTCTATGTTTCAGCTCCATAAGTGACTATTGGGAGAATGCATTGGTTGTATACTCTTCTTTTTAGGATTATTGGGATCATCTTTTTTTTTTTTTTATTCTTTAAATTCAGCATTTTTATTACGTCATTAGAACATGAATAAAATTCTGTGTCAGTTGTGTATCTTACAATATCAGTTCCATCCCTTAGCATGACAGAAGATATCTACTCATTGTTACTTATTATATGTGTGCATCACTTATCAATTTATTGCATTATTTATACGTTCTTTTTTATCTATACCCTATTTAGAGAGAAATTAGTACATCATACATTATTTACAAGTTTATTATTAAGGTTTCAGAGGTTCATTATTTCTATTTGTAATCAATTTACTGAAATCCCATATGTTTAATAATTCAATTGAAATTTTTCCATCTGACAAGACATTTTGGAATGGATTGTCCTCATTACATACTAAATTCATAATAGAATGATATTAAAATAATTCAAGATCAGCCATTGTAGGAGCAAACTCCATTAGAACTTATATTCCAACTGAAGATGATTACTTCAACTTTTGTATTGTATATATAATTGATAAATAAAAAATCATGAAAGTATATATTTTTTTGTATAAATGTATCAATTAGGATGAAATAATCCTGGTGTATCCGTGTGAGATATTTTTGTTGAAATCGAAGACTTGTCAATTTAGCTCAGTCAATAAGACAGCCTCCTGACAACCAGTTAGTCATGAGTTAAAATCACTTGGGAAAAGTGAATTTAACATATTGGTTTACATTCCTATTTTGGTGAGGATTTTTCTTGTTAGAGTAGAAAAAATGAAGTCATCTCCTGCTTTGGAGTTTGACAAAAGTCATTTGCAAGGAATATAAGTGAAAGTATCCCAAAAGTATTGTTATTGAAGGCATTGAAGAAATATCAGTGAAAGAAAAAAACAAATAACTTTTCATTTGCACAAAGATTCCTTAAGGTATGTTTAGCATTACAATACATACATATACCCAAAGGAGTATCAAAGCTACCATTAAACTTTATCAATTTCAATAGACAAAACATATTCTTAATGAAGAACGAAAGACTACAGGAGCAAATCCTGTATTCCAAACTCAAAGAGAGAGCAAGAACCGGAGGTGATGAGAGAAAAAGATATGAGAATAACTCAAGGTTAATCTCCAGAAATTTGAGTCTAAACCATCCAATTGTGAAACATCTGCATAGGGCTGGTCAGCACAGAGAAAAATTTCATATCATGGAATAGAGAAATTTGAGACAAAAAGATCAGATGTACAAGCCAAATAATAAAGAATCAGTAAAAACAAATCGACAACCTGAAAAATCACATGGCAATTTCCATACCTTTTGGGTGGAAGAATATGACTTTCAAGAATCAGACCAAGGGTCAAAGAGGATATTCTGAACCTCTTCTTGACAACAAGTATCACCATATAAGAGCAATTTACTAACATATACTGCATATTTCGGAGTATAAAGCAATCTTGAGATAAGACAAGACCTCAATTTCAGTCTGAATTTCATGGTTTTATCTAACTATTTGGTAATTGCTTTTGTGTTTGGTCTTTGGAACAACCCCATTTTGGGAGGTTGTCTTTTGGATGCATCAAGGGTCATCTTATCCATCGATAGTTATGGTAGGTATTCAAAATCATTCATACATATCATACATTTTAAAAATTATCTACCACATATTCTTGATTATAAGATAATTTTTATTATTGAAAAATATGGCCCAAAATGGCCAATACTCTTGCCTATATGAACATACCATTGATAGACACAATGCATATAAATGAACAATAATGACCGTTATTTAAACTCAATACATTATCATGGTTTTGTATGAAATGCTATGTACATAAGTAATATCTACTATGAATCATTTTTTTCAAGTAGATTCTTTATCGCTGATGAGAATTTCATTTTTACCACCTTAAAACAATGACCACTATACTGAAAATGAAAGAAATGCATGTTCTGGTGACAGCAGACTAAGAGCCATAAACAGTATTCATAAGAAAGGAGGTGGCATAACAACATTATGGCAAATTAATAGACTCTGCCTCAAGTCAGTAGATTTTCTGGAATTTAGTGTCCAATTCTGAACTTGTCTTATAGTCAAGGTTGACTTATATTCAAGAAAATGTGGTAAATTCAACAGTTGAAAAGTACTTACTGCTAGCATTATTTCAGACATTTCTGGTTCTTTTATCTTGTTTATCTGCAACAAAGAAAGATTTATTAAAATTAAAGATGTTTGTTAAAAAACAACTTATATACATATAATGTTCAAGAGCTTGTTTTAAAATCCAGGAACTGTGAATGATGGCAACTTCAATCATTACTGATCAACACCTAATTCAAGAAAATTTCTTTTTTATTATGATTAATGGCAACTAAGTTCTATTTTGGAGTCAGGGCTTTCATCTTGCAATGGATTACAGAGAAACCTCAATAATCCAAATATCAATTTTCCAAATTTTGGTTTATCGGAACAAAATTTCGAGGTCCCTGAATGGCATCTTCTTTTGTGATCAGATTAGTCATCTGAACAATCAATTATCGTAACAAAGTACTCCTGCCCATATCGTTATGATAATCAAGGTTCTCTGTGTCTCGTAATGAACACAGGCTTTTATCTTGCAATAGATAACTATTACTCTTTGCCATCTGCTGCAGTCAATGGGATAACAAAGCAATAAAACTCACACATAAAAAATTCAGGATGAATTCTATCTTTTTCGTTGGAAAAAAACAATTTTGCACATAAATATTTTAGTGTAAAAACAAAAATGTCACTCTCATTAGACAAGCAATATTCAAACTGTGGAACCCTGGGGTTGTAACATTTCCAAGGGTTCCATGAAACAGAGTGACATTTTCTCAGTATAATTAATAATTCTCCATTAAATACATGATTAATCCATGGCTTTTACATATGCCTACTAATTTCATTTATCTTGTATAATAAGAACATCATAAATAATTAATTAACACATTATGTCTCTAAACAAAATTCAAAATACTTATTTTTAACTGTTACATTAAAATGAAAAAAAAACATTTTCATTATTTACGTGACAAGGATATTGTTCAGTAATTAGTTTTTGATATGTTTTTTCTTCTTTTAGGATCATAAACAATCGAATAATTATATAAACAAGGCCAAAATCCAATAGTTACATACATATGCAGAGGGGGAAGTTGTTTTTCAAAAATATTCCATTGAAAATTCAATTATTGAAAAGGTTTCCCAGAGTAGTTAAAATATAAAGACCACTGCATTAGACAAAAATAAAAAATGTGACGTTCGCAACATTCAACACTAATTGAGTTCTCTCCTTAACATATGTTTTGACAACAGATATAATTCGGCTTGTCACGCTATTTTCAACATAAAGTTGACCTATTCTTCTCAAGTTCTGCCTATGCATCCAGATTTATTTTAAATATCAGTTAGAAATTATTTTAAGACTTGGTTTGAAAACTCAGTGAAGGTACTTGCAAGGCTTAGAATAGCAATCGAAGCTGTCTTGATCAAAGATAATGTCGCAACATACTTTCACATCTCCAAAATGCAAATGCTCACCCAAAATGGCTCAGAAGACTGCTGAATCAGTTGAATCTCATTAGACGAATGACTGTTTTAAAGCTTTCTCTAGTATTTATTTTATAAGAAAAAATTGCCTCAACGATTTTACAATAACTTCTTTGAAATTCAATTTTTTATATTAAATATTCATTAAAAGCAAAAAAAAAAAAAGATCTGTTTAGTCACTCAATGGAAATCATCAGGTGACCAACGTTTGATCACAACATGCTTTGATGGTCAATAAAAAGTCAGAATTTTTAAAAAACAAGTATGCAGAAACAAAGAGATCAATTTATCATAAGTTTACATCGTAAATTGAACCCCCCCCCAATTGAAAACCTATTTAGGCATGGAATTTTCAAAAAACTAACAAAACGTTTTTCTAGACATAATTGGGAGTAAATGTTGGTATTTTCAGCCCTCTAGCTCTATTGTGGCAATCTGTACGTATGATACATACATAGATAGCCAGCTAATTGTACTAACTTGAAAACTGAGTGGGCTTATTTTGACAGTTTTGTCTGATGGCCTCTAATAATATAAAACTAAAAACAAAAAATCTCTATCGTCTTTGATGGATGATACACACACTCACACAGGTTACTACTTTAAATATTTTACTTTTGGCAACAAAGTTGGAAGAGGTATACGTCTGTCTGTCTGTCCATACAATATCTCCAAGTTCTCAGGACTTCTTTTTTGATTGAGAGAGAATTTTCTACATATATTTATGTTTCACTCATTTTAGTCCATACAATATCTCCAAAAGTTTTCAAGAATTTCGATGATATTTTGTGAAAGGGGAAGTCATGAGTTGAGGGAGGATTGATTCAATTTGAGTGCAGATCTAGGGATTTGTTCTTCATTGATAGTTTTCAAGAATCAAAAAGAGGTGAATAATAGTCCAAAAACATGGAAAATCGAAACAAAATTGGCTACCCTCTATCGTAACTGTATATGAACTGATTTTCATTCAGTTTTTAGTTAGTGTGTGGCACTTGCTGAATGCTTTCTAGTGTCTAAGAAGTTATGCTAAAGAATTCAGTGTGCTGAAATGAATTCCAATGATATGTTCTCATTAGTTCGAAAGTTTGGCAGACTGACTGAAGTCTGCCAGACAGATTTATTAGTAATAATAAACATAGATCAAGTTTTTAGTATGATTACTGCGAAAATATACAAAACACAGGATTGTACTTAAATAATTTATGCAAAATATTGTTAGTTTCAAAAAGCCCAGACCCGTGTGTTGAAACAAAATTTGCTACTAACCACGTAGTTACAGATTATGAGGAAATATCTATCAAAGCATAAATCTATGGTCTGATTTGCTAAATAACTGTCTGCTACACAGGCTATATTATTTAAACACATGTAGAATTCTTCATTAGAAAAGAAACATTCTCTTCTCTTCTACCCCAAACAACATATTTAAAATAAAGAGCCTTTATGATTCAATGCACAGACTCAAACTGTTTGCTGCCAAGTATATTTTCTAACGTTGTAATTCCTGAAAATGAAACATCGAATTGATGGAAATAGAAAGTCTTCATTGAATTTCTCTGAATTTTTGAGATGAGGTATTACTATTATTTCTATCATTATTCGGACTATCCTCATCTGGGTTGTTTTTCATACAACGTTTCGGCCGTTGTACTTTACGGCCTTCATCAGGTAGGTGTGGGGAAGTAATGAACCAAACCCTTTATTTAACCGACGGGGATATATTGACCACACTCCCCTCTTTTCAGTAGTAGTATTTTCGAATTATTATTGTCTAACACTGGGATTGAACCTGGAACCATTAGATTACTTGCAGTAATTCTGTCTGATTCTGTAACCACTACGCTATGTGTCCATGTCAGTTAAATAAAGGGTTCGGTTCGTTACTTAGCCACACCTACCAGATGATACCTGATGAAGGCCGTAGAGCACAACGGCCGAAACGTTGTATGAAAAACAACCAAGATGAGGATAGTCTGAATAATAATATAAATAATCTTCATTGCATGTTTAAAACAGATATATTTTCATACAAATAAACTAATACGTACAAACAACACAATATGTAATGAATGTAATATATGTAGATTCGTGGTCTAAGATATTTCATACTTGTTTAAATTATTAGAATATTTTAACACGTGTATATACATAAGGTCACTTAATATTCCGTACATTCATCCTAATGTTTTGTATTTTTTTGAACATACCATAAATCCACCACTATCATTCAATCTTTGGTTGGTGGGTACCATACAAAACAAAACATTGAATTATTTTGAATTCATAGGAGAACAATGAAGCCAGTACCTGGAATGGTAATTCTACCTTATGAAGAGCATTCCCTTAAACTGAAGCTACCAACTCTTATCTATAGAAGAGTAAGAGAAGACAAGATAGAACTGTATGAGATCACAAACGGAAATTAAGGGTGATAGCTTCTTCAAAAAGTAGGAAGAAAATACACTGTGATCAGAAAAGAATGGAAACAACCAGAAAACGTACCAACAAAGAGCCAGGCTGGATGTGCAAAAATATAATTTCAATGTCCGCATAGTGTGGATATGGAATAATCTACCTAATGAAATAATGTGTTCCAAACAGACTGGATTAATATTGAGATGAACAGGAAATTCTATACAACTGCAAGTCCACGATAAACATTTGGAAGTCATGTGAAAATCTAAAATGATTACAGAAGTCTGGAGGAAAGGATTTAGCATAAAACCTGTTTCAGAAAATACTGCTAAGCTAAGCTAAGCTAAGCTAAGCTATATACATACTTTCAAGTGAGTTTAATATATATATAATCAGAGATTTCTTCCAATTCGATTATTATAATCCCTGAGCCAGCACCTGTCACAATAATAGTATTATCATGCCCTATTGGTAACTGAATTGATATACTGATGACAGTGATTTTGGTTATTCTGCATCCAAGTTATAAGCAATCAGCCTGTTTGTTTGATTAGTACAAATAATTTTGTCGAAGAGAATAAGTGAATATATGCTAAACTAGAAGGGAGTATAAATTGACTACTTAAGTATAATATACTTGTATAAAAAGTGAAAGAAGAAACCGATTTAGTGTCAGCTGCTAAGACAGTTATTTGTGCATTGTTTAGCCCGAAGAAGTAATTGTTTTGCATGACTGAGATAAATTACTATGAATATGAATGTGACGCAGAAACATTATTTATTTTACTTCAGTTGAATTGTAACTGATATCATGTAAACACAGCAAAGAAAATAAAATGATAAATCAAACATCTGTCTTGATAGTTTGTATATCCTCTACATGCGTGTATGTGTTGTATACAGTAATAGTCCACTGTTTGGAGCTAAACACCTACCTAGGGGGAGAATTTGAAAAAAAATTAAAAATTGACAGTCTCCAAATAGGTCTGGTGGGTCACTCAATAAGAATTGTCACACGATCGACATCTTTGACAGCATTCTGTCATCATCATCATCAGTAGCAGCAGCAGTCTTTTATTGTCTGTCGTTGGATATAGACCCTCCCCAGGATTTGCCAGACTTCTCTATTATGGTCATCATGGAGCCAATACTCTCTGAACCTGTCCAGTTTGTCCAGCCATCTTATATTCTGCCAAACTTGGTTCCGCATTTGATCTCTGATGACCCATGGTGTTAGTTGTGATGTCCATCTGTTGTCTGCTGTTGGGGGTTATCAATTAAGAAAATTGGAAAAAGAGGTGATTGATGTATGAGTTATTTCTCTCACCTCTCCTTGGGCAGTAATCACTAAAAAGTCTGAATTTTTGAAAAAACTAATGGAGGCACAAACTAACGGACCAATTTAGCAAAACCTTACATTGCAAACTGTCTATCCCACTAAAAACCTACCTAGGGGGAGAATTTGAAAAAAAAAAAAACATAGAAAAGTTGTTTTTTTTATATGCTAAGGAGTCAATGTTTAAATTTTCAGCTTTTCTAGATCCATTGGTAAGGCTTGTACGTATTATACATTCATACATAGCAAGCTAGACTGACCGAAATAACTGTATGCAATACAATTTGGTTAATGTATATGAGGATAAATACCTACACAATGACAATAATGATTTATCATGCAATGATACACACCAATCACCTAGAGATAATACACTAGTTCTGGAAGGTAGCAATTAGATGAGATACACAGCTCTAATCCATTCCATCTTGTTGAAGCTCAACGATATGATATATTTTAAAATAATGAGAAGATGGCAATAGCATATGTTACTTTGTATTCTGGGTACACGCTCTGAAAAGGGAGCACAAAAATGTAAAAATATTTTAGTGTCCAAACAAAGTGATGGGCAATTGTAGCCTTTTTGGAATTTTGTAGTGATAGTGGTCCTGATTGTAGAAATCAAAGAATTAATCGAAAATAGAATTTGGACTAGATACTATGTTCCATGGATAATAGTGTCTCATTCAAATTTTGTTTTTCTTTCATTATTTCTCTCATTATGAGTGATGGTGTGAAACTTTACAATCAGGAATCTAGACCACCTTCCTTAGTCTATATCAAAAAGACCTTCTTACTGTCTGTTGCTTTTTATAGAGACTAGAATATTTTCGCTCTCCTGTGCATCCGAAATACACAACACACAGCACACCCAAGATACAGAGCACCACACTCCACTGAAAGGTAGGTGCTCTGGACATGCTATTTATGTTATGTTATACTGACCTTGTATAGCACTGTTTTTAAGCTCTGCATTTTCAGGACTGTGTCTAGAGTGCTAACTAGGGTACTACAGTATAGGGGGAGAGCACATGTGCACCCGACAAACACATGCTCTACAAAGCATGAATACCAACCACAAAGGCTGATTGCATTTGTCAGCACTGTGCATATTAGCAGGTGATGGAAGTAGACTGTAGGTGGTCTGAACGAGAAAAGATATTGAAAAGCATTTTTTGGCACTTTTCCAGGCACCCTATTTTGTCTGACTCATAGATTAAACTATGCAAACAATTCTCCTCTCACCTATCTCTGTTAAGAACAGTCAACCAAAACTGTCAATATTGGTTTCTTCAGTTTTCAAGCTGTTCTGGCTGACTATGTACAGTATCACAAATATAAAAGTACACTCCAACCATTCTTTCTTTTATAAATTCATTTTCTTTAAAACCGAACATACCAGGGTTTTATTACTATTATTTTATTATTAACTGAAACTGAATTAAAATTGGATATGTCACAATGGCGAGAAGTTTGAATTCACAAATATGGAGTTATCTCCCTTCAAAATGTGATGCTGGCATTTTTAAGACTAGCTTTTTTTTTTTACCCTTTTCCTTACAGAATAATGAATAATATCTCACAATCTAAAATAATTTTCAGGGTCTACCACAAAATCTAATCAATTTCTCCTTATCCCATGGCCTACCCTTCCACAGAATGATATCAAAATTCATCAAGAACTTTCAGAGATATTGTGTAGACAAAGAAACATAAGTGAATACTAACTAAATGTAAATCAAAATCAAATATATCACAAGTAGGGGAACTTTGAATGCACAAATATTGAGTTGTCTCACTTTAAAGTATAATGCTGGCATTTTTATTAATGGCTTTTTTGTTTTTTTACCCCTTTTCCTCCAGAATAATAAAAATATCTCTCAAGAGAAAACAATGTCTATTGTCTGCCTCAAAATCTAATCAATTTTCTGTACCCCGTGGCCTTCCCATCCACAGTACGAAATTGAAGTGTCTTGAGAACTTCTAGAGATATTGTGTGGACAAACAGACATATTTGAATTTTAACTAAAACTGGATGAGAATTAAAAGTATCACAAGGGGTCCAGGTACATAGGTACATGTAAATGTCAGAACGCATGAATAACCTAAACCTATTATCTAAACCGACTCATTAAGGGGAGTGTGTGTGCAAAATTTCAAGTTTCAACTATGATAAATGGATGTGAATGTCAGAACACATGAATAGCTTAAACCCAATATCCAAACCAGTGTTGTCGGTAGCAGTGATTAATAATAAAGCATGTAGAGATGAAATTATATACAAAACCAGGAAAAGCTGAGTGAGAAGAGGAAGAGAGATAAGAGAAAATGAAAAGGGGGAAAAAAGATAAGAGAAAATCCATTTTATAAGTCATCTGTCAAAAATATATGAGGAAGACTGATTAGTCATGTCTTTCAAGTGCTAATCAGACTGTTCTCCACAGTTATCTCTGCTTTTATCAGTCTGGGAGGCATGAAGTTATAAAACCCTTATCAGTACAGAACATAGAATTGGTAAAATGAGTTTGAATTTCAGTTGATGCTGCTTAGGTTCACTTTGTACAATTCATGGCTGGGCTCCATTGAGGAAGATCTCAGTGGATTTTCCATATTTTGTAAGCCCTTATACTGCAATTGAGAAAAACTTGGTATGTTGAAATTTGGTTAATAAACAGTTAGACCCATATCTAGACTTACTAGGCTAAATGATTTCTTTTTTTTACATATTAAGCGACAGAAAACTCTTCTTTATTGAGAGAATTTGCTCTGTAAAAAAACAAGTAAGTCTGTCATTCTCAAGGAAATCATGTTATGACTTTTTTCTTAAAATTGTCCTTAACAGACTAGCTAGGTTTTACTAGATTACAGGAGAGGTGTCAGCAGAAGCTGTATGTGGAATAACCCACAGGCCTGTGTAATGAATTCTTAAGTTTAGTGTGGACCTCATCCTTGAAACAAGGGGTTTGTATACCATGGGCCACTGGGACAAGATAATGGGAGCAAGGTCCCCAGGTCATAGGTATGATAGAGCAAAAGGCCAACTGATTGATGCCCATGGGACAGTAAACACATAAGGAAAAGATCAAACAGAAAAAGGATGGATAAGATATGAGTTTGCCATGAAGATATGGCAAAGGTTAGCAGAATCACGGTCGTCATAGAAGGAAACTGGAACAGCCTTAGTCAAGCAGTGGACTTATAATGGCTGATAATGTTTATATAGGAACAAAATTTTCCAAGATTTTGAGACAAGTAAAGTAGGGTGTATAACCAATGCATCCTCCCAATAGTCACTTATGGAGCTGAAACATGGAACCTAACCAAGAGACAGATACACTGATTGAGAACCATGCAACGTGCACAGGAAAGAATTATGCTGGGCCTCACATGGAGAGATCACAAGACAGCACAGTACATTCGGCAAAAGACAAGAGTCAGGGACATCATAGAATCCATTAGAAAGCTCAAATGGCAGTGGGCTGGCCATGTTGCAAGAATGGCGGACAACAGATGGATATTGCAACTCACGACATGGATCCCCGAGATCACATGCGCAACTGAGGCTGGCAGAATATTAGATGGAGAGACGAGCTAGACGAATTCAGAAAGTACTGGTTCTGCGATGCCCATGATAGAGAAGTGTGGTGAATCCTGGGGAAGGTCTACGTCCAACGACGGACGTTAAAAGACTGATGATGATGATGATGATATGCCTCATGGACAAAATAACATTTTATGCCTATATTTTTTCATAATCCAGCATCTCATGTTGGTGGTAACCCCAAAAAGCTAAAAAATGGATCAAGACAGCCAATTTGCTTATTACGCCAGTCTTCAAATCTAAAATTTGGTCATAGGATATTTGGTCACAAAAACGATGGAAATGTTTTTTGTGCTTTTTGTTTTTTTTAAAAAGTGAAATTAAAAGAATAGAAATTAATTAAAGACCAGTACGGAAAGAGTGATTGCCAGCAAATTGAAATTAAAAATGTTTCCGAACACATAACATGTGCTATAAAAGTACTTGCATGGACTTCAATAAGATGAAATGCTTTCTCTGACTGATCAACAAATACATGGAATTCCGGGCCGGAACATGTTGTTATAGTAAAGGCAATAGGCACATTTGAAAATGAAGATAAATTTTGGGAGAGTCAAATTTTGTATGACAATTATAAGGTGGAAATTGAAATAGCTGCTGGATGCTGGAAGTAAAAATATAGGAAGGAGTTTGGTATCAGAGAGTCCGGTAGAAAGGATCCATCAAGAGCCTGACTGGAAAAAATCCCTCAGTATCTTATAATTTATCAAAGACTGTAATTTATGAAAGACTGTCATAATATTGTTTCACAAAAAATGATAAAAATCAGTCTCAGAAAGTTTGCACTTATGTTATTTAGGATTGACCGAATTCACTGACCACCAGACTAAGTATTACCAATCAAATGTTATAAAAGTACAATACTTGTATATCAAAGCAATTATTTTCCCAAACTAGAAAGCACTCAGAGAGTGCATACTGATGGGTGCTAGCTGCAAAAATTACCAAGTCTGAAACTCAGTGCTGCACACAAAAAAAAATAATTGGATAACTTCTTAACTTCATTACCCATCTTTCCCAAAATTCCATTGAAATTCATTGAGAACTTTCAGGGATATTGTGTGGATAGAAAGACAAAAAGAAGAAAAGACAAAGACAAAGCC
This sequence comes from Thysanoteuthis rhombus, assembly GCA_963457665.1. Classification (NCBI taxonomy): domain Eukaryota; kingdom Metazoa; phylum Mollusca; class Cephalopoda; order Oegopsida; family Thysanoteuthidae; genus Thysanoteuthis; species Thysanoteuthis major. Next base: position 6,616,982 of record OY735237.1, read on the forward strand.
AAATACATATGCCTCTCCAATTTCATTGGGAGAAATGATAACTAAAAAGTGCTCAAATTATTTACTTATAAAAAGTGGATAGATGCTGTAAATTGCATGAAATATGTTCCTCATTTTGAGTGAAATCTATCCCTATAAAGACCATACATGCAAATTACTATTTAATTGTATAATTGGTTGTATGGTTTAAGTCCTGTTCGAACCTCAAAATTATAATGGATTGGTCCATGTGAAATAGATTAATACAGCTAAAAAACAATTTTAGGGTTGTAATAAGATGAGAGGTTGTTGTGACATAGAATGAATAATACTTGACAAAATTGCTGGGCATTTGAAACTAAAATGGAATGAAAAAGCTGTGTTTAAGAGACTGATAGAAATGTTAAAGAGACTTTGAAAAAACTTGAAATAAAAATTCTTGGATTATCGAACACGAATCACCTATTAAATAAGCTTTGTGCTCCCTTAGTTGGATAAACATGGTATTCTATACAACTACAAGTCCACAATAAAAATTCGGAAGTCATGTAAAAATCTAAAATGATTACAGGAAAAGAAGATTTAACATAATACCTGCTCCAGAAAATATCACAAAGTTAAGTAGCTTTATTCCATGAACTTTCTTGGATTGTAAATATCTTCACCAGACAAACCGAAGCACCCAGATCTAATTTAATGAATTGTAGAAGATAAAGAATTTTCCATCGCTTTGACATATGTTATCATGTACAGCAGCCATTCTAAACTGTTTATTTGGCAACGGCTGTCTAAAGAGCTCTTCCCAGACAATTTTCCCTCTAATTTTCAGTAGTCAGTGTGTTTGAAAATTTCACGTTGAGCAAATTGATATTTCTTTAACAAAAATATGTGCACACTAAATGCAGCCTACCTCTCATGGCTAACAGAACTGTATTGGTATTATTATTTGGACTATCCTCATCTTGGTTGTTTTTCATACAACGTTTCGGACGTTGTACTCTATGGCCTTCATCAGATCTGGAAGTAACGAACTGAACCCTTTATTCAACCGACGGGGGTATATATACTTCCCCACACCTACCATAAGATACCTGATGAAGGCCGTAGAGTACAACAGCCGAAACATTGTATGAAAAACAACCAAGATGAGGATAGTCCGAATAATAATACAAATAATAATAATACCTCTTCTCTAAAATTCAGACAAGAACTGTATTGGCTTATTAAAAACCATCAACCAAAACTGTTCCTTCAGTTTCCAAATTTTCTTTTTTTCTTTTAACCCCCCCCCCCCAAATAGGTAGCTATGCAGTAAATTTGTGGTGTACAAATGAAGTTTTTGTTTGTTGGTCATAACAGCATCATAAATACATAAAGAACAGCATTTCAAGTTCAAACTTCCTGATGATTTTCATCAAACTGGAAGAATCTTTTGAAAGAGCATTTCCAAGTACTTAAAATTATAATTATGAACTCACCATGACAGTCAATAATTGAACAACCATAGCGTCAGTATTTGGAGTCATGTAAAAAAACTCTATCAGAAAATAGATATGGTCAGAATAAATTCTATTTATGATATTACTGGCGTTTTCCACCGGAAAACATCTAAAAGAAAACAAAAAAAACATCCGAGGAGAATCTAGATATTATTATTAAACCCATCAAAATAAGGCCCCCCCAAAAGATAAAAAAAGCCTTCCCCCACCCAAAAAAAACTTTTTCAGTAGGGTTTTAGTGGAGTACTGATGCCAATTTTCAAGTCTGTAGACAAAATGGTATGGCTGGAACACTAACAAAAACACACATACACACACACACACACACACACACACAATTAAAAAAGTATACAACTCTCTGCCATCTTTGATGGCTACAGTTGTTCAATTACTACATTATTTTAGATAACTAACCTTTAGTATGCATATTAATTTCTCTTGTGTACAGGCTGCAACCAATTGCAGATTCATCACGATAAGAGCTCAAACCCCATTAACTGCGCATGACAGGAATTTCAACCATTCCAGTTCAATGGCTCAACAGTCAATCACAAGAACTTCCATCATGTTATTGTTAGTTTGCTAAAGATGATGTAGTGTATACATCATGTTTGTTTCAAGCTCTAAAAACAGTGGAAGCGAAAAGGAGAAGGTAAAAGAGTTGACACCTTGAGCTAAGGATTTAGTGGAAGAAACATGATGGATGATTTGTTTCTTCCTCTTCAAAAAGGCAAGGAAGATGTATGCACAAAATAGAGTTTTAGGTAAATATCTGTGTTGCGATTTTTTTCTATGTTATGCAGAGTGTATATTTCACTGCACTCTTTAATGGTTGACTTACACCCGGGTCCAGATTGAGCCACATACATACTTCCAGAATCTTTGATATATATGTAGTCAAACTTCTAGTGAGTTGACCTTATTATCGTAATTAGATGTTAGAATTTAAGATTTGTTAATTTTAGCATCGAATTTAAACTGGGTGGATAAGACAAAAACCCAGATGGATAGAATGATGTCATGTTGGAAACTATTGCCATTGGTCAAATAGATTTGTGTAGGTGAGGATTGTTACTCATTCAATAAATATGTTTTGTTTTGTTTTTATTTGAATGACTGCTGTTTTCTTTAGTTTGATTCCAGAAAGATCTCATTTACACTTCTTTCAGGTTTCCCCATTTAAAATACGATTAGTTTAAAGATAGATTAGTCCCTGTTTACAACTAGATAGTAATAAGCAGTTGTTCACTTTAGTTTATGAAAAGACTTTGTTATCATCCAAAACTACAATGAGGCTACTTGTTCTGATGAAGATTTATCAGAAATTTTTTTCAAGTAAATATCTTCGCTTTTGAGGCATTAATAAAGCAAAATGAAATAGGAAAAATTTCTATGTTCACTTTTTTAATCAAATTTGTACACTAACACGAAATAAGCATTCTCCAAGACACTAAACTATTTACCTTCGTCTTAATTGTTTAGTTAAGATAGAAAGCAACAACTATTAAAAAGAAGGTAAATAGTAGCAAAAATTAACTATAATGGGGTATATAGATATTTTATTTTTCTTCTCAGAGAAAACTACTGAATATGTCATTAAAACAGTTCATAACCAAACCATAATATCATTTATAAACACAAATAAGTTGAAATATTCATCAATACTTCGGTGGGTCAGTGGTTATGAGTTCGGCTTGTTACCAGTATATTTTGGGATCAAATCCATCCGGTAGCAACATTTTTTTCTTCCTTCTTATGAAGTTAGTGGCAGATTGACCATTAGGCTGAGTCAGCATTTTCTTTCTAGTTTTGTTTTATTTCTCTTATTTCTTTATTGCCACCTTGCTTTTGAGGCCAGTGGCTGATTAACCATTAGGCTGAGGACACCTTTTCTCCCTTCCTAGCTTTCGAGGTTAGTGGTGGATTAACCATGAGGTGGAAAACACATTTTCTTTCTTTTTTTTCTGAAAAATTTTGAAACAAATTAACCACACTAATCAATGTATAGTTATATAAGGTGATACAAGATGTAACTGTTTGAAACTGCACTGTTGAAATTCTAATCATAATTCAATGCATGTTTTGTTTTGTTTTTCCAGCTTATAACTTGATTACATTAATTTGCACAGCAAAACCTTAACCAAACTCAGTGATATAAAAGGGTTTTAGAGACTAGGGGTACAATAAAGTCTGTAGGGAGCGGTTGGGAAGGAACAAGGGTAGATACTATGTCCCCCACTCTGAAATTGAAAAGTAGGGGAACGCTGTACCCCTGTGCACACCCCCATTCCCATCACTAACCATACTATATCAAAACACTTACTAATCACACCCTTACGATTCAAAGTATACCTGTACTGTTTTTTACTTCTATTAAGAGTTATTGATTTGATAACCTTTGAATGGTTACCTGATAACGTGTTGAAAATTGTTCAAAAATTGAAATTTTTTAGTTATTTATGATGCAATATCATCCAATAAGATTCTACCTCTTACATTAAAAAGCTCCAGAAATTTGAGCAATGAAGAAATAGAAAAATAAGTTTATACATTTCCCTTACTGCAACTGTTTACCACAGCAAACAGATATCTATCAAGTCTGGTTAGTCACTCAATAGAAGCCGCCACATGACTTTAACAGCATGCCATATTGAGTGGGGAGGACAGGTGGATCAGATAAAAGAATTGAGTAAAGGATGATCAATGAATTATTTCTTTTGCTTTTTCTTGGATAGTGATCACTAAAAATGTTTGAATTTTCAAAAAACAAACATGAATGCTTTCAGACACAAACTGAGAGATCAAATTGGCATAAATTTACATTGCAAATTGAACCCCTCACTAAAAACCTAGGGAATTTTTTAAAAATAGCTTTTTTTTCTAGGCAAAACAAGTAAATACTAAAATGTTCAGCCCTCTAGCTCCATTAGTGTAATGCAAAACCTATGTTAGCAGTTTTGGTGACAGTTTTAGTCGACGTTTCTAATATCTTTCATTTTTTTCCTTCTTAAAAGTGATAAGCTAAAAAATTAATAACATTTTGAAAAATGACTGGAGCACTGAAAGAAAAAAATCCTCCCCCCAAAAGATGATGGCAACTACTTCTGTAATTCACTTCATAAATTACTTATGCAATACATTTATTTATAAGATCACATTAAGGGTTTTCTGTGAAACCTGACTAGAGTTGAAAATTACCCCAAGAAGCAAATGTGAGAGAGAGAAAAAAAGGTGAATTGTCTCACAGAAAAGTAGAACAGCCACCCAACCCAACAATCTTTCGGGGTATGTTTACATGAGACTAGAATTACACAAGCTTGAATATCATTTTTGTAGAACTATGCTAAGTTTGGCATAAGCTTGAATATCACTTCCCCTGTACCATTATATTTTTGCTATTTGAAGGATTGATCCTTTGTTTAATAGTGAATTATACATAAATATTTCATATCAAACAATTTTGGGTGCAATCTGTTACAGCATGGTAGCTATTAAGAATATTGAAACCATTTTAAACTTCATAAACAGTTTCTAGCCATATCAAACTCAAACAAAAAAAAAGAAATGCTTTGACATCTGTACCTTGCATAAATGAATAACCATAGCCAACACGTGTACCTGAACTAATTATCTGAAAATTATAGATCTTTTATCTGAAATTATCTTTGAAAAAATATCAGAACGAGATTTGGACTTTGTTGGTTCAAAATGACCATAGAAACTCCAAAGAGCACCTTTAAAAAAACCCCCAAAAAACACCATAAAAGACTGATCCTCAAAGTGAGAACCATGCAACTTGTACGAAGAAAAATCATGCTCACTTTCACATGTAGAAATCACAAGATAGCACAATATATCAGGGAGAAAATAGGAGGCCAAGACATCATTGAATCTATTAAAAAACTTCAATGGCAATGGGCTAGTCAACACATAATTTTAACAGCCGTCACATAACTTTAACAGCATGCCATATTGAGTGGGGAGTACAGTAGGATCAGATAAAAAAATTGAGTAAAGGGTGATCAATGAATTATTTCTTTTGCTTTTTCTTGGGTAGTGATCACTAAAAATGTTTGAATTTTCAAAAAAACAAACATGAATGCTTTCAGACACAAACTGAGAGATTGATTGATTGATCACCCCAACATGCGGCCAAAATATGATGGTCGCATGATGGTTTCAATTAAATGACTAACCAGATTTCTTATTAGAAACCAAAAACCAAAACTGTCAAAATAAGTTTTTTCAGCTTACAAGTCAGTCCAGTTGGCTATGTATATACGTATGTATCACACATATAGGCTGCACCAATAGAGCTAGAGGGATGAAAATTACAACATTTACTCCTTACTATATCTATAAATGACTTTTTTTGTCAGGGAATCAAAATCTATACCCAAACAGGTTTTTAGCAGAGGGCTCAGTCTGCCGTGTAAGTTTATGCTAAATTGGTCCCAACCTTGTACCTGCTTGTTTCTTGAAAATCCATATTTATTAGTGATCACTGCCCAACAAAAATAGGAGAAGTAAATTTGACGCCACCCCCGGACTGGTCTCTGCTACCCTTTACCAATTGGTGAAGTGCAATCTTGGTCAGGCCGTAGTGGACCAGTCACTGGTCTCTGCTTTTAGTCGTCCCACCTCGCCCATGCTGTGTTTAGATCCAAGGGAGTGCAGCTATCAAAGATTTTTAGCTGGTGAATTTGAAATTGTGCTGACCTAGACAATTTTCCATCTGCCTTCACCAAATTTGGGAATCCATAAATTCCTTATAGAAATACACATAGACAATAGATAGGGCCAATTCCTTCCGGCAATCAATTTTACTTGCCCAGAAGCTGAAATGGTCAATCCCCTCCTGGAGAATTTCTTTTAACGCAGGGATTCATAAGTCTCTCTTCGAAATGCAATTAATCATGCACCTGTTTTCTGTCCAGGCCTCACTCGCCCGAACCTTTTAGAACTTCACTCCTGGATTCAATACCAATTGCTCTACAGTTTAGATTTTTATCAATGCCCTGTCCAAGTCCAGTTTATCTCAAAAACCCCTGGGGAACCGTCCTGGTTTTGTAAAGTACCCTCAACCTTGGACAGAGATATTGGTTACATGACAGTTTCTATTGAATGACAAATTAAATCTGTTTATTCAACGATTAGATTAAGTATTGTAACAAAATTAATTTGGACTACATTTTACCTTCATCATAATTTTCACTTGTTTTTATCGCAACTCATAAACATTAACAACGAAGGTGGTATCAATGATCAGAGTAAGGAGTGGGTTTAAAAGGTAAGATTTGACTTCTGCTAGCCAAGAAAGCATCTGTGGCTGGGTGGTTAAAACAGCCAGTGTAAACCATGTGTCGTCCTAGCAAGTGGAATTCAAAGCTTCCTCCTCATCTGTAGAGTGACAGCCTGAATTGAGTTGTGATAAAAGCAACTAAAAAATAATGTGAAGATGAAAAGAAGTCAAAATTAATACAACAACCAACACTTGTTCTACAGGAAAATGCACATCATTATATTCAACAAACTAAACAAATATATGTACAAGACTGTGTATTTACATCCTCTCATTAATTGAAGATAGAGTTCTGGGTTGATTTTAGAATAGTATACTAATAACAAGTCTGGTTATTCACTCAGTAGAAACTCTCACATGACCAATACTTTTGGCAGCATGTCATGTTGGGGACGATCAATTGAAAAATTGGAAAAAGGGATGATTGATCAATAAGTTTCTTCTTTTGCTTTTTGTTGGGTGGTGATCTTTAAAAAAATCTGAATTTAAGAAAGCATGATTGTTGCAGACATAAACTAGAGGACCAATTTAGAACTAAAAACAAGAAACAGGTCTGTTTAGTCACTCGATAGAAACTGTCATGTGACCAATGTCTTTTGCCTTCATGTTGTGTTGGGGTGATCAATTGAAAAATTGGAAAAAGGGGTGCCCAATGAATCAGTCACTTTGCTTGTTTTTCTTGGCTGTGATCCCTAAAAAAAGTTTGAGTTTTCCAAATGCTGCCAGACACACTAAGTAACCATTAAGCATACATTCACAATGCTAATTGAAACCCATATTAAAAAGACCTTTCTGAGGGGGGAATTTTAAAAAAAATCATAATAAGGAGTGAATGTTCTAATTTTCAGCCCTCTAGCTCAAATGGTGCAGACTGTACCAGCCAACCAGCCAGCTAGGCCAGCCAAACCAATCAAGAAAACTGAAGTATTTTATGGTGACAGTTTTTATTGAAGGTTTTGAATCAATAAGACAGTAAATATATATCTCTTCATAAATTGAAGACAGAATTCATGAATTAGTTGACTCTTGATAAGCACAAAAATGATAAGCAAAAATATCATAAGACTTGAACAAATTATACAAAAGGAAAGTGCGGCATGTTCTTCTTAACCTGATCATTTACAAAAACTTAGAGAGTGTGCTGTATATATCTGCCGACAACATTGTCACAAAAAACTAAACCATCAGGTTACTGATCCCAGACTATGTCATAACAAAAACTTGTAATAATGATTCTACAGACTTGAATACCGCCAATACAATGTCAAGAAGTTTGCCAATCTTGGTGTGGTATCGATTGCTGACATTGCAGTATAATTGTGCAGTCAAACAAAAATGCTGACAATGCAATAATTATGATTGCACAATCACATGAAAGTGCTGACAATGCACTGTGATTGTGCAACCAACCAATACATTCTGTTATGACGTCAACAGTAATGACATTATCGCAATGACGTCAGTGTTGACATCATCGTTACTTCTGTCATTGCAACACCATTTCACACTTCCATTATGATGATCTCATTACTGTATTAATACATCCTATCTTGTGAAGTCAGCAAAATCAAATAAAATGCTTGGATCGGCTTCAAAATTTAATCATTTGTTCCCTGGCTGTTAATCCATCTGTCTATGAAATTCCATTGATATTCATTGAGATGCTTTGAGATATTGTGTAGACAAACAGACAAACAAAGACAAAAACTGGCTAATCCATAACCTCATTACAACTTTGCTGGTAGACATAAAATTTTTAGAATATTAGAAATGAGTCATTTTTGTTTAAAAAAAGTTTGAAGAATGATGAAAATCCCATTTTCTTCTGACTTAACCTTAAAAAAAGGATTATTTTACAGAATTCTTCAAACAATTTTGAATATGAAATATTGAAACCATAATTGTACTTTTTCTAGAATTGCATCAGAAATATTTTAATACCTGTTAAACCCTATTGAAAAAATTCAGATATGTTTGATTTCCTCTGAGATATTGTTTCTGTTTTTTTTAGAAAAGAAATTATAGGAAGAATCCATTGTTTCAAATAGTGGATGGGAGATATTTTTATCAGCAAAATTGTTCCCTTTAAATGCAAAAGTCCATTTCTTTCTTTTTGATCAAATGTTGAGTCACAAAAAGAAAAAAATGAGGTTATTTCCCTACCCCCAAACTATCTTTTAACGGTCTTCCATGCATCTTATCATTTGATTCAATGCATTATGTATCAATGATATATGGTGCTTTGTATGTTGGATGTGCTCTCTGCTATGGATGCACAAAAATGTGAAAATATCTTGAAAATATCTTGAACCAATGGACAGTTGAAGTCTTTTTGGCACAATATAGGGGAGGTAGTCACAAAACAAAATTTGGATGAGACAGTATCATCAACAGATAATAGAGTCCAATCCAAATTTTGTTTTTCTTCTATCATTTCTCTTACTTCTGTTTATTTGTTAGCCATTTGTAACATCAAATTAGTGTGGGTGTGAAATTTGACAATTTACAATCAGGACTACCTTCTCTACATTATACTGAAAAGGTTTTTACTGTCTGTTGCTTTTTAAAGACACTAAAATATTTTTGCAATTTTGTGCATCAGTAGCACACAGCACACTCAAGATACAAAGCACCATCTGCCACTGGTATGCATTTGAATTGATGCTTCATGTATCATGGTCCCACATCTCAAAAATCACAGATCAGTCTCATTGTTCCATGACAGGCCAACTTTAAAATAAGGAGCAGCTGTAACCATGGTCGTCTTGACAATATTTTAGGCCTCTTGGCTAAGCATGTACTTGATTTGGGCTATAGGGTTGACCCTGATCACCTCAGCCAATGAAATTGGAGAGGTATATGTTTCCAGTCATGTCTTTCTTTCTTTCAGTCAATCCACACAATATCCCTGAAGGAATCCTCAAGGAATTTCAATAAGATAGTGGAAAGGTTGACAATAGGGTAAGGAAGAATTGGTTAAATTCTGCAGCAGATCCAGGAATGTTTTTTTCTTGATTGAGAGATATTTTCAATTTCTTTTTCCATAATTCATGTTTATGCTCATAACTATCCACATGATATCTCCCCAAATCCTCCGTGAATTTCAATGAAATTTCATTGAAGGATGGGCAATAGGCTACAGAAGAAATGGTTAAATTTGGGGGTAGATCCATCCACGGTCACCTCCCCAACATCCAAGTTATATGTCCACACCACCCTTTTTTTTTTCTATTTAACAATTTGATTTTCTTGAAGATATTTTTTCTTGAAATTCAGCATTCAGAACCACAAAACATGACTAAATGCATTCCTTGTTAGGGTGATTGCAATAAAATTTAGTTCTTCTGGCACGAAGTAACTCTCAAAACCAAGTGATTAGAAGCAAAATGTTCAAATATTTGCAAAAAGTATTACATATTCATAAAATCACGTTATTTCATAGCATTTTGACATAAAAAGAAATATTTGAAAACACAATAAACACAAATACAGAGACTATTTTTATAACTAGTAACATACTCTCTTCTAAGGATGTTCAGGTCAGGGATGTTCCGCTGCATCATTCGACTGCCCTTAACACAAGACTCTACCTCATTGACAGGGATGTCACAATGCTTTAGGTATGGACGGCTGCTAAGAGGGTGGGAGAGGGCATTTGCCCTACCTCTTCAGATCAGGGCGTCTTGCTGTGCATAAGGTATATGAAAGTTGGAACCTTATAGACAATAAACCATAATAGTGTAATTCTTTTCTTGAAAAATCAACTTGATGTTTTCATACAAAAAGACTGTATCATTATTCTCTGTTGTCCTCCAGTGGTCAGGTCATGTATCTCCATCAACTGTCAAGTACACCATCTGACATCTGGATAAAACAGTGGGTCATATTTGCTTACACTAAAAATGGTGAGTGGCATGCCTATCGTGTAACAGAGTTGCCACTAGGATATATTTCAAATATACACTTTTGACCCCTTCCCCGAAATATAAGTTTTATCCCTCTCACCACCCAAAAGGTTAAAGAAAATGTCCATGATCTTAGGCTGCCCTTGATGTAGGTATATAACGAATGCAACCTCCTGATAGTCACCTATCAAGCTGAAACATGGAACCTTACCGAGAGACAGACCCTCAAACTGAGAAGCATGCAACGTACACATGGAAGAATCATCCCCAACATCACATGGAAAGATCTCAAGACAGCACAAATTATCAGGGAGAAAAACAGGAGTCCAAGACATCACAGAATTCATTAGAAAACTCTCATGGCAATGGGCTGGTCATGTTGTAAGAATGGTAGGCAACCGATGGACGTCACAACTCAGAACATGGATCCCAAAGATCATATGCATACCAAGATGGAGAGACAAACTATATAAATTCAGAAAATATTGATTCCATGACACCCATGATAGAGAGGTGTGGTGAATCCTGGGGAAGGTCTATATCCAACAACAGATGTTAAAAGATTGATGATGATGCAGTCTTCATAGCATTTCTGGGATCAAACAGTGTTTCTGTGAACCTGTAAAGGACTTGACAGAGCATACTTGAGCTCTCTATGTGGACCTGGGACTTGAAGATTATGATCTCCAAACTTCTGAGGTCAGATCTATCCAGGACTAAATCAATACTAATTGGCAATCAGCATTTAGTAAGAAAAAAAACTGAAATTCAAAATTCTATAGCTTGTGTCTGCTACACTAGGTTATTAGAAATTCTGCTTACTGCAGTCAGTTATAATGTGAGTGTTGGGATCCAATGAACCTAACCATGTTATAGCCACACAGCTAAAACACAGTTGCCATTTTAGCTAATTTGGGGCTAAATCTAGCATTTTTAAAAATACATAGTTGTTTTGGAGATAGATTAATATTTAGGTACACCATCCACCTACTTTATAATGCCAACTGCACTATAACTAATCGCATTATAATTCAGGAAAGCCTATATGGATTTCTGCTTTACTTAACATTAATCATAGTCCCTCAAGAGGTCTTTTTTGCACTCGTAGATTATTGACAGCTAAATATCAATATAACCAGTCATTTCCACATTTTTAATTGTGTTTTATAGGTTCCTCTTTAAGTTAAGAGCATATGGACCAAAAAGCTATTAACAACTAATACAATTCTAAAAATTAAATATCAGAAACCTTTAGTCAAAACTGTCAACATAGGTTTCTTCAGTTTTCAAGTTGGTCTGTCTGTCTGTCTGTCATGGATGTATCTCATGTAAAAGCCACAATAATGGAACTACAGGGGTGAAAATTTCAACATTTACTCCTTATTATGTTAAGAAAAACCTTTTTTCTTGTTTTTAAATAATTTCCCCCAGAAATCTTTTTTAGTAGGGGGTTCAATTTGCAATATAGGTTTATGCTATATTGATCACTTAGTGTGTGAGTCTGGCAGCATTTCGAAAAATTAAAATTTTTTTCAGGGATCACTCCCCCCCCCCCGCAATTTTTTTAATTGATCACCCTAATACGACATTCAGCCAAGAGGCATTGGTGATGTGACAGTTTCTATTGACTGACTCACCAGACCTGTTTCTTGTTTTTTTCTCCTAATAAGTATCAATTGCACACACACACACACACACAGATTGTCAAATTCCAGTCTAAGTTGGAGGCTGGAGTTGACTTTGGTTTTCCACCCTAACAAGAACAAGAACAATCTTCACCTAATTTAGGGGAGTTAGCTATTTGTCTATCCCGTCATGTTAAACCAAACTAATATATGAATCTAACATTTCCCCACTATGATTTGAAATTACAATCAAATGGTTGATAGATAGCTCACTTACCAACTGTGCCAAACTGAAAAGTCTTGTATACCCACAAAAATTTATGTATAAATATAAGAACTTATTGAATTCTAATAAATTAATACATTTGTAATAAAGAATATATATATTTATAATTTTTTACAAAAATTACTGTCAGAAGAGAAAGAGAAAAGAAGACTGACCCAGTCGCAGACAGGTTTATATATATATATATATATATATATATATATATATGTGTGTATGTAATTTTTTTAACTAGTTTTCTCTGAATAGACAGTTAATAATATATTCCTTTATGTTCATGGGTTTTTTTTGAGACAGTTTATTGGCTTTTTTCATGAAATTCTGTTTGACACTTTATGACATCTCTTAAATTCAGTTGTTACAATATATTTCTCTTTATTTATTAGCTTCCCCACAAAAGCAAGATATGACACAAGGTTGTTTTCAATGAGGGGTTCCAGTTATGGGAAAGCTGTGAAATTTGCTCCAGTCCTTGCAACTAGTGTTGTAAAGGCATCAGAGCAAGCCCAACCCATCCTTTTTGCTGTGATGTGAAGGTGCTGCTTACTAGGGCATACTGCTCCCCTGAGACTGAGCCGAGTTATTTCTTGAGGCCACAGGATGAATCCTAGGCCTCTTGAACTTAGCAATACTGAGCTTCAGTGAGCCATCATTTGCAACTGTATTGCATCAACGCAGAGCAACCAAAGTATATACTGTGATCAGATACCATACTTTGATTATACTTTTTCAATATATTTCAACTCTTAATATTAGTAATTTCCTATGAGAACAGTATTACTTTGTCAGCATGAAATGGAATAATGCTTTATGATGTTTGTTCATATGAACATCAATAAAGAAAAAAATTGGATCAAATGTAGAATCCGAATCCCAAATTTGATTCCAAGTCCTAAGCACGAGTTTTCAGATTGACACATAATCAAAATTTAATACTCATAACTCACACAAATACTCATAACTCACACAAAGGAATCACCATAGCCTGTGTGTGTACCAGAGCAAATTATCTAAAAATATTATCTGAAATCATCTAAAAAATTAGATCTTTTATTTAAAAAGTATCAAAAAAAATACTAGCACAAGATTTGGGCATTGTTGTTCCTGAATGACCATAGAGACCAAAAAAGCAATTTTTTTGACAAAACAAAAAAAAAAAACATTTTTAGATGGTGCTTAGTTGTGTACTCAGGCAAATTTTCAAGGTTGTCGACAAAAAAAATGTGACTAGGAGTACTGGGACACACACAAACACGTACACATGCATACACAGACAAGCAAAGAGAGAAGAATTGGCTGGTTGGTTAGACAGGCCATTCGCAGGACCAAGGTCTTTTGATCTAAATAAAGCAAGGATAAAATGTTGATTCCAGACCAAAATTTGTCCATGTATCTTTCAGGCTATTGTGTAATCAAGAAATTTATGCGTATAACCCTATTAGGTTTTTGTGTCCACATTCGACATTTGATCAACAAAAAAAGCTTCATATATACATTTGGAAAATCTTCAGGAAGAAAAGTGGTTGCAGAAATTCCTCCAGGTTTTCCTTATCATTATCATCATCAGTGATATTATAGTTTTATCAAAGTAAAAAACTGAGTAATCATGAATTGAGCATAAAACAAAGGCATAAAAACAAAACACTACATTCATTTTCATCAAGCTTAGTGTCAAGTTGGGAATCAATTCATAAGTCTTTTGAATGAAAGCTAAAAAAAACACAGATGTATATACACAAGTGGGTGTAGAGGTCCAAGAAAGCCAGCTGTGTTATAACCAAGCCGCTATCAGCTTGGTTCTTTTGAAGCTGGTTCAATATTTAGGGAATCCACTATCCATCAATGTTATAATGCAAACTGTGCAGCAATGTATTGAGGGGGTAGGAATGAGGAAGGCCAGTAACAATAATGATAACAGGTCATGTGACCAACGTTTTTGACAGCATACCATAATCAATAGAAAAATTAGAAAAAGGGATGATCAATGAATAAGTTACCTCTCTCTCCTTAAGTTCGGCAATGATCACTAAAAAAGGAAGTTTGAATTCTCAAAAAAAAATGTATGTATGCTACCGGACACTAAGGAACCAATTTAGCACAAACTGACATTGCAAACTGGATCCAGCACCAAAAACCTATTTAGGAAGAGAATCTTACAGAAACAAAAAAAAAATTTTTTTGCATAATGAAAAGTAAATATTTAAATTTTCAGCTTTCTAGCTCTGTTGGTGTGACCTGTTTACATGATACATAGCCTGCCAGACCAGGTTAAAGACTGAAGAAACCTATGCTAACAGTTTTGATGACAGAATTGATAAACAGTTTCTAATGATAATAATGGCAACGATGATGATGAATGATGATATCCATTAGCTTAAAACAGATTATCGTGTGGCATGGTCTAGCTAGCAGTTACTAAAATACTTGAAATAGCATTGAATCATTGCCAGCTCTTTTCTTTATCAGGGGAACAGTGTCTGCTGCGGACACTAAGCTGGGTTAAAAAAACACTTGAAACTTTCCTCTACCTGGAACAGGACTTTTTATATTTATTCATAGTAACAGCAGGAGAGAAGAGAGAAAAAACTTAAAATAATAATTAAGAAGATGAGATGAAAAAAATTAGGTTGAAAGAAAATTTTTTAAAATTGTGAGGGAAGGAGAAAATTTTTCAAAATGAACTGATCTGGTTAGTCACTCAATAGAAACTGTCTTCTGGCAGCATACTGTAGAGAGAGTGATGCTAAACTTCAACTTTTTCTTTTCGAATCACTATAGCCCCATAAATTGCCAAGTGGGCTACACTTTCTTCTCTTTGCTTGTACATGTATGAACGTGTCTGCGGGTGTTCCTGGTCACGTATTTTGGGCTACAATCTTGAAAATTTGCAACACTAGGCACCATCTTAAAAGAACATTCTTTATTTTTTTCAAAGCGTTTTTCTGGGTTCTCTTTTTTTGAGAGACAGAGCAAATCTTGTACAGGTATTTTTTTAAAGATAATTTTAGATGAAAAAATCAATATTTTTTCAGATAATTAGAGATGAAGAATCAATTTTCTTTTAGATAATTTCAGATGAAAATATGACTTTTTTTCAGATCATTGTAGACGAAAAATCAGTTTTATTTAGATAATTAGATGAAAAATAAATTATAGATGGAAAATCATTTTTGGGGAGGATAATTTTAGATGAAAAATCAATTTTTTTTAGATAATTATAGATGAAAATTCAATTTTTTATAGATAATTTTAGATGAAAAATTGATTTTTTCTCTCTCTTGATTATGGATAAAAGACTGATTTTCTCTACAAAAGATCTATGTTTTAGATAATTCTAAATAATCATTTCATGTACACACACAAGAGCTACAGTGATTCATCTATGCAAAGGATAATTTTTTCATTTTTGCTCTTATTTTTCTCTTCTTTCACCTCCTTTATCTATTCTTTATTCAACAACCTTCAAACAAATAGGTTTCCACACAGGTTTCTTCAGTTTTAAATATTTATCCCTTATTGCATCGAGAAGAACATTTTAGTTTTTGGAAAAAAATTTCATGGGGGGGAGTCAATTTACAATGTAAGTTCATGTTTAATTGGTCCTTTTGTTCAACAGTATTCATTGTTTTTGAATATTCAGACTTTTTTAGTGATCACCACCTAAAAAAAG
This sequence comes from Thysanoteuthis rhombus, assembly GCA_963457665.1. NCBI lineage: Eukaryota > Metazoa > Mollusca > Cephalopoda > Oegopsida > Thysanoteuthidae > Thysanoteuthis > Thysanoteuthis major. Next base: position 6,633,245 of record OY735237.1, read on the forward strand.
TCAAGAAGTAAGTTATACAATAATCGCCCCATTATCCAATTTTTCAATTGATCACCCCTAACACAGCGCGTGACAATTTCCATTGAATGACTAACCGGACATGTTTCATTTTTTCAACTCCAACGTAATATGGCAGTTCTATGAATGGTAAAATTTCTCCTCAAGACCAAATTCTAAACGATTAACAGCCTTTGTGAGGAATTAAGTGACCCTAAAAAAGAAAATGGCTTAGGTGAGATAGACAGCATTCCTGAGAAAGATAGAAAACTGTTATCTTGATAAGCGGGGGGGGGGGTAATGAGACAGAAAAAGAAGAAGAAGATATTGATTTAGTGAAAAGAAAATGTTGTAGAAAATGATTTTGAACAGAACCTGTTCTTTTGCTCATTTTTAGCATAAAAATGTCTGAAAGGCTCTAAAAGTCTAACTTTGTCAATGTGACATGACCATCTCATCTGAGATCATGAATTTTAATCTAATTTATTCTGTTTCAAGTTAATAATAGTTTGCTAGCAAATTCCTAAGATAACTTTCCACAGTGGCTGAACGGGAAGAGAAAAAAAAGGATGTAAGATGGGAAATGACGGGGTTTTGATGCAGGGTTTGATTAGTATGAAATGATAAATTTTTAAAGCTACACACACGCTAGGGGTGCTGAAGAGTTCTCAGCCCAACCAAGAAGGGAGTGGTTCAGTCAATGATATAAAACAAAATTCAAAATCGGGTCTTAGTCACTCGATTGAAACTGTCACATGACTAACTCCTCTTGGCAGTATGTTGCGTGAGGGGTGATGAGTTGAAACATAGGAAGATGGTGTAATTGATGAATAAGTTGCTTCCCTCGCCTTTTGTTGGGCAGTGATCTCTAAGAAGTGAGAATTTTCAAAAAACATCATCATCATCATCATACTCTTAGCTTCTGTCGTTGGACATAGACCTTCCTTTAGATTTGCCAGACCTCTCTACCATGGGCACTGTGGAGCCAATACTTTCTAAATTTATCTAGCAGGTAATGCTATCTTGCTTTCTGTTGGCCACAGTCTTGCATGAAATCTCTGAACAGGCACAAACAAGGGACCAACTTAGCATAAATTCATATTGCAAACTGAACTACTAAAAACTTACTTAGGGGAGCTTTAAACAGAAACACACAAAAAACGTTTTTTCTAAACACATGATACACACATTACATATATACATAGCTAGCCAGACCGACTTGAAAGCTGAAAAAACCTCTCATGATAGTTTTAGTTTTTGGTTTCAAATTAGTCTGGTTAGTCATTCAATAGAAACCCTCATATGACCAACATCTTTTGGCAGCATGTTGGGGGTGATCAATCAAAAGATTGGATAACGGGGTGATCAATGAATAAGTCACTTCTCTTGCCTTTCGTTGGGCAATGATAAGGGACAAATTTAACATAAACTTACATTGTAAACTTATTTTGACAGTTTTGGTAAATGGTTCTGGATAAATGCAAAGATCTCTCTAATTTGCGCTTTACAATATAAAATAATACACTTTCCATCAACAGAGACAAAATAAAGTTCAGATTTTAGGAAGTGTGTCAGGCCCCTTTCCAGCACCCCTCCATATACGCACATATGCACACACATACTCATATGTCCATACATAAGTGTTGGTAGAAAAAGTTGCTAAGACTGAAACTCAGTGTTGGCAACTAAAAAAATATTTTCACTCTAGTTTGACTTCTAACAACTGCTAGATATTAAAAAATAGCAAAAAATGGTCATAAAATAGCAAAAGGAATAATAAACCTAAAATGGTTAAAAAAAAGGCCAAAATGTCAAACATTTTAGTACTAATTTAATAACCAAAGAGGGAATTTCAATATTCATATACATACTTATATGGACACACCTACACGATACACACACATACATGACGTAGAATGAATCTCAACAAACATTTTCCAGAGTATCTGTTTTGAAGATATTTTTAGTTGATAGTTTTGGTCAGATCAGGACAGTCCTTGGTCCCCTAACTCAGTACAGGGTTTTCTGTCCCTTGTATCACGTCATTGGGGTACCTATAATGGGCAAGAGAGCCTCAGAGAGCCTATCCCTCTATAGCTTCCCTCAATCCTACTTCCTACGCTGAGTGCTTAGCAGGGAGGCACTGAGCATAATTTTTCAAGTATTTTGGAATGACTCAACCATGGTTTGAACCCACTATCTACAGAACTGGCAAGAAAAGTGAAAGCAATCTCTTTAAAAGAAGGAGATTAATTACCTCTGCTGAGAAAGTTGTGTAGCAGTTATGGTCTATGCTGACCAGAAGAGAAAGAAAAAGACAACCTAAAGGTGTTAGCAGTTGGGCTAGCATTAAAGGAAACAGAGAGAGTACAAGATTTAACATCAAAATAGTAGAACTGGAATGAACACCTGTGTGCTCTCTTCTGATTGATTATTCTGAAACAAAGAACTTCTTGAATTCTTTCAGGAAAAACTTCAAAAACTAAGAGATTTGATTTTTCAAGCAGTCAGTCAGAGGGAGTCCATTGTAGAAGCAGGTTGTAAATGGTAGTTGAGACAGAGAAGAAGAGAAGACGAAGGTTCAGAGAGGGAGAGAGGCAGGCACAAGAAAGAAGACAGCCACTTTCATATTTTGAAAATTTTTGAATGGGAACTCATACCATAGTGTTGTCATAAACAAATAAAAATCAAGGCGTCCTTTCAGAAAGTGTCTCCAGCCGAATCAACCATTTACAAAATCATGGAAGGGTCAAAGTGAGTAAATACATCCGTGTCTAAATATGATTCTAATGAGTGAGGTGATTTTTATTCACAGACGAAATTGTGATTTACAAAATTTAAATATTGTGCTGTCAAAATAATTCTTCAAATTATTATTGTTTTTTAGTTAATGTATTTAAAGGGTTTAAATAATAAAACAGAAAGGGCCAAAAAGAAACTACGAGGTTAAAATGAAATGTAAAATGAATATTGCAACAGACAACTTTGCTTATCTCTTTACATTTTAAAAAGAAAGTAAGAAAATAGTATAAATGAATCAGAATTTGATAAAATAAAAAGATATTTGTACCTCACATAAATCAATAACCTGCATATGTACCAGAAATAATGATCTTAAAAATTATCTAAAATTATCTAAAAAAAAAAAAAATCCTTTATCTAAATTAATGTTTGAAAAATACCTGCCAAAGATTTGGGCACTGTTGTTCCAGAATCACCATAGAGATATAAAAAGAAGAGCACTTTTTGTAAAAAAACAAAAAGAAAACCGTTTCCTGATGGTGTGTAGTGGTGTACAAATTTTCAAGTTTGTAGCCTAGGAGCACTTGGACACAGATAAGCAAAGAGAGAAAAATTTGATACCCACTTAGCTGGTTGGTCAGAAGGACCATTTGTGTGTTTACGTTTATTCAATACTGTCTATAGATTTGGGAAGGATCATTAACATTCAGAGTTTTTCATATGGTTAAACTCCTCGTTTTTTATGTTGTTAACAATGTTTCTGTAGATCCATTCTATGGCCTTCTTAAGGCAGACTAATGAATGTGATGGTAGTAAGCATAAGAATTTTCTCCAATAGCAGCAATGCTTATAATGCAGGATTCAGGTATTTTTCCAGATAGTGTTTGCCTTTCTCTCTTCAGATGTGATCAGCCATCCATGATTTTTCTATTTCACCTTTGGTTATGGCTTTTCTATGTTTTTGAAGTTTAATTTTATGAGACCAGCAAGTTTCTTTTATAATTCTTCCCACATTTAGAGGGAATAATGTAAATACAGTTATTGGTCAGACTCATGTCTCACGGCAACCAAACTTTGGTGAACAAATTGCGAAGGGTAGAAAAACTACTACTAACACATACATGGGTGTTTAAATGGCTACAGGCCCTTTGTATCTGTACTGCCATCCTTTTCATGTATGGAATTTGAATAGTAGAAACATAATTGGTACCTTTAGGAAAATCTGGTATGGCTGACCATATATGATGAGAGAAGGCAAATACCATCCCCTCTCGGAACAACTCTGTATTATAGACAGAGAACATGATTGGAAAAACAGAAAAAAGCAAAGAAGCAGAATAGAGTTAAAGAGTTGATATGTTGCTCGAGTCAAATATATTTCTTAGTGTATTACCCACATTATAAAGTACTAAAATTTAATTTTCTATAAGTTTTCCCCCCAAAATTACTCAGGCCAGCCCAGGAGTATGTGTTTGCCAAACCAGTGGGGGGAAGGATATTTTTCTCAGGCAATGCTAAGTACTCCAGCTAGTCAAACAATAAAGTAGGAGAATCACCGCTATGAAAAAAATTGATAATTGACTTGAGGGAAACAAAGTTTTTTTCTCATTTTTTCAACCAACAAAATTAAATAGTACACTTGAAAAATTATCTTAAAATTAAAAAAAAATACTTTGAAACATGACAAGTTATTTCAAAAAATTTTTTTCTCCACTATAGCTTTACAAAATTCCTTGAACAATCAGTACTGACTTGGCAATTGTGATTTGCTGGATGAACACTAATCAGGTCTGGTTAGTCACTCAATAGAAACTGCCAATGTCTTTTGGCAGCATGCCATGTTGGGGGTGATTAATTAAAAAATTTGAAAAAGGAGTGATCTATGAATAAATTACTCCTCTCGCCTTTTGTTGAGCTGTGATCACTAAAAAAGTCTGAATTGAAAAAAAACAAACTTGTATACTGATGTGAAACAAATTCAAAAACAGATCTGGTTCGTCACTCAATTAAAACTGTTGCATGACCAACCCTTTTGGCAGCATGCTGGGTAGGGGGAGTGATCAATTGAAACATTGAAAAAAAGGGTGATCTATAAATAAGTCACTTCTCTTGCCTTTAGTTGGCCAGTTATCAATGAAAAATCTGAATTTTCAAAAAACAAGTGGGCACAAACTAGGGACTAATTTAGCATAAATTACATTTCAAAACTTATTTTGGGGAGAATTTTCAGTAAAAAAACATTTTCTCTCGACATATATAATAAGGAATAAATGTTAAAATTTTCAGTCCTTCAAGTCCATTGGTGTGGCCAGTACACAAGACACATACATACATATAGCCAGCCAGCTCGAATCACTTAAAAACTATTTTTTTCCTAGTTTTTTTACTTGTTATTTTTACTGGTGCCATTGTTACTAGGCACCTGTCTAAACACCGCCTACAGTAATCCATTGTATTGTTGGATTGGCTTCAATTACTTTCATTGTCTTCTTTGATTGTCTGTACATGTCACTCTGAAACTTTTTGAAGCATTTTTAATAGCACCAGTGCTTTTTACAATTTTATACTTGCTGGCACAAGGTAGTAGCAACACAGGCAGTTTTTGGATTTCATTTGGATCTTATTTTGAAGGGTTTATTGATAACATCTAAATTCTCCAGAATCTAGATATTTTCTTACTCTATTTAAAATGTTTTCTGGTGGAAAATATCAAATCAAATTTTATCTGACCCCATTTATTCAATTTTTTTCTACATGACAACAAATTTTGACGTTACAGTTATTCAATTATTGACTGTGATGGTGAGTTGTACGTGTTTTCATACTTAACTCTTAGATTTATGGACCAAACATTTGTAATCACTGTGGAACTCTTCAATGAATGGAATTTAAAAAAATGGATCTCTTTTGTGAATTGAATTAAAGAAAAATCACTAAAAAGGGCAAGGGAAGTAACTCTATTCTATAAGTATTCTGTAAATAACTCTTTGAGTACTTTAGAATGGATCTGAAAGTTAATGTATATATATATATTGTAACAATCTCAAATAATATGATTCAAGGCTTTATATTTGACAATAATGTTCTTGGTTTCCCTTTGAAGATTATGTATTCAGTATTTTACACATCACTTTTATACAACATAACATTTTCTATTTGTATAGTTAATGTATACATTAAAGTGCAAGTGAATCAAATCAAATTTTTCCTTTTTGTGTAGTTGATGTTGTTACCACAATGGAAAGGCTAATGCAGGGTCTCAATCCTTCCCATTGTGGTAACCACATCAACTACACTAAAGAAAGCATTTGTTTCAATTCAATTACACTTTAATGTATTGTATAAATCAGAACCACCAGAGTAATATGAGCAGCACTGAATAATATTGTCAGCGTACAGGAACTCCACGATTAATGTTATGGTTAGGTTCCTGTAAAACTACGATTTTAACAGAAATGTAAGATGAAACTGATTTTATGATAGATAAAATCATATATTTGGGATTTATTCAATTTACTGTAACGTAGAAATTTTGTGACTAACTCATATTGAATAAAAAAACTGTATTCGCAATTACATCACTAGTATTTTATATTATCGTATATCAAATCACTGTAGACCCGCAAATGGCCTGCCAGACCAATCAGCTAAGTGGGTTACAGTTTGTTCTCTCTTAAAGTGCCCATGTATCTGTGAGCGTGTTTCCTGATCATATTTTTGGGACTACAATCTTGAAAATTTGCAGAAGTATACCACTGAGAATCATCTAAAAACGCTTTTTTTGTTTTTTCTTATATTTATATGGTCATTTAAAACCAACAATACCCAAATCTTATGTAGGTATTGTTCAGGCAATTTTAGAGAAATGATCAATGTTTTTAAAAAAAAAAGCATCTGAATTCACAACACTGAAAAAGGGACATAACACAGTAACATCTAAATGGACAATACTGAGCAAGGGATGTAACTAACATTTCAGTACGTCAGTCAGTGATGGCAATTGCTGCTATGGAAGTAAAATCAAGAATCTTAGGTTCAATAATGCATCCACCATCCATGGTTGTTGTAGGTGGAGGAGGAGAGGAAGAAGAGGAGGAGGGGGAGATGGAAGATGAGGATGCTTCACCTATGGATCTGAACCAAGTTTCATATTAATCCAAAACGGGCTGAGAAAATAGATAATTAGCATATCAGGGACTAACCAACTGACGGACAAAAAGTGTCTAATAGAGATGCATGGACATAGCTGAAAATCTTGTACTCTATGATGTTAATCTCTTGCATAACTAAGATTCTCTTGAAGAAAATTTAGACAGTTATTTCAAAGCCGACTGTAGCAGGGACAGCTGGAACAATGAATCATTCTGTACAGTCCATTTGCTCAATGAAGACTGTAAGAATATCTTTCCACACTGTCACTTTGAAAATCCTCTCAATTAGTGGTCAGAAGTTATCAAGATGGAATTGACCTACATACATATATACTGGATTAGTACAAGTCTGGAGCCTTTATAACAATTCTTCCTCCTACATATAAATTTCATTTTTCTGTCTGCCAATTTCAGCTCACAGCAATTTTAACTGCAAACTCAAGTGATTTTAAAACAGGAATACCTTGAATAGTGTGGCTTTTATTAGTGCAGGTTTTGACATAGTACAGTTATGGTATTGTAGAAATTAATCTTGTAGTAGAGTTATAGCATTGTTGTAGAAATCAATCTTGTAGTACAGTTATGGTATTGTTATAGAAATTAGTTTTGTAGTACAGTTATAGTAATGTGGTAGAAATTAATCTTATAGTAAAGTTATAGCATTGTTGTAGAAATTAATCTTGTAGTACAGTTATGGTATTGTTATAGAAAATAGTTTTGTAGTACAGTTATAGTAATGTGGTAGAAATTAATCTTATAGTAAAGTTATAGCATTGTTGTAGAAATTAATCTTGTAGTACAGTTATGGTATTGTTATAGAAATTAGTTTTGTAGTACAGTTATAGTAATGTGGTAGAAATTAATCTTGTAGAGTTATAGCATTGTTGTAGAAATTAATCTTGTAGTACAGTTATGGTATTGCTGCAGAAATTAATACTACTATGCGAATGCTGAAAAAACAAGAACTATTGCTTAAAATGCTTGAAAGTTCTACATCTAGTTTTCTAAGAATATTGTACACCCAGTGATGGATTATTTACCACACTGACCCCTAAGTTTACGACCAGTAAGGCTCCTCCAGCCATTTGTACCCTTCCCCATTTTTCATTAAATAGAAATGTAACTTCAAACCATGTTGAGTAACTTAGATCAGTGACCAATGTATAATATACTACATGCTACTTTAAAAATCCTAAAAGCATGACTTCTAAATATTTGTAAGTTTGGAGATTGATTTAGAAAAATATTCCAGATCTGAAACAAGAACCATAAGTTTAACGATGCATTCACTGTCTGTGGTAGTAGTAGCAGGAGGAGGAGAACGAAGAAGAGCAAGTAATCTTTCTTCGGAGCAATTGATTCTCATACTTGTAAAATATTGCGATACAAAAATATTCCAAGAGTATTCTTTTCAATGAAAATCATAAATGACCATTATTCGTGTTTTTTGCCCATTCTAACTTCCTTTAAAGATAAAAATGCTGAATCTGCACCTTCTATAATAGCATTATGGCATTTGCTTCTCTGATGATGTCACACATTTAGTGACATCACACCTCTTCCTTCCTTGCAATTTCTGTTGTTTAACATATCAGGAACCAACTGACTGGCCGACTGAAAAGTGTCTTAAAGAAATGTGTAGATACATTTGAAAACACATCAAATCCTAATAAGACCTTGAACAGTGTAGTTTTGAATAGTAAAGAAAATTTCTGAACAAATCAACTGCACTCATCAAGGTATACCTGTACCTCCGGAAACTTGCCTATGAGTTGCTATAGCACACTGGCAGAGCTGGCACAAGGTACCGGCAACAGATGTAGTTTCCCAGGACCCTAAGTGCTAAGGAGTTCCTGTAATGTGTCTGAGACAGTACCACTTTCCAAACATAAATGGGAAAATGAAAAAATCAAACAGAATGAAAATAGTCAAAATAAGAAAATTCCCTGATGTGAAGTCAGTTTTTTCAGGAATATCAGACAATTAAGTACTCTTTGAAGTAGTGAAACAAAGAGAAATAATAAGCAAAGGAAATTAACCTGATTACTGAAATAAACGTTACTCCATTTTTCTCTCGCAGGGAAACAAATTAACAGGTCTGATTAGTCACTCAATAGAGACTGTCGTGTGACAAATGTCTTTTGGCAGCATGCTGGACAGGGGGTGATCAATCGAAAATTGGGAATGGATAAGTTACTTGTCTTGCCTTTTATTGGGCAGCAATCACTAGAAAAGTCTGAATTAAAAAAAAAAAACAGACATGGATTCTGCCACATACAAACTGCGGACCCAATTTAGCATAAAATTACATTGCAAATCAAATCCCCCCCCGTAAAAAAAAATATATATATATATATTTACGGGGGGTGGGTTTTCAAAAAAAAATTTTTTTTATATCGACATAATCAGAAGTAAACGTTTGAATTTTCAGCCCCCTAGCTCCATCATTCGTGCATCCTTCATGTGTGATACATAGATACATAGCCAGACGGACTGGGAAACCCCCTGAAAAAACATATGTTGACAGTTTAGGTCTACAGTTTCTAGTAAAGTACAAAAACAAATAAGCTTAGCTATGAATAAGTGGTTGTACTTCCAATTAGATGCAAAAAAAAAAAAGGTTGACATTCGTGACTTACATCTCCTCTTGAGAAGAAAGAGATTATGGTAAATGAATACATAATCTCAAAAACATTCTTTTTAAATTAAAAACAGTTACTTAAAAAATCAAGCAAAACAACACTAAAAATTCAAGTTGAATAAGAAAATAAAGCTTAGATTTAAATAGATACGTTGAGAATTTCAGGTCAATTACATTGAAGTCAGCCATCGCTAAATAAGGAATGGTAGGAAAGATGATCTAATAGTTATAAGTCAGTGCATATAAAAATACTTTTCTGTCGTAATTCAACACTTCATAGAATTTAGAACATGATTCTATTTAGGAAATCTCTTACATCTACTTATTAATAGGCCTGTGTGGAACTGTATTCAATTCATTAACCGCTTGGAACTCCTTGCAATTGAAAGTGGAACTCTTCAATGAATAGCATATAGAAAGAGTGGAACTTCTAAGTGAATTGATTTTTTTAAATTTTGAATTCACAAAATGGTCAAAGGGAAATGATTTTATTGAGAAGAATTTATTTCTCCTGAAATTGACATTCTACTTTCTTTACATGAATTCAAGAGTATACTAAACTAAGATATGAAATTTTTTTCGTGGTCAGAGGTTCAATCCTAATTCCAAACAGTTACTGAAAATACAATTGAAATTATATACTGTATTTCCAAACATTATGTTCCAGCCTCAAAGAAGCACCTTAATTTTGACTGGCAGAATTTTTTTAAAAATGTGGGTGAGTGTTTAATTACAGTAGGCTTGTTTTCATAAAATTTGCCAGTCAACCCATTTAGTTCTCAAATTCTGAAACCATTTGAAAACCACTTGGAATTGACTGTTGAACTCAACTGTGAAAAGAATTTAAAAAAAATAGACAATACATCAAATGGTTGAAGGGAGATGATTTCAGTCAGAAGTTATTTCCCTTGAGTTCAACATTCTATTTTCTTTGTATGAATTCAAGAGTCAACATATCACTTCTTGTCAATCAATATTGTTCCCTTAAAGTCTAGGTCATGAGGAGAGCAAAAATACCAGTAATATTAATATACTGCATCTAAATTACTACTATTCCTTCAGTGCTTTTTATATCAATGGTCTTTTGGCTTATTTATTATTCTAAACAGAGTACGATTTAAACACTTCAATCAAGGGTCATGAACTGGAGTTCAGATTACCATCTAACATAAATTACCTGCCTTTCAGTTAGGCCTATGATAAAAGTAATCTTCGGCCTATAGGATGCAGAGTAAATTAGAAGGAAGAGATTGGATTGTCCGAACGAGAGTTGGTATATAAAGGAAAACTTGATTTTCAAAGCCTATTGGAAAGTTATTTTTATTGCATAAAGCAATTAGTGAGGATATTAACTGGAACCTTAAAATAAAAACTCAATAGAAAGTCACATGGCCTACATCTTTCGACAGCTTGTTGGGGTGATCAAATAAATTTCCAATTAGGTCTTCAAAGTCAAAAGTACACAAAACCTTGCACATCCCAATGAGCATCCATGTTTATGGTCTACTGATAGAATTGTAGCCATAAGATCCAATGATTCATTTTGCTTTAGCATGACTTGCAAACAAAGAATAACTTGCCCAAAACTTTGAGAAGTGTCATTAACATTCCAATTTTTGTTTGGAAAATCTAATCACTTCTTCCCATCTTTGATGTCAACGCAGATAGTTTCATTCAATTCATTCTACGGACTTCTTTAAGTGTAATAAGTAATATCTGTAAGAAAAGAGTCTCTTTCATTGGTCTCTTTCTCTGGTGGTGCAAAGCAAAAAACTTTTCCAGGTTAGAAACCATGGAACAAACTGTAATGCAGGTATTTCTGAAAAAGAACAACTTATTTACAAACGTTGTGATTAAAGTTTAAGTTTTCTATTTTGAAACCATTTCATCCATTTTGTTCCGACCGGAGACAGAGACTGTTAAAAAAAAATCTCTTCCTTCACCACATATGACATCTGGAAAAGGCTAGAGAATGAATCGAGCAAACTTTGTATTAAGATGGAAGGAAGATATTGGATTGTCCGAACAAGTGTTGGTACATGAAGAAAAACTTGATTTTCAAAATATATTAGAAAACTATTCTTCTTGCATAAAGCAATTACTGAGGATACTAACTGAAACCTTAAAATGAAAACAGGTCTGGTTAGTCACCCAATACATACCATCACATGACAAACATCTTTTGGCAGCATGTTGGGGTGATCAATTAAAAATCAAAAAAGGGTGATTAATATATAATTACTTTTCTCGCTTTTTGTTGGATCACTAAGAAGTCTGATATTTACAAACTAAGGGATCAATTTAGCATATACTTACAAGAGTTATCCATCCACACATATAATAAATAGCAATGTGCAGATGTCTTCGGTCATGCTAAGGGATGCAACTAACATAGTAAAATAGATTTCATTTTTAATGGTATAAATGATGAAAAAAAATTTTAAGTAATAAAAACAAAAACAAAAAATTAATCAAAATCTGTTTGTGTAAAAGAGAACACTATTTTCCAAGCTCACTGTAATGCATATCAATACATATAAAATGCAATATATTACGTATATGCTGTCATTTTTGATGGCACAGGTAAACTAGTTACATGATAATGAGAAAAGCATCTATTTTTTTTTCAAGGTAATCTCCTTCCTTGTCAATGCACTTAATTCAGAGATGAATATTAATCACATAGATCAAACATTACACAGTGAGAACTTCAGATCAAAATTCAGCAAACAAGAAGAAGTCAGGTCACAGACTGATCAATCCACCCACATACAAGAATATTATACTAAATTTGGAGGCATAAATCGATTAGGTACATGAAAAAAATGCTATAAATACTCCCTCGCTATAATCATATCACAGATGACAATGTGATGTTCAAAGAAAGAGAGAAAAGCATGTTAGAAAACTCTGCAAAGCTAGTATAGTAATGGACCATCTAACCGGCAAGCTTGAAACTGGAAGTGATCCAGATTTCTGGATTTTCTGGATATTTAGACCAAGGTTTAAAAAACTAAACAATAAAAATCAAAAAGCAAAATTGTATTCATAGATACAAATTAATATACTTTTAAAGCAGAATCTATTTGATATTTGTTAATCAAGTTAAAATCCTTTAAATATAGAATATGCAATATAAGATATACAATGAAAAGTAGACAAACAAAACCGTTTATAATATACAAATTAATTTGCTTAAAAAATAGGGTTTGTTCAATCAATATCAATCAACTAATCTCCATCTGAAGACAATTCAACAAAACTACAAAAATTGATGCCAAGAGTTTCCAAGCAACAAACTATTACAAAGCCCGCAGATTCCAAGTTAGTCAATTTCCAAAAGAGCAGGTTTTCTGGAAGCCAGAAAAATTGTTCAGTACTATACAACAGTGATCAGCATGAAAGATACGAAATCCAAGCTCTTAAAATTTCTTATCATTGCTATGACTGAAATTCATACCATCAGCAGTTGATGAGATTTAAGCTCGTATGAGGACAGATCTGTGATCGGGCGTAAGTCAATCTATGACTAATTATGATAATAAAACTGAAAATGAAATGTTTACTGAACATCTTATTTCTTCATTACTGATTTAGCAAAATCTAGGGATGGAAAGATTGTTAGAAGCTTGCATTGAATTTTCCAGCAAATACAGTAATTCACTATGCATAATCAAGAATAATATATAATCTGTAATTTGAACTGAATTTTTTGAAAATTAAAAGAATTAACTAAAAGTGTAAGTAAAGTAATTTCAATCAAAGATTTGAATCTTTTTCTATGAATTTAAGAGTTAAAATCTAAAGTGGAAACAACATGAAAAAGGTCTTATGGAAAAAGTAATCTGTAAGGCAGGAAAACCTCACAAAATGTAAGTGAGAATCAATATTAAGGTAAGATAAGATATAGAGAGAGTAAATTTTTTTTGCACATATTTGTGCTTGTATTTTGCTTTCTGCTTGAGAGTTTTGCAATTTGTCTTTTTTCACAATGTCCTGGGACGCATCTTTGAACCAGTTGAAATGATAACAAAAAGAGCATAAAACAGGTCTAGACAGTCACTCAACAGAAACCATAAAGTTAACATATTTTTGCAGCATGTCTTGTTGGAAGTGATCAATTAAAAATTGGAAAAGGGGGTAATCAATAAATAAGCGACATACCTCGTTTTTTGTTGAGAAGTGATCACTAAAATGTCCGAATTTCAAAGAATAAACAAGCATGAACACAGCTGGACACAAACTTATTTCGTGGGTGGATTTTAAAAAAACAAAAAAAATTTTTTTGTAGACATAAGTAAATGTTTGAAATTTCAGCCCTCAAGCTCTATTGGTGCAACCTGTGCATATGACACGTACATATACACATAGTCAGGATAGTTTCTGATAAAGTAATTAAAATAATCTATCTTCTGATGAACAGGGGGAAAAGAAGGCACTCAGAGAGAGCATACCACTGCAAATGCTGTAGACTAAGTAAGATATCAGAAAAATGGGGAGAAAACGCAATGTGTACAAGTATTGAATTACACCCTTTGAAATTTAAATTTAGCATTTTCATTTAATTTTTGTTTTTAACCTCTTGCATGCAGAATATAAAAATAACTATAAATCAAAATAAAAACTCCTTGATCTACCCCTAATTTAATACCTATTCCTCAGCCTATGTCCCAACTTTCCACAGCATCTTGTGGAATTTCATTGAGAACTGTTGGAGATGCTGTGTGGACAGACGTGAGTTAATACATAAATGTATGAAAAAATGAGAAACATATTCCTGGATCCACCAAAAAGTTTGACCAGTTCTTTCTTACCCGATGACCTAATCCAAATTTCATTGAAATTCATCCAGAAATCTTAGAGATATTGTGTTGACAGATGGAAAAGACACCAAAAAGATTCCCTAAAAATTCAATTCTTTCTCACCCCTTGCCTCACTCTTCCATGAAATTTCATTTAAATTCATCGAGAACTCTTCGATATATCAGGTGGACAAACAGACAGATTGAAAGACATGTCATAATACACATACCTCTTCATATTTGTTGGTAGAGGTAATCCACTGTGTTCAAAACAATGCAGTGTGTTAGCCAGGAATTGGATTTTCTTTCCCTCCATTTTTAGAGGATTGTGAAGTTTTCCAGTGTCCACATCTTTGTATTATAAATACAGTGATGTCTCTCTTAACAAAGACAATCCGTTCCACAAAACGGCTCGTTAAATGAAAATTCATTAAGTGAATAATTGAACCAATTTGATTTCAGTAACTTGTTTCAAATAAAATTACTGAACCTCTAAAAACTTAATGATAACTTAATAAATAATTCATTATATCATAAACATGTAAATGGATTAAATAGATAAATAAATAATCTTATTAAAATTTTTATAAGTGCCTACATACTAGATATAAATGTAGATAATTATATAAGAAATCTAGATTATGCTAGATGATTTTATGAAATTCTATGTTTTTTTTACTCACAAACTGAAAATATTTAGCTAAAAGTTTTTTTTCAGCAATTGAGACCTCTAAGAGAATCATTGTTATAAAAGCCCATTGCTATGCGCAGTTCCAATGTATTTTATATTTCTTAAAAAGTCAAAAATGGCCAAAAGGACTATAAAGATGGTCAAAAACATATGCAACCTAATTGGGAAATTGGAATTAGGTTTCTGTTGGGAATTAGCTGTTAAATCGCTAGTGAGAGAGCTGACAAACACCTTGCAATGGCAGGTCAGGATAACCAGGTTCTTTGTATCTCCCTAAATTTTTATCAATTGAAATTTCTATTTTGGTTTCTATTTGCTTCTGTTATCAATGGTACACAGGATGTTTTCTTAATACATTGATTTATTTGGTGTATAAAAGAATTAGCAGAGTGGGTAGCTGAGCTGAAAGTCTTCACCATTCTTTCTTCCTTATTTTAAAAGTAGTCTTTTGTCTGTAACTTTCTCTTGTATTGCTCAACCACTCAAAATGAGAACAGGTCTGGTTAGTCATTCAATAGAAACTGTCAAGCAGCCAATGTCTTTAGACAGCATGCTTGGGGTAATCAATTAAAAAATTGGAAAAGAGGGTGATCATTGACTAAGTTACTTCTCTCGCTTTTTGATGGGCAGAGATCACTGAAAAAAAGGCCAAATTTTCGAAAGCAGACTAAGGGATCAATTTGGCGGAAACTTACACTGCAGACTGAACCCCCCTCCAAAAAAAGTATTTAAGGGGGGGGACTTTGAAAAGACAAAAAACCTTTTTTAGCCATAAGGAGTAGTTATTCAAATTTTCAGCCCTCTCGCTCCATTTGTGCTGCCTGTACATACATATATACCCAGCCAGACCAACTTGAAAACCTCAAGAAACCTATGTCGACAATTTTTGTTGATGATATCTTAAACAGATATACCTTGAATAGTGTTTAATTTGATCCAAAATCCCCCAAACTGTTCAGAACAGCACTCTTCTAGACCTTATTATGATTTAATGTGCTTTTGTTCCCAGCTTAGACTTAAATACATTAATTCATACAGCAATATCTTAACCATACTCAATATGAACCTACAATGATTGTATCAAGACTATTAATGATATTCCAGTAAAGTAATACCTTGCTTGCTATCTCATTTTAGCACTGACTCACTATAGACACTTCTCAAATATATTTTTAGGGATGGATTTTGAACAGGCTTTTGAAATTTTCTGAAATTTTTTCTTCATCTGTAATTAGACAATGGAGGATATAGATTTTTTTCTTTTAAGGTTAATTTATGATTATTTGGAATCATTGGGCTTTTGATTTATAAAATTTCTTTTTCTTGATTGATGTTCTCAAAAGTGGATTCTGTGGAAAAAATAATGGCTTCCATGAGATGAGGTGTCTCTTAAAAAAAAAAATTATAAAAATTGATCTGATAAAAAAACGGTTTTCACCAAATTCAAAATGACAAATTAGTACAAAAACTAAAAATCATAACAGACTGGCTGCTTCAGCAGATATGCAAATTCAATTATCTAATACTAAACCAATTTTTCAGAAGATACTGGTGTCCCAAGAGCAGCAACATTCTCTGCATTAATCTGCTTTTCATAATTTTTTTTCACAGCAATTACAAATTTATGAGAATTGAAAACAAGTTTTTTTTCTATTTTAATATTTCATTTATTAAGGTTTTTATTTTTTCAAATGAATAAATTCTCTCTTTGAAACAGTTTTTGTTTCATTCAATGTTTTATTAAAATTAAGGTAGCAGGGGTTGTCCGTAAAATATAAGTACGTGTGGCACAATTGTTAGAAAATTAGATTAGGGTTCCACTTAAAAACAAGTATACTGCTGATGTAGATATTAAAAAGAAAATTTTTTATTGCACTTTAGACAAACATGGGAGGGTGGGGGATGGGGGTCAGACCCCCAGGGTACCCATCCCTGATTTCATAATAAATTTAGTGATGTTGAATTTCTAAAATAAAATAATGAATGATAAAAGACAGCACCATGGATAGTTCCCAGAATAACTATATATTTTGGTTAACGTGTCATGTGAATGAGAATAAACACATGAATATGTACACATAAGCAATAATTTATCATGTATTGATATACATCAGAGTAGCTATGAGATAGACAGTACTAATCCATTCCATCTTGTTGAGCCTCAACAATGACTTCATATATTTTAGAGGAATGAGAATAAACCTGACTTGGTGCATAGTAGGAAGACAAAGAGAGTTTTTCTGGATGTGCTATTTATGCTATAGCACTGCTTTGTTTAGCAATGCATTCTTTTAGAAATGTATCCAGAGCTCTAACCAAGGTATTACAATAGTTTTTATTTTGGTGTACAAGTTGCTACACAAAAGACTGAGGAAATTGAACAGTGTGCACAACCATAATGCAGAATGAACTTGAGCAGCAACTCTTTTTGAGCCAGTGAATACATTGCAGAAGGGATAATTCCAAATGACACAATGGAAACTAGATGTTAGGTTGAGTATTTTTTCATGACTAAATTTCCTTAACTTGAGAAGCACCTAATGAAATGTCAAAGGTATTGGTTGTTCTAAAGATATACAAACAATGAAAAATTTGAATAACTCTATATTACATAGAGATTTTTAACTGAAATTTTAACTATGGAAACTACATGTGCACTTGAACTTTTCCACAGAATTTGAGATCTTATGCTTTACTAATGGTTTGAAAACACATGGCTCCTGCTTGTTTGAAATAGAAATTCGAGTTGTTCTTTTTTCCTGCTTGTTGACACACAGTTGAAAGAGAGTAACTCCTCTGACTTCAGACCCTTAATTGCAAATGGTCAGAGAAGGTGTTATTTGATTGATCCACGTGATGATTGAATTATTGATGTACAGGATGTGGGCTTTTGAAATCTGACAGGATCTAAATTTATCAATACTAACATCATTTTTATGTTAAGTTCTTGAATAAAAGATCTATAAGAAAGATATAAAACTAGAGATTAAGTTTTCCTTAGATAATACTTATTTGGAATATGATAATCAATAATAACACGTTCAAGAGAAAATAAATCAATGCATAATGAGATTTTAACTCCAAAGATTTCAGAAACACGAATGATGTGCAATGTACTGATCTGTTTGAGAGAGGATCTTGCCATCAAATTTCCATTTCATAGTGATTAATGGCAACTCAGTTTTATCTGTGAATCAGGGTTTTTATCTTGCAATGGGAGGTAATCCTTGGTTATATGGTCCTAAAAAATGATAGCATAAGAATTGTCAAAAGTTGGCTAAAATAACATTTTTCATTTTTTCATTTCTAGCCAAATTTCTTGCTAAAAATGTTATGTAAGCTCCAAATTCATACAAAAAGTTTTGGTTAGGATTTCCAAAACAATATCTTAAATTTGAAAGACGGCATCTTATATTGTTATTTGAAGTGAAATAAGATTTTAGCAATAAAGATAGCTGGAAATAATAAATCTAGCCATTTTTAGCCATCAACAAGAAGTATTTTGGCAATCTTCATGTTATAATATTTTAGTACCAAATAACCATGGATTACCCAATAAAGTACTTATAATGGATAACTTGAAATGGATTATCTTACAATGGATAATTACCTTATAACCAGTTTACCCGTGCCGTTGAAAATGACAACATATGTGAAGCATGTGGATATGCACATTGCTTTTTATATACATGGATAATAGAGATTTGCATTGAAGTGAGCTTGAAGAATAGCCTTCTATACACATTGCATCTTATATATGTGGATAATAGAGATTTGCATTGCAATGAGCTTGGAGAATAGCCTCCTATACGCATTGCATTTTCATACACATGGTTGATAGAGATTTGCATTTCAATGAGCTTGGAGAATAACTTTCTATACACATTGCATTTTCATATACATGGTTAATAGAGATTTGCATTGCAATGAGCTTGGAGAATAGCTTTCTATACACATTGCATTTTATATATGTGGATAATAGAGATTTGCATTGCAGAGAGCTTGGAGAATAGCCTCCTATACACATTGCATTTTATATACATGGTTAATAGAGATTTGCATTGCAATGAGCTTGGAGAATAGCCTCCTATACACATTGCATTTTCATATACATGGATAATAGAGATTTGCATTGCAGTGAGCTTGGAGAATAGCTTTCTATACACATTGCATTTTACATACATGGATAATAGAGATTTGCATTGCAATGAGCTTGGAGAATAGCCTTCAATACACATTGCATTTTCATATACATGGTTAATAGAGATTTGCATTGCAATGAGCTTGGAAAATAGTATTCCTTTTACCACAAACAGATTACTATTATATTGCGTTTTTTTGTTTTAATCATTTTTTCTATCAGAAACTGTAAACCAAAACTGTCACCATAGGTTTCTTAAGTTTTCAAGTGGGTTTGGCTGACTAATCATGCATAAATGCTGAACCAACTAAGGTAGAGGGCTGAAAATTTAAACATTTACACCTTATCATGTTTAGAGAAAGTATTTTTTGTTCATTTGATAATTCTACACCCCAGAGAGGTTTTTAAGTGTAGAGGTTCAATTTACGATGTAAGTTTATGCTAAATCGATCATTAATGTGAGCCTGCCCTATTTTTTGAAAATTTGGACTTTTCAAGGATTACTGCCGAAAGGAGAGAAAAATAATTTATTCATTGATCATCACTTCTTTAATCTTTTCTATTCATCACACCCAACAGAGCATTCTGCTAGAAAATGTTCCTATTGAGTTCTAACAGGATCTGTTTTTGTATTATTCTTTATCACATCATCAGAGCATGAATGAAATTCTATTTTACCACATCAGCAGCATGAATGAAATTCTTTTTTACTACATCAGCTGCATTCCTTAGAGTGACAGAAGGCATCTGCACATTGCTAATTATTAAACGAGCAGTTGGGTAACTGTTTTTCACCACCAACTGCATTCAAAGGGTTAATAATCTCTGCTGAATTCAAGCTGATTCACACAAAGGTTAAATCCTTGAATCACATGCTAACCCCACCCTCTTAAGAAAAATGCTTTCGTCTCTTGTTCTGTTAATCCTAAATCTCCTTTTACTCAGTTTCTCCTCCCCTTATTATCTTCTAAAGGAGGGGTCAGCAACAGGTTGGCAACATCGCATGAGTGGGCCAATGAGGTGTCCTCTCTGGGCCTCAGACCTTTCCTGAAATATTTTCAAATTTTATCTATTAGTGGGCCATATCTGTGAAGAGAACTTTTCATGAAGAAAAGAAGTCATCTTTTGGACATTAATCTGAAGAGGCAGATTCAAAAATTTGCTGAGGTCAATATGAGACCACAATCTTCATACTGATGCTTGTAAAGTATATTAGAGCAACAGGAGTCAGAGATATCACAGAATCAATTAGAAAACTCAAATAGCAATGGGCTGGCCATGTTGCATGGATGTCAGACAACCGGTGGATCCTCAGAGATCACAAGTGAAAGTGTGGCCAGCAAAAAATAAGATTGGTACGACAAAATAGATAAGTTCAGAAAATATTGGCTCTGCAACGCCCATGACAGAGAGATCTGGCGAATTTTGAGGAAGGTTTATGCGCATCAACGGATGCTTAAAGACTGCTGCTGATGATGACAATGATGATAAAACTGTGTATATATAAATAAGCATAAACACTTTTTACTAGCAGCATAAGTATTTGAGATTTATAGGCCTCGAAGGCAAATTTTCAAATGTAAGGTATTATGTAGTATACATGGGGGCCATAGGCAAAACTGAAAAAATCAGAAGTCGGAAATCATAGAAAGAAGTTACTGATCCCTGTTCTAAAGTTTTTATTTAATCCAATATATGTTAATAAACCTTGCATATCTAAAACTATCTATGAGAAAAAAAAAATCAGTCCATGATTTAGGCATTGTTGGTCCGAAATGACCATAGAGGCCAAAAAGTAAAAAAATTTCTGACAGTGCCTAGTGATGTACTCATGTAAATTTTCAAGGTTGTAATCCCCAAAATATTGGAGACACACACACACACAAACCAAAAAGCGAAGAATCTGTAGCCCACTCGGCTGGTTGGATGAGTGGTCTATTTGTGGGGCTATGTTGTTTCAGTAGTATCTCAATGTTTGTTCTCAGCTTGGTCAAAATCCTTTTGCAGACTGGATTGGGCCTGCAAGCCATAGGTTGCCTGCCTCTGCTGTATAAAATGCATACTTATCATAATAAAATGATGAATGATAGAGGCATGAGAATCTATGATGTAAGCATTCTTTCATAGATTAAGGTTACTGAATTAATCCCATTTTAACTTTTTTTTATAAAAACTTGAAATTTGCTTAGCACAATATCTGATCAGTGATTCATTGCATAATTTTTTAAAAACTGAGTTAATACTGTTTCAGGGGTAAGGATTTAGTCAGAGGCAGGCTAGAGATAAGGGTGTCCACAAGTGGACTGACTCTTTGAGGAGCACCCTACAACATTTAATAAAAAAAAAAAAAAAGATAAATAACCAAACATGACCAAAAGTTGAATTATTATTTACGTGTTATGCCGAATTCTTAAAATTGTCTGTTTGGTCAAATTCACATTATTTTGTAAAAAAAGTTTGATTTCACTTTGATTGCAAAAATTTTTGATCGTAAAAAATAGTTAATTTTTATCCTTGTTTTGATCAAATAAACTTGTGATCCAATTAAAACTACTTATTTCCTTTTTTTTTTTCTAAAAAGCTCGATTTCACATTGATTACATAAATTTTTGATTATAAAAGAAAATCATTTTATCTCTTTGTTTTGACTAAGTAAACTTTTGGCCAAATCAAAACTAACTATTTATTTATTTTTTTGTAAAAGAAGTAAAATTTTCACTAATTAACCAATTTTTCTGATTCGGCTCATCATACATACAGATATATTGTACCATGCCAGTAGAAATGCAGTATGTGAACGATTTATAAAGCTTTCGTAGCAACCCCTTCCATTAGCAGTCCAGGGGCATTTTCAAATAGCTCCCTCCCTCCTTCCCTCTTCCTCAACTACGCATCTGCTCAAAGGGTCTTTAAAACTCTCAAGAGATTACCCAGTAGGAAATTCCTTATGAAGTTTGATAATACTGCCGAAGTTCTGTGTACTCTAATTTACAAATGTTTTTACCATCAACCAAAACAGATAGGCATGTAACAGTGACAAAGAAAATCTTTAGAGATTTAGGAATCAAATAAATAGAAACAAGAAAGCACTCAGAGATGTAATCTTTGCCAACACCTAACACTAATAAAAAAAAAACTCATCTATTGAATTCATTGAATGCTTGTAATAGCTTGTATTGAATTCTTTAATGAATAGAATTTAAAATGATTTGCCATCACAGTTAATAATTGAAGAACCGTACCATCAAAATTTGAAGAATAAATATGGTCAGAATAACTCATAACATCACTGACATTTTCCACAGAAAAGCATCTAAAATAGAGAAAAGACATTTAGATTCTCCAGAATCTAGAAGTTTCTAAATGTCTTTTTTATGATATTATTAAATCCATCAGAATAAGGCCCAAAAAAGGCCATAAAAGCATTTTTTCAAAAAATCAGCAATAACATTTTTAGAAAGGGTGTAGTGCAGTAGTGATACTAATTTACAAGTTTAACAAAACAGTATGGCCAGAAGCACTGGAAGACACAAACACATGTACACATAGAAAATGATAGAACCCTTTGCCATCTTTGATGGTTACAGATGTTTAATCAAATGAGAGAAAAAAAGGAGAAAACTTTCAATGTACAAATATTGAATTATTTCCCTTACAATGTAAAGATAGCATTTGTATCAACTCTTATAGTCATAAACTACTTGATACCACTCCTAATTGACTATGAAACTCATCTGTAGCGAAAGTAAGATTGTTGAAATCATATAAGAAATAGAATAAAAAAATAAATATAAATTCACCCAAACCTCCAGGGATGGTCACTACTTTCAGAAGTTATTTCCCTTGATACCAACATTTGAATTTTCTCGTATGATTTAAGAGCTAACTACTCATTTTGTTTCTTATTTAACATATTTTCTAGTAGAATGATAAAAAAAAATATCATTCAATCTGAAAGAAAATCCCTGGATACGTACCCAGACTTAATTATTACGTATCCCATGGCTCAACCTTCAACAACTTCACTGAAAATCATATAGAGAACTTTTAAAGATATTGGGTGGAAAGTAATGCCTGTTATCAAGAGATATAGTAGTAGAAGCATAGTCCTCAACAATGTGGGAACGCAAGACATATATTAATCCATTGGGGTACCCTTGCCAGGAAGAATACGCAAGACAAATGTATGATTTATTCAACCCAGATTGTAAATGGCTGTCTACTTATAGGGGAATGCATGAATCAACAAGGCCCATAATTTTCATAGTCTCCTTCCTTCTCAATCATGGTATTCCACTTGTGAATGAAGGCACGTATACCCACCTCATAGATGCTTCCTGGCTGGTTGCTTAACCATGTATAATTTACCTCCTTCAGCTCATCATCATTGGAGAACTGCTGTCCTCTGTGAGCCTCCTTCGTGGACCAGAACAGATAAAAGTCTGAGGGTGGCAAGTCAGGACTGTTGGGTCAATGAGGCAAGTTTGTCCAGCAATGCACTTTGATTACTGGTCTGGTCTTTAAGCTGCATTGTCAAGTTGCAAAAGCATATCATTCATCTTCAAAGTTGGCCAAGCCAGGAGAAGCCGTGCTCAGAGTTTTGACAATTGTTAGGAGGGATAAAATGTACAAAATTTGGTGAAATAAAAAGCATGATGAATAAAGAGGAGAAGCAAAGACAGAAAAAATGCAGTGCGAAAGAAGAGAGAAAAGGGTGAGAAGTACAACGAGGGAGGGAGGGAGAGAGAGAGAGAGAGATATATATAGGTGTGAAAGAGGAGAAGAATAAGATCTTTTTCAGAAAGAAAGATAAAAAAAAACAGGTTTGATAAGTCAGTCAATAGAAGCCAATGCCTTTGGTCATATAAGGAGTGGTAAATTAAAAATTTTAAAAAAAGGGCGATCAATGAATATGTTACTTCTCTCACCTTTTGCTGGGCAGTGATCACCAAAAAGTCTAAATTTTCAAAATAAAAAATGAGTGAACATAGCCAGTCACAACAGGGGCTATTTTAGCATAAACTTACATTGAAACAGAATACTGCCGGACACAGAGGGACTATTCTAGTATAAACTTAGATTGCAAATTGATCTCCTTTAAAAAAAAAATTCCAACATAATGAGGAGTGAATGTTTAAATTTTCAGCCCTGTAGCTCGATTGGTGCAACCTGTACACATGACACATACACATACATGTATAGTCAAGTACCCTTATCAGCCCTTTAGCATCCATCGTTGGATGTAGACCTTCCGTGGGATTTCTCTGTCATAGGTATTGCAGAACCAATACATTCTGAACTAGTAATGTCTAATGGTTGTCTGTCATTCTTGCAACGTTAACATGCCCATTGCCATTTGAGTTTTCTAATTGATGAGCCAGACAGAAGCACTTAAAAACTGTAGAAACCAATGTTAAATGTTTTGGCAACAGTTTTGGTTGACAGTCTCTAAGAACAAGTTGAAAGATTTTATAAATCTGAACATTTCAGCAATGAAATCTTGAGACACTATTTGAAGTTGAGTCTTAAACATAAGTTAAAAGCTTTTCTGGCTGTTATTCAACAATGAATAATGGATGGATTTATCAGAGTCTGAGAGGTTATCTTTCTATTCTTCATTTTTTCTTCGTACCCTCACGCTTCATGCGGAAATAGCCATCCCTACCCGGGGGTTCACATACCACAAGTTTCTGTCTCGACTTTATAGTTCTTCAAGGCCAACCAGATGTGAAACAGACTTCAAAGCAACAAGCACCCGAGGTGGCGTCATTCACTACGTCCGGCTATCATTTTTACATAGAAACACTATTCTAATTCTGCTTTTCATCTCTAGAATTCATACAGGAAAAATAGAATATCAGTTTCTGATTATAATAAGCACCTTTTGACCATTTGATGAGTTTGAATAGAAAAATTCAATCTACAGAAGGAGAGTTCCATTCTCAGTAACAAGCAGTTTCAAGTGGCTTATGAATTTAAGAGATATATGTACTAGGAATAAAACTAGTGTTAGCTTTATATCAAGTCATTCTTTCCATTTACCAAGCAAATATTGAAAATACATCACATCAATGATTCATGTCTGCCAATGAAAATGAAAGAGGTCATATGTATTGGCTCATGTCTGTTTGTCTATACAATATCTCAAAAAGTTCTCACAGATTTTAAAAGAAATTTTCAGGAAGGGTGGTCCCTGGGCTAAGGAAAAGTTGATTGAATATGGAGGCAGATTCATAAATTTGTTTTTGATGGAAAGATATTTTTTCATAAATCAAGAAAAAGTAAACAATAGTTCAAAATATGTAAAATCAAACCTTGGTTATCTTACCATCTTTGTATATATATATGAATAGATTTTCATTCAGTTTTTAGGAGGTGTATATGGTGTTGGCAGAGGTATGCACTCACTGAGTACTTTCTAGTTTTTCATAAGTAATGATTAATTCTGTAAAGCTGATAAATACCAGAAGTTCTAGTTTCCAGTTATTTCCCCTCCTCTTGATAGATAAGAGCCAATGGTGTACAGAGTTCGGTGACAAAGTTCCGGTTTCCTTAGCATACGTCAGCTTAGTGATCAGTCAATTTAATAATCATTTAAAAGGAAAAAATATTTCTTCCTTTTTACTAAAAGACATAGTGAAATTACATTTGCTGTGTGTCTGTTTTCTATAAAATCAGTTCAATTGAATAATGAGTTTTGAATCACTTTTTCTAACCTAAAAGCGATGAAAGCCACTTTTATTTATGAGCTTTAATGGGTCAGCTAAATGTGGATGACCAATAAAGAAAGAACTGGACATGATCCAAAATGCACAAGTTTATCCTCAATATGAAAATATCCTCATATGACGGGTAATATTCTAGTGTGTATATATATATATATATATATATATATATATATGTGTGTGTGTATGGAAGTTAGGTTTATTTATCCGTATATGTTCTCATTGATAGTCTTGACATGTTTCGGGAGGTATTCCCATCTTCAGTAGTGTGTGCTGGCGTACCTTCTAGAGGTTATTAGTTTGCTATGGAACATGTCATCAATCAGGAGCTTTGCTTTGAGAGCAAAAAATGGTATCCCATCTGCTAGGGTCATCCTGTTGTATGAGACTAAGTTCAGTCTGTGGTGTTAGTATAAACATATATATATTATATGGTATTAGTGTATATACATATAAATATATATATATATATACATCTATATATGTATATATATATATATATATATATATATATATGTCTATGGCTTTGTATTACTTGAAGCATGTCACGCTTTGTTGTCTGATTATTATTCTGTGTGCTAAATATGGATGAACAAAAGAGACATAACTTCATATTATCCTAAATGCATAAGTACATTCCAAATATTAAAAACCTGTCATATGATGGGCATTATTCTAGCAATAGTTGAGTCAGTTGCACTTATCATGTATCAGTGGCAACCATCAGCCCCGTTCCTTTCCTACCCTCTTTTTAAACTATCTTTCTTTTCTCCCCTTTGATTCATCTTTCCCTCTTCACCCTCTTATCAATCTATTGAACTTGATCTCCCCTCTCCCTTCCTACCTGTCTGTCTTACTTATAGTATCAGTAGCAGCCATCAGCTATGTCTGCGGTTTTACATTTATGATGAGCATTATCAAAGATATAGGTCATAGATAGATATAAGAATGTGTTTTTCAGTTTGTTTTTGATTGAGAAATGTTTTTTTTGCAAAACTGTCATCAAAGAGAGCAACAAAATGGAAAAAATGATAGCTTTATATTTCAAAGGTGGTGAATCAATATTTTTACAAATAGTTTTCTCAACAGTGATTTTTTTTTTTTCCCATTCACTCATGTTTGTTCACAAATTATCTCCATAACATCTCTATGAATTTCAATGACATTTTTCGAAAGGGAGAGCGATAGGTTCAAGAAGAATCGACTGAATTTGGGGATGGATCCAGGAGTTTTTTTCCATCGAGAGATGTTTTTTGATATAAATCCGTCATCCAAAAATTGAAAAATCAAAACTTTCAGTTACCTCCTTTGCTCTGTAGCTATATATGAATGGATTTTTTTTCAGTTTTTAGTTAGTTTGTGATATTGACCGCGTGTTTTCTAGTTCTTCAATGTAACTAATCAAACGTTAGTAACCGAAACATTTTGACAATGAGAGGTCAGCTAACAATATCAGCTGATATATAGGTATAATATATACAAGTGAAAAAAACTAAACATTGTGTTGAAAGAACTGTGCCGACTTGTACATACATATACATAGGTATAAATAATTTTAAATATGCATAGGTATACACAGATCTGGTTACTCATTTTATTAGAGACCATCATGTGACCCATGTCTTTTGGTAGCAGGCTATGTGTATGGGATGATCAATAAAAAATTGGAAAAAAGTGATTAATGGATGAGATATTTCTCTCACCTTTTGTATTTTGTTGATCACTAAAAAAGTCTGAATTTTCAAAAAAACGAGCATGAACGCTGCTCGACAAAAACTAAAGGATCTATTTAGAATAAACTTACATTGCAAATTCAAAAATGAACCCATCACTAAAAACCTATTTAGTGAATGAACTTTCAAAATACAAAAAATTGTTTTTCGTAGAGTATAATGAGTTGTAAATGTTCAAGTTTACAGCCCTTCAGCTCCATTGATGAGGCCTGTACACATGATACGTGTGTGTATACATAGTCAGCCTGACCAACTTAAAAAGTGAAGGAACCTAAGCAGATGTTGACAGTTTTGCTTGAGGGTTTCTAATAATAGGTCATTATAGCAAATTATATCAGCTGATATAGGTATAATATATGTCAGTGAAAAAAACTAATGTACATATTGTACAAAAAGAACTGTGCTTACTTGTATGTATACATAGGTATAAATAATTCTGTAGAAAATTGGGCATACATACTTACTGACATGATGCTAGACAGGTGCTTTTTCATACAAACACTGGTATGGCTTTGAATATTAGCACGCAGTAAACCTTTGGTCCTCAAACAGAGTGCCACGGCATAATAGTGTGTCACAACTATCTCTTAAGCGAACTGCGTAAATTTTTCCAAATATGCAAACGTGTATTTAATTCTTGAATGAGTCCAGTAAGGGTATTATGTCTGTCCTCACTTCTACAAATCATGTGGTTTCATCGCTAGTTTTTGTGAGATCTGAATCTTTTTAGCAAAATATGAAATAAAAAAATGGGTAATTAGTGTGCATGTTCTTTGACTGCTGAAATGTTTTTGTCTAATTCAATTAATTTTTCCAGTTGGTGTGTGGGTAATTAATATATATCTCTTATTGTACTTTCAAGCTATAAAAAAACTGGTTGGAATTATATGGTTTCATTGCAAACAGAATTCTCCTTTTATAAAACTGGTAAAAGAACAATGTATTGCTTCGTGTATAACACAAAATCTTTTTTATACAAATTCGAGCAAAAATAAGGGAGATGTTCTATACCTGAATACACGCAGAAAAAAAAGTTATATGTCACTAAGATTAAGCCCATTTGATAACAGAAGTGACAAAAGAAGTAATTTCTATTAAGAAATATATTTAAGTAAAAACAAAATGATTTAGACATAAAATATTTCATTAGTCAGTGATCAGAACATTTTTATGAGTTGGGGCATCAAAATGCAGACACAATATGTACAAAGATAGATATCTTCTTTTTATTTCCAAGGTAATTACCAATGTAATATCACACAATATAAAAGATGCGTACTTATAGTATAGATGCAGTATTGTAGTACACAAATTTCAAACAGAAACAGAAAAACATGTAGGACGACTGAACTGTAGAACCAAATATTGTACCTATATTTTACAAGTGGTTACGATTTTACACCTATTTTTCACCTTAAAATTCAATATTTCTACATATTTCTGGTAACTTGCATAACAAAGGACTCTTATAACAAAATTTCATTTGACAAGAGGCCTAAATATTCTTAGCATGAAAGAAAAAATTATAAAATTTCTTTAAATTATCCAGAATCATCTAGATTTCATTTATAATTATCCACATTTATATCTTGTATCCAGACAGATAAACAGACATTCAGTGAATTATGATATCATTTATTCATTCATTACATTATTTACATGTTTATTTTATACAGTATTAAGAGAGTAATAATCACATTATGAATTATTTACAAGGTTATTATTAAGTTTTTAGGGGTCCGGTATTTTTATTTGAGTGAATTACCAAAATCTCATTGGGTTAATTATTCACTTAATGAATTTCCTTTTAACAAAACATTTTGTGGAACGGATTGTCCTCATTATGAGTGGTACCATTGTAAAAGAATAGTGTTGTACACAAAGAAATATGGCATGTCTTTCGCTCAAGTCACTGACGTGTACTCTGGTTTTAAAAGTACACAGCCAAATATATCGGTTTATATACTAACAGACTCTTAGAATTAGAAATGCGTGTACGCACTGACAAACCTAATAAATTAGCCTACTGATGTATTTACGAAATAACCACTGCATGCAAAAAAAAAAAGATAAAAAATAAACTCCAACATAAAAATAAATAAATAGAACAGAAGTATTCAGTTGCCAAGGAAACTGAAGTAGAGTTACCCAAAAACTATTACAAGGGTATGAGATGGGAGGGGGATACTGCCTCTGGGTAGCAGGTTACCCACTGATAATACCTCACCACTACCTTTCGGATGTCAAGACTGTGAGCTATCTCTTCTATAACTAGATGAGGAAGATAGGTAACAACATTAATTGATAACTGATGACTAATGTTAAACAGGTCTGGTTAGTCACTCAACAGAAACTATCATGTGACTTGTGTCTTCAACGAAAATTGAAACTAAGGCTGAACAAGCAGTGAACTACTACGAAGCCAGCCAGATTCAAAACTGGCCGTTTTAACTCTTAAATTTATACTACGGAATTTGAATAGGATTTCAGGGGGAGTAACTTTCTTCGTGCTTTTTGGTAATTTTTTCATTTTTCTTTAATTCAATTCACAAAAGAGTTCCATGGTGGTTACAAGTAGTCTATGAATTTGAGAGTTGAAAACAGGTCAATAGAAATCATCATGAAACCAATTTTTTTCCACAGCATGCCATCTTAGGGGTTATCAATTAAAGCATGGAAAAAAGGGGTAATCAATGTATAAGTTGCTTCTCTTGCATTTTGTTGTGCATTGATCACTAGAAAAGTCTCAGTTAAAAAAAAAAGTGGACACAAACTAAGGGATCAATTTAGCATGAAGTCACATTGTAAACTGAATCTCTATTTAAAAACCTATATAGGGAAGGGGATCTTCATAAAACAAAAAAATTCCTTGTAGACATAATGAGGAGTAAATGTTTAAATTTTAAGCCATCTAGCTCCATCTGTGCAGCCAGTATGCGTGATACATACATACATACATTCATAGCAAGTCAGCTAGCCAGACCAACGTAAAAACTGTAGAAACCTATTTTGTCAGTTTTGGGTTAATGGTCTCTAATAGCTGGTTTTCTGATATTTCAGCTTTTTTATATGATTATATTTTGTACTGTCCCGTATTGCTTGATGTATACGGAGAGCAGCCAGGTTTCATATTCAAAATGGTTTGTTTACAAATTTACTGTTCTGCTATAACATCAGGAATCTCTACATACATCAAAATGAATTTCTTATCACTACATTGTGACATTGCAAGTATTTGTGAAATGATTTCATTCAGTTTTTTAGTGACTGTGGAATCGTCAGAGGTATGTACACTCAGAATGCTTTCAAGTTTGCTATTGTTATTGTTTTTTCTTCAATTCCAGACTCCTCGCATTGTTCACAATACTAATGTCTGTCTGAGGATTACTAATAAGAAGTATTTGTCTATCGAGGATATCAGTGATGGCATTACTCGAATACCATTTATTAATTAGCTGTTACATCAGAAAAGAACTCCGACAAAAATAGAGAAATAGAACAAAAGTATTTGGTGGTATTTGAAGCTAATTGTCTTAGCTGAAGAGCCAAAAAAAAAACACTAACATGAAAGAAAAAAAATAACAGGTCTGGTTACCCACTCAATAAAAACCGTCACATTACTGATGTCTTTTGGCAGCATGCAATGTTGAAGGTGATCAAAAAAAAGCAAGCATGAATATGATTAGACACAAACTAAGTGACCGATTTAGCTTAAACTTACATTGTAAATTGAACCCCCTAAAAAAAAATCATTTGGGGGGAGAATTTTCAAAAAGCAAAAAAAACATTTTCTAGATATGCATAGTGAATGTTTCAATTTTCAGTCCTATAGCTCCATTGATACAGCCTTCATGTATAACATATACATAGCCAATCAGCCAGACAGACCTACTTAGAAACTGAATGAAATCTGTGTTGATTTTGACCATTCTGCTTTATGGTTTCTTTGAGCCAGCCAGCTAGCCAGACCCATTAAAAGCTGGAGAAACCTAGGTTGACAGTTTTGGTTGACGGTTTTTAATAAGCTTGCATGCTAAGATCAGTTTTAAATATTTATGTCTAGCAGTCTAGCAGTTTACAGATAATAAGTAGAGTAATTTAGAACCATTTTCCACGGCAATTCAATAATTTCCTTGCAACAGAGTCATTTAAGGAAGTCTTGGTACGTTCTTCTCTGTGTGCCATATCCATTCAGGATGTGGCCAATCATGGCTCTCTTGTGCTTCAGACTTTGCACTACCATAATTGTTCTTGGGAGGGATGGTGGAGTGATTTCCCCACTGCTTTCAACAATTCAATTTAGAGTTGTCCTTCATCTAGACTGGCTGCCTCCCAAGCAGAACCCCCAAGAGAAATTTTAGAAAGCAGTACAAACAGAGTTGCCAATTTTGCACTTCTCACGTTTAACTCAACACGTTTTTTAGTTTTGGCAGTGTGGAATAGCACTAAATAGGTGTAGACATGTTTAAACATTTTAGTCGTTTTTTGGCATCTTTTTGATCATTTTTAGCATCTTTTTGGTGTGCTCTGACAATTTCTGACTATAAAATTTAGCCCTTTTTAGCAATCAAATTAGCGCAAATATATTTTTTGAGTTGGCAAAGCTGTTTTGAACCACCCTCTACATATACCCACACAGTACAAACATCCTTGTTGTTTAATCATCCTGTTTCCATCTGCTATAACCTTTTTACAACGATATACTATATTTGCTCACCTTAAACGATGGAGTCAACCTATTTTATCAATTACCATTGTATTGACTTGGAAGTTTTGATGCACAGCTTAACCCAAAAAACTCTTAGCTGTACCCCTTTTCTTGGACGCTTAACTCCCCAAACTAGAGAACACAGTCTTCCCTGCTATTTTACTTCGAGCTGGGGGGGGGGAGATGGATTCATGCCTTCCCCAAGGGTATGAGTGCAAAGTGAACACAAAGAGTCTGAACTGGAGTTTGAACTTTGTCCATGCTGTTAACCGTTAAGCCACTCGCACCTCCATCTTGGCACAATATGTCAAACAACAATTAAAGGACCAATTTAGCATTAACTTACATTGAAAATTCACCCCTTCCCACCAAAAAACTATTCATGGGGGGATTTTTTTTCTAGACATAATGAGTAAAGTTTGAAATTTCGACCCCTCTAGCTCTATTAGTGCTGCCTGCATGTGAGATACCTACACTTACAGCCAGTCAGTAAGACTAACTTGAAAATTGAAGAAACCTTTTTTGATAGTTTTGGTTCACGGTTTCTGATATGTTCCCATCTATACTTTTTAAATAATACATTGCAAACAGACAGCCCCGCTAAAAACCTATTCAAGGGGTGGATTTTTAATAAAAAAAACATCTTTTCAAGATAAATAATGAGCGAATGTTTGAATTTTGAGCCCTCTAGCTCTCCTGGTACATATGGTACACATGATACATGGCCAGCCAGATCAACCTAAAAACTGAAGAAACTTCTGTTGATAGTTTTACTTGACTCTTTCCAGGAGGTAAATTTCTCTTGAAATACTTAACATAATAGGAACAGTGCAAATTAATGCTTCAAGTTACTCAAACATACGTCAAAAGAGTTGTGGGAGAGAAAGATTAGATACTGTCTCCCTCATGCCTTGAGCATGCTTGGGTGATCCTGTGCAGCATCAATGATGTCTTGAACACTTGGGTTGGTTAGTTCTTTCACTTCATCAAGATCAGGGCTTCCCAAAGTAAGGGATTAAGGCCCCTCTGGTGGGTCATGTTTAGATTATTGGGGGAAACGGAAATAGTTTAAGTCATTGCTGTTTACTAACCTTATAAATATAAATTTCATTTTTGCTACGTTTTAACAAAATTTTTCAAAAAGTAATCAATTTTTTTTTCATAAGAAACACTTCTCTAAATAAAACTTATTCTAGATTATAAATAAGTTGCAGTTTTTTGGTCTTCATTTGTTTATATGTTTAGTTACTGTTACATTACGACTAATATAGTTCTAGTATCTATTACATTTTAGATAAGTCCACATATTTCAATAAGACACGTTTTGGTCGATTGGTCTATTACACAATGGAAAGAGGAAAGAGGGACTTTGGTGTTTTATTTACCAGCTGCTATCATGTCAGAAGAGGTGTGATTTCATGAAAAGGTTTGATGTCATTAAAGGAACATCTTTTCAGATCTACTAATGACATATCAAGCATTGGTTTTTACAGCATGCCAAGTATCGTTTGTTATTAGTAAGTCTCTTATTACTTATTATAGTTATTATATATTAAAACTGTCTTCAAAAATGGCTAAAATTTCCAGCTAACTTCATAGCTAAAAATGCATCATGGAATCCATTTGAAGCCCACATATGGAAGAAAAAATTACCATACACCAAGACTTCAGGACAAATCATTTATGCTTGTACAATTTAATTTAAACTGTTTTTCTAATAAACAGATTTTGGAGCAAATCATCCTCATTTTCCTCTTGCTACTACTACAACTACAACAAGTAGTATTACTACAGCTACAACCTAGTTCCATTTGAAATTTGAAATCACAGATATGGACTTAAGGATGATGGATGTATTATAAAATTTATGATTCGTATCATAACAATGAATGAGGAGTCATGAAAAATTTAATCTCATCAAAATGTTTGAGCTGTAGATGAAGTAGATAATACAAGACCATAAAATATCTTGGACATCAGCAGGGTCAGGATCCATTTTTTTAAGGCGGGTGGATCAGAAATGTTTTTTTGTCTTGTAGGCTGAAGCAAATCAGAAAATTGAACAATGCTCATACAATCTTTTTTCTTTAGATGTATCTCTATTAGACACTTTTTGGTTGGTCTATTTGTTGATCCCAATAACATTAAACAATGGAAGTAGGAAGAAAGGAAGAGGTGCGATGTCATTAAAATGTGTGACATTATTAAAAGATGTGACGTCATCAAAAAAAATTCTGTTCCGATCAATTTCTTTTTTACCAGCTGTTGATGTCATTATAGAATGGCCTTTTTTGATTTTTATTGAAAATAATACTTGTAGTATATCTCATATCGCAATATTTTACAAGTATGAAAATCAATTGAATCAAAGAGAGGTACTTGTTTTTCTTTCTCCTCCTCCTCCTACTACTACCATGGATGGTAGACATATCTTTGAAAGGATCCTTCTAAAATTATTTCAATGTTTATTCCATTTAAGGAAGTCTATATCGACATAAACTTACTCAAATCATCAATCACCAAGAACTAAGAAATTCTTCTTGGAGAACAAAATATTGTTTAATTGTGGCTCAAATTTTATGCATATTAATAGAACTACAGGAATACACAGTGTTTCTCTGAATTTTTGAGATGAGGTATTATTATGATTTCTATTATTATTTGGACTATCCTCATCTTGGTTGTTTTTCATACAACGTTTCAGCCATTGTACTCTATGGCCTTCATCAGTTATCATCTGGTAGGTTCGTTGCTTCCCCACACCTACCAGATGATACCTGATGAAGGCCGTAGAGTACAACGGCCGAAACGTTGTATGAAAGACAACCAAAATGAGGATAGTCTGAATAATAATAGAAATAGGAATAGATAGTGTTGAAACATTTTTAGTTAAAAAAAACGTTTATTCATTAGGGGTCACCACATAAATGAGACTTTTGCTCTAATTCTCATTAGTGAATTTATTATTCGCTAACCAAAGTCAGATCAAGGAAACAGAGAATAAAAATGAATAAATTTTTATTCCAACAAATAAACAATAACAAATTAATTATACTTTTTTTTTATGATTAATATAACATTTATTGAGGAGGATACAAATTAGGCTTGAAGCCTTGCAAGCAGCACCCACCAATATATCTTCATATAGAGTATAATTTTTTTTCACTCATTCAATTTTAGAGATATTATATTAATAGAAAAAAAAAAGGTTTTTTTCAAATATCAATAAATGAAAACAGGGAATAAATGAATAAATGATATTGGTAATTTTTGAATTTTTTTATGTTTACAATTAGATTAAAATATTTTCTAAAACAGAACTTTTCTCGTGAGATTAATTTTTTTTTTTTTTTTCACTTCACAATTTGATAATTTACTTATTACAGTACGTATTCATAATGTATTCTCTGAGGATTCTTTTGAAACTATTTCTACTTAAATTTATAAAATCTATTTTTGGAAAACTTTAATGAAAGAGTTTTTGCATGCAGTTTTATGCAATGAAGCTGGCAAGCCAGATGAAATGACCCCGCAGGCCAGATTTGGCTAGCAGGCTGTAGTTTCCTGATCTCTACTTTGGATTATTGTGACATGTTCATAAATAACTGATTTGAGTAAAACGTCTAAATATGCTACAATACCAATCACTAAAAACAATCATATCAAAACAGATAAAAAATATCATCAAATACAGAATACACTTTTATAAAACTGGAATAAATTTTGTAGCATTAATGATACACAAGTAGATAAATTTTATCTAATTTTCTTTGACATAAAATAAGCACAACCTTCAAAGATGAAAAAATCCCAATAGTTCTGAAAAGAAGAGTATAAAACCAATGCATACTACTGATAGTCACCTATGGAACTGAAACATGGAACCTAACCAAGAGACTAACCTGCAAACTGAGAACTACACAACGTGCACATGGAAGAATCATGCTCAACCTCACATAGAGAGATCACAAGACAGCAGAGTATATAGAATCCATGTGAAAACTCAAACGGCAATAGGATGTTCATGGACATTATGATTCACAATGTGGATCCCCAGAGATCACATCCAGAACCGAGGCTGATAGAATAGAAGATAGAGAGACAAACTGGACAAGGTCAGAAGGTATTACTTCTGCAACACTCATGATAGAGAGATCTGTCAAATCTTGGGGAAGATCTATGTCCAACGACAGACGATAAGAGACTGATGATGATGATAGAAAATGTCAACTACATTAAACAGTTGACATTTCTCAATGCGACTTAACGTCAGAGTTCTTATCAATAAACTAAAAAAGAAAAAATAATGAACGATGGTGCATAAAATTGCTTCTAATGTAGCAGAACCATGCACTGATGAAAAACATTTTTAGAAAAAGCATATTTTTCCAAAAATAAGAAGAAAAACATTCTTTTTGCCTAACTTCAAAATCCCTGGTTTACAATATTTCATATGATGAAAAAAATTTGAGAATTACTGCCAACCTTTTTTTTAACCTGATTTTGCCTGCTGGAAAATTGGAAGGGGTGCATGCATGCATGTCTCTACTGCTTCTACTACTCTTTGTTAAAAAATGATACTCAAACCTCAAAAATTGCTTTTTCAAAAATAAAAAAAAATCATTTTTATAAGGTGTATTCATGAGAATTTGCAAGATTCTAAGCCAAAAGGTATGTCTGGTAGCACTGATGCAAGATTAAAAGAATTCAAAAATATTCTTCTCCTAAATTTGAAAAAGAAAATTCCATGTGTAGTGTGGTATTCTAGTCCCAGTTTTGCATCAGCTTAGTAATCCTAGCAAGTTTCAAGGCTGGCCTAGAGCAGGACTCAATGCCAGTCGACCATAAGGGATACTTCCTCTTTAATCACGTTGCTCAGAGTGTACTTAATTATCTACTAAGTGCACAGGGAAATCTTTCCTTATGAAGAGTTTTCCACACTATTCATTCATATTGGGAATCAAACCCTGGATCTTCCGCACATAAGGCAGACGTGCTAACCATTACACTATCCAAGTGGATAAGTCAGGACTCAAAAAAATATCAATTTCATATATGCTATCATATTTGACGGCACCAAGCAAACAAAATTGCAGCAGATGTATTATATGTATGAAATATATCAACAGATGTAGGAAAAGTCATATGACACTTTTATATACCAGAAGTCTTTATTAACAAGTGAAGCAAATCAACAAAAGAAACATTCTATTTTTGTTCCTGCAGACAATGCAAAGCTGGTCATTTTTTTCAGAATTTATTCAGTAAAGTCATTTACAGATTCACAGTAGATAAATTCAAAGTATTATCTTTTGCTGCAGAGTGTGAAAAAAGATTAGCACAAATAAATAGCTGAAATGTTTTAACAAAAAATGAAAATAGAAGAGGTCTTTACAAATGAAACATTATGCAGAACAGACTTAAACCTAGGAGCCCAAATGGGAGGGGGCCTTTAAGAGCATGAATATGGTTTAATGGAGATAAAGCATTATGCTGAACAGGCTTAAACCTAGAATCCCAAATGGGAGGGGGCCTTTAAGAGCATGAATATGGTTCAATGGAGATAAAGTATTATGCTGAACAAGCTTAAACCTTGGAGCCCAGATGGGAAGGGGTTTTCAAGAGCAAGAATATGGTTCAATGGAGTGTACCTATGAATATTTTGAATGATATTCTTGTACTTTTACATGCTCTTATTTCAGATATGTCCACACATCTAAATAAGACAGTTGGTTGGTCGGTCTGTCAATTCTATTTCCATTAATCAGCAGAGAGAGGAATGAAGGAAGTGTGATGTCATTGGAAGAACATCTACTCTGCTCAATTTTTTTACCAGCTGCTATGATTTCACAATAAAATATGAGAGGTCTGTATTTTTAGATGTGTCCACCGTCTCGATAAGATGCTTTCCAGTCAGTCGGTTAGTTGGTCAGTAGCTTCTGATTAAATCAAGAGGAAGAAAGGAAGAGGTGTGATGTCATTAAATTGACTGACATCATTAAAAGAAGATCTATTCTTTTTTTTACCAGCTGCTATGATTTCATTATAGAATGCATGAGATATGCATTTTTGTATTGATAAAAAGCCCAAAATGGCTATTTATGATTTTTATTAAAAATGATACTCACAGAATACTTCCATACTGCATTATTTCAAAAGTATGAGAATCAATTGACTCAAAGGAAGAATACTTACTTGCTCTTCTTCCTCCTTCTCCTCCACTACAACTAACATGGATGGTTGACTCATAGTTGGACTTATATCTGTAATGTTTTTCAAATCAGCCTCCAAACATATAAATATTTGGAAGTAATGTGTCTCGGACTTTTTACAGCAGCATTATATTATACATAGGTCACTGATCTAAGTTATTTAATGTGACTCAACTTTATTCTATGTAATGAAGAGAAGGGCAGGGTACCAATGGCAGGGGGAGCTGTACTAAAGGTAAGCTTAGTGGTCTGCGTAGTAAATAATCCACCACTGGGTGTGCAATATTTGTAGAAAATTAGAAATAACATTTTTAAGCATTTAAAGCAATAGTACTTTAACTTTTAAATTCATGGACTGTGTGAAACCTCTTGTAAATACAGTGCAACGCTTTTGTGATTAGAATTCTTTAAAAAAATAATGGAAGTTCAACTAATAATGAAAGAATTGTAACTCTGATCAGAAGTTATTCCCCTTTATTAAGGATTTGAAATAATCATGAATTTTGAAAAACAAGTTAAATAGGTCGGGTTAGTCATTCACTAGGAACTGTCATCTGACCAACATCTTTTGACAGCATGCCGTCTGAGGGTGATCAATTGAAAAATTGAGAACTGAGGTAACCAATGAATAAGTTAATTCTCTAGCATTTTGTTGGGCAGTGATCACCATTCAAGTCCGAATTTTCAAAAAACTAGCACGAAAACAAACTAAGAATCAATTTAGTGCAAACTTACATTGCAAATTAAACCCCCGAAAAGCCTATTTGGGAGGAATTTGGGAGGAATTATTCAAAAACAAAAAATGTATCTTTGTAGACATAGGAAGGAGTAAAGGTTGAAATTTTCGGCCCTTTAGTATCATTGGTGCAGTCTGTACACATGATATATACATACATATATAGCAAGCTAGCCTGACCAACATGAAAACTGAAGAAATCTATATGACATGCTCCAGAGGTTTTCTTTCATAATGCAAGTTCTCAGTTTGAGAGTCAATCTTTTTGTTAGGTTCCATGTTTCAGCTCCATGGGTGACTATCGGGAGGATACATCAGTTATAGACCCATTTTTTATTTAGGACTAGTGGGATTTTCTTTTTCTTGGAAGTCAAGCTTGCTGTACTGGAAGCTTGCCAACTTGGTGTGATTCATCTGCAGTCAATCCAAGAAATAAAGAATTTATATCTTATTAATTATGATCTCAAAATGCATGAGTAGTGAATATGACAAAGAGAAGCTGTAAAGCAGTCCTTCCCAACCTTTTGTTAGTCTGGCACCCCTTGATCATGCGTTGAATCAGTTAGCACCCATCCTTGAATCTTCTGTAGTTGTATTCAATAGCAACATTTTTTCTAGAGACCATTTCTAGCACACCCTGGAATTAATCTTAGCATACCCCGCAGGTGCTAGCACCCTAAATTAGGAAGCAAAGTCATTTTATCACACATATTTCACATGTATTTATTCATTCATATATATTTATATATGGAATACTTTGATGAAATGGCTTTTAGAATACCACTTTTGAAGCCAATCATCCAGCTGAGATATGTGAATGAGACCCTCATTCACTTTCCGCATCAGGATGAGTACAAATACTGCTGGACCATGTGAACTTAATGAGAGCTTCTTTACAGTTCACAATGGAAAGGACGACAAACTGGCCCTTCTGAATTCCATGCTACAGGGTGTATGTAAAAAAAAGCATCACTGAAAAAGGAAATAACTCTTTGAAAGAAAATCTGGAGCTGCCCCCTTTAAATTTACAGTCAGTTTATTGTCAGATATGCTTAGTTGTATTCTCAGCTAAGTATATCGTTTTCTTCTTTACATACAATCTGTTTAGTATATTAAGCCAACATTCACCAGACAATGTTGGAATTTCGATTCCAGCCATGCTTAGATTGTGGAGAAAGGGATCTTCAATTGTCTACAATGAGCTGCGGTGACCCAGACACATACAAACCATGCCAGAATGGGCCTACAATTTTGTGGGTGGCCTACTCCCACTATGAGAGAAAAAGAGGAAGTCCTTTGGTAAAGAATATTGATATTATAAATAGAGTGAATGGAGGACCCTTTAGAACAAAATATCAATATTTTAAAGAAGATTTATAAAAGATTAATACAGATAGATTCCCAATACTGAATAAATGAGTGTACCATTGTATTTACTGCTTCTTGTTCAGTACTGTATTATAATGTCTTCTGTATATTTTAACTAAAACTACTTGCTATAACCATTTTCATAGATGGTTCTATTTCTTTTATTCTGTTGTGTTACTTGTAAATACAGCCAGACTCACTATAAAACTGAAGAAACCAATGCTGATGTTGACTACAGTGATGTTGAAGCTTTGGCTGAAGGTTTCTAATAAAAAGAAAAAAGGCCAAGCTTTGATGATCAACTAAGTCTTAATAAAGAAAGTGCAACCAAATAATATACAGTAAACTGTTGTAACAGGACTTGTTCTAAGCTCACTATTTAATGATACATGTATTCTAAGGCACATTTGTTTTTATATCCTCACTTAGTTTGAGTAGTGGGAGATTAGTTTGCAGCAACAGTACATTGAAATTTCAAGGCAATATTTTGAAAACCATTTTGGTTCAATTATTCTTTTTTTTTTCAGATGTAATCCATACGTGGATCATTAGATCGTGAAAGGGTAATGAAAAATCATTTTTTTCAATACTATTTGGTTTCTCTTCATTCATAATCTTTTAACAAAATTCACCTGTTAGAATGGCACGTTTGTTATAATGGCAATCTTGAATATCCGTCCATGTTCTAATATAGGCATCAACCTATAAATTCAGTTTGTTATAGTGCTGGTGGGTGTTGGGCCCCAATATATTAATTTACCTCTAAAATAGCTAAATTTAGCTCCAAACTAGCTATATTTAGCAACAAGATAAATAGGTCTAGCTCCAAAATAGCTGAATTGATCACAGCGTGGTTATAAGGTAGTGTTGGTTTTCTTGAACCCCTAACATCCGCATTATTACAGAGGAGGGGGCAGGCCTGTAACGGGAGTCCACTGTTATTTATTGTTTTCATTTCAAGCGATCGTTTGCACAATAGGTCATTGTAACTTAGTTGAAACGAGCAGCAAGTAGTTATGTAGGTCAAGGAGGGAGGGGGGATAAGCATTAAAACCATTGAAATAAATGCTTATTCATTCATCAATGAATGGGGGAAGGGGAACAAGCTTAAGGAGGGCAATTGATTTAACCTCCGTTAGACTGGATTAAAAGGATAATCCGATTAAGGTAATCAGTTCACCTAGGGTCACTTGGATGCATTTATGAAACTCAAATTCACAAGGAAACTGGTTGTCTTGACAAATTCGTTAGCAGTGATTCAAATCTTGTATTTCATTATATCCCCACCTTCTACGTTACGTAGCAGGAAAAGAATTCGTAGGAAAAGATCATGATTTGGGGTTTCTAGATAAGAAAAAAGCCATATAATTTTTTTGAAATGAAATAAGTAATATTTTAATCTATTTTATTCATAGGAATAAAATAAGAGATCTATACTAATATTTGAGCCCTTAGTTTGTCTGTGCCTCTTTCGTGCTAAAACTACAAGGCCTATCAACTTGATATTCTGCATGTAGCCTGAGGATTGGCCAACTTCCGACACAGGCTATGTGAGGTTAACCTCGGCGGTCATTCAAAATCATTTGCCAACCAATCTCTGGCTCTAAACATAGGAAAGAAGTGATATTTTCTCCAATAATTTTTCTTATGAATGGCACAAACCTTACTTACAATAAAACTGATTTTGATACACAGACACATGCCTACAAAACTTTTATCTTCAGGGAATTTGCCTCCTCCTCCCCCCATTTTTCACGGTAGGCAAATTCAGTTTAGTTAATGAACAAGCAACAAGTGTAAAATAAAAAAAAGTGAATTATCAAAATGAAGCAAAATCTTTCCAAGTGTGTAGTCTTAAAGATTTTTGAACAAGAGAATACGTGAAAAAGTAAACAAATTTAAAAGATCAAAAACACATTTGGTAATATGTGAGCTAGCATTTGTC
Organism: Thysanoteuthis rhombus; assembly: GCA_963457665.1. Lineage (NCBI taxonomy): Eukaryota > Metazoa > Mollusca > Cephalopoda > Oegopsida > Thysanoteuthidae > Thysanoteuthis > Thysanoteuthis major. The sequence goes on from OY735237.1 coordinate 6,675,837, forward strand.
ACTGCTTTTTAGCCATAGATTCAAATAGAATCAAAAATACATCATTATAAAGAACAAGACATGCTTATATTGGTTGAAAAACAAAATAATTACAGCTTTTTTTTCAATAAACTTTTTCACCAAGATATTTTTTTAAAAAGTGTTCTTTTATCTGGTTCAAGAGCTGTAGTTAAGAGAAAATTAATACTTAATTCTGTCTACAATTTAAAAAGATAACAATTTTCAAGCATTAAAAACAATGAAGTAATAGGTAATCTGGCATTTTTCAATAACACTTTAGTTGTAGCACTATCTTTGACAAAAAATACTTAGGCAAAATATGAAATTAATCAAAGACATTCACCACGATAACTTTGTTTGAAAAATTTATAACAATTCAGACAGTACACAAGTTACTCATGTAACCTTCATGCACATTTCAATACAATTTTGAAAATATATTACATCCTTTCATGTTACAAGACTAAAATATCTGATTCTAAACACCATAAACAAATAATTTTGCTGTCAGAATTTTATCCAATCATTTTTCAGACAAATTGGACTAAGATTTATTGCAATATAATTATTATACAAGTTCTGCAGCTTCTTTCATCATACTTAGTTCTTTTGTAAAAGTATATTTGGAGGTATTATTTATTTAAAAAAACAAGATTATATATTTCTGTTTTGAAACTTAATTGTAGGATTACTTGGAATGTTTTTTGTATACTTTCTCACACTTATGTTTTTGATTTTGAACAGTGTGGGGGCGGGGAGGTCCACATGGAGGAACTATTTTTTAAAAATAAATATGTGGGAGAGAAAAAAAAATTTATTCTTCTATCAATATTCAGTGATTTACATCCATTATACATTATTTACACACAAAAATTCAAGTTTCCAGATGAATTAAATTTTTTAAGATTTCCTGGCTTGGATTACAATGCATCTGTTATATAAGATTGGGCCATCAATTTGCATCCGTCTAACAGAAGTATGGCCTTGAAGTATGTGGTTCATTGAAATTCCTTTTTCTGGAAAAAATCAAGCAGTTATTTCTTATATCAGTTTGTTAATGTGGTCAGTTTAGTTCCACAAATATTGCATTTTCTATTTTAATATACAAAACTTGATTTTCTTCAACCTCAAACCAAATTTTACCCGGCAACACCAGGTATCCCTGCTTGGATTTCGATAATATTTGACAATGATATATTTCAATTTATTTGATTTATAGTAATGAAATGAAATTTTGATGGAAGTAAATGTTTAGTTCGCTCAGATGGTATTATGGTTAGCATGTCTGCCTTGCACCCAGGAGGATCCGGGTTCGATTCTCGGTATGAGTGAAGAGTACGGAAAACTCTCCATAAGGATACATTTCCCCGTGCACTCAGCAGCAGAGTACATCAGATGCTGCATGATTAAGGTGAAAAAAATTCAGAATGGATTCGCCACCCCCCACCCCCCTTCAAAAAAGATAACAGTGAATGGAAGAGGAGCCTTCAGGTCGCCCCCGTCTACCAGCATAGTACAAGTCTTTGACTTGGACTAACAATTTAGACATTGTTTTTTTAATTTTTGTAACAAAAAACAAAATAAATCAATATCACACATTTTATTAAAATATTACCTAATTCATTACTAGGAATTGGAACAATTAAAATATCATACTATATTTCACCTAAAAAATTTTCTCCCACTATGCATTAAGACTTTTTATTATGACTTCTTACCTATGACAAACATTGACAGATCTATGAATACCAAAATTGTTTTCCTTCAAACCAAATTGAAAATTGTTGAAAGGGTTAATAAGATAGGAAGGGAAGCATGAATGGGCAAAGAGAGTGGAAAGTTTCATTTTAACATAATACATTGTATTATTATTTATTTTAAATCAATTCTCAAAATGAAAAAAAAAGAAGAAAGTGGTCATAATTTAAGAAACTAAGATATCATTTTTTATCGTAGTAGCGTAGAATTATGGGTAACAGGGATGGATAGACACTTGAATACAAACAAAAATATAACAAGGCTCGAGAAAATCATAGAGTGTCCATTTTCAGAGAGTCTTTTTTCTATCTTTCAACAGCTTTTTTATCAATAGAAAACAAAAATAGTTTTATTACAAAAACAAGTGTTGCTGAATGCAATCAAAAATTGTTGAAACAACATAAGTTTTGAACAAAAAGGGTTCTTTTTCGTCCAATCCCTATGATTGATCATTATTACCAATTTCTACTACTATTCAAAAAATTCATCTCAATTATGTTGCTTTTTATTGCAATTCAACTCAGGCTGGTTGCCTTTCAGCAGTGAGTAAATAGATTAGCAGAAGAGATCAGAATAAAGAATAAGTACAGATGTGTAGAGTTCTGACTTTATTTTTATAAGTAACAACAATGATCAGACCAAAAACCAGTGACAACATGCACAAATAACAATAACACAGTGACATACTCAAAAACTGATGACGAATCTACTCCCACTTCTAAAGCCAAACTTATGTCGACTTGTTTTACAAAGGTTTCAGGTTGCATTCAAAGGATCTACTAATAAAGGAATTGGAATGGGACACATGGTTTCAGAATAATATTGTATGGAGAAATGAAATCTGTTTCATTAACCTTTTAGATTTTAATGAAGTTACGGAGTTTGACTCTAGGACAATCAACTTGTCTCCTTTTTTTTTCTAGGAAAAATGATCTCAGAACAGATGGTGGGATATTACACAAGGTCGAGTTTAGAGAAATAGGGAGGTGCTGCCCAGGTGTAACAGATCCCCCGAGACTGGGCACTCTTTGCTTCTTTGAGGTAATAGGACAAATCCTAATCCAAGTAAGTGAAGTGTTTAAATAAATAACCTCAGCAGAAAAGGTAAGTACTTTAAATCTATTCATCTCGATTGTTCATTGTTTATTACTGGATAAATTCAAATGTGAAATAAGTGTAAAATAACGATGAGAACTAATATAATCGTCAAGAAGAGTGAAGAGAAATGATAAACGAACAGGTCTGCTTTGTCATGCATTAGAAACCATCAAATACTTTTGGCAGCATGTCATGTTGGGGATGATCAATCAAAAATTTTGAAGGAAAAAAATGGGGGGTATCAATGAATTACTTCAGTCGTCTTTTTGTTGGGCCCTGATCACTAAAAAAGTTCAAATTTCGGGAAAAATTGGTGATCGGTGGATGAGATACCTTTCTTGTTTCTTTTGTTGGGCAGTGATCACTAAAATCTGAATTTCCAAAAAACTAGTCTGAACACTGCCAGACATAAACTTTGAGACCAATTTATCATAGACTTTGTAAATTGAACACTCCATAAAAATCCATTTCGCGGGGGGGGGGGGTCAAAAAAGGAAAAAGATTTTTTTTCTAGACATAAGGAGTGAATATTGAAATTATCAGCTCTCTAGCTACAATGGTGCAGCCTGAATGTTTGATACATATAGATAGCCAGCCAGCCAGCCAGCCAGCCAGCCAACCAGGCTCTCTTGAAACCTCTGTTGACAATAGTGGTTGACAGTTTCTAATTAATGGTAATTTGATTAGGAATTGGATGAAAGGTAAAATGTCGTGAGAGCCCAAATTAAATGAGACAATGCATTACTACAAATAATTACAATCTTTTCAATAGGTCATTGTAACTTAGTTAAAACGAGCAGCTAGTAGTTTTGTAGGTCGAGGGGAGAGTGGGGGATAAGCATTCATGGTGGATTTGTTGGTAGTTGAGCGATCACTAGAAGATATAAATTTACATGTTAAGAATGATTATTAATCTTAACGGATGGTTTTGATTTGGCCTTGATGAATTCTCAGATAAAATTTTTCGTACAGATTGAATATTTGTTGGTAACCATATATACATTCTGTTGATGTACTGCTTTTGTATAAATTCAGTAAAAATGTCAGTAAATATAAACAAATCAATTACAAGCAAAACATGTATTTTCAATCAAAATATGATCATTCAATTATGAATTACAAAGACAGAGTGTAAGGGATCAACTGAATTAACTGTTCATGATTTCAAGATATCATGATTGTGAAGAGACTTTTACATTCACAAAAATGGATATACATGTCTGTTTTGAACAAGGTAATTGGTCAAATAGAATAAACGTTTGTGATTCAAGAACATCAATATTTTAATTGTGTGTTTACAAAGAAAAAAAGTGATCGATCAAAAAAAATGTTCATTTCAGAGAGATATCAGTATTGTAAATGTGATTTAAACCACAAAATGAATGAGTTTGTTGAGAGAGAGAAGGAGATTCACTTGATAACAAGTCATTTGTTTGATCAGAAATGAAACCTAGACTTGAGTGCCCATATGCACATCTGTATACAGGGCTGCAAAGGTAAAAGAAAGAGGGAGAAAGATAGAAGTAGAGCTTTTTATGGCAAAGGGCTTACTGAAAATCTACATTACTTTTAGGGCTAAGGGAGTAAGTTATATTAGTGTAGTGATATTCAACTTAGTAATTGCTACAATTTGGATTCACTACTTATTAAAGCCATTGAAATGCATATTCATTCATTGATGGACGGGGTTAGAGGAAGAACCATAACATATCAAAATATTATTATCTTTTAACTTAGTAAGGACTGAACAAAAACTTAAATAGTTTAAACTTATGTTGTGCAATGTTGGGTAATCTTAACTTTTAACACCTTAAATTCATTATTCCTCAACTATTAAGGGAGGAAATATAATTACAAGTTTTGTTCAACGATTATATCTATTGCTTTCATTCTTCGGGATTCTCGCTAAAAATGGAATTAGTGTAACAATTGGAAAAAAGGCACATTTAATCAATACACCAATCCCTCACCCTAATCCAAACTCTAATCATAAATTCTTAGCCTCTGTATTCATTCAATATTAATTCATAGTTACAATTATTCAAGAGATCTGAGTGTGTTTATGCACCAAGATAACACAACAACTGGCCATTGCATGAAATTGATATTCGTCAGATATGTTGGTCTGTTCACCAGACATTGCAGTGACAAGTTTGAAGTTGTTTGGATATATGGTTCACAATAAGGAGGTCGTACGATTTACAAAAAAAAAATCATTCATATCAAAATTTTTTTGCTTGAATATACATCACCAAGGTTCAATGAGATGGGTTTATAAAGATTAAAAAATGTTTGGGCTGATTGAAGAGAGAGAAGGAGACAGCGATAATCAAGGATTTTTCTGTTGAATTTTTCTGAAAAATGAGATTAAACTAAATTACAGATAGATGACATACTAGCATTTTAGAAAATTTGTTTAGATTGTTATTAATATTAATGACAATATTTCTGTTTTGACTGTTGCTATTCATGACATAAATAAAAAAACAGCATCTCATGTAACTTTTGAATGGATATGCCCTAGTACTAAATAATATTCTGTTTTGATAAAATGTGCTATTTTTCATTTGTGCCATTTTTAGCAAGCATCCAAATATTCTTTGATCTTATCACCAAATGAATTCTTAAAACCTTCAATTGTTCAAGTCATTCAAAGTAAATAAATAAGGTAATCTCTAGTTTGATGGGCCCAAAATATGCTAAGATGAGAACGGCTTTAAAGATGGCTAAAATTGGCTAGATGATTCATTGACTTGTTTCAAAAATGACAAAAATTGACTAGATTTTTCAATGACTTGCTTTAAAAATTGACTAGAGTTTTCAATGATGGGCTTCAAAAATGGCTACAGAAATGAAAGCTAAACAAATTCAGCCATTTTTAAAGCCAGCCTAATGTTACCGTATTTTGGACCAATCAAAATACACTTTACCATACACTAATGAGTTTGCCATGAAAATTAAATACAACTTTCAAAATCACTCAGAAATTTGAAAACATGACATTGATTCTCTTCATCTTCACAATTTTGAAAAGGGTGACACTAAAAGCTATGTGAGCCTGTCCGAGGATGTACGCAGACTTCCCCAGGAGTGTGAGCAGGGCTGTGCTGCTTTTAGGGTCACTATTTTGGAAATGACTGCCATAAAACGTCCAGGAGAGATTTAATTTTTATCGTCAGTTGTCTCCACTATATGAGATAAAGAGAATTATTGCCCTTAAGAAAGTTTTTAAAAACTGTCAAGATAGGTTTAGTCAGTTTTCAAGCTGGTCTGGTTGGCTGGCTGGTTATGTCAATGGAGTTAGAGGGTTGAAAATTTAAACGTTTACTCCTTCATATGTCTCAAGAAAATCTTCTTTTGTTTCTTGAAAATTCCTCCCCTAGATAGGTTTTTTAGTGAGGTTCAATTCACAATGTATGTTCATGCTAAATTAGTCCCTAGTTTGTGTCTGACTGTGTTCATACTGATTTTTTTTTTTTTGAATTCAGACATTTTAGTGTCCAACATAAGGCAAGAGATGTAGTTTATTTATTGGTCACCCCTTTTTCCAAATTTTGATTGATCATCCCCAACATGGTATGCTGCCAGAAGACATTGGTCAAGTGATGGTTTCTTTTGTTTTGTTTTTATGTTGTCTTTTTTTTAGTTGGTGTTACATAGGTATGAGATATAGAGAAGTTAGAATTATTATTACTACTAACTCAGCAGCAATAACTTTTTAAAAAAGTATAAGTAGTATGGATTTAAGAAGGAGTGTGGTCCCTCCTACAGAGCCTGTAGTTCTACTACTGCTTCATTTTTGCCTTCCATAGGACTATGACTCCCATCTGGAATTTCAAGCAGTAATCATCAATTCATTTTGATACAATTCAAGGTGTAAGATACTATTAGGAAATGTGTAACAATATATGGTCAATATATTGCATATATATCTGTAGTATCTTGTTAAAGGTAAGGTTAGAAGTAGGGGTAGGCAATACGGGACCACAATCATTAAAGTATAGAATACAAAACTAAAACAATTCAACTAGCTCTGCAAGAAGAAATGCACTACTTTTCATAGACCAAACTATTCAACAAAAAAAATATGAATATGATTATTTTTTCTGCTGATAAGTATGTACATACCTTTACAAGTTTTATTTAGATAACCGAATGATTAACTGGGGATGTAGAACGTACTTTTTATTTTGAGAGGTTACGTCTGAATGGATCCGAACCTCGAAATTTTGCATTTATAAATAAAAAATCATTATTCTATGATGTACATTGCTAAAACAATACTTCATCACAATCAGAGATGCTATTTTTGCCATGAAATGGCCAAACTTGGCTTTTTTGAAGAACATTTAGCCATTAACTTTCTGCTTTGGCCATATTTCAATTTTTGGCCTTATTCCAATTTTTAGCCATTTTTGGCATTTTTTCATTTCCTTCAAACATAAACTTCTTTTAAAGAATTGATCATTTTTACGAATGATTTTATGTGCTTTCAATACATAATACCGATTCCTCAGGAAATTCGGCATTGAAGTTGGAAGAGGTATGTATTAATTCACATCTGTCTGTTCACACAGTGTCCGAAGTTCTCCACGAATTTCAACTGAATTTTCTGGAAAGGCTAAGGAATAATTGATTCATTTTTTGGACGGATCCAGAAAGTTTTTTTTTGATTGAAGGATTTCTAAAAAAAATATCAAGACAATAGTCCCAAATAAGTAAAAATCAAAAAATCAAAACCTTCAAAATTACCATCTCTATATCATAGCTATATATGAACTGATTTTCATTAAGTTTTTGGTGATGAGAAAGGTATGCACTCTCTGAGTGCTCTCTAGTATGATGCGTCTTGCAACTATATAATCCAAATTCCTAGGTTTCTTTTTTACGTCAAGCATATACACATACATATATGCCTTGCATCATTTAGCCCTAGTGTCCCATACAACAACCAGGACTTCACATGGTATGTAACAATCAATAGGACAGGTCTGATTAGTCATGCAATAGAAATTGTCATGTGACCAACGTCTTCAGGCAACATACCGTATTGGGGGAGATCAATTAGAAAAAATTTGGGAAAATGGGATGATCCATGAATAAGTTACTTCTTTCGCCCTTTGTTGGTCAGTGATCATTAAAAAAGGTCTAAATTGTAAAAAAAAACGTGTGACACTAACCTGAGACCAATCTAACATAAACTTCCATTGAACCCCCCCCCCCCCAATTAACTATTTGGAGAAAATTTTCAAAATAAAAACAAAACAAAACGTTATTGCTAGACATAAGGAGTGAATGTTCAATTTTTCAGTCCTCTAGCAACTTCGGTGCGGTCTGTAGGCATTATACGTATAGAGCAGCTTAAAAACTGAGAGAAACCTATGTTAACAGTTTTTATGACAGTTTTGGTTCACAGTTTCTATCAATACGTATATTTTCTTTCACATGCCTATGCATTGTGAATACAACACCCTTCAAATACATTGTTATAAGTAAATTAATACTGTACTTTATACACTATTATAAAAACATGGATAAGTATTATCGTTATCTTAGTCTGGCACAAAACCACAAGTGAGGTGCACTCAGTGGGAATCGGACTCACTTTGGGTCTGGTTGACGAGCCCGGTAACAGTTACTCTTACGGCGAGGCGACCTAGAACATAGTTATTTACGTAATAATGAATGATCGATTTCATAGATCACTACCCTTTTTCGCATTCAGATTTTAAAGGCTAGATCGGATTATCAATAACATCATAGAGCCAAAACAAGATCTTTATTTATTTACACAGAACGCAAGAACAGCGAGTGATTAACACACGCACCTGACTGCCAAAAAAAATACTAACCTGGCCTACTACATAGTAGTAGTAAAAATATAGTTTATTCAGTTTTGGACCTGTTTTTTTTTTTCTAAATTATACACCGAAAAACTGGAATACAGACAGTAGATATTACAGACGGATACATATTCGTTTTCACATCTTAATTTTAGCTTCTTCACAAAATGAAAATGTGATATATATAATCATGTTTACCAACTGTAATTCTTTCAACATTAAGCATTATTCATGAATTCATATGAAAACAAAAATAAAAGACATATTGAAGAACAGAAAATCACCTTAAAAGACGATCACCTTTGAAAAAAGATTTTAGTTTATTTTTTGTTTTTTTTTTTTGTTGTTTTTTTGTTTCAGAGGTGCTATAGACTATTCTGTTTTAATCAGGTTAATTACTCTATCGTAAAACTAGGTAGACAATATGAACTGCCTTTTCCGGACAAATAGCCGAAATCGTTTTCGCTCTTCTTAAATTCGTCTGTGTGCGTGTTGTTATTTATTTATGCGCTAGCTTTTCTAATACAGATCGCCGTCACCGAATGACTGACTGACATGCTGAAATAAGTGTAACGTCCCCGTTTTTCATAATACCATATTTACTGGAGCATAATGCGATCTCGTATGTGATGAGACCCCCACATTTTTGTAGCTAAAAATCAGTATTTATTTTTACATTCGGCCCGGGTATAATGCTACCCCTAGCGCATCTATGGTTTGACTTTCAGTAGGCCTCTAATAAGGATGCAGATGTAAATGTTTTTTTTTAATATAATGAGAAGCTGTCAACCAATTCTGTCAGCATAGGTTTCTTCGAGTTTTTAAGTTAGTCTGGCTGGCTATGTATGTATTTATGTATGCATTATGCATACTGGTTGCACCAATAGAGCTAGGGAGATAGAGACTTGAAAAATTTACTTAATGTCCAGAAAAAAACGTGTTTTTTGGGGGGGGGGGGGGTCAAAATCCCTCCTTTAAATACTTTGGGGTAAAATTTAGTTTACAATGTAAGTTCATGCTAAATTGATCCCTTAGTTTGTGCCCGCTAGTTTTGTTCGTGTTTTGGGGTTGCTTATTTCTAATTCAGACTTTTTAGTGATCACTTCCCAAACAAAATAGTAGAGAAAAAACTTAATTGAACACCCCTCTCCTCCCCCAAAGTCTAAATTGATCACCCCCAACACGGCATGCTGTCAAAATAGGTAGGTCACGTGACGGTTTCTATTGGGTGTTGTCATTCGAAATAAGATTTAGAAAAAAGATGAGAAAAATCATGTTCATTTATTGTAACAAATCGTCTGCTATTTTTTTTTTTTTGGGGGGAAGTGGCCGTTGGGTCCATTAAGAGTAACCCTTTTTTTAAAAATAATGATTGATTAGGAAGACCCGAGGGTGGATTTTAATTAATTGACTTTAAATGCAATGATGAAAATGACTTGGGTTTAATTAGCCAGGAAGGGATTTTCCATCCAGTCAGTTATTCCTATTCATGAAAGTAAAAATAAGTCAAGTGTCATCATTAAATTTGAAGAAACACATGATTCTGTGTGCATTTATGTATAAACTACAGGATGAAGTGACACTCAATCGACATACTATGGAATAATTAAAATAAAATGTAAGGTACTTATTTCATGATGTACTAAATTTGGAAACATTAAATGAATGAGAGAATGAATAAGATGATGTGTGGAAGATGAAGATGAAGATGACGTTCATTTTTTCAATTATTTATCCTCATTACTAGATAATTGTAAACCAATAATTTATTATTAAATTAAATTAAGATGGAGGTTAAAAAAAAACGTACCCTAAATTAATAGAATGAATGACGTTATAAGTTGAGTTCGATTTGCATTCCAGGTTCGAAACTAGAATACAGCCATATCAATACCTACAGGGTTGCCAAATTGGCCATTTTCTGGCCAGATCGGATTGAATTTTTTTTTAATAATTTAGCCGATAAAAAACGACGATAGCCTATAATCTGACCATTTAAGAAAATAATTTGTAAGTTTGATAAAAGTAGAGGTACAATTTTTTATTAATAATTCGTTTTGCAGTTTTTAAGTGGACTATCAATGAATGTTATTACATATTAAGCTATATAATTATCTGTATAGAAAAATTAAGCCTATTCTAACCATTTTTAAAGACAATTTTAGCTATAAATAACAAACAATACTAGGCAACACTACCCTGACATTAACACTAACAGCTGAAAATGATCACCTTAAAAAAAGAAGAATTCTTTAAAAAATTAATCAATGAATGAATATCAATAATTATCAAAATATTATTTAGCAAATAATAACACAGTAGTAATAACTGGAATATTCGCATATTTAATAAAAACAAGCTTTCTTTTTCCAGTTGTAAATTTCACCTAAATGAAATTCATGTAACGAATGATTATTATTGAAACAAATCACTTACTTAATGACAATTGTGACAGTTTAATTACACAGTCTATCACCTAATACACGTTTATTGTCTATGGATCATAAATGTAAAAAACTATAAAGCTAAGAATATGTTGTTTTATATATATATATATATATATATATATATATATATATATATACATATATATATATATATATATATATATATATATATATATATATATATATATATATATAATCTTTTGTAACATAGTATGAAAAAGATGTTTTTGTTGCTTAACGCGAAAAAGTGATTTTGCTTTCTCCTTTTATAAGACGAAATAAATGACCTATTCATTCATTCATTCCATAAAAAACTCCACAAAAATGTCAAGGAAACGATTAAATGTTGGAATACAGGACGTGATAAATGTTTATGATTCTAAAATGAGAAAATGTTAAATAATAATTAACTAAAACTAAAACAAATATTAACGGTGGATGGTTTTGGTTTAGAGACATGACAGTGTTATTGCGATGAAGATAAGGTTGTGGTTTGACGCTAGGTCGATGAACAAATCAGCAAGGACACTGAATAAAAGCTATAATAAGTAATAATAATAAATAAAGATAATAAATATAAGTGCGAAGTTGTTTTGGGTTGATAATAATTACCTTGAATATTGTGTATGTGTGTTTTATCCGTCCGCACTAGTGCTTAGCAGAATCAATTCCTTGCAAAGAAATCCGTCTCTTTAAAACAGAAGCTAGCGCACTATAGTAGAGTAATATGATTGGACGAGCAATGAATAGAGGCAGACAGAAACTAGGATAATTAGAGAGGGGGAAACGAACCGATGGATATGGTAAGAGACGAACACGGAGTAGGAGAAGAGAATTTGTGATGTAAACAGATTAGGATTTTGATTAAAAAGAAACAAAAACAGAGAATGCACTAAAAGAGAGAAAGAAAGGGTGTCGAGAAAGGCTGATAGACACTAGAATAATTAGAGAGTGGGGAGCTAACTGATAGAAACAGTCAGAGATAGTGAAGGGGGAGGAGAAGAAGAGAGCTTCTGGTGTAAACAGATTGAGATTTTTATTAAAAAATCAAAAACAGAGAATGCACTCAAAGAGAGAGAAAGAAAGATTGATGATTAAGCGTAGGGGTTGAAATTGGGAAAGAAACTATGAAAAAAGGGCCTGCTTGCTTGTGTTATACGGGAATATTAGAGGGGAAATGAATGAAAAGTGAATGAATGAATTGGAACGAACGGCGACCGACCGATGCTGGCGAATGAATGAGAGATGGAAGGAAAATACAAGAAAATCAATTTAATGAAATCAGGTGTTTTGCACGCGCGCAAACATAAACACTCACAAACACATGCAAACCCACTGACAGATACAATCATATACACCCACACACACTCACTCACGCAAACATTCGCACAAACACTCACATACACTCCAATACACGAAATAATCACATTCACACACATACACACCACATGAAAAATACCAACGCTCAAACACTCACACACACACAAACACAAACATGCATAGCCTCACAAAAATACCCACATACACACCACATCAAAAATACCTGCACACAAACACAAATGTGTACACAAATTACCCACGCACTAACACTCACACATATTGATATATACATGCAAACTACACGCACAAACACCCACACAAAGATGCCCACGAACTCACGCAGGCACATACACGAAAAACACCTACACATAGTCATATACATACAAAACTACCCATACAAACACTCACATATACGCACACACATACACATCAATACACAAAATAATCACACACAAACACTAACATACATACCACGTCAAAAATACACACACTCAGACACTTACATATACACACGCACAAGCACATAAACACCCACACAAAATACCCACATACACATCACATCAAAAATACCTGCAAACACTCACATGTATACACAAAATACCCACATACGCAAACACTCACACACATGCAAACTGCACACACAAACACCCACACAAAGATGCCCACGAACTCACAGACACATACATAAAAAACACCTACACATAAATAGTCACATACACACAAAACCACCCACACACAAACACCTCACACATAGAAATAACCACACACTAACACACATACACACGTGAAAAAACACCCACTCAGAAACACTCTTATGTACCCAAACTGCTCACACAAACATTCAAGTCACATGCACACCCACTCACAAATGCCCACACAAACCCTCACACTGACATATACACACATAAAAACTCACTCAGAAACAAAATACTCACATGCACGCACACAATAAACACCCACACACAAACACTCACAGAAACATAACAAAATACTCATACACAGAGACACTCAAATATACCATGTACGTATACTAAAACACTCACATACTTACCATAAAGACTGACACACACGCGCACACACGCACAGATGACGATTGTAGGGATAACTAATTGAAAGGAAAAAAAGAAGATATGGATTGAGAAAGATGAAAAAGGCAACATACTCAGCCGGAATGAATTTATGTAAAGACTAGTTGGGATACAAGCAAGATAGATAAGCCAATGTATGTATATGTTATTGTTTACGAACAACGTAATGAGAGTGAAACCTGTTCGAAATTTCATTCGAAAAACTCGTAAGTCCCTGTAAAAAAACGTTATTTAAACCAGCGCTTATTGCATCCTATAAATTTAATTGACTCCAAGTTTATTTTGATTCGAGGGGGTCCCAGTACTGTAGCGACAGAAATAAATCCAGGGTTGAAGTCTGTGAACAGGGTAGGTAAATCCCAGATGATATGTGGTTACTTAGAAATTATTTTTAACAACAAAAAAAAAAGTTTGAGAGTTGATTTAGGGCATTCTTTCGAAACTCCAAGCCAGCCAAATCAACCATCGGCGAAATTAACTACGGTAGGGCGGAAATGCCTAAATTCTCCTGTGCCTAAATTTAAAAGGATGGGGAAAGCATTACTTTACTATTAGTTTAAATCAAACCACCAGTGTCAGAATCTTTGAATTTAAAAAAAAAAAAAGATGATGATAATAGACAAAGAGTAGTACACCCCAGTGTAGGAGACCGGACAAAAATGCTGGCGGAGTCCAATTTGTATTCTAAGTTTTGACAAAAGGTGAGCTTCTGATGAGGTGTCATGAGTTTGAAAAATTTTATGTTTATTTCTGTCTTCCTGCCTGATTAGCCTCACCCTACACTCACCCACGGTTTTCTCTTCATCTCTGCAGGATTTTGCAAGGGTTGGTCATGAAGAATTTGGCAGGGGGATCTGAACCTCAGGGCTCTGTCAGCGGTACACTCAGTCATCAGTTTTATTCCAGATACATTTTTTAATTCATAAATACATCTTACAAAAAATGTGAACATTATGTATAAAAAGGTGATATTGTGTCTCTTTACTTAATTTCAAATTCTATAAACATTTTAAAAACTTCCATATTTGTGGTGATTTCAACTTATTCATAGTGATCACAACAATCAGTATGAACAAACAAATTTAGTAATTAAAAGTAGCATTTCACTCCCTTTTGTAAGAAATCATTGTGCTAGATATTAGCTTTAAAACAGTGCTGACATCACTACCTGTTCCAACCTTAAAACAGACCCTGACTTCCTGCAGCTCTCCTGACTATAAAAAGTAGTGCTCCCATAGGTTTGCGCTCTTTCCCTCTGTCAAATGTATGTATTACTAAATCTCGCTTTGCATACAAACCATTAAATATTCAAAAACTCAAAAAAAGATAATTCATTGAGTTATATTCACTTTTACCTTCAGAAATAACACCTAAATATTACTAAGACTTACATACAAAGATATTTAACAAATTTTCTTGTTTGTTGAAAAATGAATAATTCCTTTCTTCAAGGTTGTGTTTCCATCTTTCATTACCATGTCATTATTGTGCTTGCAATTCATTTCCTCAAGGTTGTATTTCCATTTTTTATTACCACATTATCAGTGTGCCTGAAGATGGGGCTGTGTGAAACCAAAATTTTCCGTCTCACACATGATCCCATTATAAATATAATATCTGACCTAATCTTAACAATCATACAAAATGGTTGTCATCGTTTCCACCACATTAAAAAATGTACTCGTGTTTGTACGTGAGTCCTTTTTAATTTGTTGATAAATGACAAATGTTTATTCAGTAATTTGTGTAGATGAAAATAACAATCGGAAAGTGAAGAGAAAAACTCAGAACATAGGTGTTACATCTCAAAATTTTTTATTATTCTGTGGGCATAGTTAGATGTATTTCGATGGGGGCCAGCCATCTTTTTCAAAAAAAATATTTGCGGCAGTTCACAAAGAAAAAATTGCAGTTCACATGTTTAATGCTGAAGAAGCCAATGTGAATATTCCTGTGTTTGGTCGTTCAGTAGGTGCTGGAGGGGAGATGTTTTGCATCTATGTAAATGAGGGTGAGATTTTCTTTGAAATAAGATGGGTCTATAAGAGGTGGCATGAAAGGAGTAAACACATTTCAAAACTAACAATATACAGATCGTGCTCGGGTGAGTTTTTGTGAGGGTGATATGTTTTAGCACCACCGAAGTGCATGGTCAACTGGTGAGTATGCTGTCTAGTCAGACATTAATACTATAGCAAATGTTTTACCTGGAATTTTTGCACTGGAGGACGATAAAGTAAAAAAGGTAGAGCGTTCCATCTCTTAAGAGACAACTTTTGAAATGGAATATGGAGGCCAGTGACGAGGTCCCGGTTTCCTCTGCATGTGTCAGACTAGTGATCCTTGCTAGACTCAAGTCTGGTCGAGACCGGGACGTTATTCCCATAGGTTTTTATGACCACCCCTTGGGCAGGATGTAAGTCTACTAAAGGGATACATCTACCCCAATCAGATAGCTTAGAGTGTACTCAATAAGCCTGTGAGTGCGCAAGGAAATTCGTCCTAATGAATAGTTTGTGTACACTCTTTGCTCATACCAGGATTTGAACCAAGACTTCTGCATGTTAGGCAAACGTGCTAAGCATAACCCTATCTGAGTGGACACAGGATGATAAGCAAAACTAAGTTGAGATCTAGAAAATAATTAAAGTCAATTAAAATTAACAAACGATTTTATTCAAATTTACCCGCATATATCAATTGGTTAAGTGGTGGCATAGCAAGAGTTCCCAGTGCCCTTTGGTGTAGACAGCACCCAGGGTTAGCTGCGTTCTTGGCCCTATCTTGTGATGCCTCTGACGTTCAGTAAGAACTGCCTGAGATTATCTTAACAAATGAAACTTGATCCTTGGGAGCCCATCTGACATGGATGATGCCTTACCAATTTGGCAACAGAGACCCATTTGCAGGCAAAATTCAATATTTAGTCATATTGCTGCATTTTTCCTTATCTGATTTGCTGCATGTGTTGTAAAAATAACCTAAATGTGGAAGATAGGTCTGGTTAGTCTCTTAATAGAGGCTGTCACATGATCATCATCTTTTAGCAGAATGCTGCGTTTGGGGTGAACAATTAAAAAATTGGGAAAACAGGTGATCAATGAGTAAGTTACTCCTTTATGTTCTGTCAGATCACAAAAAACACAGCTGGGCACAAACTAGAGACCAATTTAGCATAAACATACATCGTAAATTAAAAACGTATTTTGATTGGGAATTTTCAAAAAACAAAAAAAAATGTTTTTCCAGACATCATCATCAGTCTTTCAACATCCGTCGTTGGACATGGAACTTCCCCAGAATTTGCCACACTTCTCTATCATGGGCATCGCATAGCCCGTACTTTCTGAATTTGTCTAGCTTGTCTCTCCATCTAACATTCTGCCGGCCTCGGTTCTGCATGTGATCTTGGGGGATCCATGTCATGAGTTACGATGTCCATCGGTTGTCCACCATTCGTGCAACATGGCCAGCCCACTGCCATTTGAGATTTCTAATGGATTATTGACACAGCCCGTATGCATCACACATATATACATACATACTTACATTGCCAGCCAGCTAGACTTGAAAACTGAGGAAACCTATGTTCACAGTTTTGGTTGATGGTTTCTAGGAAAGTAGTCTGAAATTAATTCATAGTATTAATACTATTAATCTGTTTGTCACAATCTCTGTTTGTTACGCTCTCATTGGTCAATTCATCAAAAAATAGCCAATCAAAAGTGAGCGGATTTTAGAATCTAGAAATTTTAATGAAGTGAATAAATGATGTCGAAACTATTCTATTGCTGAAATGGATTCTTTCATTCATTTCTTTATATTTGTTCTGGGTAGGGATTCCATTTAGTAAACCAGAGAAATTTTTCATTAGAATGTATTACTTATTTTTTTTACAATAAACTAAATAAAAAAAATATTACTTATTTCATTATAAACATTATTTTAACATGATAAATTATACTAGTAAAAAATGGATATATAATCCGGCAGAATAATTATGAATGAGTTATATTATTTGAAACTACATTTGAAATGAACCTGCAACTGCTGTTTAGTTCAGAGAGAAGAGCAACACTACTTCAAGGCAACTTCTTTATTAGTTACAGTATTCCTGCAGCAGCCCTATTTTCTTGAATTGTTTATCTTCCTCATGCTGTCTAGGCCATGTAACGACTAGATTTCATTTCAAAATGAGTTTTAAATAATATAACACATTCATAATTATAATAAATTCTGTAAATCAAAGCATAATTCATTTTATTGGGGGCCAAGTAACAAGCCCCCATACTACAACAGGACACTAAGAAGTTTTCCACTGCATTATACTGGTCACATTTACATAAAGCAGGTGAGAATCTTGAATTTTATAAAAATTAAAGCAGATAGCAGTGTGAAAGGTAGAAATTCAAATCCACAGAGTAGATGTTTTTCATCTAGATTTAGATTAATTATGTGATTTTTTGGTTTCAGTAAGAAAATATAATAATTTCACAGCAGAATTTATTCTGCGTCGAAAATAATTGCTAGTAGTCCATTTAAATGGGTTTCTCAAATGTAATGCAAAACTTTTACTTTTTAAAACTACTTCATCAAATATCAAATTTCTCTATTTATAAAAAGTGTAAAAGAATAAAAATTGTAAGATTATATTTTTATATGTACATAGCAAAAATTATGCAGAAGTTCACTGACGCCATTTAAAGCATAATTCAAATTTTAAATCTTTATAGTAAAAGCAATAAATTATGAAAACGGATACAATTTCATTTTCTCTTTTTGTTTCAGTATTCCTAGACTTTAAGACTGTTCTTAAAATTTCAAAAATCAAAAATTTTGAAAAACCTTAAAAATTTCAAATTCTTATAAGCGTAGATCCATTTTGTGTATGATTTTTGTTGATGGATGCCTTTTCAGGCTATTTTCAACATCACGATTGTTGAACCGTCAATATTCATTAAGCGTTTCAAGACCTGAACAAACTTTCACAAATTTTCTTTCTATTGACAGAAACCAGCTCAGTTGGAACATATAAAAATCCATATAGTAATAGAATTTTGATATATTCATCATACACCTATATAGATGTGTATATATATATATATATATATATATATATATATATATATATACACATATATATATATATATATACACATATATATACACATATATATATATATATATATATATACACATATATATATATATATATACACATATATATACACATATATATATATATATATATATATATATACACATATATGTATATATATATATATATATACACATATATATACATATATATATATACAAATATATATATATATATACACATATATATACATATATATATATATATATATATATACATACATATATATATATATATATATATATATATATATATATATATATATATATATACATATATATATTTATATATATTGAGAGAGAGAGAGAGAGAGGGATAGAGAAAAAGAGATAGAGAGAGCTTCCTTTACAGTATTTTTTAGTTTTAAATTTAGATAAATTCTATTTTTATACAGAAGATTTGATTTGTTGAATAATTTCCCCTGTGGAATTATTTCATAGACCTTTTTCAGTTAACACCACTCTAACTTGATAAAATTCCAATAAACAAGAACCATAGGTTCAACGATGCGTCCACCATTTTTGGTAGTAGGTGCAGAAGGAGGAGAAGAAGAAGAGCAAGTCATCTTTATTTGAGTCAATTGATTCACATACTTGTTAAATAACATGACTTCCATACATCCAGCTAGTCTTAAGAACAGTTCTGGGTTGTCACTCAGTAGAAATCATCACCTGCCCAACATATTTTGGCAGCATGTCATGTTGGGGGTGACAAATTAAAAAATTGGAAAAAGAGGAGATCAATGACTATGTTAATTCTCTCACCTTGTATTAGGCAATGATCACTAAAGAATCTGAATTTTCAAAATCAAAAACAAAGGGGTCAATTCAGCATAAACTTGTACTGAAAATTGACCCCCTCCCCACCACCACCACCACGATTGAGACCCCATTTGATTTAAATGTTTACTCTTTATTATGTCTGGAAAAAAGGTTTCTTTTTTTTATTTTTATCAAAATTCATCCCCTAAATAGGTTTTTAGTGTGTGTGTGTGTGTGTGTCTGGGGAGGGGGTCAATTTACAATCTAGGTTTATCTTAAATTGATCCCCTACTTTGTGTCTGCTTGGTTTTTGAGAATTCAGACTTTTCAGTGATCATTGACAAAACTAAAGGCAAGTAGAGAAGTAACTTTATTGATCACCCCATCTTTTACGTTTTGATTGATCATCCCTGCACGGCATGCTGCCCAAATGGGTTGGTTTTATTCTAAAAAAGGATTTGTTAAAAAAAAATGTACGTATATATATATATGTTGATTTTGGGGTTGCTTTATCTTTGGCGACAATGTGCAATATTTAAAAATATAGCATATACAGTGCCTGAAGGCATGAAACATGAATAGTCGACCATGAGCATCCTCTGTCACTTTTCCAGAGGTGGGGAGTGGGCAAGAGGATACAGTTTTGGTGGGGAACAACAGCATATTTCCGGAATATATCTTGTAGGTGACCCTTTTACCAGCCAATCATAGTAGAATTGTTTTATTTGAGAAGATTAAGTTTGGGTTATATAAAACAAGTGTACTGCACCATTATCCAACTTTCATACCTCTTGTCTTCGATAACACAGCCTGATCCAGCCGGTGGGGTCAAATGCCCTGTTTTTTCCCCTAATGGATGCCCTTGTAACCAGCCAGTTAGACCAACTTAAAACTAAAGAAAATTATGTTGACTGAGGTTGGTTCTATTGAGTGTCATTATTTAAAATAAGTTTTGTAAAAAAAAAAAAATATATATATATATATATATATACATATATATATATATATATATATATATATATATACTGGTTTTAGGGGTTGCTTTATCTATGGTGATAGTGTGTAATGTTTCAAAATAAAGCCTTTAGGTGTGATACATATCCAACTATGGGCGTCCTCTACCATTTTTCCAGAGGGGGGTAAGTTTTTCTAGACAGTTTCTAATAATGGGTGAAGAGTCCCGTCTTTTATCCCCAATCAAGTATGACGGCCAGTGACAAAGTCCTAGTTTCAGTTGAATGCATCAGTTTAGTGATCTTTGCAAGTCACAAGCCTAGTCAATACCAAGACTTTATGCCCACAAGTTTTTAATGATCACCCTCATGGCATAGTGCAAGTCCACTAAAGGGCGGAGGCCCTAATCACACAGCTTAGAGTGTACTCAACTAGCTGCTGAGTGCACAGGGAAAATTGGTGAGTTTTCAATACTCCTTGCTCATACTGGGAATCAAACCCAGTACCTTCTATAGATGAGACAGACGTGCTAACCATTACACTGTATGAGCTGACTAATTTTAATAATAGTATTCTTATTTATGAATGAAAACCTTTTTGTTAAAGACTTGGGCATTAAATGTGAAGATTCTCTGGATGCCTCTATTTTTTTTTCATCCAAACTTCTTCTCTTGAGAAATCACCAACCAATAGAAATAACATTTCATTCACTTTTGTATATTTTTTCTCACACTGAAATTCTATCAAAATATCATGTCGGGGAGAAGAACCCTGACTGTGTGACTACGACCTCTCAACAGGTTCCGCCTTGATATCCGTGAAATCAGTAATGGGATTTGAAAACAAGTCATGCAAGGAAAAAACAGTGAACATAAACAGATTCAGCTACATAACCATGTCTCTATGAATGCATAAATATGCATTCACATATACATATTCATGGATGTATTTGGGTGTTCGGAAAGTAATGATGTAATATTTGTGTTTGGAAAAATTACAAATTTTCCAAAAGGTGATAAAAACAAATGCTGATGAAGATTAATTAAATACTATTCATCAATAATCATTATTATCAATGACAGCAACCCAACAGGGAGGCAAAATTTTAATTCTTTATTGAAAAAATTCTGCATTTTTTTTTGCTCTTCAAAGTCTCCATCATCCATGGAGTTAAACTTTACTATACACTATAAATGACATTGCTCGATTGGAGGGATGATGAACTAAATCCAGATATTGTTTTGTACCATTTAACACAGTTCTTGCCATAGTAGATTGGCTTATAATCTATAGCCATCAAATATATAATTACTTTTTGGATATCCTATTATATATATATATATATTATTGTGTCATCCATAGGCAGCTGTTTCATTGTATTACAACTCTTCAGTACCACGAGGTAGGATTGAAACCTTTGCTTCAGACCTATATCTGCACCGTGGAACTGGACAGTCAGTAAGGTTGAATATAAGCAATATATTTATTTTAGCATATATTCCCCATCCACCAGTGTGCTCTATTCCTATGGAAGAGCATTGCATAAGCTTGCAATGAACGAGTTACCCCACTTGAAGAGTGCTCAACCATATATATACATATGTAATATATATATATATATATATATATATATATATATATATATATATATATATATATAGTCTAGAAAGCTTCACAGCTTTAAACAGTAAACATTAAAAGAAACTTTTTGAAAACGTTTTTTCATGTCACTTCAGTCATTTATTTCTCAATATCTGTCAATACAATTTATGTAATTTTCTTCCTGCTTCCTCTACAATTTGTTATTTTAGTACAGTGAATAAATTGTCTCCTGTTTTTTATATATATATATATATATATATACATACTGTTTTTAGAGCTTGCTTTATCTATGTGATAGTGCTCAATATTTGAAAATAGAGCATAAATGAACAGATAGATATTCACAATTTGCGATCGAAGGACCACTGTTTCTTCTGTTTTCATTTATTTTTTCATTTCAGGATTATTTGTTTTAATATTCCCTTTTATGTGTATAGGGGTGGTTCGTTGGCCGTTATCATAAAAAATTAAGAAAAAAAAATCTTTTTTGAAATTCACCCTCAAATAACTGTTTTTAGCAGGATGTCAATTTACAATGTAGGTTTGAACTAAATTGATCCTTTAGTCTGTTTCTGACTACATTCAGGCTTTTTTTTAAAACTGTGACTTTCAGTGATCACTGCCCAACTAAAGGTGAGAGGAGTAAATTATTCATTGATGACCCCCTTTGCCAATTTTTTATTGATCACCCCCAACAAGGCATGTGATCAAAAGATATTGGTCAAATGACTGTTTCTATTATTATATCAATGGCTCTGAAAGTGCTCTCAGAAGTTGATCTTAAAAAGAACGATATCATTCTTTATGAGGCTCCAATGTAGATCCTGTGGCAAAAAGATATCTAGTGAACTATCCATATAGATGCATTGAGTGGTTTTCTCATTTCAAAAATATGCATTGCAGTCTTCTGGAAGAGCCAATAGAAGGTCATTCAAGCGAACCTGGTTTGGGGGCATTTGAAGCCATAATTGCAGCAAATCCTCCCATTACAGCCATGGAAACAGAAATCATTCCAATTTCATCCAAAGGACTGTTCATTGCAGTTTGAAGAAGCTGAGAAAAGTGTTGAAGGTTGAAAAATAAGCTGCATATGATCGATCCATTGAAAATCACCAGCAACTTGCTGACTGTTGTGAATTATTGCATTCCTGGCAACTCCAGGTGCTTTTTTTGGTCAGAGTTGTTATTAGGGATGAGAAATGGATCCTTTTTCACTTTGTTAAGTGTGTCTTCATTTGAGAGACCTGTGTCCCCGCAGAGAGGCAATCTTCATTGGAAGATCTTGTTGAGTCATCCATTATAAACTTTTAAGTATCAACACTGCCGACAACTTTGGTTTTTGAAAACAGCTTTGGACAAAAAAACAAAAAACATTCTTAGCAAACAGAGTAATGCTCATTCTCAAACCGCTCAAGTAACCAAAGATCTTATAGAAGCATTCGGTTGGGGAAAAAAGATTCATCCACTACACTTTCCTGACTTTGATCCTACTGATTATCACTTGTTTACAACTTTTTGAAACATTTATGATGGACAAAGACTCACTTCAAGAGGAGGTTGAAAACCAGTTCGTCTCTCATTTCAGCTCATAGTCAAAGGAATTTTACAAACTTGATACAAAAAAAACTTGTTGATAGATGCAATAAGGTTATAGTTAAGGAGAGTATAGTAATGATTGAGTGTCTTCAATCACCACTAGATTTGTGTTTCTAAATAAATTGGAACAGGACTTTCGTAAGAACCTGATAGACCTGCAATACTGGTAAAAACAAAATAATCAGATAATAACTCGGGAGTGTGGCACAGTTTCAAGTCTGAAACATTTCCACAAAGCTACAATGCTGTAGCAGTATTCTGTGATGCTATCAGGCTTTGTCAGTTGCATTTATTCACGTAGCTTATGATATGACCATCACAAACAATGTGGTTTCTGTCCGATTTTAGTTAGAAGCCGTCAACCAAAACTGTCACCAGAATCATCTAATTGGCTGATTGGCTAGCGGATTGTATCATGCATACAGCAAACACCAATGGTGCTAGAGGGCTGAAATTTTCAACACTTACTCTTTCTTATGTCCAGCAGATTTAATGCTTGTTTTTGAAAATTTGGACTTGTTTAGTGATCACTGTCCAACAGAAGGTGAGTGCAGTAATCTATTTGTTGATCACCCTTTTTCTAATTTTTTTTGCAGTAATTCATCCATTGATCACCTTTTTTCCAATTTTCTAATTGATCAGCCTAAACATGGCATGCTGCCAATTGACATGGGTCGCAAGGTGATTTCTATTCAGCAGCAAAGCAGATACATTTTTTCTTTGTATCATGCATACAAGACACACCAATGGAGCTAGAGGGCTAAAATTTTATCTCTTATTCTTTATCATGTCCAGCAGGTTCACGCTTGTTTTTTTTAAAATTTGAACTCTTTTAGGGATCACTGCCCAACAGAAGGTGAGTGCAGTAATTTATTCATTGATCACCCTTTTTTCCAATTTTTTAATTGATCAGCCTTAACATGGCATGCTGCCAATTGATGTTGGTTGCAAGGTGGTTTCTATTCAGCAACAAAGCAGAGACGTTTTTGTTTTTTTAATTATTTTCCTTTTTCAGAATTCCTTGTTCCTAAATTCTTCATTTCATGTGTAGAACAGCTATGGAACCACAAAATCCAACATTAGGGAGAAAGATGTTTCATTATCAACCATTTCTTTTGCATTTAGGTTTTCAGTCTTTATATTTCTCTATTAGAAGCTCACAAATGAACTATACTTGTAGGACAGTTTTTGACCCTAAGAGTTTGAAATTAGTTGGTCTGGAGATCATCTGATCAAACCACCAGCATCGTGATCAGGATCTTCAGTAATACAGTACTGTGCGGAAACATATCACTGCAACAAAGAGAATTCAGACATTTGTCAACAATGAATAGGGTTTTTTTTTTAAAATTCCCCACTCCCCTAGATATGTTTTTTTCAGGGGGTTCAATTTACTATGAAACTTAATGCCAAATTGGTCCCTTATTTTGTGTCCAGCAACATTTGTGCTTAATTTATTGAAAATTTTTACTTTTTAGTGATCACAACCTGAAGAAGACAAAATAAGTAACTTATTCTTTGATCACCCCTTTTCCCAATTTTTTAATTGATCACCCTATTGAGTTACTGACCAGATCAGTTTTGCTTTTTTCTAAATCATAAACTTATAATTCAAACTATATGGGTAGTATTTTTCATCAAGGTTAACTTAATTTTACCACCATTACCACTGCTGAATTTACAAGGTGAAAAGCTGTGTATATGTAAGGTGAATCATAGTTTCCATTAGAATACTAATTTCAGTTATGGTGTAATCTGAAAAATTGTGCTTTTGACTTGAATCAATTTTGGGGTCTAGAGACTACATTTAATCTACTTCTTCTTCTTCACTTCAGTTTTTTATGGAAAAATTTACACTCAATGGATATATGATAGAGATGGTCACTGGCCCACCAACAGGGGAGCCGCATACCCTAGGTGACCCCATGATGTGTTCGCAGTGCATGAATTCAACATTTACTGATATATCTCAGCAATTTTAGCCAATTTTTATCTATTTTCAACTTTTAAAATGGTCATAAAAAGGCTACTAGTGTCTTTTTAGCACATTTTGGCATTTTAGATATTTTTTGAGGTTGATATAGTGCAGAAAAATTTTTTTATCAGCAGTACTGGGGATGACACCCTGAGCAACCGCCCAAGGTGACACCAACCCTTGGAACACCACGGGAAATGATACATTCAATATCAGTAGCAAGACTTGATTATTTGGACTCTTCCTTGAGCAAAACCAGACATTCATTCAATCAATCAATCAATCAATTGACACTCCTTCATCGTCTAACGCTTGAGGCTGTCAATACTCTCCATTTTGGTTGGTCAGCAGTCAACAACCTAACTTCACTCCATAATGTATAAATATTGAATGATGTTGTGATAGAAGGCAACAGAAATAAGATGAAAGAAAAGCTATTCCAAAATGAACAATTATTGACAATGCTTCATCTCAGGAAGCTGACCAGGATCCAGGATTTCAAGCATTGGGATTGAGGTGGAAAAATGATATTTTACAAAAAAAGTCAGGACAACGAAAAACGAATTTCGGATATCATTAACAAGAAAGTAATATGTAATCTGTCATTTTTTCCTTACATTTGTACATTTAAAATGTAGACTTTTAGGACTAGAATTGACAAAAGAGTTTTAAAAAAGTCTGTCTGTCTGTATGTGACTGCGTAACTCAGAAACTACGTAACATACCCCCCTGAAATTTTCTGTGTGTACAAATGAGACCATTGGGCATGTTTCCAGCAAGTTAGTTTTCAGAAAATTCCCAAAGCAATTATTGGTATGGGGCATTTATTCACACTTACCTCGATTATAATCTAATTTCCATCTATCTATCTTATTATAATTCACCAAATGTCTGTTAGTCCCTCTGTCTGCCGGTGTGTGATAGCTTTTCACAAAACCATGTGACATAATCCCATGAAATTTTCTTTGTGTGTGAATGTGACCCTGGGGAAGGTTTTTAGCTAATTAGTTTTTTTTAAAAATCACTCAACTAAGATGTTTTGTTCGTATGTGGGAGGGTGTTAAAGGTAAGTTGATGTACAGTGTAAATTCATGCTAAAATGGACACATTTTTATGCCCGTTTTTTCAACTGAATTATTGGAAGGCTGATGAAAATAAGTAATGGGGACTTAGTGCAGTTAATCAAGAGGAGAGGAGAGTTATAGGAAGAATAACTGCTTGTCAGCTGCTCATTGGAAATGCTTCATCTTGTTTGCATGTTTTGAAAAATTTACACAACATACCTTGGAGATTGTTGCAGCAGACTATTGTGCCACAGCACACTGTTTGAGAACTATTGTTTTGAAATTAAAATAAATAAATGAATAAATATGTAAATGAAAAATTTGAAAAAAAACCCAGACTCGCCATCTCAGTCAATCATAACAAGAGCAACATTAAAATTTGAAGTCATGTAAAGACTTCCATCAAAGATTAAATATGGTCTGAATAAATTCTATTTATGAAATTACAGGTGGTCTCCAAAGTTTAAGTTTTCCACCAACCAGTGGTGCAAGAGTATTTTGTCTCATTCATTCAATATGGACTTTTCCTTTTACAGCATCACTAGAGTAGTGCTTTAGTGAGTCTGGCAGCACATCCCCCCTACCACCAACAGTTTTTCTTTGAGGTATTAGAAATTGTTCACCAAAACTGTCAAGATAGGTTTCTTCAGTTTTCAAGTTGGTTTGACCGGCTGACTGACTATGTATGTATATATGTATCAGGCATACACTTAATACAAAGAGAGGTTGAGGGTTGAAATTCTCATCATTTATTCCTTATTATGTCTTGAAATACATTAGTTTCTTTTTTTTTCCAAAGTTCCTCTCAAAATGGGTTTTTAGTAAGGGGGTTCAATTTACAATCTGATTTTATGCTGAATTGGTCACTAGTTTGTGCCTCCTTGTTTTCTGAAAATTCAAACTTTTCATTGATCCAACAAAAGCCAAGAGAAATAACTTATTGATTGATTGACCCTTTTTCCAATTTTTTGATTGATCACCCCCAACACTGCATGCAGCAAAAAGATGTTGGTCATGTGACGGTGACTGTTGAGTGACTAACCAGACCAGTATTATTGAATGTTCAACTTTGCAAAAAGTACTTGAAATGCATAAATACAACCTTGACACCAATGAAACAATCGCTGGATTCTTAATAACCCTGAATCCTCATGCAGAAAACTATTCTTTAGTTAATCAACTTTTTACCAAAAGATTTCAATTCCATATTCTGTGCTCTTGACAATTTGGCCAACCCTGCACTTTCATTTGGAATATCACTGGGAAAAATGCACACATACATGCACATGCAAACACACACATGCACACATATGCAAATACGTGCACACACATGCACACAGACAGCTTTTCTGCCTTGAGTTTAATTTTGTCTGTATGACTGATAAAGATTATCATTTTTCATCAATGAGAAATTGTCAGCCAAGACTGTCATCAAAACTGTCAACATAGGTTTCTTTCAGTTTTCAAGTTGGTCTAACTGGCTATGTATGTATGTACGTATGTATCATATGTACACCAATTAAGTTTGAGGGTTGAAAATTTAAACATTTACATCTTTTAGTTGGGTGAAGGGGACCTATAAGTTTCTGCTAAATTGATGCCCTAGTTTGTATCTGGCAGCATTCATGCTTGCTTTTGGAAAATGAAGACTTTTTTGGTAATCACTGCCCGATAAAAGGCAAGAGAAATAACTTATTAATTGAGCACCTGTTTTTCTAATTTCTTAATTGATCTCCCCACACTGGGCATGCTGCTAAAAGACATTAGTCACATGAGGGTTTCTGTTGAGTGACAAACCAGACCTTTTTTATTTTTTCATTAGAAGTGCTGTAAACCATTATTATTAACTTTTTAATACTATTTTCCTTCTCCCAAATTTTCTTTAGTTGTTTTTTTTGTTTTTTTTTATCACAATTCAAATTAAACCGCTTGAAGGTGAAGGTAGTCAAAAATTAATAATGGTTAACAATGCTGCACCAATTTTTTTTTCAAATTGAAAATAAGATAATTGCTTCACTGATACTACCAATTCATAATATCTGGGAAGAGTTGTACGTTCAAAGGTTAGATTTAGACCTGTATATCTGCATAGTCCTTGTGGCTAAGTTTGTAGAGCAGTAGGTGCATTAAACCTGGCTTCCCTTTTGCCCACAGCTTATTCTTTTACTTCTGATTCCTGCTGTTGAATCACTTCATCATTGAATTGATGGCCTGAGTTAGGTTGTGATAAAAACAAACAAAAAAATCAAGATGGAAGTAAATAGTAGTCAAAAATTAATAAAAAAAGTCTACAGACACACTTTTTATATTTCATTTTTTTGACTTTCTCAATTTTTATTTGCTAAGTTTAAAACAGACGTGACAAACTGAATTTGAAAAAAAAAAAAGTTTTTAATAATTCATTGACAACACCATCCCTTATAATTTTTGTTCCAGGCTAGAGAGTGTTATTTTCTGATTGTTAATGTATAAAAAAGTATAGAAGATGGCTTTTATTCCATTCAAACTTTATCTTTGTGGCCAGGAGAGCGATATTTATACACAATTCTTTTTCTTACTTTGTGTGATTAAAAATGTGCAGATCTTCCAATTGTTCAATTGAAAATAAGAAGATTTTCACATATCAGTGTCCTTATTACAAAAGCAGAATTTGAAGGGAATAATTGGTAATGTTATTATTAATTTCTGCAATTATTTACCTTCTTAATTGTGGTTTCTTTTATCGCAACTTGGCTCAAGCTAGGTACTCTTCAGCAATGAGTAAATAAACACCACAGAATGGAATAAAGTATAAGTTTTAGGTTAGAATCAAAGTCACAACCTTCTATACTAGAGAGTGGCTCACTCACCGTGTGACCATTCTTACCATTAAACTACTGGAACTTAAGGGCAAGCATTAGTCCTAATCAAATTCTTGAACTCTTTATATATTCACTGCTGAAGAGTATCTAGCCCGAGTTTAGTTGTGATGAAAAGCAATAACAATTAAGATGATAATAGTAGTAAAAATGAATAATAATGATTTGTAATAATTCATTGACTGAGATGAATATAGGTAAAAATAATTGACATGTTCTATATCTTTTAGATATAAGCAATCAGAAAATAATGCTTATTACCAAGAAACAAAAAAAAAATCAAAAGTATGTCACACTATGTAATTCATTGATAATCCTGGTTTAGCAATTTTTTCTTAATTTATGTTTGTAGACACTTGAAACAACTTGCAATTTACAAGAAGTTGTTCATCATATGCATTTAGAGACTGTCCAGAGTTTATTTTAAGTCTGGTTTCAATATATCTCCAAAGATTTTTCAGTCCGTTTTAACCTACCTTATCTTTGTTTTTACAGATTGTTCTGTTTTTATTTTCAGGTTTTCTCATCAAGCAGTCAAGGCAATCCCCATGCCAATTAGTCTCAAATATATGCTCCTCTTTTGAAAAAGAGGTTGTTTTCTTTCCCAGTTTAGAAAACATCATCTAGCCTTTGCTCTCTTTTCTCTTTCACTTCTAAACATCTATTTTAAATAGGGTTATTTTTACTTTCAAATTTGAAGTTATAGTTTGCTTGACACATACTCAATTCCCCCCGGCCATTTACCTCTACCAACAAAGATTTATGTATTCAGTATTGTCCATTAATCTTTTTATCTGTCTTTCTGTCCACACTCCAGAAGTACTCGATAAATTTCAACAGAATTTTGTGGGTGTGTGGGCAATAGGGTAAGGGTAAATCGGTTAGATTTTGGGGTGGATCCATTCAAAATTACTTTCCTTATGCTGCACTTATGTATCCATACCAATGATACCACCAAAATTTCATGTCTGTCCACACAATATCTCCAACAGTTCCCAATGAATTTCTATGAACTTTTGTGAAAGGTTGAGCAATAGGTTATGGAATAAATGATCAAATTTTTGAGTTGATCCATGCACAATTATTTCCCCAAACAATGGTGTTGGCAGAGGAATGCATGCTCTGAGTGCTTTCCAGTTCATTATTGAGTTCTAAGTGCTTATACAATAGTAATATGGGAGTCTCTTAATATAACATGGTTTACTATTTGTAATACATAGTGCCACATGTAATATTAGGTGAGTAGATGCTGGACTCCATCATTTTTGCTCATATTATTGCCCACACATCTGGAGAAACATGTATGAAAACAGAATTTCATCAAAAGATTTACTTAATATTACTAAAATATAAAATTTCTGCAATTTGAAATCAGCAAATAATTATTTTGCTTCTGTGATGAGAACAACGTTTTTGTGGAAAAATAGACAATAGATTAGGAGAGAAGTGAGTAAATTTTGAAGCAGATCTATGGACAATTACATCCACTGCATTGTAGCTATCTGTCCACACAATGTAATATCTTCAAATATTTTTGGTCTGTACGTATGATATCTCAAGAAGTTCTCAATGAATTTCAAGGAATCTTTTTGGAAGGATGGGCAACAGGCTACTGAAGAAATCAGAAAATCTTGGAGTTAATCCATGCACAATTACCTCCCCATGTCCTTACCAACTGTTTGCACCATACAATAGCCCCAAAAGTTCTGAATAAATTTGTTAAGATGGGACTCTAAGCTACAGAAGAAGCCCCCATATTATAGCTATCCGTCCTCAGAGGTGTTTTATTTTGAAAGAAAGGTTTATGACTTTTGATTGTAAATAGCTCTTGAAATGTCTGGCAAATGGTTTTCATGCAAATTTTACTTGACATGAAATTTCATTTCCAACAATATACAATATACTCATATTTGATGAAAAAGTTTTTCTTCAGACGAGGGCATCACAGCAAAAATCTGCCATTATAAAAAATGATACTAAAATTTTTTTGCATTTAAAAATTCCTACTGGACTCTATTACAACACCAGGGCTATAATGGTTTCAAACTAGTTTAAGATCAATATGATTTTTAAAAAATTTCCATGACTACTTATAACTTTTATCTATAATTTCATTAGTTGCTTTTTATCGCAACTTTTTGCTGAGGCCAATTACCTTCCTTAAGTAAGTAAATAGCATTAATTAGAAAATAGATATAAGCTTCAGGTGGACTTTGAACTTCCAGCCCCTAACCAATAGGAAGCACCATTTAGCTCCAGTCATCTTAACCAATTAAGTGACTACAACTTCAACTGGAAGCAGAAGCTTGAATAACACCTTTATACCCATCTTTCTTTCTGATCATTTGTTCACATTTTGGCAGTTCCTGTATTTGATACATTTTTCTGTTTTTTTTTTTAAATTTCTCATAAGATTACATATTATATGTATATATTATATAATTATTTTTCCAAGTGTAAGATATCCACCAATTTTTCGGAAGAATCATCAAATCAAAAACAGAATTGTTCTATTCCACTGGAAAATACATGCTCTTTTCTTTCCATCATTAGGCTTATTGATGTACATATGTTGAAGTTACCAGTTTCATATAGATTCCATGTATTATTTCTATGCAGGGGTATAGCTACAAATTTTGGGTGCCAGTGAGCCTGGCTCCTTGAGAGGTCCCCTCTAACATTAATGATGTTTGTTTTTGCATGTCAATAGAAATGCTGTAGTGAACTACTATTTCTAAAGCTCTTGGTCCACACTCCATTGGGGGTGTTTTCAAATCACCCCTTCCCTTGATTAGGTCTCTGTTTCTGTGTCTGCATTCTCTGAAGAATCGCAGATGTATTTATCAAAGACAAATTCAACAGATACGAGAAGGTACATGCATTTCCTATGATGTTTTTGTTTGAAGTTTCTGTGACAGAACTTCAAATGAAAAACTCCACTCAGATGACAAACTTCTCTCCTGAACACATGGACAGCTTTTTCCTTCATTTATTTTCATTTTTGACTTTTCCTAAAAGCAAAGTACCCGTCAAAAATGATGAGATCATTTACAAACAAATTGGTACTTCTGTCTAGGATGAGATTATCTGAACATACCCCAACTCACTGCATGAGATCAGAGTGTTGTATCCCTATGTTCTGCATAGGATTAAAGTAGCATTATCCAGCACTTTTTTCTTAGGTCAGAGTGTAGTAGCTGTGGACTTATTGAAAACTGTTATGCACAAAAAAATACGTATATACCATACATGTTGATACATATGACGGACATTCAATTTTAAAAAAAATCTTGATGCGTGCAATATATAAGCATTATGTCAAGAGGGCTGACTACCAAAGCCTGACACGATCAGATGAGATTTGGATGAGTTGCAGTGAGCAGTAGTTCTATAATTATCTAAAAAAATTCAAATCATGAATAAGGGGAATAACTTCCCTTGTCCCTTTTAGGTGAATTAAATTTTTTTTTTTTTCAATTCAGCAAAGGTTTCTATTTTCTATATCTTATTTATTGATGAGTTTCACTGTGTTTAGAAGCAGTTTAGTGCGGTTCATGAATTTAAAAGTTATCAATCTGTACATGTAATTTTTATATGGATACATGTTCTAATTCATATATGCGGATTTTTGATTTTTGTAATTCAATACAAGATGTTAATGTTTCATTGTTTTACACTTGCATTCATTCGCTGAAATTATTTGCTAATTTTATCAAAATGTTGCAAGTTTAAATGTTACCAA
Source organism: Thysanoteuthis rhombus (assembly GCA_963457665.1). Lineage (NCBI taxonomy): Eukaryota > Metazoa > Mollusca > Cephalopoda > Oegopsida > Thysanoteuthidae > Thysanoteuthis > Thysanoteuthis major. Next base: position 6,709,101 of record OY735237.1, read on the forward strand.
TCTTCAATGTCAAACTAGTTCATTAGACTTGAAATATCTATACTATTAATCTGCTTGTCACTGCATATGACCATTATTCTCTGACTGATTGAAACTGATCAGAGAGAAAGAATTTTGGAACACAGAAATTTGAATGAAGCTGATGACAAGCTTCAGGACCGTTTTGAGGAACAGATTCTGGTTTGTCTCTTCATATTTGTTATGTTATGGAATTACAAGTTAATAAAAAATCTGGGTCAAGATTCACTTTAGCAAATTTTTAAATGAAAATGTATCACTTTTTTCAATATAAATAAATGAATAAGAATACTTCTTACTTTATCAAAAAAATATGATTGTTGATAAAGACCGCAGTTAGGTAGTTTAACAAAAGCAAAGAAAAAAAGAAAGCTGTAAAAGAGGCTTGGTAGTTGACTGAAGGTGGAGAGAGGGGGAGAGGATGGATTTTTTAGGTTGTTTAATGAGTGGGTAGGGAAAGAGAGGGAGAAAAAGAAAGAAAGTTTACTGAGAGGATAGGAAGAGAAAGTGGTGAGAAAGGAAAGTTAGTTTGATAAGAGGGTAGGAGAGAGAGGAGAGAAAAAAAGTTATTTTACTGAGGTAGGTAGGAAAATTTTCACATATTGGATTAATCCATGTTTTTATAACATTTGGATAAAATCATAGATTGGAAGGGATAGGGGAGAGAATGGAAGATATAGGCATAGGATGAGAGAAGAGTAGAGGCATGAGATGATCGATAATCTTAGTTCTCAACAATCATGAAATTTTCACTGGTCGAACAAGGGCCTAATTGAGTCTGTTCAAGGCCCGTAGCATATGTTATAAAGGGATCCTAAATTGAAAAAATACACATCATGTTGAAATAAATCACTTTTTACTGGTAAATAATCAATTCTTTTCATTTGCTCTGCACTCTGATAATATGACAAATATGTCTGACATTTGGCTAATAGTATTTCTTTGTTTCCATTTTTATGCAGTGACTATAACTTCAGTTTCAAATAGCAACATATTTATGTCTTGTATATCCATAAAATAGATACCATAATCCAATTAATTATTGTGTTAAAATAATAACCCTCATAAATGATAACTGGCTAAAATCACAAACATCTGTAGTGATTTCAAATCATTCAAAGGATCATTATGGTCAGCAAATAAAATAGACAAACAAATTTAAAAATCAAGAATAGCTGTTTATCTTCCTTTTATAGTAAACCACTATGCAGCATAATAGCCCTTAAGTATCCCAAGTAAAGTCAGTACTGATAAGCCCTGAAAATAATCCCTCTGCTATAAGAAGCAACATTCAGACATGCTCCTCCTCCTTCATCCATTTCTGGCTCTAGCCTCACTGGTCATTGGATGTGTTTGTTTTGGGAATCAGCTGACCAGAAACTGCCACAACTTACCCACAGGGCCTTAGTCTCCCAACCAAGCACTACTTGATTTCACTTTGCTCACACGCCTTTAAACTCTTCATCATCATCAGTCTTTTATCGTCAATCGTTAGGCATAAACCTTCCTTAGGATTTGCCACATCTCTCTATCATGGGCATTGTGGAGCCAAAACTTTCTAGACTTATCCAGTACATCTCTCCATCTTGTATTCTGCTAGCTTTGGTTACGCTTATGATCTCGAGGGATCCATATTGTGAATCGTGATATCGACCAGCCCATTGCCATGTGAGTTTTTAATGGATGCTATGATGTCTCAGACTCCTGTTTTTTCTCAGATGATTTGTGCTTCTGATTTCTCCTTGTAAAGTTGAGCATGATTCTTTCATGTGCACGTTGCATGGTTCTCAGTTTGTGGGTCAATCTCTTGGTTAGGTTCCATGATTAAGCTCTATAGGTAACTATCAGGAGAATGCATTGGTTGTATACTCTTCTTTTTGGGACTAATGGAATTTTTTTGTTGTTGAAGTTTGAGCTTGCACTGCCAAAGGCTTGCCATCCTAGAGTGATTCTTTGCTTATTTCTTCTTTTGAGGATTTCATGGAGATTCATTGTCCTAAGTAAATGTATTGATCTGCTTTCTCCAGTTCTGCATTCTCAATTTTTATCATTGCGTGTTTATTTCCAGTGTGATTGTTGCACATGACCTTTGTTTTGCTGAAGTTCATGTGAAGGCCAACTTTTTTGTTTTCTTCATTTAGTTCATCTAGCATTAGTTTGAGGTTGTAGACATTCTCTGCGATCTGAGGTTGCTCAGATATTTGTTGTCTATTCTGATTCCTCTATTTTCCCAGTCTAGGTTAAAAGACAATTCATTAACTCGCATTCACTTTTACCTTCAGAAACAACACTGAAATATTTTGTAGGACTCACATATGAGCATGTTTAACAAAATATGTATTTTCTTGTTTGTTAGAGAATGAAAAATTGATTTATTTCTAAAGGGTCTATTTCCTATTTTCAATTACCACGTTATCATTGTCTCTTATGATCAAGCTGTATAGAACTGAAATATTCAGTTTGCCACGAGGTCATGTTTTAATACAAGATATGGTCATCTCTTTACAAGGCCCCACAAATAATCCTGACCAATCTTATATTATGGAGAACATTACTACCTCCATACATCCAGTTGTTCATAAAAATTGTGGTCAGTGTAGTACTATAGCAATAGGGTCAGCGCACAATCACTGAATTGGAATTGTTAAATTTTAAGTGCAGGGGCCCCTACAATTGTAGGACCTGTCATCATCATCATCAGTTTCTTAACATCCGTTGTTGGACATAGACCTTTCTCAGGATCTGCCACATCTCTCAATCATGGGTGTTGCAGAGCCAGTATTCTCTGAACTTGTCTAGTTCATCTCTCTATCTTGTATTTTGTTGGCCTTGGTTTCACATGTGGTCTCTTGGGACTTATGTTGTGAGTCGTGATGTCCATTGGTTGTCCTTCATTCTCGCAACATGACCAGCCCATTGCCATTTGAGTTTTCTAATAGATTCTATGATGTCTCAGACCCCCGTTTTCTTTCTGATATACTGTGCTATCTTGTGATCCCTCCATGTAAGGTTGAGCATGATTTTCTCATGCGCGCATTGCTTGCTTCCGAGTTTGTGGATCTGTCTCTTGATTAGGTTCCATGTTCCGGCTCCATAAGTGACTATTAGGAGGATGCATTGGTTGTATACTCTTCTTTTTAGGATTATTGGAATCGTCTTGTTTTTGAAGGTTGAGCTTGCTTTGCTGAAAGCTTGCCATCTTAGAGTGATTCTCCACTTGATTTCTTCTTCTTTTGTGGGTTTCATAGACATTCGTTGTCCTAGGTTGATGTAGTGGTCTATTTTCCCCAGTTTTGCATCATCGATTTTGACAGTAATGTCCTTATTTTTGATGTGGTTGTTGCACATGACTTTTGTTTTACTCAAGTTCATGTGTAGGCCGACTCTTGCTTTTTTCGTTTAGTTCATCTAGCATTAGTTAGAGATTGTATAGGTTGTCTGCAAAAAGGATGATGCCATCTGCAAATCTGATGTTGCTCAGATATTCGCCATCTACTTTGATTACATTAATAATCTGGCACTGGGTCCAGCTAGACAACTATAAATCATGTTGCTAAATACTTATTGTTTACAAATAAAACTCAAATATTGGCTTTTATAACTTATGCATAGAGTTACAATATATCTGAATGTGATTTATTCATTAGAAACAATCAACTAAAGCTGTTACAAAAACTGTAAAAATAGGTTTCTTCAGTTTTCAAGTCAGTCCCACTAGCTGGCTATGTATCTTGTGTACAGGCCACACCAATGGAGCTTGAGGGCTGAAATTTCCATCATTTACTCTTTATTAGGTATAGAAAAAAGATAGTGTTTCTTTTTAAATTTCCCTCCTCCTAAATAGTTCTTTCAATGTGTAGTTCAATTTGCCATATCAGTTTGTGCTAAATTGGTCACTTAGTTTGTGTCCAGCGGCATTTAGGCTTGTTTGTTGGTTTTTTCAAAATTCAGACTTTTTTAATGGCCACTGCCTAACAAAAGGCAAGATAAGTAACTTATTCATTGATCGATCCCTTTTTCCCAATGTTTCAATTGCCCCGAACATGGCATGCTGCCAAAAGAAGTTGGTCAAGTGATGGTTTCTATTGAATGACTAACCAGACCTGTTTGTTCTTTATTTGATTGTAACTTTTTCTCAAACCTCTCAGTATATATTACTACTTATATGTTGTTACACCTTCACAACAGCTGTTTCATCTCGATTACTTATGCATTGTGACACTAATTTGTATGTTAGTAATCACAACATTGCATTCAAAATTTAAAATTTATAGACGTTGAATGTATATTCTGATTTCTTTGATATTTATAAGTTTTGACCATATTTCAAAAAAATATTCATAGTATTCTATTACCTTCTTTGTTTTTAATACTAAAGAGAGGTTTATTCAACTGATGTATCCTCTGCTGAAACATGAAACCTAACCAAGAGATTGACTTTTGCAATGTGCACATGAGAGAATCATGCTTAACCTCACATAGAGAGATCACAAGACTGCTCAGTATATTATAAGAAAGGCAGGATTCATAGATATTATAGAATCTAATAGAAAACTCAAATGGCAATGGGTTGGTTATGTTGCCAGAATGTTGGACAACCACTGAACATCATGTGACACAATGTGGCTCCTGAGAGATTATATGCAAAACTGTGGCTGGCAGAAAATAAGATGTTGTGACAAACTAGACTGGTTTTGAAAGTCCAGGCTCCATGGTACCCACAATTAAGAGATCTGGCGAATCTTGCTGAAGGTCTGTGTCGAACAACAGATGCTAAAAGGCTGCTGATGATGATGATAAGAATATTCACAAGGCTTAGTTTTAGGGAATGAAAGAAATTATGGAAAAGCTAATTTTTCTATAAAAACTTGGAGTTTAAAACCAAGAATTCATATTCAAAAAAAAGTTTTTATGAATGCTTTTTACCTTCATCTTAATATTTTAAGTTGCTTTTTTCAACAGAACTCAAACTATGTACTCTCCAGCAGTGAGCAAATAGTGTTGAGAGGAAAATGAAGAATAAGCCTTAGGTGGGATTTGAACCCACATTCACTAGCCAAGGGGAAGCATGGTTTAGCCCTGCCTGCTTTACTAATTCAGCCACTTCAACAGAGAGTAGAAGCTTAACATCATTAAACCTTTCGTTCTTTCTGATCATCTGTTTACATTCTTGCAGTTCCAGTATTTGATACATTTTTCTGTTTTTCATTTTTTAATTTTCATTAGATGAAGTAGTATAAATCATTATTATGACTACGTTCCACCTCCATCTTGATTGTATTTGTTGCTTTATTGCTCTGAGCAAAACATTATGAAAGAAACAATTAATAAAACTAAGATTAAGGCAAAAAGTAGTCATGAGAATTTAAAAAAGAATAGTGGTTTATAATACCTCATCTATGGAAAAAAACCCGGAAAAATGATAATTTATACGTGCTTATTCCAACTTTTTCTCTGGATTATCCAATCTCTTCCTCCCGTCTTTGATGTAAATGCAGCATTTTGGACGATTAACTCTACGGCCTTCATTAGCTGCAATATGTAATATCAGAAAGGAGAGTGAGTTTGCTTTTCCCGGTATATTTCTCTGATCGTAGAATGACTTGTCTGAAACATTGAGTAAACATCGAAAGTAGAATGAAGATTGAATTGTCTTAAAAAAAAAAAGAGAAGTTCGAATGTTAATGACTCTTTTCAAAGTTCAATGAACTTTCAGACAATTGAACTCCTTCTGATGGTTTCTATTGTAAACACGTTTCGGCTGATTCATTTTACGGCCTTCATCAGGCGCAATATCTGAATGTGATGAAGGTGAACAGAATTTTCCAATGGTAGCTATGTTACAATGTAGGATTCAGATAATGTCAATTTTTTCCTCTTTCTTTATTCAGCTTGGATTCCAATACCTCGTCCCTGTTGAGTAGTGGAAGCTACATAGAGTTGAACTCTGCACTTGTCAGTCAATATGTTGGCATGGACTAACTCCTTGATTTTCCTCAGTTTCCAACCATGTCCTCTGTATATTATACAAATTTCCTTCCTGGGATGTGTTCGCCATTTTTCACCGAGTATGGTCAGCCATTCCAGATCTTTCTTTGATCATACCCCTTTTATGCTCATCAAGTCGAACCTTAAGAGGCCTGCCATTTACTACAATATAAACCTCTTTGCATTCATACAGGATAACATAAGTACAGATACTGGTCAGATTTTTCTCTCATGGAGGACTCACTTTAGTGAGCAAATTTTGAATGGTATTAGAACTGCTATAAACGACCTTGATGTTTTGGGTTTCACAAGCTTTCTGTATCTTCTCTGCTGTACATATAACATAAGGGATGGAGATGGTAGGTGTGAAAGAGGAGGAGTTTTCAGAAACTTTAGTTGTCCTCCTACTACCCCTTACACCTAAAAAAGGCCACAAAATGAATCGGCAGAAACGTCATGTTTACAACACAAACAACGAAATGAAAACGAGTTCAATCATCCCCCAAACTCTTTGAATGTTATTGACACCTCAAAACTATAAACACTATCTTCTCAAAGTTATTAACAACAGTTGTTGATATGTGTAACTAGTACATTCTGATTTTTACTGTATCGGTCAATGTGTGAGTTTTAAGCATATTGCAAAAAATGAATTATCTATAGCATTCTATTGCCTTCTTAGTTTTCAACCCTTTAAGCATTGACCCTCCCACAAGTATGATTCCCATACACTGACACTCAGGTGCTTTTAGAAGTATGAACTGCAATTGTAATTAGATTATACAAAATATCATATGTAAATCTTACAAGGATATATAAATATGTAGTTTTGTGAAGGTCTATAAATTCAGTTTGAAAAATGAGAGTAGCATGAAACAAGAAACTTATTGTTTCTGACATCTGGATTGAATAAACTATATATATATATATGTATAATAATTGTAGAATTAACTGAATAACAAATCGAACAACCAACCACATGAATGAATAATGAAAATGAGTACCATGCAGATCTTGAACCCACGCACACCTGGAAGCAGACTTAATATGACTGCTCTACTAGCAAAGCTTTTGGTAAAAAGAGTTAAAAACAGTGCTCTTGAATTATTTCTCTACATACTGTCGGCAAGATGGGAACACACACACATATATATATATATATATATATATATATATATATATGTATGTGTGTAAATATTCATGTCTACGATCACAGAGTGGTTTAAGAGCGCTATTTTGAAATTCTGCTTAACCAAAGCTGTTAGCTTGGTCAGAAGAGCAGAGTCACATTTTGACTACTTCCTGACGGGCGTGGGTTCAAGTACTGCATAAAACTCTTTCTTCATTCATTTACAGGGTCAGCTGTTCGATTTGCTACTCAATTAGCTCCAGTGCCAGACAAAATATGTATCCCTATAAAGTTTCTCTATGATTATCTCATATATATATATATATATATATATATATATATATATATATATATATATATATATATCATTAGACTGGATAGTTTATGCCTGATAGAATGTGATAATTGTAGGACATTTTATTTCATCAAACTGCAAATCCATGACCCTGAACTCTGGCACAATTTCTCATGTATATTCTATTTAACATAATGATTTACTAAGCTTAGCTTAGTCTGGCACAAGGTCAATTTAGTGGATGGCGATTGAACTTGTGCTTGTGAGAGAAACTGGTTATTTTTATCTTTACCATATTAGAAACTGTCCAGCAAGTTAACACAGGCTTCTTTAGTTGTTAAGTGATTCTGGCTATCTATCTATCTATGTGTCATGCATACAGGTCACACCAATGAAGTTCAAAAACTGAAAATAAAAGTTTTTACTCTTTATTATGTTTGAAAAATATTTTTTTTTATCAGTCTCTCTCTACTTAAAAAAAGTTTTCCGGGGGGATCAATTTATAGTGTAAGTATATGCTAAATCAGTACTTTAATATGTGTCTGGCAGCATTCACACTTATTTTGAGACTTTGTGGACATGGCATGTGTTGTATCTTGCTTTTAAAAAGCGAGAGTTATTTTTTTTCTCTTTCCTAACGTTTTTAATTCGTCGTTTCATTTTTTTGTAGTAATTGTGTAATAATCATATTTATTCTTATAGTTTTTTTTACTGTTTTTGAAATGTTTACATAATGTCTCCTCTGTGGATTTTTAGTTCTGAACACGTTTCGTTGCTCTTCTCTGGATATTTTCCAATCTAATTTTATGTTGTTTTTGCAATGAGGGGACTATCCTTGAACTGCATATCATCATCATCATCACCATCACCACCACCACTAATCTTTCATCATCCATTGTTGGACATAGACCTTCCTCAAGATTTACCAGATCATTTAACCAATACTTTCTGAATTTGGATAGTTTGTCACTCCATCTTGTATTCTACTGGCCTCAGCTTTGCATGTGATCCCTTGGGATCCATGTTGTGTGTAATGATGTCCACCAGTTGTTTGCCATTTAAGTTTTCTAATGGGTTCTATGATATCTCAGAATCCTGTTTTTTCCCTGATATAGTGTGCTGTTTCGTGATCTCTCCATGTAAAGTTGAGCGCTCTTTGATATGATCATTGCATGGTTCTCAGTTTGTAGGTCAGTCTCTTGATTGGGTTCCATGTTTCAGCTCAATAAGTGACTATCAGGAGGGGGCATGGGTTGCAAATTCTAATTGGGGTCTTATATATGTTGTATGTAGAACTTTGAACGCTTAAGGAAATCAAATCTGCTTTTTATTATTCTATTCTTACAGCTTATTTAGCAATTTTTGATATATGGTTATGGATTTGGAGTTTTGATGTCATAATTATGCCTCAATTTTTTTCTTTTTCTGTAGTTTTTAGTTTTTCATTATTCATGAAAGTTTTTTCATTGTTCTCTCTTTCTATATGCATCGATTTACATTTGTCTGTATTGAAGTGTAGTTGCCATGTTTCAGACCAATTTTTTATTTCTTTTATATCTTTATCTAGTTTTATTGTATTTTCTTGATATTTTTGTGTCATCTGTAAATATACTACATTCATATAATATTGTTTTTGGTTAATCATTTATGTAAGATATAAAAAGTATCGGACTTGATACTGAACCTTACAGCAAACATTGTTTCCAATCAACTAAGCAATGATTCCTTCCTGTTGTAAAATCTATCCATGTTAGAATATTTCCTTTGGTGTTGCAGGATTTTAGTTGTATAATGGTCTGTTACTATACTAATATACTGTGTCCTAACCAAGAAATAAATAACGCTGATCTGGTTAACTCCAAAATTTATTAATAGTTCATTGACATTTCCAGATGGAAAAACAGATTTTCTATGATTTTCTTAATCTTTTCGTGCACGTCTGAACTTAATCTTGGATTCCCTCAGGTTACCATCATGATTTACGCTCTCTTCAATTCTTCTGAATCTCATTCGGGATGAATGCCAACTTCATTTTTTAACAGTTCTGAATCTATAAGTTGACGGTATGAGTGGCCAAGCGGTTAATGATATGGAGAATTGGAATCGTTGTGCTGAAACTCAAACTGAGGCTGAGATAGTTCACATTCCCTTAGCAATAATGCCCTTGGGAAAGGCATGTATCCATCTCTTCTTCCCCCCCCCTGCCAACACGCAATGAGTCAGAGTAGATGGTTAAGGCCTATCACCCCCATGGCTTATATTTATTTAGGGAAGGCCTATGTTCAACAACTGAATTTAGAGGCTGATGAAAAAAAAATGATATAAATGTCAGGTTAGTTGCTCAATAGAAACCATAACATGACTCACATTCTTTATCAGCATACCGTGTTGGGGGTGAACAATAAAATTTTTTCAAAGAGTGTGTTATATGCATAAGTTACTTCTTTTGCCCTTTGTTGGATTACTAAAATGCGTAAAAAAACAAGCATGAGTGAGCACGAACTAGGGACTAAATTAACATAAACTCACATTGTGAAGTGACCCCCCCCCCACCACTAAAAATATGTCAAAGGGGAGAATTTAAAAAAAAACAAAAAAACATTTTTCATAGAAATAATGAGGAGTAAATGTTGAAATTTTCAGCCCCTAGCTTCATTGGTGCAGCCAGTATATATGATACATATATATTTACATAGCCAGCCAGACCAACTTGAAAACTGAAGAAAACTATTTTAACAGTTTTAGTTGACTTGTCCATAACCCAATGCTTTGCTTATGCTTATCAGTATACAACAGTAGGTTTGGCTGATGGCTGCTATTGATATAGTATCTTTGATTGACACAGAAGGATGGGAGAGGGGAGAAAAAAGTAGTTTTATAAGAGGGTAGGAGGAGACAAAGGAAAGTTAGTATTATAAGTCAAGCAGTTCATTGATGGGACAGGAAGGGGTAGGCAAGAAAATAAAAGTTAGTTAGTTTGATAAGAGGGTAGGAAGAGAGAGGAGAGTAAAAAGAGTTTGATAGTTTAGTAAGGGGTTTGGAAACTAGCTGTTATATTAAGAAAGGACATTTTTCTTGTTAAATGAAAATTCCCCACTAAATAGGTTTTTAGTGAGGGGGCTCAATTCACAACCATCATCATCATCATCATCATCATCATCATCACCTCCTCTCCTCAAACTCTCCTTGATGGTTGAGTGAAATCATACATATAGCATATAATAAGCTTGTGTGTGTGTGTTAATTGTTTCTTCCTAAATGGTGCCTTGTCAGAGGTACTGAATTAAGTTACCTCTAAAATGCACTACCTCGAATTATGCAAAAAATAAACCCAGGTGATCATATGATTTCCTTTTTTTGAGAAAGTTTGTGTTTAATTTAATTTCCTCTTCCCAAATGGTACTTTATAGCCAGAGGTATTGAATTATCATACTCCTAAAATGTGCTAACTTGACGGTTGCATTAGGCACGGAACTATTATAAATGTTGTGGAAAGCCATTTCATTTCTGAAATGAAATGGCTTGTCAAAGGATACCCAATAGTGTTTGAATGCTGAATATGCCTTAATTAACAACAATTCTTGGCCATTTAGAGCTACTGTTCAGCCTGAGAAAGACTAGCCATTCTTCTAGTACAAGCCTTCCCCATTACAATGCTGCTTGTTATAGCACAGTTTGCGTTATAATGCAAATGGATGGTGGACCACAATATATAAATCTAGTTCCAAAATAGATCTAACTCTGTAAAGCAAAACCTTATTGCTTGATTATAACACGGATGGTTTTCTTCGATCCCAACACCCTTGTTATAATGGAGAACGCCTGTACTACAATATGAGACATAAAGTCTGACCTACACAAATGCATTTGAAGACAACTATAAAGATGAGTAAAGATCACTCAAGATATAAACGCATAAACTTGGGATTTTTATTAAACCCTCTCCCATAAAGTATCAAAAGGGCTACTCACAGTTTGGATAAATTCCAAAAAAAACCCTGATCTAATACCAGGACTGCATTTTTTTTCTATTATTTATCTATGGCATGTGCTTGTGTGTATCCAGCTGTGGAATGTTGCCAATATGGCCATCAAATATATAACAGGTCTGGTTAGTCACTCAATAGAAACTGTCTTCTGGCAGTATGCCATGTTGAAAGGGATCAATTGAAAATTGGGGAAAAGTTCCATAATGAACTATGCATAAGTTACTTCTGTTGCCTTTTTTGGGGCAATGATCACTAAAAAGTCTGAATTCAAAAAAAAAAACGGATGCAAAATAGGGACAAATTTAGCATAAACTTACATTGCAAAAAGCCCCCCCCTAAAATGAAGAGCTATTTTTCATTGACACAATTTGGAGTAGAAGTTGAAATTTTCATCCCTCTCGCTCCATTTTTGCGGCCTGTATTCGTGATATATATATATATATATATATATATATATATATATATATATATATATGTCTACCCACTTAAAAACCGAGATGACAGTTTTGATTTACTGTTTCTCGCAAAGGCTGCGTTTTTAACGCTTATTGTATCAATAGTAGCCATCAGCCTCTCTACCTTCCTACTCTCTTAGTAAAATACAAAACTTTCTTTTCTCCCTTTCCCTTCTAATCCTCTTATTATCATTTTCTCCTCTATCCCATCCTTCCATGTCTGTCACACATATTATCAGTAGCAGTCATCAGCTGAGCCTATTGTCCTTACACTTGTTATAAATGTCAGCAGATCTATGGATCTTGGTCTCATACAGAGGTTGACACACTTTTTCGAGGCGGGACGGAAGGAATAGAATTGTTTTTAGGTCTTGAAGGCCAAGGCAAATGAAAATAAAACAATGATCGTACAAGATTATGGAAACAACTTACAAACTGTTCAAGTATTTTTTGTTTTAAAACATTGATTCATTTGAGGTCACAGTAAAAATGAGAATTTTGCACTATTTTACAATACTGAATTTTATTGTTTGCTCATGGAAGATATACACGGAAAACAAAGATTTTTGTATGAAACACCATATATTCAATAAAACTGGTGGACTGGAGGAAATTAAGTAGTTTCCCAACCTCTGGGTTAGTACTGTAATACAAGGTGCAACCCAAAAGTTCCTGTAATTACCTACCCTTGCTACTCGTTTCCACCGTGGCCTTTAAAGTAGTCCTTTTAGGCATGCATACAGCAGTCTCAGTGATTTTTCCATGATTCCATTCATCCCTTGATGGCTTTAAACATCATGGTCTTGAGTACCTCTCGTGATTCTTCCTGGATCTCCTCTCCTCAACCGAGTCAAATGACACCCTTTCATTTAGAATTTTCTCCTTGAGAAACAGGGAAATGTCGCAGCAGACAAGGGGAGAATAGGGGGATGACTACCGTGTTGTCGGAAACCAGGAACTGTCGGACAAGTAATTGTTCTCATCACAAATGTGTTTGATAAAATGCATTGAATGTGCTCGTTCAACAGTTCTACAATATCACAAACATTGTAGATAGTTCATCTACAATCTGCAAGGATAGCCTGATGCTTTTTTCTGATATTTTCTGCTGTTGTGCTTGTCAATGGTTGTCTGGAATGGTCATCGTCTTTGACGGATATTTATCCTTCCTTGAAACGCTTGTACCGAAAAAAAACATTCTGCTTTTGGACATGGCATTATCTCCAAAGACTTCCGGAAGAAACTGATGAGTTTCTACTGCCAATTTGTTGATCTTGATGCAGAAATGGATGCGGGCTCTTTGCTTCATGAGATCAGCCATTGTGAAAAATGCCAAAGCACCCACAAAGGAAAAATTAGCATAACTTGGCAACTTATCCACTCATCTCCACAGCCAGTGACACACTGATGCACAAAGGGTGCTACTAGCCTTTTATGTGGCACCTTGTAAAAGAATTAAGATGTATCATAATAATCAAATATTGTTAACCATGAAATTCATGTCTAGTTTTTATGATTTTTGAAAACTAATCTGCTGGACATGATTCTTTGTAAAACCATTATTACTTGGCTTTGGTTAAACTCATTCCAGATAGATTATTGATAGATAGAACGTGTTTGTAAATGAAGGTTTGGACTAATTGTTGATGGAAGAACAACTTGTTGTAAAATAGAAATATCTCTGCCAACGCTGTTGAAAGAAGTCTACATATTCACTCATATTTGTCTGACTGTCCACACAATATCTTTGAAAGTTTTCTGCGAATTCTTATGACAATTTTGTAGAAGAGTGGGCCATGGGCTAAGGAAAAATTTATTCAATTTTGGAGCAGATCCCAACACTTTTTTTGATTGAAATATATTTTTTTCTATATTCAAGACAATAGTATGAAATATGGAAAGTCAAAACAGATGGATCAAGGAATTTTCACAGATACCCACCCCCTGTATCGTAGGAATATATAAACTAATTTTTAAAAAGTTTTTGGTTGGTGTAAGGCATTGGAAGGGGTACATGCTCTCTGAGTGCTTTTTAGTTCTTTGAGGATCAATAGGTTTGGAAGCAGAGAAAGAAGAATAAAAAAAGTAAGCAAGATAAAACAGGTGTGGTTAGTCATGTAAAAGAAACTATCATGTGACCTATGTTCTTTGGCAGCATGCAGTGTTGAGGGTGATCAATTAAAAAAATTAGAAGAAGGGGTGATCAATCAGTTTGTTACTTCTCTTGCCTCTTGTTGGGCCGTGAGCATTTAAAAAGTCTGAATTTTTAAAGAAATAAGCATCAACACAAACTAGGTATTGATTTAGCTTAAACTTGTATTGCAAATTGACCCATCCCCTCTCCACTAAAAATCTGTTTAGGAAGGGGATTTAAAAAACAAAGGACGATTTTTTGTTAAGGAGTGGATGTTGAAATTTTCAGCCCTCTTGCGTGATACGTACATATATACATAGCCAGCCAGACCCACTTCGAAACATGCAAAAACCATGATTGCAATTTTGGTGACAGTTTTGGTTGACGGTTTTTAATGAGGATAGAGAATGAGTGGGAGAGAAAAATATGGTTTATATGATGCAAGTGGACCCAAGGGAAGGAAGTGGAAGAAAAAAATGTAACATGTGCAAACTCCATCTCAGCTAAGCAGTCCCTTGTGATTCCAATGTACAAACACAAAAACTACAAGTTTTAAAGCCAAGAGTTTCCTTCGGGCAAATGATATTGTATTTTGGAAATAATAGAGAACATAAAATTTAATACTTATATCATCACCCCCAAATTATGCATGTATGTGTATACACATTTTGTAACCAGTGCGCAAAGGGAACTAATTTGTGCAAAAATCTCAATTATCTAAAATAAGTGTTTCTCTGAATTTTTGAGATGAGGTATTATTATTATTTGTATCATTATTCGGACTATCTTCATAATGGTTGTTTTCCATACATTAGCACCGGTTGTCCACATGGACACATAGCGTAGTGGTTAGAGAATCAGACAGAATTACTGCAAGTAATCTCATGGTTCTAGGTTCAATCCCAGTGTAAGACAATAATAATTCGAAAATACTACTACTTATAAGAGTGCAGTCTATATATCCCCGTTGGTTAAATCAAGGGTTCCGTTTGTTACTTTCCCCACACCTACCAGATGAAGGCTGTAGGGTACAATGGCTGAAACGTTGTATGAAAAACAACCAAGATGAGGATAGTCCGAATAATAATAGAAATACCTAAAATAAAGTAGTAATTATATTTATACTTTCCAACAGCATAAATGATTGTGGTCAGTGAATTGATGGGTGTTATTGTTATTGCTATATTTCGACATTTTGTCAAAAAGAAATAAAATGTACTCACAGTCAATAACTGAACAACTGTAGCATCAGAATTTGAAGTCGAGTACAAAATGATTCCATCAAAGAATGAATATGGTCAAAATAATTTCTATTTCTGGCGTCACTCGTGTTTTGTGCTTGATCTCAAATATCACAAAGATCTCAAATAAAGTAAAGAAAAAATATTCTGGAAAACCTAGATGTTATTGATAAACCTGTCAGAATAAGGCTCCCAAAAAGGACAAACACACTTTTTTTTTTAAAATTTCAAAATCAATGAAACATTTTTTCGGAAGGGGTTAGTTGAGTGCTGAAGTCAATTTTCAAGTTTTTAGGCAAAACAGTTGGACCAGAAGTGCTGGAACCCGCTAACTAACAAACAAACATATAAACAAACATACAAACACATGTGCATATAAGAAAAGGATAGAACCTTTAGCATCTTTGATGGCTACGGTCGTTCAACTCATTGATGTTTTATTGAACAAGAGATTGATGGAAGAAGTTCAATGTATAAAATCTTGACTAGATACATTACTTTGTAGAAATCCATCATACTTGTTCTATACTGAACTATGCCAATACAGTTTTATAAGCCTTGAGAGATAGACTGTGCCAAAATTATCTTACATTCAGTATGCATATACTTTTGTCAAAGTAAAAAAAATAAATGGGCATAAGATAAGATTTTTGTGCATGTGTTTGACAAGTCTTTAAGGAATGTCAGAGATTTATTATTAAAACATTAGTTCCTACTTGATCAGGGGTCAATACCAAATTCATGAATTTCTGATACTTTGAGAAAGAAAAGATAAACATTCAGAACCACTATAGTATAGCATCTAGACTTTGAGGGTCAACTCCAAATCAAATATGATTCATCATCATCATCATTATCATCATCATCATCAGCCTTTTAGCGTCTGTCATTGGACATAGACCTTCCCCAAGGTTTGCAAAACTTCTCAATCATTAATGTCGTGGAGCCAATACTTGCTGAACTTCTCTAGTTAGTCACACCCACTTATTTTTTGCTGGCCACTGTTTTGCAAATGATCTGTGGGGATCAAAATTGTGAGTCGTGATGTCCAGCAGTTGTCTGACTTTCTGGCAACATAGCCAACCCATTGCCATTTGAGGTTTTATAATTGGTCTGATATCTTTATTTTCTCTCCACATGATGTTGAGCATGATTATTTCCTATGCATGTTGCATGTGGGGGCTTTCATTAAATGAAACTTTCAGGGGAAGACAAACTTCAATGCATACTTGTATGTAAAGGATCCAATTCCTTAGTTTCATGCTAAGAAACAAAGTAATTCCATTGGATAACATCAAGTTTACATTGGTGTGGGCATAAGAATGCATTAATTTTATTGTTATCAGTGACGCTGAAATCAGTTACTAAATATATTTCAAGGCATTAATAGAAGGGATATGTGAGATAAATGAGTAGAGCTATTATGGTAAAGAATTTGGCAGGTACTCAGTCTGAGATTATCAACAATTTAGGTGTGGGTATGTTTTTAGGGAAACATTGAAACTATTTATTTCAAGGTGAGAAGAATAAAAAGGTGTTTAAAGAAAGCTATTAACAATAGGGTTACATGACTGAATCTGACAAAATTAGACAGATTTCTTGCAATCTCAATTAGTTGAGAAATGGTTATAATTTTATAAGTCAATGAAGTTTTGGAAAACATTACTGGTGAAATCTGTCTGGAGAGTATCCAGCTATTTTAAATATCTCAAGGACCAGTTGCGCAGCCGAGTGTGACCAGGCAACCAATCAGAGGGGATCTTACGGTACATTGTGTGAATCTGTATACTGGGTCATCGTCACATTCATAATCACAGATCCTGCCCATTTTTTATACGTCGTGAATGATGTTTTCGAAAAGAATTGCATCAGACAGGTCAGTCAGCACCCCTTACAGTCTAGATTTAGCTCCCTGCAGCTCCTGGCTTTCTTACATTGAAAGGAAGGAGATTTCAGACCATGGACAAGTTTAAGGAGATTGCAATAAGCCAGCTGATGTGGTCCTGAAAAAGGACTTTGCAAACTTTTTTGGAAAGGTCCCAAGGGGGTTACTTTGAAGTGGACTAAGGCTTCATTGCTATAGGTATACTATTTTATTCATACTATTGAATAGCTGAATATTTTTCAGCCAAAACTGATATATGAGTAAGATAGTTACAGGCGTTATTGAAAAAACAAAAATATCTCGAATTCACTTTGGCAGCCTGTATCTTGAAAATTAGCTGAACCTCCCAAAAAACCCAGCATGCGTAAAGAATTGTTGAAGAAATATATTTATATATCTTCAAGCATGTATATTAAAATTCCCATGATTAACAGATACATATTAAACAGAAACAATTACACACCTATTTATATTTACATTTATATCTATCTCTATATATTTTTATGACATTGAATAAAATATATATATATAAAAATTTTTCCAGCTCTACTCTAAAACAGCTTAACTCCATGAGAAAAATGTTGTATGTATCGAGCACTTTATAAAATAAATCCATTGCATTTCAGAAGTGGCTTTATATTATTGATATATTATTATATTATGTTATACTGTAAGCCTGATTTGTACCACATATACAGTATGTATATATATATATATATATATATATATATATATATATATATATATATATATATATATATATATATATATATAATTATTAATGTGTCTTCTGTTGGATTATATATCCATACCTTAATATACATGAATATAATGATGAAGAAAGGATTTGCTACCCAAACATGCTTATGTGTCTCTCCTGTTTTAGCTTCTTCAGGCAAATGATTTGGTTTATTTTAGATTTCTATTTAGGACATTGGGGGACCAATCACCAAACAAGAGAGGAAAAAAGATCTGTAGGTAGAATCAAAGGAGGAAACTTCAAGTAAGAAAAATAGACTCCCCCCCCAAAAAAAAGATCTGTCCCGAATAGGAATATAAAATAAACCAAATTATTCACCAGGTGAAGCCAAAATAAGGCTGAAACATAAACATGTTTGTGTAGCAAATCCTTCCTCCATTATATTGTAAGCTCTACTCTAAATCAACTTAATGTTTAATGTTGAATGTATTGAGCACTTGATGAAATAAACCCATCACACATCAGATATTGTATTATATTTTATTATATTGTATATCTGATTTGTATTGTATATATATATATATATATATATATATATATATATATATATATATATATACATACACACATCAGATATTGTATTATATCTTAACATATTGTATACCTGATTTGTATTGTGTATATATATATATATTTATGCGCACACACACTTTATACATATATATATATATATACATATATATATGATAATAATTGATGATTGAGTATATATCTATATGTATACATATGCTCAATATTGAGGATGTAAATAGGTGTACATAGAAAATTCAGTGCTTTGCAGTGACTCTGAGTTTCAGTCTTATGATTGCCTTCACTTGTATGAAATTCATTCAATACTAAGAACTGAATTTTCTATCTACACTGACATATATACATGCACACACTGACACACTTTATATATATATATATATATATATATATATAGTTACTACTTCTTTCCTGTTGTGTTATCTATGAATGAATGGGGATAGAGCATATGTAATTAGGTATACATAAAAAATCCAGTTCTTTGCTGTAACTCCAAGTTTCTATTTGATGATTGCTCCTACTTGCATGGAACAAAGCACTGAATTTTCTATGTACAACTATATTTATATATATATATATATATATATATATATATATATATATATAGGCATGCACATACTCACACACACACACACTTAGTATGCCAGCAGACTAAGCCTGTCCAATGACTGCATGAAGAGATAATTTGAGGAAAAAATAAGCTTTTAGTAACTTGGATCTAATGAACCACATAGACATGAGCATTAATATCATTATAGATGTCTGTTCAACAATGCACATTTAGTTATTTATTTATGTAATGTGTGTATATGTATGTATGAGTGTACAAGTTTTGTGCGTACTGCTTTTTTGTGTTTTTATATTTTGTCTTCATTGATGAAATTTGAGTTTCCTGTTGTTCGATTCTTCTTCGATTCTTCTTCCATGAAAAGAAGAAAATGAACTACAAAAATATTTTTCTTCGTAGTCTTATGTTTTGGTTTTGTGTTAGTTGAAACTTTCAATGAAATTAAGTTTTCTTTGGAAAGATGTTGATATGCAAGCTTATGAACAAATAAAAACAAAAATACTAAATTTTCAATTGATTATGCCATTGTTTGAACAATATAAAATAAAATCACCAATGATAAATATTGCTTATCCAGTTATAAGATACCATACCATGAAGACTGCCAGAAGCTATACCCTTTGATGGCTAAATATGGCTAGATTCTTTATTTCCAGTTAACTTGATAGCTTAAAATTTTATGCACACTTCAAATAACATTGCTGTTCTTGCTATAAGACACCATTCATCAAATCCAAGATATCGTTCTTAAAATAGAGCCAAGAATGAGGTATTAAAAAAATAAATATGAGTCATGGTTGACCTACAGCTCTACATTGCATCGTACATTCCAATGAAATACTTTCTAGGGATTCAGTTATCGATGAAGAACCTATAGATCATCAAACTATTTCAATCTTCACAAAAGACTAAGAAAAGCTAACTGGGAGTCTGGAAAACACTGCTTTTGATATCTGATCAATATGCTGTTTGAAAATAAAAGTTTAAAAAAATTCAATAATGGCTTCTAATTTCATTATTGTGTTAATACCTGATTATTAATAAGTTTTATAATTATACTTTTGGGAGCTTCTATAGAAATTTTTTAAGCATACATATATACATTTTTAACTAAAAGATTAGAAAATGTATTATGCCATCAAGGTGGATTGTAATCAGCCATCAAGGTGGATATCATCATATTATGGCATTTTAGCACCATCTAAGCAAAGATTACCAAAATATTCAGGAAACTAGGAAACACTTCAAAAACCCATACCTTTGACAATGCCATAAGCCAACAAAAAACTGAATGAAAATGAAAAAATCAAGAGACAGAACTTTAAAACGAGTATTATTACCATCATTTAAAATCTAAATTCACCATTTTATTAACTTTTTGTTCTTAACCTCTTTTCCAGTAAAATGATAAAAAATACCTTTTGATCAGAAAAAAAAATCTCAGATCTGCCTGCCGCACAATCTCATTGAAATTCTTTGAGAAACACTTAGAGATATTGTATGGACAGACAGGAGAACTGACAGTCAGAAGTGGATACGTATACATCTTCCAACTTCATTTGCAGATGTAAAATAAAATGAATGTATTGAATATTTAAAACTGCTGAAAGATTCAAATCAATCAAAGTGTTTGATTCAATTATTCAATTGATAAATGCAAATTTAATTAGAATAGGTTTGGTTAGTCACTCCTGAGAAACTGTCATGTGATCAACGTTTTCTGGCAGCATGTGGTGTTGGGGGTGATTGATTGAATAAATTAGAAAAAGGGATCATCAATAAATGAACCACTTTTCCCACCTTTTGTTGCCCAGTGATTCCCCCCTCCAAAAAAAGTCTGGATTTTCAAAAAACAAGCATGAATGCTGCTTGACATAAACTTAGATTATAAATAGTGACAGATATATGCATACATACATACATACATACATACATAGCCAGTCTGTCAATTTAAGTTTCTTCAGTTTTCAAGTTGGTCCAGCTGGCTGGGTATGTATGTATCATGTGTAGAGGCTGCACGTATGAATTTTTTCTGTTCTTTTAAATCCTCACCCATAATAGGTTTTTAGTAGGGAGGTTTAATTTGCAATGTAAAGTTATGCTAAATTGAGAGATGTAACTTATCCATTGTTCACCTCTTTTTCCAATTTTTGATTGAGACAGTGCTGTATTCATACTAATGAACGATTTTAGCATAAAGGGATATTATAATTTACCCACCCACCCACACCCACACTATTTTAAAGAAGAATAAAAAAAAAAAAAAAGACATAATAAGGAGTAAATGTTTAAATTTTCTGCCCTCTCATTCCATTGGTACAGCCCATACATGTGACTCATATACAGATAGCCAGCCAGTCAATCAGACTCACTTGAAAACTCAAGAAATCTATGGTGACAGTTCTGGTTTACAGTTTTTAAAAAAGGAAGGAAAGAAAAAGTTGATCAGCAAATGACAGGAATGAAAAGTGGAAATAACATGCTTGAAAGTCAGACCATAGATCCACCAATTCTTTTATTGTATTATTGTATGTTTCCCATTTCAACTTATTTATGAGTAGCGACTGTATGCAATTAGCAAACTTTAGCAAAACAATTTGATCCAAGTTGGGCTTTAGAAATGGGAGTGGATTTGATATCAGTTTTTGTGTAAGTCACTGTTATTCATGCATAATGTTAATGGTTTTTGTCGCGTACAAAAATAAGTCAAAACTCAATTGTCAGAGTTTGACAATATAAGTATTACTCATTCCATTGAATATTTCAATTTCTGACATTCAGATACAACCAGAAACATTTAGATTGATAATGCTGAGCAAGGGACATAACAAACAATTTGGATTGTCAGTCAGTAACAGAGATCGTAGCTCTATAAGGTAGTGGATCTCAGAGAGGAAATGCAAGGAAACAAAGATGGAAGGAAGGAAGAAAGGAGAGAGAGAAAAAAACACAGAAAGAGTCTAGGGAGAGATCGGGGTAGGTTTATATATATATATATATATATATATATATATATATATAAAGAGAGAGAGAGAGAGAGAGATTGGGGTAGAATGATAGAGAGAGAGAGAGAGAGAGATTGGGGTAGAGTGATAGAGAGAAAGAAGACAAAGAAAGAGAGATTGGGGGCAGATTGACAGAGACAGAGAGATAGATTGGCAGAGACAGAGTGATTGGGGTAGATTGACGGTGAGAGAGAGAGAGAGAAAGATTGGGGCAGATTGACAGAGAAAGAGAAATTGGGTGTAGATTGACAGAGAGAGAGATAGAGAGATTGGAGTAGATTGACAGAGAAAGAGAGAGAGAGAGAGAGAGATGTTGACAGAGGGGTAGATTTGAAAGCAAAGGAGAGGACAGAGAGAGATGCACAACATTGAATTGTACATATGCAAGTCTCCTGTTTGATTAAGATGAACAGATCAGTGGCATTATGACAAATCAAAAGGCAAGAAAAGGCCAGCAGGAGTCTTTAAGCAGCCATTGCTCTCTGAAATGAAGATGGATATAAATAGATAAAATAATATATAGCAATGATGTCAGTCGTTGGAAGTAGACACTCTGATGTATGCCTGAAAAAGCCATGGACAAAAACATTAGACAACTGATCTGTCTGACATAGTTTCTCTCATTTGATTGAAGATATCTATTCTATAACCAAAGCTGGATTAAGCTTAATAGGAGCCTAAGGATCTGGTCAACTTGGGGAACCTCTATCCCAATGGATATATATACTGGTCAGAATAGACATTAAATAGAAATGTCTTTTGGAAAAAAGAGTGATCAATGAATAAGTTACTTCTCTCACCTTTTAGGGGCAGTGATCTCTTGAAAAATGGTGGGACACAAATTAGGGATGGCTTAAACAGGAAACTTCTTTGCAAATTAAACCACCATTACAAATCTACTTGTCAAGGCAGAGGGTTTTAAAAAAACAAATAACATTTTTTCCAGACATGATAAGGAATGAATGTTTAAATTTTCAGCCATACAGCTTCTTTGGTTCAGCCTGTATGCATGATACATAAATAGCTAGCCAGTCAGACCAGCTTTAAAAATGAGAGAAACCTATGTTAACAATTTTAGCTGATAGTTTGTAATATGTATATATATATATATATATATATATATATATATATATATATATAGTTCATAATGTTTTTAGTAATTTGTAAGATTTCAAAGAAGAAACAGGTTTTTTGTTTCATAATTACAATAACAAAACATATACTCGGTTGATGAAGAGTGCATAAGGCACAAAATATTGACATACACCAGGTAATTTTCCTATTGAATTTATTTTATGATCAGTGCAAGGATGATGATGATGATGATGATGGTGATCTACATGGATTAAAATTGGTTTGACAGCATTATATTAGGAAGACAATTTCGAAAACCGAAGATAATATCACAAATGAAAACTCTTTATTCAATCTGACATCTTTCATCTTTCATTAGATGCGCTAACTTCTTCAGAAATGCGCTGAGAATAGAAGTAGGTGTCTTCAGATATGACCAGAACAGCAGGTGGTATAATTAGAAAAACAAACGGATATTATACTATTTATATGTATATAAATATATATACAACTTGCCTGACTGTCAGTAACTGAACAACTGTAGCGTCAAAATTTGATCTTGTGTAAAAAAATTCCATCAATGAATAAATATGGTCAGAATGAATTCTATTTATGACTTCATTGATGTTTTCCATGGGAAAACATCTAAAATAGAACAAAAAACATCTAGAAATATCTAGATTCCAAAGAATCTTGATGTTATTGATAAAACTGTCATAATAAGGCCAAAATGATCGAAAACGATTTTTTTCCAAACACCAAAAAAAACATTTTTGGAATGATCTAATGGGGTACTATGCCAATTTTTACATCTGTAGACAAAACGGCATAGCCAAGAGCACTGGAACAAACGAACAAACACACACACACAGACATATGAAAAAGGATAGAACTCATCGTCATCTCTAATGACTACTGTTGTTCAATGTAATTCATTCTAAGCAATAACAATATAACTTATTCATCAAAATGTGTTTTTCTTTCATGAATTATCCACATACTCATTCGATGTTAAAGACCGCGCTTAAGAGTTGTGCACTGTTTTTAAAACTGAGTAGTTATACCATAAAAGAACCCAAATAAAAGTATTAAATTGATTGTTACTATTTATTCTAAAACACGGAATAAAAAATCAGCAAGACACAAAATATTTTTTTTTTAGGCCATGACCCACTCTGAGCCTCTTAAATCCACTCTGGGGCATGTTAGAGTCTGGGGTCCTGAGCCCTGTCTCTCAACTGCCACATGGTTATTACAACACTGTATCAAACTAAGAACTGTGGAACATGCATAGGAGCAGATCCTGCTTGACATCACATGTAGGGATCACATGACAGCACATTATATTAGTGAACAAACAGTTATCAGAGATATCATAAAATCCATAACAGAGCTCAAATGGCAACGGATAGCATGTTGCAAGAATGTCAGACAACAGCTGGAAATCACAACTCATAACATGGTTCCCCTGAGAATATATGTGAAATTGTGACCTGGCAAAAAATTAAGATGGTGGGATAATTTAGATGAGCTCAGATGGTATTGGCATCATGACGTTTAGGAGTGAGTGAACTGACAGCGACAACAGACTCTAATAGACATGATGATGACAACTCCTGGTTTCCTTGGTGACAAGATATTATCCCCAGATTAAGTAGCTTTTATGAAGGACTGCAAAGATGAGGTCATGGGCAGAGCCAGGTGGGTATGTCCAACTTCTTCATGACTGACCCTTGCAGTTCATGCAGAAATGAAGAGGAAACCAAGGAGCTAGGATGAGGCTAGTCTGGCAGGAAGACAATAAATTTTAAAATTTAAAAAATTCATGACACCTCACCAGAAGGTTACATTTTGACAAAACTCAGTTGTTGCAAACCAGTGTTGGCAATTTCCATGCTAAATATAGCAAATTTCTTGTTTCAACAG
The DNA here is from genome assembly GCA_963457665.1 of Thysanoteuthis rhombus. Classification (NCBI taxonomy): domain Eukaryota; kingdom Metazoa; phylum Mollusca; class Cephalopoda; order Oegopsida; family Thysanoteuthidae; genus Thysanoteuthis; species Thysanoteuthis major. The sequence goes on from OY735237.1 coordinate 6,734,096, forward strand.
GCAGCACTATTTTTAATATATTTTAGTACCATGTTTACAGCAATTTTAGTTGCTACTTTGCCATTTTTAGCCACTTAAATGGTCTTAAAATGGCTAACTATGTTTTCAGTACAATTAGGCGTTTTTGACATTTTTTTTGATTGATAAAGCGTGGAAAAAATTTTTGAGTTTGCAACGCTGCTGGTATCTACTTGCTGTCTATTCAGCAAAGACTCCAAATGTTTTAGGTCATCAAGACTTTAATATGATTTGCTTTGACTAAATCTTTATTATTTCTATTGATATTCAGACCATCCTCATCTTGGTTGTTTTTCATACAAATATAGAAATAATAATAACAATACCTCATCTAAAAAATTCCGAGATATATTAAATCTTTATTTTCTGCAATTAAAATGACAATATCTTCTATTCATTTGAAGAGCTTTCCAGAGTATTTTACTCCTTGTTTATGTTATACAGACAAGGTTTCAGATGATTCATTCTTGGCCTTCTTCATGTGTAATACGTAATATCCATTTTTCTGGTCTCTTTTGTTGGTAGTGTAAAGTGAAAAATGGTATCAAAGAAAAAATTTAAACATTAACAGCAACGCTTGTAAGATTAAGTTATAACACGTGCTGTACGGCTGATCCATAATTTTAACATGGAAATTTTCACTCTTCAGAGAAAGAAACCAGAAAAAGAGGTGCTCTTCCCTTACAGATATTATATACAGATTGTGTACCTCTTATCTGAAATGCCTGTGACCAGGAATGCTTCAGGTACTGGATTTCTTTAGATTTTGGAGAACAGTGATTGATGCATATAAGTCTGGTGGTGGCCATCTTTTTTTTTTTACTGGGACTTGTTTCGTCTTTCAACATTTGGGATTAAAATATAGTTGCATATTCCTAGAGAGTTAGATAAAGATGACAAAGTTTTCACTGTGGTCAGATTAAGTAAAATAAAGACTGATATTGGCCTCTTCTCTTGTCTTTAAATCATGTTTTGTCTTTCATCGTTTGTGATTTAAATAGAGTTGCATGTTTCTAGAGAGTTACACAAGGATGACCAAACTTTTACTGTAGTCAGAATAAGTTAAATAAAGACTCTGATATCGGCCTCCTCTCTTATCTTAGAGTCATGTTACAGTGAAATCAGGTGTGGAATTTTCCATTTGTGATGTAATGTTGGCTTTTAAAAAGTCTTTGATTTTGCATCATTTTGGTTTAAGGAGTTTCGGTTAAGGGATTACTCAACCTGTTATACATCTGAAGAAAACTGAAAAATGAATCAGACAAAACATCATGTGAACATAAACAATAAGATGGAGTTCAAAAATCAAAAAAAACTGTTGGAATATCGATGACCCTTCTCAAATTTATAGACAGTATCTTTATGATATTTTTTAATTTAGCATCTTTCAAGGATTTTTTTTGGACAATTCATTATTTGACTGTTTGGGCAGTTGGGTTGGTGAAACAATTCCAATGAAGTTTGAAAACGTATATGTATTCACAAGTGTATATCCATCTGTCTGTCTCCTAGCCTTACCGACAGTCTGTTTGCCCCAACAATGTCTTCGAAAATTCTCAATGAATTTCAATTAAATTCTGTATAAGGGTTGGCCCTGAGGGGATATAGAAGGATTGATAGAATTTGGGGGCAAATCCAGGAACTTGTTTATGATTGAGAGATATTTTTATTATTCTGCTGGAAAAGAGTTTTAAAAAAAACTGTTGATAAAAAGAGAAGATTTAAATTTCAAGGGATAGTAACTCAAAATTTGTACAAGTTGCTTTTCAAAATTTTGCTTTATGTCACTGATTGTTTTTACCAAAAAAGTCAAAAAGTGAAAATTGCATTCAGCATTTCTTTGGCAGCAAGCTGCTATAGAGATAGCATGTACCTTCTTCCTCTCTCTCCAGGAAGCCTGTCTCCAGTACCTTCCATAACCCCAACCTCTGATGACTCAGCCTATCATACCATCATCACTATTTTTTAGCTTATCAGAATGCTCCAAAATTTTCCCCCTATAAATTAATGCTAATGGCTTCTTTGCTCTAGCCATTTTGGCTTATGAAAAGTTTTCATACGAACATTATACCTTTGAATGAGGAGGGGCTTGCTTCTCCAAATAAAAGACTAAACAACCAAAATGGTCTGGTTAGTCAATCAATGGAAACAGTCAGATGACCAATGTCTTTTGGTAATATATATGCAGTGTTGGGGATGATCAATTAAAAATTGGAAGATAGGGGATCAATGAATTAGTTTATTTTCTCACCTTTTCATGGACAGTGATCACTAAAAAGTCTGGATTTTCAAAAAACAAGTTAAAGGACCAATTTAGAATAAACATACATTTCAAATTGAACCCAACTTTAAAAATTCATTTTGAGGGGGAATTTTCAAAAAACAAAAAGTATTTTATAATAATTTTCAGCCCTCTAGCTCCATCAGGGGGGCCTGTACGTGATACACATATAGAAAGCAAGCCTACCTGACCAACTTGAAACTAAAGAAACCTATGGTTTCGTGTTTTGGTTTCTAAAACTCAATAATTCTGAATGCATAGTTAGAGAATGAAAATGGAGAGAAATGAAAGATTTGTGAAGAGTGAACATGAATATTACAAAAAAGAAAGTATGACGAAAGCACCGATGATAATAGCTGAGAAGAATGCATGCAAATGATTGGTTTATATTTTAAGAAAGATTTTATTGATGATTATAATTTGATCCTTACATTCAATTTTACTACCTAATGCTCTCTCTCTTTTTTTTTTTAATACTTTTCTGTCTACGTATTAGGTGAAAAATTGTATTGGAACAAGAACTGTAAGTTCAACAATGTGTCTACCATCCATGGTAGCAGTAGTAACAGAAGAAGGAAAAGGAAGCTGATGAAGAGCAAGCAGTTTTTCTTTGAGTCAGATGATTCTCATACAAGTAAAATACTGCAATATGGAAATATTCTGCAGGTATCATTTTGATAAAAATAGAAAATGGCTATTTTTGGCATTTTTTGGCCTTTTTCAAGAACTATGATTTCAATGATGGGTCCACCATCCAAGGTAGTAGTAGTAATGGAGGGGGGGGCGGATGAAGAGCAAGTAGTCTTTCTCTGGGTCAATTGATTGTATATTGTAATATGGTAATATTCTACAAGTATTATTTTGATGAGATCAGTAACTGGCCATTTTTGACATTTTTTAGCTAGGTTTCAATCATGGCATCACTGGCAACTGGTAAAAAAATATATCAGAATAGATGTTATACCTTTTAATGAAATAACTTTTAATGACATCCGACCTCTTTCTTCCTTCTTATTTCTGTTTTTTAACATAATAGAGACTGAATAAGAGTCCAACCAACTGATAGACCGAAAGACTGACTGACTGGAGAGCGTCTTAGAATTTTGTATCTGATGCCTTCATATCTCTAGAAAAGCCCATTAGTCTATTTGAAAACTCAATTTTTTCTTTATATGAATTACATTACACTTCAGAGTGATTTGTTTTCAATTTTTGGGAGTCTTTAACTATCAAATTCATGAACTGCTCTTAAGCATTGTAGAACTCTTTTATAAATAGAATCTTAAAAAAGTGAAATTCTTTCAGTGAATTGAATTGAAAAACGTTTTTTGATTTACCTAAAAGTGCGAGGGAAGTAATATTGTTCAGAAGTTTTAAGATTTGTATTCATCACATGAATTTAAGAGTTAATTATAAAAAAGATTATTTAGAAAGAATAGAAAGTTATCATCTCTTATCTTTTCACTGGATTTCAACAGTAGATTGGAAGTTATATTTTCAGAATACTTATAAAAAACAGGTCTGGATTGTCACTCAATAGAAACTGTCTTGTGAACTATCTTTTTTGGCAGCTTACCTTGTTGGGGGGCATCAATCTGAAAAATTGCAAAAAGAGGTGATCCATGAATAAGTTACGACTTTCATCTTTTGTTGGACAGTGATTACTAAAAAGCCTGGATTTTCAGAAAACAAGCATGAACACTGCCGAACATAAATGGAGGGACTAATTTAACACAAACTTACATTGTAAATTGAATCCCCCCCCCCCCTTAGAAACTTGGTGGGTGGGGGTTGTAAAAAAAAGTTTTTTTGGAGGCACAATATCATCAGGAGATGAAGATCAAGAATGAAAAATTCCATTCAAACTTCTCAAATAAAAAATTCCCTTAAAGATGGTTTATGCTGAACAACTAAATACAATACAATAAATCCAAGATACATAAAACATAAACTACATAAAAAATAGAAAACAGATAACATAAACTACATCATCATATACTACATCAAACAATACAATTGAATTACATTATTTCAGAATAGAGGAGGAATTCTCAAGATAGGTTGCCTAATCAAGAGAGTCCCCCCATTTGAAGCAGCTGATCTAATTGAAAATACAGTAAAATGAAATAAAAACTAAATTTAGAAAAAACACCGGAAAATCAGATTGAAAACCTGATCGAAAAACCATTAGTATTGTTCAAGAAAGTATGCTTTCAGTTATGATCTGAATAAAGCAAATATATCTGTAACCTATATGTGAATTGGTGGCACAATAAAGAGGAAATGTTTTCAGCTGACTAACTCTATTTGTGTGGCCTGTATTCATAGCACATACATACATATATACATCACCAGTCTGGCAGAATCAAATAAAAACTGAAGAAACATATGTTGACAGTTGTGATTGACGGTTTCTAACATTTTCTCCCACGTGAAATTGTTCCAGTTATTACTTCTGCAGATGAAGTTGGACAAAGGTTTTTTATTTATCAATGTCTATCTGTCAATTTGTTAGTCTGTCTGTTTGTCCACACAATATCTCCAAAAGTTATCAATTAATTTCAATTTTGTGCAAAGGTGATTCATGGGCCAAGGAACAGCAGATTAAATTCAGAGGCAAATTCAGGATTCTTTGTTGCGATCGTGTTATTGCAAGATAAGACCATTTTTCGCCTCCTTCGATGTAATAACGTCATTGTAGTGATGTCATCATTGATAAATGTGATAAACTGCTTCATAGTTGTTTTTCAAACCATCGTGATATGTGCCTGATGAATTATTATCACAAGCTTTAGTCATGGCACGGTCTAGGATATATAAACTCATTGTTCAGTTATCAGTAACAATGGCATTATTAGAGGTATGCACTCTATGAGTGTAGTTGTCTGTTAGGGACCGGCAATCAGAACTGTCACCAAAATTATCAACGTAGGTTTCTTCAGTTTTAAAGTTGATATTACTACTGACCATGCTCGATGTTGCTTAACTTTTGTAGATAGCAATGTGATTTGACTGCAAGCAGTTATCAGAAACTGTTATCCAAAACTATCGATATTAACATAGGTTTCTCCAGTTTTCAAGTTGATCTGGCTGACTAGCTGGCTGGCTGGCTGGTTGGCTATGTATCAATTATGTGTACAGGTTGTACCAATGGAACAAGTGGGCTGTGAATTTTAATATTCATTCCTTATTATGTCTAGAATAAAACTATTGTTTTTGAAAATTCCTCCTCTAAATAGGTTTTATAGGGTTGGGGTTCAATTTACAATGTGACTTTATGCTGAATTAGTCCCTTAGTTTGTGTCCGTCAGTTTTCACGTATTTAAAAAAATTCAGTCGTCCTTGTCTAACAAAAGGCAACAGAAGTAACTTGACCATCGATCACCCCTTTTTTCCAATCTTCTATTTGATCACCTCGACACAGCATGCTATAAAAAAGATGTTGGTCTCATGACAGTTTCTATTGAGTGACCAACCAGACCTGTCCACTTTTATGTGACAATGGCATTGGTGGACACATACAATCTTTGAGAGCTTTGTGGTTGTTTATTTGATAATTATCTTTCGAGAAAGATTTAGTTTGGCTTATAATAAGCTCTGACCGCTCTTTTAAAAACTGATTTATGGCATTTATGGATTCCTTTTATTCAATGCTTTGCCATAAAATATATAAAAGATCATGTTTTTTTGTTGCAGCCGAAGAGGCTATTTTAAAAGCTATTGTCATCAGATTGTACACAGTTAAATTGCTCATGGGATTTTTAATTGCTCTATTGTGTTTGCTTTGTAATGGTCAATATTATCCAACTCTCCAAACATGTGATAATATTAAGTAGAGGTCTGGTTAGTTACTCAAGAGAAACTGTCACCTGACCATTGTCTTTTGGCAGCATGTTGGGGGTGATCAGTTAAAAAATTGGAAAAAGAGGTGATCAAGGAATAAATTATTTCTTCCACCTGTTATTGGGCTGTGATCACTAAAAAAGTTGGTATTTTCAAAAAGATAAGTATGAACACTGCTGGACACAAATTTGAAGGACCAATCTAATATAAACTTACATTGCAGATTGAATCATCCCCACCTCTACTGAAGACCTATGAGGGGGAGCATGTTAGTCTTCTCGCCTGTTGCTGGGCTGTGATTACTAAAAAAAGTCGGAATTAAAAAAAAAAAAGAAAAAGTATAAATACTGCCAGGCACAAATTAAGAGATTAATTTAGAATAAAATTACGTTGTAGATTGAACCACCCCCTAAAAACTGTTTTTAAATTTGAAAAAACAAAAAAAATCTTAATTCTAGTCATGATGAGAAGCCCTGTATGCGTGACACATGCATAGCCAGCAAGATTCACTTGAAGACCGAAGAAGCCCATGTTGACAGTTTTCAGTTTGTAATGTGAATTAAAAGTGGAGTCATGAGAGAATTGAAATAAAATTTATTAACTCTCTATCTATTAGGTGAACCTCTGTAGTCACCTATGGCACAAAGGTCCAAGGGATGCACTCCAAACTGAAAAGAATAGTTGTTAGAATACAACTGGGAGCATAAATTTCAAGTTTTTTCTGGGGTGTTTGGCATCCTCTTACTATTTGGGGTAGGAGTAACCGTGTTTCCTCACCACTAAAATATTTTATTTGAACAATTCTCTGATAAGAAAAAATAGCCAATACATGTCTAAATGCTCATTCCAAATGACCACAAAAAAGGCTCTGAAATTGGTTGAATTTCGAGAAAGATAAGCATCTCCCTTCCTGAAAACAGGGAGCCCTACATTCCTTAACTAATTTTTTTCAGCTTGATACCACCGTAGAATTGGAGTGATCCAAATTTAAGACTTTGAATTACCGTCCATTGATTGTCTGGAAAGTCAGAAGATGAGTTTTTTAAACTGTTGTTTTATATACAAGGGCAGTACTGAGGAGCATTTTTAGAAGGGGCTGGACTTTATGTTGCCATAATTGTCATGTAAACTAATTTTCAGTCCGTTAAGAAAACTACTGCATAAAATCATTTCTGTTACTTCCCTGCAGTGTTGCCTATTTAGATATTTTATATCTAAATTTAGATAATTCTGTGTGGCTAATTTGGATTTTTTTCATCTAAATTTAGATAATTCTAAGTGTTCTATCTATTTTCATCAGATTTTTTCAAGAACTATGCTTCAAACTTGACACTGCACTGACGTGTGTTCTGACAAATATATTTGGTGATTGTCAACTGTACATTTGATAGTTGTCAAGTAATTGCTACACATACACGCACAGTTCTTCAATTGTGGTTACATAGCTAACTAGTTCCCATATTTCAAATTTTCCTTGTCTTGGCTCGTTATATTTGTAATAGACATAGATGCAACAAGCACCAGAAGTGGTGTTACTCACGTCACCATTCTTGCTTACAGCATTTGATATTCCCAAGCAATCACCCATCTTAGAACTGACCATGCTCAATGCTGCTTAACTTTGTTGATTACAATGTAACTTGGCTGCATTGAAATCATCAACCAAAACTATCAACATCAACATAGGTTTCTCCAGTTTTTAAGTTGATCATGTATTGATCATGCACATAGGCCGTACCTGTAAATTCAAAAATCTACTCATTATATCTAAAAACAGTTTTTTTTTTAAATTTCCCTGCGTAAATAGGTTTTGTGGGGTTGGGATAGAATTTGCAATGTGAATTTATGCTAAATTGATCCCTTAGTTTGTGTCCTGCAGCATTCACACTTGTTTTTTGAAAATTTGGACATTTTAGTGATCATTGCTGAGCAAAAGGTGAGAGAGGTAACTTGAACATAGGTCACACGATTTTCAATTATTTTTTTTGTTAATTAGGCAATTTCACCCATTTGGTGTCAGACACTAATATCCATTATTTATCATACATATACATATACTAAATATATTTGTACACATAAACTGCATATATATATATATATATATATATATATATATATATATATATCTTCAGAAATTGTAAGAATACAAAAAGAAAGAAATAGAAAACAGATTTTATCCACTGTAGATGTTTAATAAGTGCTTAATATTTAACACAGTAAATAGAGCTAATTATTTTTTGTTTTCATAATTACATTAACAAAACATATTTTCCAAGTTACTGATGATTGCACTCGGCATGAAATTTTAACATTCATCAGGTATATATCTTTGCGAATATTATTTTTATATATATACATATACATATATATAGTCAAGTTAGTTTCATACTAATCATTCATACTGGAGCTTACGCAGTAATAATAACATATCTGCATCAATACGTAGAGATATACATGAGAAATTCATTTTTTTCTCTCTTGCCTCTCACTGAACTCTTACATCCAATGACATTGGCAACAAAACATTTTCAACTTTCAACTAATATGATGCCAGAAGCAACTTTCTTTTCTTTTACTTCTTGTTGATTTTATGATGATAAAGTCTTTAATTACAATAACAAACATGAGTTTCTAAAGGTTGTGATCAAGATGTCTGGCTTGATTGGCCTCTAAGCGGTTGAAAATCATCGGTCAAATAGGTTCCAAGGCCGCTGAACGTCATGATGAACTGCGCAAGACCGCCTGGCTCTTCCGGCATATGTTGATAGCAATCATCCCTGGCAACACATTCTACATGACAGTAGGAACAGACAATGTTATCCATTAAAAAAAGGCCTGGTTAGTCACTCAAAAGAAACTGTCACATCAGCATGCCATGTTTAGGAGATCAATCAAAATATTTGAAGAGGGGCTGATCAAAGAATGAGTTACTTCTCTAGCCTTTTGTTAGGTGTTGATCACCAAAAAAGTCTGAATTTTCCAAAATACTAGCATGAATGCTGCCTGACACAAACTAAGGAACCAATATACCATGAAGTTACATTTCAAATTGAATCCCCCCACTAAAGACCTATTTAGGGAGGGGAATTTTTTTAAAAAAATTGTTTTTTTATCAACATAACAATAAGGAGTAATCGATCAAATTTTCAGTCTTCTAGGTGAGGCCTAGGTGCATGATACATACATAGCCAGCCACCCAAACCAACTTAAAAACTGAAGAACCCTGTTTGGCAGTTTTGGTTGCTGGTTTCTCATTGGATTGGAACCTGCGTGTATCTATTCTGTCACTATATATAAGAAGATGATAAATTAGTTTAGGTCAACGACCTATGATAGCTGATTAGAGGGGGAAAAAAACACTTTGTTTTTCTGTCTTTTCTTAGATGATTTAACCGAGTCAGATTTCATCCCCCTCTGATAAACAAGTTCATTACAAAAAGCAGTAGCCCCAATATCGCAGTTACAACTTGCTAACAACTTACACTACTAAAAGAGTTTTCCAGATAATTGAACTCTTCCTTGTTTTTTGTGTTGTTAACTAAACATTTCAACTGATATAAATAACACAAACATCAAAGAGATCAACTGTCTAAAAAACTCTTTAAATGACCCTCCTCAAAACTATAGACAGTAAGTTTACATAATGTTCTTCGATTCCATTTACAAGTAGGTATCCAGTTCAATCGGTTATTTTCTGATGGAACAACCAATTTTTTGATTCGATATGGACTAGTTCATTTCGACTCTTAGATACATATGAAAAAATTTTTGAATCAAAGAATAGAACTTCTAATCATAGTTATTTCCCATGCATATTAGCTTTTTTTATTGAAAAAAGATTTCAATTAACAAAAGGGTTCTAGTTTTTGAATTTCTATCCATTGATGAGTTCCATGAGTCATGAATCCAAGAGTTGATGCTGCAACTAGAATGTATTCATCTGTTGTTGCTTGCAGGGTGTTTGGTGGGTACAAGGAAGAGATATTTGGATTAGATTATTGAGTGTAGTGTAGAGTTAGGTATCTTCCTTGGGACCAGTGTGAAAGCTTATCCTTGTTTTCAAGAAATTGTAACAAAATTGCAAAAGAGAAGACTTTGTAAAAGTAAATACAGTTAAGTATCAAATTAGGTAAAAGCAAAAAGTCAGCAATGAAAAATGAATTTATGGAGCATTTGAGCCAAAACAAACATAATTTTGAAAACTAATTTACCTCATCATCAAAAAATGGATTTTGCATTGTATTTAAAAAATATTAGATACATTATGCAGCGCTGCATCTTTTATGTTCAACTACAATGAACCTGGATCATTCTTATCATCATCATCTATCTGTTATTTTTCATTGTTGGATTTAGACCTTCCCAAGGATTCACCAGACCACTCTATCTCAGGCATGGCAGAGCCAATACTTTCTGAACTTGTCAAGTTTGTCTTTCAATTTTGGATTCTGCTGGCCTTGGTTATACAAGTGATCTCTGGGGATTCATGTTGTGAAAAGTGTTGTCCAGTGGTTATTTGCCTTTCTTGCAGCATGACTAGCCCATTGCCATTTGAGTTTTTTAATGGTTTTTTTGATGTCTCGGATTCCTGTTTTTTCCCCTGATATACTGAGCTGTCGTGATCTCTCCATGTGAGGTTGAGCATGTGCATGTTGTATGGTTTCCAGTTTGAGGGGCTGTCTCTTGATTAGGTTCCATGTTTCAGCTCCATAGGTGACTACCGGGAGGAGGCATTGGTTGCATCTTCTAATTGGGGTCTTATGTATGTTGTATATAGTACTTTGGATACTTTAGGAAATCAATTCTGCTTTTTAGTATTCTAGTTATTTTTGCAGCTTCTTTAATAATTTTTGATACATGGTTATGGATCTAGAGTTTTGATGTCATAATTATGCCTCAATCTTTTTATTCTGTAGTTTTTTTTTACTTTCGGCAGATACATTAATTGTATACTCTTCTTTTCAGGACTAATGGGACTTTCTTGTTCTTGAAGGTTGAGCTTGCTCTGCAAAAGACTTACCATCCTAGAGAGATTTTTTGCTTGATTTCTTCTTTTGAGGATTTCATTGAGATTCATTTTCCGAGGTAGATGTAGTGGTTTACTTTATCCAGTTCTGTTTTCAATTTTGATTGTTGTGTGTTTGTTTCTGACGTGATTGCTGCACATGCATTCACAAAAATAAATAAATATGAGACCGCTCTATAATTGGCATTTAATAGTCATCCTCCTTGACATAATTAGCTGTTATTAGTTATCCATCTCATGGTTTATTTAACTAGATATAAAGCTGGAAAGCAGAATTCAGAATAATGACTACAGAAGCCATCTTATTTCTATTAATATTATTCGGACCATCCTCATCACATGGACACATAGCGTAGTGGTTACAGAACCAGACATATTACTGCAAGTAATCTGATGGTTCCAGGTTCAATCCCAGTGTGAGATGATAATAATACTACTAATGCTATTAGGGGAGTCAGTTAAAATAAAGGGCTCGGTTCGTTACTTCCCCACACCTACCAGATGATACCTGATGAAGGCTGTAGAGTACAACTGCCGAAACTTTGTATGAAAAACAACCAAGATCAGGATGGTCTGAATATTAATAGAAATAATAATAATACCTCATCTCAAAAATTCAGAGAGAAGCCATCTTGTTTAAACCAATATCACTTGATTGAACAACTGTAGACATCAAAGATTACAAAGGGTTATATCCTATTTTATATGTACATGCTTGTTAGTGTGTTCATGTGTTAGTTTCTTTTCTTGTTTGTTTATTCCTGAGCTCCGGGCCATACCGTTTTGTCTACAGACTTGAAAATTATTGTCAATACTCCATTATGCCCTTTGTAAATTTGTTAAAATTTATTAGTGGAAAAAGCATTTCCAACCTTTTGGGGGTCTTATTCTGATGGGTTTATTTATTTGAGTGGACTATGGTGGTCAGCATGTCTACCCCATATACAGAAGTTATTGGGTTTGAATCCTGGTATAAGAGAAGAGTGCGGAAAACTCTTCATTAGAACAAAATTCCTTGTGCACTCAGCTGCCAACTGAGTAAACCCTAAGCTATTTGATTGGGGTGGAAAAAAATTAGGAATGTTTTCAAGCTCTCCGGAGGGACTGTAATCTTGGAATTATACAGAAATGTGTCAAATTGCATGCATTATTTGTTTGTGTGTTCCAGGCCCTACTGTTTTGTCTACAGCTTTGAAAATTGGCATCAGTACTTCACGAGAAATGTTCTTTTGATTTTTGGAAAAAAAGCTTTTTGGGGGCCTTATTCTGATAGGTTTATCAATAACATTTAGATTATCCAGAAACTTGATGTTTTTTTTACTCTCTTTTAGATGTTTTTCTGAGGAAAAACCCACTGATGTCATATATAGAACTTTTTCTGATCATAATTAGTTTTTTTTAAATGACTTCAAATTTTGACGCTACTGTTGTTCGATTACTGACTGTAATGCCAAGTCTTGAATCAGTTTGAAATATTCAATGTTTGCATCGTCAGTTCAGAGAAGGTTTTAGAGAATGCCAACCAAAACTGTCACTAGGTTTCTTTTGTTTTTAAGTTGGTCTGGCTTGCTGGCTATGTATGTGTCGTGCATACAGGTTGCACCAATGGAGCTAGAGAGCTGAAAATCTGAACATTTACTTTTCATTATGTCTGGAAAGAATGTTTTGGTCCACCCAACCCCCAAAAGGTTTTTTGCTAATTTTTTTTTTTCTTGGGCCAATATTTATTTAATAATATTAATTATGATATATGTATGATTATTCCAAGATTTTCCATGGAGGTATCTTGTGCAAAAATGGGAGCTTTACCTGTGTAAGTGATATTAGATTGGATAAGCTCCTAGATTGTCCATTTTTCTTTCAACACATCTTCTGCAAAATACAAACTTCACCTGTATAATTGTTCTGAGATTGAACAAAGCTCCCAGATTCTCACTTTTTATTTGAATACATCTTGTACAAAATAGGAGCTTCATTTGTAGAATTGTTCTTAAATTAAGCAAAGTTCCCAGATTGTCCATTTTTGATAGAAAGTATCATGCAAAATAGGAACTTTATCTGTACAATCGTTCTTAGACTGGACAACACTTCTAGATCGTGCATTTTTCTTTAAACCCATACATATATTAGAATGCAAAATAAGAGCTTCATCTGTCAAATTGTTCTTAGATTGAACAAAGCTCCTAGATTGTCCATTTTTCTTTCAACACATTTTGCATAGTGCTAAATAGGAGCTTTGTATATATGATTATTCCTAGATTGAACAAAGCTACCAGATTCTCCATTTTTCTTAGAGAGCATTGTGCAGAATAGGAGCTTTGTATGGATGAATTTTCTTAGATGGAACAAAGCTCCCAGATGGTCTTTTTTTGTATGCATCTTGTGCAAGATGGGAGCTTTATCTGTGTTATTGTTCTTAGATTGAAGAAGGCTCTAAGAGTGTCCTATTCTCCTTTGAAAGCATCGTGCGAAATAGGGGCCCTAGATGTATGATCGTTTTTACATTAGATAAAGCTCCTAGATTGTCCATTTTTCTTCGAACGCATTTTGGTACAAAATAGGAGCTATATGTTCATAATAGTTCTGAGATTGAACAAAGCTCCCAGATTGGCTATTTTCTTTTGAATGCATCTTGTGCAAAAAGAATTTTACCTGTGTATTGATCAATGAATGTTTTTGTTTTCAACACTAAATTTCCCGCTTTTGATTTGCACTGAGTTGACTGAAATCACTGATAACATGTGTCACAGCTTGTTGGGTAATAACTTTTGTCTTTGGAACTATCAACCAAATCTGTTACCTGAACTGTCAATATAGGTTTCTTCAATTTTTAAGATGATCTGGCTGGTTATGTATATATGTATCCATGTATCACGCTCAGGAGCTGCACCAAGGGAGCTAGAGGGCTGAAAATTGAAACATTTATTCCTCTGTCTAGAAAAAAGTTTTTTTTGTTTTTTGAAAAACTCCCTTTCCCAAAAAGGTTTTTTAATGGAAGTTCAATTTGAAATGTTAACTTTATGCTGAATTGATCCTTGAGTTTGTGCTTGGCAGCATTCATGCTTGTTTTTTGAAAATTCAGATTTAGTTGGTGATCACTGGCCAACAAAATGCGTGGAGTAACTTACATTTTACACGCTTTTTTCCAATGTTTTAATTGATCATCCCCAACATGGCAAACTAACAAAATATGTTGACTGTTTCTTTTGAGTGACTTACAAGACCTGCTGTATTTCTTATTGGTTAACAGCAAGGAAGAAGGCAATTGGAAATGTAGCAACAAGATTTATTCTCATAAATATATAATAAAACTCTTCACTATTTGTTTATTGCTTCAGACTGTATAATAATGATGATTAGATTGACTCAGGGCTACTAAAAACAAAATTTTATTGACCATATATTTTTAAAGATTTCACCTATGTTTATTTAAACATCAATAGATGTATTTCAACTTTCCAAGATAAAGGACTGTTACTAGTTTACAGCAAAAATAACTGGAATAATGAAAAGCTGATTCGATTTTTTTTATATAAAAACATTTCAAATACTATATGCAACAAACTATGGCACTCTCATTGCAAAAAAGATATTAAAGAATTACAAAATATCTAGACAAGAGCAACAAACTTATTCCAGAACTAAAAAACCTCTCCAATGAAGAAAGACTTGAAAAGTTAAAACTAACAACATTAGAAGAAGAGGGGTACACGAGGAGACAGAATACAAATATTTGAAATAATAGAATTATAACATCCAAGCCAAAAAATTCTTTAAAGTGAATAAAAGGAAAAAAAAATCATCTATAAACAACATTGCAGAAAAATTCAAGAGAGGGCTTCTTCTCACAATGAGTTGTCAACAATTGGAACAAATTAATGGATCAAGATCCAGGAATAATAGGATCTGAGGCATTGAATTGCTTTAAGAGTGGAAATTACTTGCCATTACTGTCAGTAATTGAACATTGAAGACATGTTAAAAAATTTCCTCATATTGACAGAATAAAATATTTTTATGATATTCCTGGTGTTTTCTACTGGAAAACATCTAAAATAGAGTAAAAAAAAAACATCTTGAAACATCTAGATTCAGGATAATTTAGAAATCATCAATAAACTATATCTGTCAAAATAAGGCCCTTAAAAAGGTCAGGAAATCTCCCCCCTCCAAAAAAAAACAAAGGAATTTTCTGAAGGGGTCTAGAGGAAAACTGATGTCAATTTTCAAGTCAGTAGACAAAACAGTATGACCAGAAACACTGGAGCACACAAACAAACACATACAGAGATAACAAAAAGACAGAACCTTTGGCCATCTTTGATGGCTATATTTCTTCAAAATGAAAACTTGAAAAAAAAAACAAATGACAAAACTCTCAAACAGATTACAAGATAAAAGCACAAATATGAGCCAAAAAATTTCAATTAATGTATATCTTTTCTCATCTTATCTTATCTGTACATGGCCAAATTGCATTGGGAACATTGGTTCTAGTAAGATCACCTAACTTGAGCTCCAATTTCTATTTCGACTAAAAAAGATTATTGCAAATTTTGTATTTGATGTACAGCAGTGCCTTTCTTAACAAGGACAATCCGTTCCACAAAACATCCCGTTGAATGAAAATTCAGTGGGTAAATAATTAAGCCTAAGAGATTTCAGTCATTTGTTCCAAATGAAAATTTCAGTACCTTAAAACCTTGATAACAACCTTGTAAATATTTCATAATGTAATAATTACTTTCTAAATAATGTATAAATTAGATATAAATGTAGGTAATTATAAATGAAATCTAGAGGATCCTGGATAATTTTGTGAAATTTCATAGTTTTTTTTTTCTTGCTAACTGATAATGTTTTGGTAAAAGATTTCCTTTTTGGCAATTGTGACCTCTTTTGACATGAAATTTTAATAAAAGAGTCTTTCACTATGAGCAGTACCACTCTATAATAAATAAAAAAAATTATGAAGATATGTATTTTATATAATAAATATATTTATTCATTAGGATGATATCAATTTGTAAACATTTCATTTTTGTAGATATGTAAGACTTGTCCCTTTGGCTCAGTTGGTGAGAGAGCCAGCTACCGATTACTTGGTAGTGATTTCAAATCAAGGTAGTGAAATGTTAATTTTATACGTTGGTTTAGTTTAATTTGATGCAACATACAAACAGCAAAGAAATACCTAGTCTTGATTAAGTGAGGATCGTTCTTGTTGTTATTATTATGGAGAAAAAACAGTCTTGGCACTGGAGCAGCTTAGTGTTCCTTACAAGTTTCATGTCTAATTGAGACCAGGACTTGACTCTCACCAATTTTCACCCTGGCAGAAGCAATACCTCCACCCTAATCACACGGCTTAGAGTGAACTCAATCAGCAGTAGAGTCCATAGGGATATTTATCTTAATGGAGAGTTTTCTACACTCTTCACTCATGCCGGGAATCAAACCAGGGACTTTCTACATGTAAGGGTGATGTGTTAGAAATTACCCTGTCCGAGCAGACCGTTTTATAACATACTGAACAGTTAATATTGTTTCATTCGGAATTACTACTTTAACAATGCTGAAAGGTGAAACATATAAGTCTAATAAACTTGATTTAAAGACTACTATTTTCTATATTGTTTTCAGATCTATCCTTTTTGGGGTTTAGTTGAATATCATAATCAAATCTAATGTACATTTAGAAATTTTAAAGCCCTACTCTTGCTTACAGTTTTGATAGAAGTTAGAAGGGATTACCCATCATATGAGTATATATGTATAAGTACATATGCCTACGAGCCAGGGGGTATGAGAGGAAACTGCCCCCCTATATTTTGGCAGAATGTGTTAAATTTGGGGTAAAACCATGAAAAATTCCAGGCAAATCAGGGCTTTTGCCGCCTTTTAATGGAAGACTTCCGAGATGCCCATGTACATGGACACATGAATATTCAACCTGTTCATAATGAGTACATACTAAATAATCACTTCATTTTGAGATCAATCAGTAAGTAATAAAACATACTTTATATTGATGTGAACATGTGTGTCCGCAAGGGGAAGGGTAAATGGAACATTTGGTCCCATCTTGGATCAGACTTTCTGACAGTGGACAAGGGAGTTTGAAAGTTGGAATCTCAGAATCAATAAACAATTATGGTACAGTACAACTGTTTGGTATCATTCACTGGTAACATAGTTGGCACTTAAAATGTATTCTGAATGAAGCCTTTTGTCCCCCACGCTAGATATATGATCTTTTTCCTTCCCCTGGAAAAGTGGCAGTGACATTCATGGAAATAGAATTGCACGAAATTTTAATTTTCTTACTTCCCATGCTAGAGAGTGTTTTTATTGCCAATATTCCGCTTATAATTAAAATTAAAATAAATCATCTGACTTACTATCTATAGCTGTTAAGGGTTACATATTTTGAGAATAATGCAAGATGTAACAAAATTATGCAAGTTTCAGCCAATGAACCATAATATGCAGAGATCAATATATAAGGAGACATTTGATCTGATGTATGTTTCTCATATTCAGTCCAGTAAGGGCTTCATATCATAAGAATCATGCAAAATGTGAAAATGAATCATGATGTGTGGAGATTAATATAAGTTGAGGAGACACATGATCTGATACATGCTTCTGCTATAAAGAATTTAAAGAGATGAAAAAACTTCAAGCACAACTTCCATTTTTAAAAGCTGAATTGGCCCTGCTTTCAAGACTGTACATATCTTGACAGATTCAAGAAAGAGACTTTGAGGAACACCTCTGTCATGAAATCAGCATTGCCCATCATCCATCTCAGATATTGGTCTGCTGAGAAGAGCAGAAATCTAACCTTGTAGGAATCCTTGAAGAAATTTAGCACCAAACTGCTTCAGATGTTCAGGCTGTGCTGCATAATGATGCTGCTTTAGTCCACAAGTTGTGGCCCAAAGGCCAGAAAGCCTTCATGGATTATGCTGGCAATATTTTCTATGTATTCCTAGTAATCTAGCTTGAATCAATTGACAGAATAGATGTTATAGTGATAGAGACTTTTAGAACTGCTTGAAAATGGCTTGCAAGCTTTGTGGCCAAGGAGTGGGATCTGTGAAGAGACGTGTCCTACTAGACATCCCTATACCAGAAAAAACTTTCTGTCACTTTTTTTGAAGATTGAATTTGGCAGAGTTATGAATGGCTTTGGGGGTCAAAAAGAACAACAGACATACTTCTGTCCAAGATATCCGTATTTAATAATCTAAAAAGCAAAGGCTTACAATTCCATGCAATATCAGGATGCAATTTTGTACCTTTCTTCCATGGAAAAATCAGTGTGGTAAGCCTAGGAGGTATATGCTTCAATTACCAATGTATTCATAGCCCTCTCTGAAATGCCAAATGATTTAAGTGAAGCTATGCTGTTTGAGATTGAAAGATTTGTTGTTTTCATGTACAGTAAAACATGTTCCTTGATTAGAGAGAATGAAGCTCAGAAAAACCTACTTGGTCATGGATTGTGTGGTGTGTCAATGAAAATATTCAAGCAATTCACACTTGTCCAGCACTTCAAATGTGTTGTGTATCTGGTTGGATACGTATGGCGCCAAAGTCTTATTGCCCGGCCAGTCCTTCCTGACCCGTCTATCTAGGTTTGGGTGCACAGTTACTCAGCATGGCGGCAACACTGGACCAACTTCTCCGAAGCATTAAAGTCCTACAACAGACTAAACTGATGTGGCTGCAAAGTCGAATGCAGTAGCTGCGGTAAGTTCAGAGTTGCACACTTACATTGCTCTGAGCATTTCCCTGCCAAGGAGCTTGCTGATGTGTGAGAAAACGGATCATTCATATAAACAAATCAAAGATGAAAATATAAAGTTATGATAAGATAAAATGATATTTCAAACTATTGATTTGACCATGAATCATTTGTTTGATCAATTATCTCCTTCTCTTATTGAATTCACCATGCCTTAAAATGGTTTACTTCCAAATTTAATGTTTTGACACAACTCGCATGATTTTTCTCTTAACAGCTGGACTACTCAGAAATTTTGAACATTTGATGCATGAAATATCAGAAATTGAACTGTTGACCAGTTGTTTTTTTGTTTTACTATTTTTTGGTCAGTGGAAGTATCACTTGAATAATAGCAACATAAATAATTGCTGTCTTTTACCACCTCACCAAAAGGCAAAGGTAAGCTATCTTACCTGAGCTGAGATAACAATATAGATTTATTTTCTTTCAAACATCCTGACGTTTTGGTAAATGCCACCAACTTGTAATTTGATTGTAGCAAAATGACATAAAAGATTGAATAGAAAATTCTTTTCTTTCTACAAAAAACGACACCAAATGTAACAGATTCAATCAACAAAATCAATGGTATTTTTTCACAAATTTTTGCTGACTGTATAAGCCATTCATGAAAGTAGTTATGGTAGGACTGAAGTGACCAAATCATCTATGTCATATAAGTCTAAATTTATAAGGATTGAATGGAATTTTAGAGCTGGAGTTATACTTTTTGTTATATTTTACAAAAAATATCAAATTATTGAATTAAATTAAGAATCAGGGACTGGAATAAATGAAATAGAATAGAAATGTGAATAATAATGGATGTATTTATTTATTTATAATAATACAAATTCAACAACTTTATTTCTTCTTATTGAGTTATTAACATTTATATTTTTTTGTATATCCACTCTTTACTTTCCTTTTATTCAAAAAATATTCTTGTTATTTTTTTTCATCCTAATCATTTATTTGTTTGTACTCCATATCAAATAATAATTCTGAATTCCTATTGAACTTCGTTTGGTGTGTTTGATAAGAAGAGACAAAGGAAGAAATTAAAGATTTTCTCTTTCATCTAGAAGCAAAAAAAAAAAGATGAAATTGAAGGACTTCTTTATCTTGAAGAAAAAGACAGAGAGGAAAATGATTCAGTTTAATTTATTCATTTGATTATAAAAAAGTATATGTATTAATAAGTACATCTGATTTCATTCCTGTCTTAAATATTTCATTTAATTAAAACCCATCCTGAATACTTAATTTAATTCAATAATCAGTATTTTTTGTAAAATAAATATATACATGAATATAACAAATGGTGTAACCCCATCTCTGATATTTCATTAAATAATTATAGATTCAAGCATATTAAGATACAAACGTTTTGGCCACATTGGACTCTTTAGCCACTAGCATAAATGGCTGAAATAGTCAACGATGATCTGCAAGAAAATGCCAAATCAATAATCAGAAATCATCAGCTAAAAAAACTGCGAACATAGTTTCCTTCAGTATTTCAGTGGTTCTGGCTGACTGATTGAGATAGTTGGAGATAACAATGTTGGTTAATTTCCTTTCAAACATCCTGACATTCTGCTAAATGCCACCAACTTGTAATTTGGTTGTAGCAAAATGATATAAAACAGGAAACAAAAATCCTTCCGTCTCTGCTAAAAAAACGACACCAAGTTGTGCGACAGATTCCGCAAACAAAATCAATAATTACAAACCTTCAACTTAAGAACTGTCTAGCAAAACTGTTAACATAGGTTTCTTCAGTTTTTGAGTGGTTCTGGCTGACTGGCTATCTATCGTGCTTATACACGATGGCTATGGAGTAAAGGGGGCTGAAAGTTTACACCTTATTATGTCTACAGCAAATGTTTTTTTATTTGTTTGAAAATCCCTTCCCTAAATACATTTTTTGTGATGGGTTCAATTTGTAATGTAAGTTTATGCTATATCGGTCCAGTACTCGTGCTTGTTTTTTTTAAAATTGAGGCTTCTTTAGTGATTACTGTTCAACAAGAGGTGGTGAGGTAACTTATTCATTGAACACCTTTTTTTTCTAATTTCCTAATTGATCACACCTAAGACAGCAAGTTGCCAAAAGACTGATTAGATGAATTTCTATTTAGTGACTAACCAGACCCCTTTTCTGTATATTTTGCTCATGAATCGAGCATTGTGATGTCCTATTTCTACAGAATAATGGGCAGCTTCCTTTAATTCATTGCTGAGAATTGGTTTTGACAGGGGTTTTTTTTGTTTTTCCTCCACATGAGCCAAAGGTTGACACTGATTATATCTAGAGGCGTCATTGGGCCCTAGGGATGCAACATATCTGAGAAACCGTGAAAAATCTTTAAAAAATAATCTGAAATATCCATATCTCACATAAATGAACCACCATAGCCCATACATTAACCAGAACTAATTATCCCAAAACAGATCTCCAGCTAAAATTATCTAAAAAAATAATCTAAAACTAACTAAATAAAACAGATCTCCTATCTGAAATCATCAAAAAAGTCCAAAATGACCATAGAGACTCCAAAAAACAAAAAAAAAATTTTTTTAAATGGTGCCTAATGGTGTACTTATGCTAATTCTAAAGATTGTAACCCCCAAAATGTGACCATGAGCACCCGGAGACATCTACAGACACACAGATACTCAAAGAGAAAAGGATCCGTTGATTAGTCAGCTGGGTGGTTGACCATTTGTGAGGCTACAATGATTCGTTATAATGTAAAAGATATGCAAAAAAATCTGAAAATGTTTGCAGTGGGGTGCATTTGGACCTAGTACCACCACTTATATGGCTAAGTTTATTTAAATGGTGACCCTGCCAAAATATTCATTTATTCAATAATACCCCATTTAGTACTGATTTCCTAAAGCGCTCTTTTTCAGATATTCTTTGTTATAATCTTGTTAATGTTGAATTTGTGAACTCATGCAAATTTCCAAAGTTGTAGCTCAGAAAATGTGATCAAGAAAGCCTGGAGACACTTACAAAGAGAGAGAACAATCTGTAGTTAACTTGGCTGGTTGATCGTCCCGTCATTTGTTGGGTTACAGTGATTCGATAAAAGACTGCATCATAGACAGTCGCCGAAATAACTGTTTACTGTACACTTCGGTCAATGTGCCTGCTGGTTGATCAACCAAGTCATTTGAGGGATTATAGTAATTCAATAGAAGACTGCATCAGAGACAGTCACTGTCATGATAGTATACAGTGCGCTTTGGTTACTATGCTGGCTGGTCGATCAACCGGGTCAATCGTGGGGCTACAGTGATTCAATAAAAGACTGCATCAGAGACTATCAGCAAAATAACTGTTTACTGTACACTTTGGTTAATATACCCGCTGGTTGATCAACCAGGGCATTGGTGGGGTTACAGTGATTCAACAAAAGACTACGTCATAGACGGTCACCAGAATACCTGTATACTCAACTCTCTGGTTAATATGCCGGCTGGTTAATCAAGTGGGTCATCTACAGTGTTTCAATAAAAGGCTGCATTATAGACAATCACTGAAATAATTGTATAGTGTACATTCTGGTTGATATGCCCACTGGTTGATCAACTGGGTCATTTTAGAGAATACAGTGATTCAATAAAAAACTGCATCATAGACAGTCACTGAAATAACTGTATATTGTACATTTTGGTCAATATGCCATGCTCATGAGAATAAATATGTACACAATAATTTATAATATAGATATATTGTATGCATACACGTTTGCATACACAATTCATCAACATTTATTATTAATCTAAATGGGGTAGCACTAAGTAGGGTATTACTGTACTCTGTTAAAAGTTCCATGGATCTGGACAAAATCCAAATGCATCTTTGTAACAAACAGGTCTGGTTAGTCATTTATAAGAAACCAGAATGTGACCAGTATCTTTTGGAAGCATGCTGTGTGGGGTAATCAGTAGATAAAATTTGAAGAGTGAGTGATCAATGAATAAGTTACTTCTCATGCCTTTTTTAGATGGTGATCACTGGAAAAGTCCAAATTTAAAAAAAACCAAGCAGCCAGACACAAAATAAGCATCTGACATAGAAAAAAAAATTTTTTTGCATACATAATGAAGAGCAGCTCTCTAGCCCCATTAGTGTGGCCTGTATGTGCCATCCAGCTAGACCCACTGAAAGACTGAAGAAACCTATTTTGATGTTGACTAAATTGATAACAGTTTTGGATGACAGTTTTCAACAGAAGCATCCAGGGAGTGTATGAATTGAATCCGATCACTAATTCTAACTTCTGTAACAAAAAATTGAATCCATTTCACACAACAGTAAGATTGTTTCCATTCATCTATCTATATAATGAACAGTGTGACTTTTTCTGTTTGTTTCTCTGTCCATAACAGAGGTAACAATGTCACAGATAAAAATATCCCCTACCCAACATAAGAAAAAAATGGGCTCTTCTATTTAAACAAGTTCAGTCACTTCATATAACTACAGTTAAAACTGATAAGATGAAAACATTTATTTAGACTATTAATGATATTAAAGTGGTGAACTATTAAGTTTTGAAGTAAGAGCATGAGGAGAAAACTCTTGAACTTCACAGAAATACAGGTAGATATTTCTACCAAAATTACCAGAAATGAACTCTTTTGACCAGGAATGACCTCTAAAGTCAACATAGACTGCGACATCAGCCATCAGAAGATGTACCCATATGCTAAATCTCAGCATTATTGGTGCAAAATTTTGGCCAACTCATTTTTAGCCAATTTTCCAAGTTGGAAATGACCAAAAATAACCTCTATTTGTATTGTTGACCTCAAAGGTCATCAACACATAGCCTATGTCACAAATAAATAAATAAACAAATAGACGAAAGACTCAAATATTACTGTACATATATATTTGTCCATACATAAAAAATAAGAATTAGAAGGATATACCCGGTGAATGTCAACATTTTGTGCCTAACATATTCATCAGCAACTGTCTATACGGTTTGGTATTTTTACAAATTGAAAATATATTCTGAAGTATACATATAAATATATATATATACATACGCATATATACATTATGTATATATTTAAAACAACATTGATAAAACCTTATCTGCACAAAAGATGGTATCAAATAATCTTATCTGTGTTCCTCCATGAATTCAAAAAGTTGTTAATTTGTTAAAACAACCTGGGGGAGGTGTAAACACTGCTACTGTCATTTGCATGCACATACACTCACACACACAAAGTACTTCACTTATACTGGTGCATACATGTATAAACACATACATACACACACCAACTTCTCATCATTACACTGAAAATACCTCATCTCCAGAAGATACTATATCAAATAACCAACCTTACCCGTGTTTAGACCCTTTCTAGGTCAACCAAATGAAGAAAGCAATAAATAACAGACCCTATAATACCCATACATCAGATATTCACCGTATAAATTAAAGGCTACACAAGTACTTCTCTGTTACTATCTGATCATGCACTGATGACAACATGTCGAAACTAGTTTATTAACCAATCCAACAGAATGAAATGAAAGAATAAAAAAAATGAATTCTTTCACTAACATACACTCTTGCTTTGTCTTTCATTTACTTTTACGTACATGTATATGTATTAAAAAATGGACATATTTGATCTAACAGAATGAATTATAAATTGAATTATATTACACGGAAACTTATTCGAGATGATCTCCAGTCATTACATGGTTGATATATCACTCACCCTGGACAATATGAATAGAATAGCCACTTCAACAAAATGATGCTCTTACTGTTGAGCTAAAAAGTTGCCGGTAATGCAAACGCTCAGATAACCACTTTCATACCAGATTCTAATCTCATTTATTATTCTCAGTCTGTCTGTCTCTTCCAATGTGACAGTTATGTATTTACGCTATCTATAATTCATTCTGTCAGACCAAATACGTCCATTTCAAAATTCCTCCCAAAATAGGTTTTTAGTAAGGAATTGAAGTTGAAATGTAAGTCTATGCCTAATTTGTGTCTGCTTGAATTCAGACAGTGAACAAAAGGTGGGAGAAGTAAATTATTTATCAATCACCTCAAAATTGAACCAATAATTGTATCAGACTCTGGACTTACTGATCCACCCAATCTATTCAGAAGCAGCCTGAAAATATGATCAGTGATTAAAAGTTAATTTGGCTTCAAAGAAACCTGATATAATTCTGTATGTATGAAAAAAAAACAAGAAAGCACTCAGAGTGCTAATACCTTTGCTGGCACAATTATCACTAAAAATTGAATGGAAATCAATTCATATATTGCTACAATGCAGGTGAGGTAATTGTGAAAATAAATCCTGGATCAACCCAAAAATTCATCCTATGGCCCAGCACAAAATGTCATTGAAATTCATGGAGAACTTATATTATTGTTTAGACAAACATCGATGGATATAGGAATTTGAAAAAAAATTTTTCAAATATCTCTCAATCAAAAAAAAAAATTTCTGGATCTGCTCCAAAATTTAGCCAATTCTTTCTCAATCTATGGCTAACCCATCAAAAAATTTAATTGAAATTCTTTGAGAAATATAGTGTGGAGATATAGCTTCAATGCATTGGAGTCAACTGTGAAAAGATTCCTAGATCAGCCCCATGCTCATGGTCCACCTTTCTACAATATGAAAATTTGTTGAAATTCATTGAGACCTTTCAGACATATTGAGAGGATAAATAAACTGACATGAGTGAATATCACTACCAACCGTGTTAGTTGAGGTAAATAATGAAATTTGATGAATACTGTGCAAATAGCTTTCATACTAAAGCCAATAAAAATCAATAATTGATAACTATTTAATGGACCAGTCTGGCTTATTACAGAAAAGCATTCATTATTGCTTATCAAATCACCATAGCCCTTCAAATGACCCAACCAACTTACTCAATGGGCTACAGATTCTTCTCTCTTTGCTCATCTGTGTGTCTTTGAGCGCATCTGGTAATGTTTTGGGGCTACAATCTTGAAATTTTGCATGAGTACACAATTAGGCACCACCTACCAATGTTTTTTTTTTTCAAAAAAGTGATTTTTAGGGGTTTGCATGGTCATTTTCGACAAACAATGCCTAAATCTTGTGCTGGTATTTTTTTAAGATAATCTTAGATAAAAGAACTATTTTTTAGATAATTTTAAATAATTTTTTAGATAATTAGTTCTAGTATGCACTTAGGCTATGGTGAGTGACTTATGAGAAGTATGGATACATACAATTTTGTATGTATTCATAGTAAAGGAATAAACTTTGGAGACATTGATATAACAATGTGGGGAAATAAAATATTATGTAATAAAAAAAAGCATATGAAACTGTTTGAGGGTAACATTTTCTTAAAGCTTGTTTTTAGTGCAGAAATTGATTCCACAGAGAAAAGAGCACAGAGAAACCTTGATTATCTGTTTGAAGTGGGTAGGGAGTATTTTGTTTGGATAATTGATTGTTCAGATAACTGATCTGGTCATAAAAAAGGAAGCCATACTGCACACAATTATGGGAAATCTAGTTTAGATAATTGATGCTTGAACAATTGAGCCTTTTCTGTGTACAAGAAAGTATTGCAGATATAGAAGAGAGTTTCTCCGAGCCACTATTGAATTTGTCTTGCTTCATGGCTCCAGAACTTCGACACTAACTTAGCAACAAGAATCTGCTCTGGGTGGTGAATAAACAAGATGACCTTTGAGGTGTTCTCGACATCAACTGGAAAAAAACAACTGGAAGAGAAACATTTATACGGACAAATCCATCCAATTACAACTACTTAAGATGGTAGACCTCATCACTTTCAGAACACATGGATGGAGGGAATGTGTTTGGCACACCTGAGACGATCTCTCGACCTGATGATGATGATGATCATCATCATCATCATGGTTGCAGAGATGAGTTTATTTGAATCAGCACTTTCTAAATTATTCTAGAAGTGAATGAAACTATAGAGGTAGTGGTACAATCAATAGAAACCGTCCTGCAATGAATATCTTTTGTTCGGGGTAATCAGTTGGAAGATTAGCAAAAGGCAGTGATCAGTGAATGATTTTCTTTTGTTGGTTAGTAATCACTGAAAAAATTCTGAATTGTCCAAAAACAAGTGGACACAAACTTAGTAATCAATCAAGCTTGAACTTACTTTGTAAACTGCCCCCACCCCAAAAAAGTATTGGGGGGGGAGAAATTTTGAAGAAACAAGAGACTTCTTTTCTAGGCATGATAAGGAGTGAATGTATAAATTTTCAGCCCTCTAGATCCATTCGTAAACTGAAAGAAGCCTATTGTCAGATTTTGTGACAGTTTTGGTTGACAGTTTCTGAATTAAGGCGTCCCCCCACCCCAAAAAAATGCAGGGACTTGAAAAAATGCAACAAAAAAAAATGATAATATTGCAGGGTCTGTCTATACTATAATGACAGAATTGCCAAGGGATATAACTATTGAATGCTAAGCGTAGAATAGTCTCCCTTATCTACTTTGTTTATTTATACTTTTGAAGATGTGTAAAAATTCCAGATTCTTGCCAAATCAGATTGTACTAATTTTCTATCAAAGGATGATTTAATGGGTTACAGGATTATTCAGTAGTATCTAAAGCAAGGTTTTTCAATCAGGGTGATATCACCCAACTGATGGGCAACTTCAACAATTGGGTGGGCAGTGAGCACCTGCGCAGAAAGAGGTGAGCATTTTGAAATTTTGGTGGGCAGTACAAGGATTTTTTGAGTATTAAAGTCTCAGGCCTGCAAATTGAGAACCATGCAACATGCACATGAAAGGATAATGCTCAACCTCATACGGACAGACCACAGACAGCACAATATATCCGGGAGAAGACAGGTGTCGGGGACATCAGAGAATCCATTAAAAAACTCAAATGGTAATGGACTAGTCATGTTGTAAGAATGCCAGACAACTGATGGACATCATGACTCACAACATGAATCTCCAGAAATCACATGTCCAAACAAGACCGGCAGGGTACAAAATACAGAGACGAGCAAGACAATTTCAGAAAGTAATGGCTCTACGATCGAGAAATGTGACAGATCCTGGGGAAGGTCTATGTCTGATGATGGACATTAAAAGACTGATGATGATGATGGAAGTCTATAAGTGACAATGGGAACAGCCACATTTTCTTTTATAAATTTACCAAGCAGCATTGTGATATCACACATTATATAGGTGCGTAGAGAAATGCGTATATGTTTGTATAGGCGTGCATACATCTTTACTACACTCTCTGTTGGTAGGTACATGGTATATATATACATGTGACAGTCTTGAAAGATTACCAGACACATAGTTTGCATTGATGATATCTAAAATTGGTGTGTGCATGTGTGTACGTACCACGCATTTGATGTTATTACTTTCATTATAGAATCTTATAGCATGGAAATGGTTCATTTTTTTATTGTTTTGTAAGGGTTAAAAATGTTTTTGTATCCATTTTAAATATTTACTATGCAGGTGGGCGGTGGAAGAATTTTCCATGTGGAAGTTGGGCGTTGATGCCAAAAAGGTTGAAAGACCCTGATCTAAAGGCTAAATTCATTCTAGTATCTAATGCTTTTTTTGCCTTTTAGTAAGGCCACATTCCGAAGTTAAAAAGTCAAGCCGTGAAAGTTACTCAGTACAAAACTTATTTCTCCCCATTGGTAACCATCAACTAAAACTGTCATCGTGGGTTTGTTTCTTCAGTTTTTGTGATGGTCTGGCTAGCTACACCAATGGAGCTAGAGGGCTGGAAATTTAGACATCTATTCTTTAATACGTCTAGAAAAAAATTCTATCACCTCCACCCATCCCTGCTAAATAGGTTTTTTGGGGGGGGATGGTCAATTTCCAATGTATGTTTATACTAAATTCATCCCTTAATTTGTGTCCAGCAGCATTCACATTTGTTCTTTTTAAAAATTTACTGCTTTTCAAAAATTGGGAGAAGTAACTCATCCATTGATCACCCTTATTCCTGATTTTTAATTGATCATCCCCAAAATGATATACTGTCAAGAGATGTTGGTCTTGTGACAGTTTCCTTTAAGTGACTAACCAGACCAGTTATATATTTTTTTTGTATTTATTTGCTATATACATCAAATACTTTCATGGTTTTGACATGGTAATTGCAATCATAGTAGATGTCATATAGAAAGCTCTTTATGACCTTTTAAAATGTTTTTCTTAATAAGTGGTTCATGACTGAAGTCCATTTTTATTAGCAAATGCTTTGTGTGAGTTGGAATTTCCTTCTTCTCTGATGCTCTTCAAGAAACTACAGCATGTTCATAGAATATAAATACACCGGAATATAGCCGTCGGTGATAGGGTTATTTATATATGGATTGGCACTTAGGAGCCAGAAACTATTTTAATAGGTAATTCATTTTCTATTATTCAAGTATCTTAATTTTAAGTTTTTTCAAAGTCTCAACTCAGACTGTTTTAGAGGGTGATTAGACATAAAGTCTTAAATCTTAAATCTAACATAAAACAAACATTCAACATTTCTTTTAGTCACCCATACACGCTTTTTTTTCTTTTTACTTTATTTTCAAGTGATCATCGTTTCTTTGACGTATTCTTTATTGTTATGACAACAAACTATCACATCTGACAACCCTTTCATAGTTTATTGACTGTGTTGATCTATTTTACATGGACTAATCCATTATAACTTTTAGGTTATAACAGGAGTCTGACACGACAGACAATAGAATAAACATACTAATCTGTACATATGGCCTTTATGTAGATAAACCTTAAGATATATCTAAGTATCAATTAAACATCTGATTTCTTTTGTCTCATATTAACTCATAAATTTATTCTGGAGAATAAAAAAAAATGTAAGCCAAGCTCTTTACCTCCAAAATGGTTACCAGGAATGTACTGAATCAGGGGTACAAGGGGGTGCTGCACTCACACACTTGATGGACTTCCTGTCAGCAAACATTTCCTGGGTTGCCAAATCAGCCAATGCTTTGGCTAAATTTTTCCCAATTCATCATTTGAAAATATTCTCTCTTATAGAACCAAGATGGAGGTCTGGATTGCAGAACAGCCAAGCCTGCTTACATTGACCTCACACTAACGCTGCTGGGAAAGGCATGAATCTTCTCCACTATGGTTAAATAGCATGGCAATCTGAACTGTTTATCTCTGTAAGGCAGTTCATTACTCTAATAGAAAAAAAATCAACATTACCTGGATAGAGAATGAATTGGTTGTAGAGGTATCATCTGTATACCATAAAACCGGTTTGCTACAGAAACAGTGTCAGCAGTATTAGGTTGGTAGTTATTGACTGTTGACATGGAATAGGTACAGCCCTATGCTCCAAAGGAGTCTACAACAGAGATAGGCAAACTTCTTTTGATGGTGGGTCAGATTAGAAATGTTTTCATGTTTTGGGGGCTAAAGCAAATAAAAATAAAACAATGATCATTCAAAGCTAGAGAAACAGTTTGTCTTAGTAGATTTGTCCACTTATCTCTCTTGGACATTTTCTGACTGGTCAGTCAGTCAGTCAGTTTCAGTTACATTAAATGACAGAAAGAGGAAGGCAGGCTTTTGTGTTTTATTTTCTAGTTGCTATTATGTCATAAGATGTCTGACATCATAAAAATGTGTGACATTATTTGGATAAATAGATGACAGATCAAGCATTTGCTTTTTAGAGTGTTGCTTAGTATGGTTTGTTTATAATAGATAAAACCGTCTTAAAAATGGCAAAAATTGGCTAAAGCTTTGTATTTTCAACTAACTTTAAAACAAAAAATTTTACATATACTCATTTTAAGCCCACTTATGGAATAAAATAACCTACACTAAGACTCCAGAACAAATTATTGATAGAAATTGTACAGTTACGTTAATTTATACTTACAAATTGTTTTTTTAATTTTCAGCTTTTTAGGTGAATCATTCTCCCTTTCAATCTTCCTTCTCCTTGTGCTACTATTACAACTACTTTGTTTAGAATCCCTTTGATATTAGAAATCACAGATATGAATGTAAGGATGGTGGACACATTGTTGAACATGGTTCTTGTTTACTGGTTTTCATTATAGGAGTATATACCAACATAAACTTTTATGTACTATCAATCGATGAGAGTAGTGAATCTAGTTTTGGGTTGAGGGGGACAAATATTGTCAAATTGCGCTCCAAATATTCAATGAATTTGGCAGGCTGGATGAGATAAAGCTGTTGGCTGGATTTAGTCCATGGTCCATAGATTGCCAACTCCTGGTCTACAGGAATATGCAGTTTGCAGAGCCAAGACTGATAGTACAAGTGACTGCTTACAAATGTTTCAGACTCAAATTTCAGTGAAAGGAATTTACATGATTATCTTTTATATGTGGTAACCTAAATGAGGAGCTATCTTTTGTAAAACAAGCAAAAAATGGCAAAGAGTTCAAGTTAAGCTCAAGTAAGATTTTTTAGATGAAACATTATTAATAGTTATATCTATACCTTTTCACAAGCAAGTTAAAAATTACAGCAAGCAAATCAGAAAAAGTAAGCAAATCAAAAACTATAGCATGCAAATCAAAGACTTCTACAAGCAAATCAAAAACTACAGAATGTAAATTAAAAACTTCTACAAGCAGAACAAAACCTACTCTGAGGAAATTAGAAACCTGTCCAATGAAATTGAAAAATACAGCAAGCTAATTAAAAAGCAAGAAAAATAAATTGATAAACATGAATACTCAAATGATTATTGATACTGCTTCAAATCAAGCAAATTTTGATTTTTTTAATCAAATTGATTGAAACTTGTCCCTTAATAAAATTCATGGGACTATTTAGTTGATCTCCACCAAAAAGTAGCGCCCAAAATTTTAAAGTACAACCTCTGCACCCTGAAAGAATTTAAGTTGCTTTCATTTCTCATCGAAAAAGACCCAAACTGCTCGGCTTCTATTATTATTCCCCACCACAAAAACAAAAACCTTATTCCTAATTCTGCCGTAGACTGACAACCTGAGTAATTCTGATGAAAAGCAAATAAAATTAAAATGTTGACCAAGATGCATAAGTGTATGGGAACTCTTCCATTAAGGGAGGCAAAAGGCTTGATTTGCCTGAATTACTTTAATTTGTTTTAAATTCAATGTTTTGCCTAAATTTTGGTGACCCTTCTACTTCGCTGGCTTCTATGCCTATGCCAAGATATGACTGAAACTGTATGGAGTCGCCATTTTAAAACTGGATGTTTTTGTTGATCAGATATCATAAAACCATCTGAGAATGTTCAAATTGTTGCATAGTTTCTTTTGGGCTGTGACTGTGTGTGCACACACACATTTTGCAACCTGCGCACAAAAAATTAATGTGTGCACAGAAGGTTTGTCACCTAAAATAATGTCATCATCATCAGGATTATTTCCCATCCTTCCTCCGCTCCACTTAGATGTGGGCAAAGAAAGGTCAGTCTACAGATACGAAAACATGATTGCATGGTACTATGAAAGGTATCTAAAGACATGAGTTAGGAAAACTAAGTTGAAAAGGAACAATACAACTTAGATTTTTGACAAGAATAGTAATCATTCAAAGAGTTTTTTGGACGAATCAACTCCATCTTGTTATTTGAATTATAAGCACAATGTTTCGGATGATTCATTCTATGGCCTTCTTCTGGTGTAATATCCAAATACAATGGTAGTAAACCTAATGTTCCAATGGTGGCTATGTCACAATGTAGGATTCAGGTAATGTCGATCTTTTCCTCTTTCCTTGTTAGGATTGGATATCTAAATTTTAATTGAGTAGTGGAAGCCACATCAGGTTGATCTCCACACTTTTCTGACTTATACATTCAATTGACATTGGTTGATATGAGCTGCCTCCTGGATTTTTCTCAATTTCCAACAGGAAAGAGGAAGAGATCAACATTACCCAAATCCTACACAAACAATAAGAGGGAGTTTAATCATCCAAAAAACTCTTTGAATGTTAATGACCCTTCTAAAATCTATAAGCAAGAATAGTTTTTTTTTTTTTAAATTATTAATATTAAGGTTTGAATTCCTACAACCGAGTCTAATCTAATTAAAAGTTTTAGTGTTTTACAGATTAATACCAAGGAATTCAGTTAAGAGCTAAACCTTTATTTTTAAAATGTAAATCTTTCTTTTCAATATATATATATATATATATATATATATATATGTGTGATGAAGTAAAAGATTTGCTACACTAACATGTTTATCTTTCTGCCCTATTTGGGCTTCTTCAGTTTCCTTGGCCTGAAGAAGCTGAAGAACAGGGTAGAAACATGAACGTGTTTGTGTATCGAATCTTTTACTTCATCAAATCTCAAGCTCAACTCCAACTCAACAATTTTTAATGTTGAATATATCAAGTACTCTATTGAATAAACCCATCAAACATAGGATATTGTGTTATATTATATTATGTCGTAATGTATTCCTGATTTGTACTGTGAATACATATAAAAATAATGTTGTAATTAATAATTATACTTTGAGGTAAAATAATATGTTATAACTATAGGAAATGATCTTTTAACTAACTGCTACTGTTAACAAGTTGATGGGTTTTTCAAATATTGCATTTATACATCACTCATTTCCCGTTTCAATCCTGTGAATTGATTGATGGTATTGTTTATTAATTTGTGGCAACATTAGATCACATGAAAAAAAGAATTACTCTTTGATCTTTTATTCAATCGAACAACAAACTGAACAAAGTATTTCAGAGTACAGAATAAAATCGTAACTAATTATGTTACTTCATAGAATGCAATCATAGTTGCATTGAATTAAAACTTGCCAATTCAGTTTTAAAAGCCGTGAGAAATAAACTGTACCAGAAGTATCTTGAAACAATTCCAAGTATACATTAACACAAGCATTCAGTACACATGTGATTTTGTCATAAGAAAAAAATTTTCAGAATATGATATTTCCATCATTAGTCTTTTAATGTTCGCCGTTAGATATAGACCTTCCCTAGGATTTGCCACAATTTTCTATCATGGGCGTCGCAGAGGCAATATTTTCTGAATTTGTCAAGTTCATCTCTCCATTTTGTATTCTGTCGGCCTTAGTTTCTCATGTGATCTCTGGTGATCCATGTGGTGAGTTGTGATGTTCATTGGTTGTCTGTCATTCTTGCAACATGACCAGCCCACTGTTATTTAAGTTTTTTAATAGTTTCTATGACGTCTCAGACACCAGTTTTCTTCTTGATGTACTGTGCTGTCTTGTGGTCTCTCCATGTAATGTTTCTGTCATGCACTTGTTGCATGCTTCTCAGTTTGCAGGTCTGTCTCTTGTTTAGATCCCATGTTTTAGCTCCATAAGTGACTATTGGGAGAATGCATTGGTTGTATACGCTTCCTTTTATGATTATTGGAATCATAGTGCATACTGATTGCTAAATATCAGGGAGAATATTGCTTCCCGGTGATATCTGAGCAAGCTGAATTTCCCCGCGTTCATTTTGCAATGGTATTGGAACAATCAGATAAAAGATGCCTTTGCAAGAAATGTTTTCCAAGATAGATGTTTTGTTGAATCATCTAAAAAAAATGTATTATATCAAAAGATACCGATACATTTCTATTTACCATGAAAGACAGGCAGAGTTAGAATTATCTTGAAACAATTTCAAGTTTCCATTTAGACAAGCATTTAGTGTGCATATACTTTTATCACAGGAAAAACTAATGGCTCAACATGAGATTTTTGACTACCAAAAATTATAGGGAACATTGAATTGCAGCTGTCTCAAAACACGAGATGATAATGAAAAATAAACCTAGCTTGGTAGAGTTACTTTTGAATGAAACTAATCAGAATATTTACTGCTTCTGCTCTCTCATGAATATTAATCATGGAAGACAGTTTGAACTTGGTCTTTGCAGAAACAATATGAAAACTGCTGGTATAACTTCTAGAGGGTAAATGTGATTGATACACAGTTGACATAAGAAAAAACCATAATAATAAAATTACTAGTAAACCTGTCATAAAAGATTGATAATCAATATTAGTTTGTTGTTATGAATATGTATGAAATATGGACGGGTCAACATTTGTCAATGTTGACTTTTATGTGAATCTTTTTCTTTACAGGCAGATGAACGAATCCATACGATGAATTATTAAGATAGGAATTCACTTGACTTGCGGACATTTGTTTATCTTTCATATTGTTTGAATTTACAATGGTTATTTCTCTCATACTGATTTCAGATTATTATTTCTACTTTTTTTCTTCTTACTCTCTTTCTTTCATTCTTTCAACTTTCTTCTTTGCTTAAGGAGGAAAAATAGGTACTCTGCACAGGTTGGATTCATTTTTTTGCCACCTGTTCTTTTTTGATTCTTGAATTGTCTGTTTGAAGATTCGGTAAAGTAACAGGCAAGTACTGTCCAATGAGGTTCATCAGTTGCCCGAATATGAACTTAGTGGATGCTTAGGAACAAGTGGCTACCAGAGAGCCCCCACAAGGCAATGAGGAGCCTCCAAATCAAATTCTGCTTAGGACCACACAAAGTATCCAGCTGGCCCCCATTTTTAACCTTATAATATACCTATAGTGAATTAGAACCTGAACCCCTGAAAAATCCTAAATCACTTAACTTTTGAAATCAACTACATATAGAAATGAATGTACACATTTTTACCAACAAAGTTGATCCAAAGAGTTCAATTGAATGGTTATTGTTAAGATTCAAAGAAATCTTGACTCTATGTCAGGACATAAACAGCAATCAGACATTAGTTTGGCCTGCTACAGGGAAATATCTTGAAATAAACACTTGAAGGATTAAGGAAAAACAGATAGCAAAAAATTCCATCCTTTGTATGTCGACTTATTTTACCTTCTATCTTCACTCTCTTTCCTTATCTTCAATTCAACATTTTGTTTATCACTGCTACCCTCAACAGATCTGTTTAATTACTGTTGCTGGTTTTGAGATATTCATGTGTTCTGACATTTATATGTATGCATCTAGTTATTTGTCTATCTAGACTTTGCCCAAACCTAACCAATCATGGTAGAAACTTTAAATTTTGCACACACACACACACACACACACACACACACTCCTCAATGAGTAAAGAAAATTTTTTTTTTTGTCTTTTGAAAATTACCCCCCCCCCCCCTTCCCAATAGGTTTTTAATTGTGGGTTCAATTTACAATCTGAGTTTACTGGTTCAACAGCGTTCATGCTTGGTTTTTTTTTTGAGAATTTGTACTTTTTAATAATTCACAGCTCCCAAAAAGCTTATATATTGATCACCCCTTTTTCCATTTTTTTAATTGATCTCTCTATCAAGTGACTAACCAGACTTTTTAAAAGTAAACATAGATTTATGATCAAACCATACTAATAGTGTTTTCATCAAGGCAATTTAATTTTACCACCACCACTGTTTGAAATATTCCTTCTCTTTCCTTATATTTTTCCCTTTTTTCTTCATTACTTATTCATTCTATTTACCCTCTTTCTTTCATATTTCACTAAGTTTCTTATGTTTAACCTTTAACTTCTAATTTTTTTTCCATATTTTCCTTCCAGCTCATCATTTTTATTGATTTACCAATACATACAAATATTTTATTAGGATTCCAGTTGTTGTAATATTTCAAGGATAATGTTCGAAACTGCCAACCAAAACTGTCAACGTAAGTTTCTTCAGTTTTCAAGTGGTGCTGGCTGGATACATATGTATATTTTGAGCATACATGTTGTGCCAATAAAGTTAAAGTATTAAAAATTCAAACATTCATTCCTTATTATGTCTAGAAAAAAGTTGTATTTTGTTTTTTTAATTCCCACCAACTCAAAATATCTTTTAGTGATGGATTCAGTTTACAATGTAAGTTCATTCTAAATTGGTCCCTTGGTTTGTGTCCAGCAGCGTTCAGGATTGTTTTTTGAAAATTCAGATATTCTAGCAATCATAGACCAACAAAAGGCAAGAGAAGTGATTCATTCATTGATCACCCCTTTTTCCAATTTTTCAGCTGATCACCCCCAAGATGGCATGCTGCCTAGAAAGTTTCCTTTTCTTTTTTTTTTTTTACTGATTCTTATGATGAATCCATTCTTCATTACCAATGAGTATCTTCACCAAAAATTGCTCTTTTCTATGTTGAACAAGATGAGAAGGACAATATTTTGAATGTTGGCTGATATTCATGTGGAACACATATTCTTAGATCTTAAATCTTTCAAATGTAGTAATATCTCAACAATGTCATTTGAGTTTTCTGATGGATTATATGATATCTCGGACACTTGTTCTTTCTCTATCATACTGTGCTGTCTTATGATCTCTCCTTATGTTTCTGTGCACATTGCATGGTTCTCAGTTTTAGGGTCGATCTTTTTGTTAGGTTCCATGTTTCAACTCCATAGATGACTATCAGGGAGATGCATCAATTGTATACTTTTCTTTTTAGGACTAGTGGGGTTTTCTTGTTCTTGAAGATTGGGCTAGCTCTAGCGATAGTTTACCAACCTAGAGTGATTCCTCGCTTCATATCATCTTTTAAGGATTTCATAGAGATTTGTTGTCTTAGATAGATGTAGTGGTCTACTATCTGAAGTTCTGCATCTTTGATCTTGACTTTGACTGTCATGTCCTTGTCTTCAACTTATTCTTTGTACATAACATTTTTCTTCATTATCATCAACATCAGTCTTTTAACGTCCGTCGTTGGACATAGACCTTCCCCAGGATTTGCCACAATTCTCTATCATGGGCGTCCTTGAGCTAGTATTTCCTTAATTTGTCTTGTTCATCTCTCCATCTTGTGTTCTGTCGGCATCGGTTTCTCATGTGATCTCTGGGGATCTATGTTGTGAGACGTGATGTCCATCGGGTGTCTTTCATGGCTTACCAATTGCCATTTGAGTTTCTTAATAGTTTCTCTGATATCATGGATTCCCGTTTTCTTCCTTATATACTGTACTGTCTTGTGATTTCCCCATATAAGGTTGAGCATGATTCTCTTATGCGTACGTTGCATACTTCTCAGTTTGTAGGTCTGTCTCTTGGTTAGGTTCCATGTTTCAGCTCTATAAGTGACTATCGGGAGAATGCATTGGTTGTATACTCTTCTTTTTAGGATTATTGGGATCGTCAGGTTTTTGAAATTTGAGCTTGTTCTGTGGAAGGCTTGCCATCCCAGAGTGATTCTTTGCTTGATTTCCTCCTCTTTTGAGGATCTCATGGAGATTCATTGTACTAGGTAGATGTAGTGGTCTACCTTGCCGAGTTTTGCGTCTTCTAACTTGACAGTTATGTTCTTATTCTCAACATAACATTTTTACGTGTTTAAAAATAACAGTCAATAATTGAACAACTGTAACATTAAAATTTGAAGTCATGTAAAAAATTTCATCGACAGATAAGTATGGTCAGAATAAATTCTATTTATGATATCACTGGCATTTTCCACTGGAAAACATCTAAGATAATTATTTTTTTTAAACATCTAAAAATATCTAGAATTTCCAGAATCTAAATGTTTTTAATAAACTAGGTTCCGAAATATTCAAAATGAAGCTTTTTTGAAGGCATCCAGTGGAGTAATGATGCCAAGTCTTTAGTATGGCCTGGAGTGCTGGAAGATACAGAGGCACAAACATACACACACATATAAAAAGGGATAGAGCCCTTTGCCTCCTATTGTGGCTATGGTTATTCAATTATAAAATCTATAAAATCATTATTAAATATACATAAAATAAACAATATTCAAAATCTGACACAATATACAAATATTTTTCTGACCAACCAAAAGTTGGCATTCGGATTACATGAGTTTTTGATTAATCGACTTCCAGTGACCATTTAATGCCAAACAATATTTTAAATATAAATAAATCCTTTGAATAGCAAGGTTTTCCAAAGTAATTTTCAACATACTATTACAACTATGTTTCATTATATATATGATTGCTATGTAAGACAAAACAAGTTTTCATTATTACAAACCACATTTCAAAACACAAAAAGCAGGTTTTATCATGTCAAAGATATCTATCTCACGTTGAAAGTATGTATTATGAATCAGATTCTCTTGAAGATTTCATGTGTCAGATTCCAAAAATGTCCTTGTTAGCTTAGGCTTCTTTCATAATTACTGAACTTATCTAAATTATTTTTAAAACACTCTACTCTACGGGTATTTTTATCCTGAATAGGCAACGTATTCCAAAAATATATTACTCTATTAGAAATTAGAAATAAATCAATATCAATCAATATAAAGAAATATTTCAAGATAATGACAATTTATTGATTAATTGTATAGTCATAATAAAGGGTTTGATTAGTAGTGATAAACTATCAACCAAAACTGTCAGCATTAGGTTTCTTCAGTTTTTAAGTTGAGCTGGCTGGCTGACTAGATATGTATGTATCGTACGTACAGGCCTCACCAATGGAGCCAGAGGGCAGAAAATTCAGATACTTACTTCTTAGTATATAAAGAGAGAATATTTTTTTGTATTTTTGAAAATTTTCTCCCAAAATGGGTTTTTAGTTGGAGGGGTCAATTTACAATGTATATTTATGGTAAATTAGTCATTTAGTTTGTGTCTGGGAGTATTCACACTTGTATTTTTTTTAAATTCAGATCTTTCCAGTGATTGCTGCTGGACTGAAGGTGAGAGAAATCACTTATTCATTGATCACTGCATTTTCTCAATTGATCACTCCCAATATGGAATGCTGCAACATGACGGTTTCAAATGAGTGACTAACCAGACCATTTTTAATTTTTTTTACTGAACTTTCAGCATTTCATTAGTAAATCTGTGAACTATTTAAACTTTTCAATAAATAAATCATTTAATTAATTTCTCTGCATTAATTGAATGATTTCAACTTATATAGAAATGCTTTGTTTGCTTTAAATTTTCAAATAATAAATCGAAACACAGGCATGTCTTAATTATTACTGTTCAAAACCACTCTGTTCAAGGTCTGGTTTTAATTCAATGTCTTTTTGTTTCCTGGTTATACTTAGGTACATCAATTTGTACTGCAATACCTCAACTGTCCTACATAAAAAAATACGATTCAAAGTATTGCTGTATTCGACAAAAAATGGATTGTGTAATATTCAACAATATCAAAAACAGAAAAAATCATTCAAAATTTGAGTTCAGAGCAAGAAATTATATACAGGGATCTCTTTTTTATTCATATATTAAGTTGATGCAAAAGTTCCAAGCACCATCTTTTATTCAATGTTAGAGAAATCTTAAAAAGTGTTAGAAACCGTCAACTAAAACTGTAACCCAAAATGCCAAGATAGGTTTCTTCAGGGTCCAGCTGGCTAGCTGTATGTATGTATGCATGCATGTATGTATGTATGTATTACACATACTGGCCGCACCAATGAAGATAGTGGGCTGAAATTTTCAACATTTACTCCTTATTATGTCTAGAAAAAACAATTTGAGAAAAAAATATTTTCAATCGGTAAGGGCAACCCCCACCAAAATATTTTTGTAATCCAAGTTTATGCCAAATTGATTCTTTGGTTTTTATCCAGAACCATTCATGTTTTTTGGGGGGAAATTCAGACTCTTTCAGTCACTACTTAATGAAAGGTTAGAGAAGTTACTTATCCATTGATCACCACTTTTTCCAATTTTTAAATTGATCACTCCCAACACAGAATGCTGCCAAAAGAGATTGTTCACAAAATGGTCCCTGTGAGTGACTTACCAGACCTCTTTTTTTTTTTCTTAGTTTTCTTTTACTTGTACAAGCAGTTATCACTTAAGATTCTTACGAAAAAATTAGAAACAAGGAAAATGTGGTCTATGTGAAGTTACCAGAAATTGTATCAGTCAATGTTTAAACTGTCGTCTTTCTCAGAAAGATATGGGATGGCTGACCATATCTGGAGAGAGAATAGTGAGCACTTTTCTGCCTGGGAAGAAGTCCATATTATAGGCTGGGAACGTTGTTAGAAACTGAGAAAAATTAAAGCGGCAAACACCAACATGTCAACTCAGTGTATAAATCAGACAAGTGCTGAGTTCAACCTGATGTGGCTCCTGCAATTCAATAGAGACAAGATATGGAAATCCAGGCCTAACAAGGAAAGAAAAAGATATCATTTGAATCCAACATTATAGCATTACTACCATCAGCCAACCAAACCAACTTGAAAACTGAAGAAACTTACATTGATGTTGGCAGTTTCTAACATTTTGTTGATCAAAAAATAGATGTAAAATCAAAAGGAAACATGATTAGTCACTCAACAGAAGTGGTCACATGACCAAGACCTTTTGGCAGCATGCTTTGTTTGGCCTGATCAATTAAAAAATTTGTCAAAGGTGTTATCAATGAATAAGTTACTTTCCTTGCTTTTTGTTTGATCACTTGAACCACAGGAAAAAAAAAGTTTTTTCCAAACATAATGAAAAGTAAATCTTTACCCACCCCATTCATTGATGTGGCCTTCGTATGTGATTCATACATACAAACGTACGTACATATGTATACATATTTGTTTTCCTTTTTGGTGAACGTAATCCTGTATCTATTTTTTTTATTGCTTGTAAATATTGTAAAGGAACGTTAAAAATTGTTTCATCATTTTCGTGATGTGATTATTTAGTCATCCATTTCATGAACAAATGAGCTTGTGACAGGCTGGAGCTTTTTGAGAGTCATGGAAAGACTCAAATTTTTTGTTGTGGTGATTAGTACCATATTAACTATGAGGTACCCTCGAGTTGAAGATGCTTCAGGGCAGATTTGGAGTATCCCATGTAGGCTATGGCTAGAAAAAACTATTGACTGCCAAATTCTTTGCCTATACATCAAGTTTTACTGTAAATAGTAACAATCTTTTGTTATATACATATATGATTATACATATAGTCCACAAAGCTTTACAGCTTTAAACACAGAAGTTGTAAAATAATCTTTTAAATTCATGTCATTTTAGCCAAAAATTTGGTACAAAACCCTTCTTTCAATTAGGTATCTAAAACGTCTCTTCCTACAATGACTCCCTATAAAAGTCCTGGACACATGTGGTCAAACACTATTTGGCATTTCTAGATGGTTATGCTTATTTGCCCGAGTTTTCAAGCCGGTTAACTTCTACTTTCATTCTCTCTAAACTCATGGCTGGTGCAATTTCTCTCCTTTGATTGGAACTATACCTATTGTCCCTTGTCCTTATTCTTCTTTGGCGTGAGAATTCACAAGA
This sequence comes from Thysanoteuthis rhombus, assembly GCA_963457665.1. Classification (NCBI taxonomy): domain Eukaryota; kingdom Metazoa; phylum Mollusca; class Cephalopoda; order Oegopsida; family Thysanoteuthidae; genus Thysanoteuthis; species Thysanoteuthis major. The sequence goes on from OY735237.1 coordinate 6,776,371, forward strand.
ACTTTACAGTTGCAATATGCAAATCCTACAATGACTATCTTTGGCAACAATGCAAATGTTGCACTTACTATTTTGCCCCTTTTAGCTCCTTCTTGCACCTGACTTGAACTAACTACTTTTTTATAATCTAGCTTGGTGAACTATGCCATTCATTATAACAGGCACAACTCATTAGGCTCCATTCAATAGATGAACCAAACAACATTAGACCCATCAAGCGACTCTCAATCATTCCAGATATCTGATAATTGAGTAAATATAAAAAATTTCCAATGGTTTTATGTTTCACACAGAATTTGAGATTATAGCACTATATATGAATTTTTCTTGTGGGGATCATCAATTGTTTATCACGTAACTGTTTTGGAGATCTAAAAACAAAACAGTTGTATTAACATGCCTCCATAGCAGTGTTGATCAAACACTGCCTCCCCTCAAACTTTGATTTAAATATTTAGCTTGCTATATCATCTTTAGGGTAGTGGTTTAATACATAGTGTTTGTTATTTCATATAAGGCATTATCATTATGTATTGTACATAGATGTTGTTTTAAACCACACATCATTGAATCTTTTCAAACAAAGGACTCACTTACATAGGCTACCAAATGTATAGATTTGATGTAAGTAGTTAAGGGGCCTCAAGTTGACAAGTGCCTCAGGACCCTGTTGAGCTTAATCCTGCCCTGATGGTGAGGTTTATGCAGCAATACCAAATCCAAAGATTTTCTGTCAAGTTCTTCGTAAGTTTTCTTAGATATCTCAAGTCCAAAAAAAGTCCAAGAGGTATGTCAACTCTGTCAGTTCAATATTGAACGTTTCGGATATCTTTTGAATGATTGACAAGTTGTACTTCTATTTCTTTTCGCTTATTCATACCTGGAAGAAAGTTGAGGATAAGTGGCTTACTTTGGCTGAGCCAGGGACATTTCCTGTTTGAAACTTCCTGCATTGAATGAAATATAAAAGCAGGAAGCACTCAGAGAATGCATACCACTGCCAATCATCATCATCATCATAAGTCTTTTGACGCTCATCATCGAACATAAACCTTCCCCAGGATTCGCCAGATTTCTCTATCATGGGAGTTGCAGAGCAAGTACCATCTGAATTTGTCTAGTTCGTCTCTCTATCTTGTATTCTGCCCGCCTCGGTTACACATGTGATCTCTGGGGATCCACGTTGTGAGTCATGATGTCCATCGGTTGTCTGTCATTCTTGCAACATGACTAGCCCATTGCCATTTGAGTTTTCTAATGAATTCTATTATTTCTTGGACTCCTGTTTTTTCCTTGATATATTATGCTGTCTTGTGATCTCTCCATGTTAAGTCAAGCATGATTCTTTCATGTGTACGTTGCATGGTTCTGAATTTGAGGGTCAGCCTCTTGGTTAGCTTCTATGATTACTGCACGTTAACTAAAAAAACTAAAGGAAAATGAAAAAATAAAATTTTTTTAAAAAGAAGAGAAATTTGAATTTTTTATGTTAAGGCATTTAGAGGACATTTCACACATTTGATTCAGCAAATCCTTTTTGTCCTTAGCTTAATATATATATATATATATATATATATATTCATACAAAGATAGATTTTCAGAAATAGCACTTTTAGGAAAGGAAAAATTACACTTCATAACGGATGGATGGACTAATTGGAAGATAAAGATGGCCTAACAAAGAGACAGAATTGAAATAACGAAAAAGCACTCGGAGAGCAAATACTCTGTCAGTGCTATACACGAACAGAAAACTAAGAGAAAATGAAAAATTACAGAACAGCTAAAACAAGGGAGAGAACATAGGATAATAATGAGTTACTTCCCTTAAAATTCATATCTACTATTTTTTATTAAAATTGTCACTTGACCTCTTTTCATGCAGAATTTTTTTTCTCTCAATCAGAATACAACTAACCAAGAAATTCAATCAATTTTCCCATCACATGTATCCCTCAGTGGTAGATTTTTCAGAGGTCAACAATCTAAACTTTCATCAAACCTGACAATTAAGGTTTCTTCAGTTTTCAATTTGGTCCTGGCTGTGTATATATATATATATGTATATATATATATATATATATACATATGTATGCATGTATCATACATTTGAAACTAAAACTTGAATAGTATTCTTTTTCACCTTAAATGGAAACCATTTACCAAAACTGATACCAAAACTGAACATGGGTTTCTTCAGTTTTTATGAGGGTCGAGCAGGTTATCTATACGTATGTATCACAAATAAAGTCCACACCAATTGATTATGAGGGTTCGAAATATGAATATTTTCTACTGATTATGATCGGAAAAACGTTTTTTGTTGATTCTTTTTATCTTTCCCCCGAGTTGTTTTGATGGAGGGGGTATTTGCAGTGTAAGTTTATACTAAATTGACCCCTTAGATTCTGTTATGCAGCATTCCTGCTTGTTTTTTGAAAATTCAGACTGTTCTAATGATCACTACCCAACAAAAGGCGACAGAAGTTATCTAATCATTGAGCACTCCTTTTTCCCAATTTTTGAATTGATCATGCCCAACACAGAATGCATGCAAAAAGATGTTGGTTACAGTTTCTCTATAAGGACTAACTGCACAAATAATACTAAAAGATTTTTTTTGACACATTTTGAAATTTATTTTTTAAGAAATCGACAAAATTAATAACTCATTTTTATCATGTACAAAGTATATAATTGTAGTGTAAATTGAAAATTGAAAAATTGAAAAAAAAATTATTTTATATAGGATTATTCCAGTGGGTACTGTTTGTGAGGCATCGAGTCTAATTTGCACCCTCTTCATCTATTGTTGTATTATTTAAAAATTCTATAATAAATTTTTTATTGTTTGTTTGGTGAAATGAAAGAAAAATTATATTCTTTTCTATTCAACTGTTCATGGTGGTACTTTTCAGTTGGCTCACTCATTTTTATTTTTCAAAAAATCAAACGAATTGTAAATCATTATTTTGGCTACAGCCACCATTCAAGGCATGAAATAATTGCACTTTCTATGGTTTTAACTGTATTTTTCTTTTCAACAAAACTGGGTAAGAAGTGTTGCCTATAACATCCATTGGAATACGAGTTATTAAACCTGCAGATAAGCCGTACATCATCTTGCAACGGACACTATTTTCCTATAGAAATGAACAGGCCTATATCAATACCCAAGCTTCGTTTTGTTTCACTCACTCACTTGGATGGAAAAGGTATAAGAAAAGCAGCAGAAGAAGCTAAGAGATGAAATAGGAAGAAACGATCTCAATGAGTTTTTCCAGCTCTGAAATCTTATTCTGGCTTCTTGTACATCTCAAAAAACATCAGCAATAGGTCTGGTTAGTCTTACAATAGAAACCATCATGTGATAAAAGTCTTTTAGCAGCTGGTCCTGTTGGGGGTGATCAATTGGAAAATTGGATGAAACGGTGATCAATGAATAAGTTACTTCCCTCGCCTTTTGTTGGGCAGTGATCACTAAAAAAGCCCAAATTTTCCTAAACAAAACAAGCGTGAATGCTGCTGGACACAAACTAAAGTAACGATTTAGCATAAACTTTCATTGCAAATTACCCCCCAATCCCTCCACTAAAACTGTATGGAGGGAGACAATTTAAAAACAAAAACCTATGTTTTTCTAGATATAATAAGGAGTAAATGTTTAAATCTTCAGCCCTATTGCTCCATTGATGTGACCTGTATGCATGATAAATACACAACCAGCCATCCATCCAGAATCATTTGGAAACTGGAAAAACCTGTGTAGACAGATTTGGTTGGTAGTTTCTAAAAATTCATGCGGCTGTTTACTACTGAGTGTTTCTAGCAGCTATCTGGCTTCTTGTACATCTCGAGAATAAAATCAGAGATAGAGAGGAAGGAGTGGGGAAGACCATACGCTGACACGCCAAAGTCAAGTTCTTGGCAGTTGACTGATAAAAACTTGACATTTCCCTCATTGACATTCTCAAGCTAATTCGAGGAAATGATTTTGGTTGTTAAACTGAGAATAGCTGAAAATTAAGAACATCAAATTTATCAAGAAGTGAAATGCATCTTAACAGTTCTGGTTAGTTATTCGTCAGAAGCTGTCACATGTCGAATGCCTTCTGGCAGCATGCCACGTTGGGGGTGATCAATCAAAAAATTGGAAAAAGGAGTGATCAATGGATAACTTTCTTATTTTCTTGGATCACTAAAATGTCCGAATTTTCAAAAAACAAGCATAGTTGCTGCCAGACACAAAATAAGGGATAAAATGTTTACATTGTAAATTGAAAACTCTACTTACAAACCTATTTAAAGGGTGAATTTTAAAAAACAAAACAAACGAGACTTAACAGAGAGTAATTGCTCAAATTTTCAGCCCTCTTGCTCCATGTGTATGGCTGTACATGCGACATAGCCTATTTGATAATCGATAAATAGATTTTGTCTTCATGAATTAATTTCCTGCTGAGTGAATAGAAATTTGTGTGCAGGGAACGTTGGACAAATGTTTTATGGTATGTGTATATCATAGCAAGCCAGCCAGACCAACTTAAAAACTGAAGAAACCCAGATTGACAGTTTTGGTTGACGGTTTCTATAAAGACTCATCTTTCTGCAATATCTTTTGAGGCCATTGGTAAAAGTAGAGGTTATGTAAAAATGAAAATACTGTTATATTTTTGTAACATTTTGATCTTCAATCAAAAGATCAGTTATTTTCCAAATGGAACCTCAGGGCACCTTTGATCAAAAAGCGATAAGTGATGAAAAAACACCCGAAACTTGTATAAAAGTAAATTTTATCATCATAATCTTTGAGACATTAGTAAGAAGAAAGATTGGAGAAAATTCTCATATGAAAATCATTTGTGTCCACAATATAAATCCAGAGATATTTGCTTTTGAAAAGTTATTTTCATTGTATAAGACAGTATCTAAACATATGATAGACATATAAGCAAATTTCTGTGTACATTGATCCTATCGATTAATTTCCCTTCCTATAATGACATCACAATGAAAATTATATCATAGAAACTCTGAAAACTTCATGTCTGATCATATATTAAAAAAGCTCAAGTTGAGTTGAGACTTTAAAAAAACAATTTGAAATTGGGATACTTGAATTATCAAAAATGAATTACCTGATAAAATAGCTTTAGGCTCCTTCGTGCCAATCTATACATAAATAACGCTGTCACTTTTGCGATGTAATTATTGGCAAGAGAAAATTTTAAAGCGAAAAACACCTAAATGTTTAAAGATCTGCCAAAAATCAGCTAATTATCCAATTTCAATATCATCATTGATGCTTATTCATTTATGAATTAATTTACATTTCCACCCATCATTTCTTCTTCTTTATTGTTTTTATTTGAGATTGAGCCACTGACCTATAAGTTTTCAGTCTACTGTTATGCTATTACCATGGGGCATGGGATGATTATCAATTTTTTCTGCTTTTACAATCTATTTTCGAGAGACAGTTTTTAATCGTCTGTTCCAAATCTAATTCTCTATCAACAAAATTAAAATCAATAAATTATGACAGAGAATCAAGAAGAGAAAGCAAAGCATGATTTTATAAGTATTTCTTTTATGCTTACTATGGCTTCAGTTGTCCCTTCTTGGGCTCCACATATTGCATGACCACCAACCCTGCTCTGGTTTGCAGTATGGGAAATAAACTTAGAAGTGACAAGAACCTAAGGGGTCATCGCTCACATCATCCAGCTCCATTTCAAACATTACTAGAGGGAGATATGGATTCATGCTTTTCCCAAGGTCAGTAGTTGAAGTGATCACAAACTGTCTTGGCCTGAACTCAGCTTGCTATGTCCATTCTTTGTTACCCACTCTGCCGCCCCTGCACTTCCACAAAAGTATCCTCTCGCGAGACGGATACTTTTTCTGGATTAGCAGGCTTTGTAATCTTCTGTTCCAAATTCAATCAATAAATAGGTCTGATTAGTCTCTGAATAGAAACCATCAATTTGTCAGTATGCCGTTTTTGGAGCGATCAATTGAAAAATTGGAAAAAGGGGTGATTAATGAATAAGTTACTCCTCTTACCTTTTGTTGGGCAGTGATTGCTAAAAGAGTCCAAATTTTCAAAAACAAGCCAAATTAGCATAAACTTACATTGTAAATTGAAGCCCCATGAAAAACCTACTCGGAGGGGATTTGAAAAAACAAACATATAATGAGTAAATGTTTGAATTTTCAGACCTCTTGCTCCATTGGTGCTGCCTGCACATGAAACACAGTCAGCCAGCTTGACCAACTTGAAAACTGTAGAAACCTAAGCTGACAGTTTAGGTTGATGGTTCCTAATTATAAGAGAGAATCAAAGAGAAAGAGCAAAGCTTCATTTTGATAATCAATAAATAGATTTTGTTTTCATGAATTAATTTCCTGCTTAGCAAATAGAAATTTGTGTGCAGGGAACGTTGGACAAATGTTACATAGTATGTGTAAATAGAAAGCGGAAAGAGATTGCATTCTCTGTAGGATTCACAATTCCAGATGCACTCATCTAATTTATTTCGTATTTCCATATATATTCGCTTTACAACTGACAATTGTAATAAAATCAATTTGACAATGAACAACCGTACATATTGTGAGTGCAAAAAGTATCTGATGCATTTAAAAAAGATGATTGAGCTCCTTCTTGTTGCTTACATTAGCGGATCTATAGAGGAAAAATGGGAGGGTCTTTCAAAGTCTGACTTGAGCATGAATAAGCTATAATCGAAGGTGAAAAAGAAAATTCTGGGATGGTGGACCATACCTGGAGAGAGAAAGGAAAACACTATGCTCTCTGGGAAGAAGTCTGGATTATAGACAGTGAATGCGGTCAGAAATTGAGAAAGATCGAAGAAGTAGCACACATCAACATATTGATTGAATGCTCAAGTCAGACAAGCGCTGAGTTCAACTTGATGTGGTTTCCGTTACTCCACAGGTGCAAGGTATGGAAATCCAGGCCTAACGAGGAAAGGAAAAGATATCACCTGAATCCAACATTATTAGTGTTGCTACAATCAGAGAAGAATTCTGTTTACCACCATCACATTCAGATAGTGCACCTGAAGAAGGCTGTAGAATAGATCATCTAAACGGTGTTAACAACACAAACAAGGAGTTCCGGAAAATCCTTTGAACATTTCAAAATGTTCATTTTCACATACTTATACGCAGTTTCAAAATTAACAGGATTTTAACCTAAGATCAAAAAACTGAGAAATCAAAAGAATATTGAAACAAGATTGAACATGGAAACTCTACGCACAAAATCAGAAATTTTTGGTCAAAATTCTGTGAATTTTAAAGGTGTGTAAGGATGTTAAAATGAACTTTTTGAGACGCATCAGAAACTTTTTGTGCTCACTGTGAACAATTTTATAGTTATTTGCCAACAAATCAAACCCAGGAACCTATCCTGCTCATAAGTAGTGGATCTCCTGTACATTGAATAAAGGTTCCCTATCTAATATAATACATATTTAATTTACAACTGACCATTGTAATAAAATCAATTTGACAATGAATGACCATATATATGTGTGCACGCATTAGGATATCAATAGTTTTCAATGTGGGAAGAAATACAAATTGTTGTGTGAAATCAACAATTCATTAACGTTTCACTGGTTACAGCTTTATCAGGGTGAGACAAACATTTAGAATATTAATATCATTGGTCATTTATCATTATCCAAATACATATCAAAATGGGTCTTATGTATAATTAGTGAACCCCTGCTGTCAAAGATGATGATAATGTTATATTTTTATTTGCTCTTGTTTTTCTAAATTCTGCCCATCGAGGCCGTTAGCTGCTTTGATGTATTGTCCCCTTTCCTCGATGTGTACAATCTGATTGACGTACAAGATGCTTAAAATTTTAACTTTGCATCAACACTGTACACAAGGCCTCTTGGTAAGTCATTAGTCTGATGAGGTCTGTCGGATTTCATATCGCAGTAGTTCTGCTTAATCTTTATATGTTTATTTTTCCTCCAGCATGACAGAAAACAATCAAAAATAAATACTCACTCAATAGAAATCATGATGTGACCAACATCTCTTGGCAGCATGCCATGTTTAGGGTGAGCAATTAAAAAAATTGGAAAGAGGGTTGATCAATAAATAAGTTACATCTCTTGAATTATGTTGGGCTGTGATCATTAAAACAATTCTAATTGCTTGACTCTTTCTGGACACCAAGGAATGAATTTGAAATAAACTGAACGCCCTACTAAACACCTATTTTCAGGTGGAATTTTATGAAAAAAAACAAGATATAATAAGGAGTAAATGTTTAAATTTTCAGCCCTCTGGCTCGATTGGTGTGGCCTGTATGCATGATACATGCAGACATAGCCAGCCAGCCAGCCAGCCAAACCAACTTGAAAATTTGAGAAACCTATACTGACAGTTTTGGTCGATGGTTTTGATTATACGGTTGCAAAAGTTCTTTTTAAGTCTAGTCTGGTACAAGGCCTCAGTAGTGAGGTATCCCATTGAGGATCAAACTCAGTACATCAACAAATTGCCCTGTGAGACAAAATGTTTGCTAATCAACAAAGGGATCAATTAAAACCACAGGCTCAAAAACAGGTCATTAAGGTTCAAACCTAGGAGAGGTTTTTTTAGTTATCATCATCATGTCTTTTAATGTCCGTTGTTAGACATAGACCTTCCCGAGGATTTGCCACACTTCTCTATCATGGGCTTCGTGGAGCCAGTACTTCCTGAACTTGTCTAGCTCGTCTCTCCATCTAATATTTTGCTGGCCTCGGTTGTGCATGTGATCTAGGGGGATCCATGTCATGAGCCCTGATATCCATCGGTTGTCTGCCATTCTAGCAACATGGCCAGCCCACCGCCATTTGAGATTTTTATGGATTCTATGATGTCCCTGACTTTTGTCTTTTCTCAGATGTACTGTGCTGTCTTGTGGTCTCTCCATGTGAGGCCCAGCATAATTCTTTCATGTGCACGTTGCATGGTTCTCAATTTACGGGTCTGTGTCTTGGTTAGGTTCCATGTTTCAGCTCCATAGGTGACTATTGGGAGGATGCATTAGTTATACACCCTTCTTTTAGGATTAATGAGATCTTCTTAGTTTTGAAGGTCGAGCTAGCTCTGCCAAAGGCTTGCCATCCTAGTGTGATTCTTTGCTTGATTTCTTCTTCTTTTGAGGGTCTCATGGAGAAGTGTGTATAAAAATCTCAAGTTGTGCAATTTTTCCCCCTATAAAGTATATGTGCACTGGATGCTTTTACCAATGTGAACTTGGAATCGTTTCAAGATATCTGTACCTCATATGAATGAATCACCGCAGCCCACACATATACAAGAACTAATTATTGAAAAAAAGTTACATCTTTTATCTGAAATTTTCAGCACAAGATTTTTGCACTGCTGATCCAAAATGACCACAGAGACCCCAAAAGGCACTTTTTTGAAAAGACCAAAAAATATTTTTAGATGATGCTTAGTGGTGTAATCTTCCAAAAATGTGACCAGGAGTACCCACAGACACATGGGCTTGAGGAAGACTGCTCTGATCTATGCATATATATATATATATATATATATATATATATATATATATATATATATATATATATATACACACATGCACGTTTTGTAAATGGCACATAAAAAGGAATTCATGTGCGCTCTAGATTACTAACCTGAATAATGTAGAAATTAATAATTATATATGTAATTATTATAATGATATATCATAATCATACTTATTGAAAATAATCTCCTAGGTAACTGTATCTATTAACTAAGTAAGTCAGTTTCTTGATACCCCAACTATTTTGACATAAAATCTCAACTAAATACATTAATTTGTCGAATGCAATCAAAGGGTTTTGATAAATATTTGGATAATAATAACTGACATGATGATATTAATTTTTCTAGTAGCAGTAATTGTAGCAGGAGGAAGAGGATGAGGAAAGAGACGATGGTTTCGTGGAATTCTAGTGAATAAAAACAACAATTAGTAAGTTTAAATTGAAGTGTACAATTTTTATCAATGATTTGTTCTGGAGTTTTAGTGTGGGGTTATATTTTTTTTATATGTTGGCTTTAAATGAGTATATATAATGGGCTTAGCAATAAAGTTGGCAGGAAATGAAAAGGTTTAGCAGATTTTAGCCATTTGTGTATACAATTTTAGCTATTAATAAAAAATGATACTTGGTAACACTGTTGAAAACATACGCTTGATATGTCATCTATTGATCAGTATAGTTGTTCTTTTAATGACATCACACCTTCGTTGACGTGATAGCAGCCAGTAAATAAAACATAAACTTCCTTCTTTCGTCTTTCTATTGTTTAATGCAACTGGGACTGACCGACTGTCAGACCAACCAGAGAGCAAGTTATAAAGATATGTGGACACATTTGAAAAATCTTTTGTCATTATTGAATAACCGTAGCCATCAAATATGGCAAAAGGTTTTATCCTTTTCTATGTGTGTGGTGTGTGTGTGTGTGTGTGTGTGTTTGTTGGCTTGTTCGTTTGTTCCAGTACTCCTGGCCATAGCATTTTGACTACAGAATTGAAAATTGGCATCTGTACTGTACTGAACGCTTCTAAAAATGTTTTATTTGATTTTTGGAAAGAAAGCATTTTTGACCTTTTTGGGGCCTCATTTTCACAGCTTTATTAATAACATCTAGATTATCCAGGATCTAGATACTTCTAGATGTTTTTTTTTTTTACTCTATTTTAGATGTTTTCCAGTGGAAAATGCCAGTGGTATCCTATAAAGAATTTATTCTGACCATATTTTTTTCTTTGAAGGAATATTATTTGCTCGATTTCAATTATTGACTGTGAGGGTAAGTCAATTTCTATTTCAGTTATACAGTAATTTCCTTATGCAAGCATGTCTAAGTAGTCCTGTTGTTCCAATTATCTACAGTAAATAATTTATTATCATTATTATTCGGTTGAATGTGGTTCTTGTACAATCAATGAAATATTGATAAAGGGAAGAAGTGAAACTGATTGAGAACACAGCAGCAATTAACATTGAATAAACATCTCAAGTAAAATGCTATTTACTACTTAGGCATTGGGTCAGTCTGGATTCTTAGATTTTTCTGGATTATTGGGCAGTACTTTTAAAATTCAATTTTAAGGAAGAATAAAGAAGAGACGAGCAGGTAAATTGTGATAGTTCATACATCAGCAAGTACAGAATGTACAATTTTAAAGAAAAATGAAATAAACACTTGACAGAAATGTAAACAATTTTCAATTACAAAAAAAGGGGATATAATGCTTGAAATCATGCTAAAAAATGAACACTGTAAAAGAAAAATGCAATAGACAGATAAAAGCAGAAGTTATTTCATACAAATTGATTATTTATTTTTCATAATCATCATCAGTCTGGTAGCATCTGTCGTTGGACATAGATTATCTACAAGATTCACCGTACCTCTCTATCATCACGGAGCTAGTACTTTCTAAATTTATCTTATCCGTCATGCCATCTTACTTTCTAACAGCCATAGCCCTGCACCTGATCTCTGGGGATCCATCTTGTGAGACGTGATGTCCAGCAGTTGTCTGCCATTCTTGCAATATGTCCTGCCCATTGCCATTTGAGTTTTCTGTTTGATGATATCTCAGACTTTTCTTGAGTGTCTCTCTCATGTGCATGTTGCATGGTTCTCAGTTTGAGGGTCAATCTTTTGATAATGTTCCATGTTTCAGATCTATATGTGACTATTGGTGGTATACATTGGTTGTATACCCTTCTTTTTAGGACTAGTGGGATTTCTATAATGCAAATTACAAAACACCAAAAAAAAAGACATTTCTGTTAAATTTTCTGGAATCCAGATTTTGGGACAGCTAGAGTATTTTTCTCCATAATTTTCAAGGGGTGATCACTTTAAAATTAGCAAAACTAATGTGGTCAAATAGGGATTAAAGATGTCTGTTTGTTTGTCACGCTATTCCAACCCAATATATAAAATTAGGAAACACTTCTGTAAACATGATTCAATCACCTGACATATACCTTGCTAGACTGATGATATACACATGAACTTCTGCTATAGAGATGGAATGATGTAGGCTTTCAAGCTTGAAGTTTTGTCAGTTACTAAGATTAAGTAGAGGGAAGCTGATATCAAAGCAGCAAAAGTCACTAGACAGATGGCCTAATTAAAAAAAATCATGGGAAATCAATGATTACTTTGACAAACAGATTACAAATGGATCCAAAAGGCATACAATAGGCTACAATTTCAATATATTCATTAAGTCAACATCATTAATTTATGATTTAGCATTTATTACCGTATTCACCCTAGTACAGATATAATGTATTTGTTGCTAAAAATCAGTAAAAAAACTTGCCAACCTTGGGTGATTTTTTTAATGTCCATTGCTGGAGTGTTGTTCAGTTCAGGGACAGATTACAAGACCAAGAAATCTAAACAAGACAATCAACCAGTTTTTTAGGGATTTGCTTGATTAACTCTTAGATTTATGAATTGCTTGTAACTCTGGAACTCTTCAATCAGAAGTTACTCCCATTGAATTACTTTCAGATTTCCTTAGCATTTGAGAGAAAGGATGAAACAAATTTGAGATTGAGGAATATTGTGTGCTATGTGGTTTCCGAGTATTTCATTCTTTTGGACTTGGTGTATTTTTTATCTTTGTTGTTTATTGTCTTCATGTCAAGGATGTTCTTATTCAAATAGTTCTGCACCATTTGAGGCAATTTAATGCCAAAGTTTGCAACCTTCTGCTCAATTGTACTTTTGTGGGGACAATCCAATCTCTTCTACCCATCTTTGATGTTGACACAGCGTTTCGGTCAAATCATCCTACGGCCTTCTTCAGGTATAATATGTAATATTTGTAATTGGCCTCTTTTTCTGGTGCAAAAAAAAAAGAAGAAAAAAACGGTATTGAACTGAAAATTAATAATTAACCACAATGCTTTTAAATAAGTTATTCTGTTTTAACGATCCATACAGAACAGCTTGTTCCATTATTAAACACAAGAAAAAGAGATCAAATTGTCCGGAAAAAACAAGAAGATCCCATTAATCCGAAAAGGAAAGGTATACAATCTATGCATCTTCCCAATAGTCACTTGTGGAGCTGAAACATGGAACCTAACCTAGAGATAAACCTGCAAATTGAGAATTACGCAACGTGCACATGGAAGAATTAAGCTCATCCTCACATGGAGAAACCACAAGACAACACAATACAACCTGGAGAAGACAGGAGTTGGAGACATCATAGAATCCATTAAAAAACTCAAATGGCAATGGGCTGGCCATGTCATAAGAATGGCAGACGACCAATGGGCATCGCAACTCACGACACGAACCTCCAGAGATTGCATGCACAACCGAGGCTGGCAGAGTATAAGATGGAGAGATAAGCTAGACAAAGTCAGAAAGTACTGGCTCTCTGACGCCCACAATAGAGAAGTGTGGCAAATCCTGGGTAAGGTCTATGTCCAATGACGGACGTTAAAAGACTGATGATGATATTTATTGCTATTTATTCTTCCCAGGTTTCCTGATTGATGTTAGTCTTCATCATAGTCTGTTTGAGTGATCTTTTTGAAGGCACAGAGTGCGGCCATTGGGTCTTTTGCCAGGGCCAAGTTTGCTGTAGAGGATCTATCTAGGAAGTCTGGTGTCATTGATACAGCACACACAGCCTGTTCATCTGGGTCAATGTTTGATGATGATGGTGGCTTCAGTGCTGGGAAATAGCAATTGAGTTAATTACTAATGTAATGAAATTTGTGTACATTGCTCAATGCTATGATATCAAGTATCCGACGGAATTGTCATCTTTCCAAAATAACATTTATATTTCATTTTATTTCCAGCTTATCATTCATCTTAATGAATTCTCTGTATGGATTACTTATATAGATTTATATGCATAAAAGTTGAATGTGTCGGAAACAATGATTTTGCATCTGAGCTGGGACATTACATTAGAGCAATACAATACTTGCACTCTTATGGGCAAACATTTCTAAATTTGGAATCATTAATTACTGCTTCTTTCCTATATAGTTCTGTTAACAGAGTAACAGTATATGCATTCACCAATCAGTTTTAGTAACTAACCCTCAATGTTAATTTGAATAAATACATTTTGGAAAATTCCGAATATGTTAATATATACATTATATGTAATCATCTAACACCAGAATTATTGTGACTAGCTGATAACCCATCTGTAGGGCAGAATTTTATTGCTATTGGCTTTGATCAGAGATTTGAACTGACATAATACCCTATGTATAATACTCACTTTTTTCACAAATATTTTGAGCTAAAAAATCCAGATGCATATTATGTGGAAAACATAATTACGGGACATTTCTCCTGCAGTGTTCATTGGCTGTTGAAGGTCCATTTCACAGCCGCCATTTCAGTGATGGCAATTGATAATATAGGAAACTGAGAACATACTCATCAGATGGCAGTAGTAGCTGTACAATTTACAATTTAGAATGAAAACATTTTTTTAATCACTTCTTTTTTAGGTAATTAACATGATAAAAACGTTGGTTTGGCCGAAATTACTTTTTTTATCATATTTTCTCATTTTTTCTTTGATGAAAATACAAAAAATAAAGTACAATAACATACTGGCCCCAAGCCAGTATGGAATTGTGCATTCTTCATAGCTGTCATAGTTATGAGAGGTGTGGATTTAGTAGAGAATAGTCCTGCAAACTACTCCCACCACCGTTTAGTAATATGTATATTTGTGTTGGCAGCAATTACTGTGTGGTCAAGCTAAGATGAAAAGGAGGGAAAAATGAAAATTTTTCTATAAGAAAGGGAATTGAAAGAGAAAAATTTGTCATTTTCTGCAGATTACATTTATCTCATTCATCATGATATTCTCATTGGCAAAGTGAAGCTGCCATCAAAATTCTCCTCTCTATCTTCCTCCTGTCAACAACATGTCATCCTCAGTTCTATCAACTAATTTTTCAAACACATGCAATCACTAAACACATACATGTAACACACTAACATACAGCAAGGCAAGTACATAATTTTTTTCATCCTAAAACAAATGTCTGCCCATTCATTTAAACAACATCAACTTCTCTCTTCCCTACTTTTTGCTTAAAGTCAGCTACACTGCTGATTATTACTACTAAACATATGTCCCATTCATAACTTGCATAACCTTGAGGAAAAAAACTAATAATACTTAGTAGATTAAAATTCTCATTTTCCGACTTGCGGCAAACATCCAACATTTTGGAGATGCCGATTAGATCAAAGAAGTAGGTATAGAATATGCAAGCAAAAAAGTATTTTTCATTTGAAATTGAAGCTTAAGTGGGGGCTGCAGATTATATATGGTAGCAGATTTTACATGAAGAATTATGGTGTGCATTCATTGAATTGTACCTTATTTGGAAATCATCATAATGAACTATTGGATCACATTTAATCTAGATAGATATCTGAGATGATTTCAGAAAAGATAGATGAATTATAGTTAGATAAATAGGTACAAATCAGTTTATCATTATTGGAGTGAGTGAAAATGCAGACCCTGTAATATTATTTTTTTTTTAATTTTGATAAACTAATATGCTAAGAAATGCCCAATTAGAGAGAGACCCGTTAGTATGCATAGAAAAATTTTATGAAAATATGTTGTGTGGTTCTATGAGGTATACTGTCACATGTAGACATGGAAAGACAACAAGTGGATTATAGTAGAATGTATTTGGCTCCCTACAAGGACAAATGTGACATAGTAACTTTTTCTTGTGTTGGGGTACCAACGAATGACTCAAGGTTGCATGATGAGTTTTCAAGAAATTTCCTGGTTTTCTTGGCTATTGCAGCAAAAAGAAGGTGCTGCTATGAAGATTGAGTGAGTTAGTAAACAATATCTGATGGGTACTTCATGTTTGAAACTTTTAGCAGATCTTAAAAGTTTAGCACATACCCATCAACAATGACAAGCTTATTTATGTACGGATTGGCATGAAAGAGCCTAAAGCTATTTTATTAGAATTAGGATACTTGAATTATCAAAAACCCAAGTTTTTTCCAAGTCTCAACTCAACTCAGGCTGTTTTAAAGGGTGATTGGACATTTAAGTCTTAAGTCTCTATAGAAAAAAAATTCCAAAGGGGTCTAGTGGAGTGCTAATTTTTAAAGTCTGTAGACAAAATGGTATAGCCAGGAGTGCTAAAGCACACGTACAATAATCACATGTACATAAAAAAAGGATAGATCCCTTCACCAACTTTGGTGACTACAACTGTTTTTGTTTTTTTTCAAGACTTAATATTAAGTAAAAGTTTCAATTTTTAGCCATCTAACCCAATAGGTGCGGTATGTATGTGTGACACATACAAATATAGCCTGCCAGCCAGCCAGACCCAACCAAAAACTAAGGAAACCCATGTTCAGGTTTACTGTTTGGGCTGACAGTTTCTAACAATAATTACAGACCAAAGATCAACTAAATGCCTTAAATCTCCTTCATCATTGGCTACAGCTGCTTTTTTTCTAGACATAATATTGAGTAAATATTTAAATTTTCAGCCATCTAACCCCATTGGTGCACCTACCATGTACAACACATACATAGATAGCCTGCCAGCCTGACCCAACCGATAACTGAGGAAACTTATGTTCATGTTGACAGTTTGTGCATACAAATTCTAACAATAATCAAGGACTGAAGATCAACTAAATGCTTTAAATCTCCATAAGATTAATCTCTGTAATATCTAAATGATGAAATCTAATTCAAACCATATCAGTAACATCTGTGGATTTAGTTATATTGGGAACTAAAATATGTAAGTTTGACCAGCATGGCTTTGGGTTGCACAGTACACAAATCATACATTTTTCATACAGTGTTGGTAAAGTTAGGATGTCACTGATGTGGTTATAGTTTGTATCAGAAATATTTAGAGGCACCAGGCTATGGGGGAAAGAAGGTGGAGAGAAAAAAGCAATGTACCAACAAGTTTATTCTTGCTAATGATAAGTTAAATGAAAAAAAAAATCAGAATTTTACCTCACAAAATCTGTTGCCTGTTGTTGAAAAATGAAATTTTGAAAAAGAATGAAAAGAGAAAAAAATGAATTTCTCATTTGAGTAGGGCAAGCCAAAGTTCAAACTCTGGTTGGCACAGTTTGTATTGGCATTGAGAAAGGCATGAATCCGTATCTGCCCCCAGCTATAAGTAAAAGGGTAGTGAGTGACATCACTTGGGGTGTTTGTCACATCTAAGTTTAATTCAAATATCGCAAAATGGCCAAGTAAGTAGTTATCTGATATGTAAAGCTCAAGTGGGGGTAGCTGAAGCCATAGCCAGCATAAGGGCCCACTTGTTTACTTTTCACTTTATTGTAATGAATAGTAAAGGAATGACATTTACATAGTAAATTATCAATCAATTCTTGCCAGAGTTCAATTCATACATATCTGGCTTATGAGTCATCTGCAGTAGTGAGATCAGTCAATAAAATGTATATGGTCACTAATGTTGTTACCATCACGTTCCTAATTATCATCAACCATTAATCATATTAAACTAGGGTAGTACCAACTCCAAAGGTGTATGTTTGGAAAGGGCTGGACTTTGTGGTATATGGAACAGCCTGCCATAATTGTAAAATGTAAAACAATTTTCTATCTATCATATGAAACTTCGGAAACTCTGAAGTGTTTCACTTCTTTTCACTGTTGCCAATTTAGATATTTCATATCTAAATTTAGATAGATTTAAAGAGCAAAATTTAGGGAAGATAATTAATAGAAACCATGAAGAAAGATCTATAATCTATAATTTTATATTGATTTCTTGGGCGCCAGTGATTCAAAGAACTTCTAACTCAATACTGCTCTGCATTGTGTTGACTGATATGTCTAGCAAATGTCAACTTTGTACAATGGCCAATTGTCAAGTAATTGCTGTGCAAACATGCACACACACAGATTTCTTAAATTGTAGTTAGATTTGTTATGGATAGCTCAAAATTAAGACTGATTCTTATAAAGAAAATTCTTTCAAGGATATAGTGTAACACGATTGTTTGTCTAGTATCAAAGTTGCCAATTACTGGAAGACAGAATCAAGTTCAGCAGGCTGTAGAGTCAGATCAATGATAGTAGTTTCTGTATAAAGACCTAGTCACTAAGTTACATGGTAGGCTGTCTGGTACTGTGTGCTTAGAGGCTTCTTGGGAATGTAGTAGCAGGCTGAGTTGAGGAAGTTGAATGACCCTAAAGAAGCATAGTGCTTGAACTTGTAAATAAATGAAAAAACAAAAGATTCATTATTACTTGTGTGCTAAATGTAAGAATAGTACAATAATGAAAATGGGCCTCGGCAGTACTTCTGATTGGAGAGAAAATATTTACAAAGTTTTTCCACTAATTCTTATTTGCTACTTGAATTTTCTGTTTTGATCCTAAGTGTATGTAAAAACTACCTTTGTCATTTGACCTCTGGGTCTTTGAAAAGTCAAGTGACAAAGAATCTAATAGAATAACTCAATATTTTGTAATTAGATAATGAAAACCAAGTGAGAAATGTCTTTGCTTATTAGAATATATTTTTGAAAAATCTTTTCAAGATGAAATGACAGTGAAATTTAAGAGCTTATAGGATTTCAAGAAAGAAACAAAAATATGCTTGTTATCCTGCAATAAAATTCTACATCAGGTGTGTCAACAAAGCTAGATTTACGACATGTATTCAATCAATACCTAGTGAAGAGAAGAGAAAATCCTACTCCCCAATGTTGAAAAAAATGAATGACCTTCAAATGTATTTGTATTAGAAAAAAAAATTTGTATTCAATAGATTAGCTGAAAACCCACCTATAGCTCTTACATGTGTAAATGGGGGTTCAAAACCGTTTCTTTTAGGGGTAACTTAATTCAACAACAGATTATATTGCCTCCTTAGAGGTTTTGTGCAAATAAACAAAATCAGACTTTTAGTGTAATATAGGCAGATAGATGGATGAAAATCAGATCATTGTTATTGAAGTGAAAACAATGCAGACTCCACATTATTATCATTATTCTGTTTCAAATCACTTAGACTTTTTTTTCGTTCTTTGAGTTGGCACATTTTAGGGGTACTTTAATTCAATACCTAGGGCTATGATTCAGTGTATCTGCAACTTGGATGTTGAATACAAATGAATACAATCAGACTTTTAGTATTATATAGAATTAGATGGAAATCGAAAAATTATTACTGCAGACCCTACAATTTTTTTCCCCAGAGATCCAAAACATCTTTACTTCAATACCTCCCACTAGGTCCATCAAGTTTGTATTCTGAATTTGATCAAACTGTGCCCATCTTTAGATGGTTCCTTTAGTGTTACAGACAAACAAACTCACATACAGATACCCCCAAGTTATATACAGAAAGTCCTTGACTTATGACTGCGCTCTTTTTCAATTGGCACATTGTATTGCGAAATGATCGTAGGTTGGACAAATTTTTTCTGAAGTGTTTGTATGCCATCCTTTACCATAAAAAAACAAACGAGTTGTCATCTTCACTCTTTCGTCATATTCCCCTTCAAATCTTTGAAATAGAAATAGAGGACAAACTCTTAATCATATTTCAAAAATGAAAGATAAGGCAAAAAAATAATGACAAAAATAATACTCTTTTTTACAGACAAAATGTTCAGAAATATACGATGCATTAGAAAAGTATGTATCATATATAGTATTCCCCGTTATGAAATTTAAGATTCAACTTGATCATTTGGTGTTTCATGAGTAAAATATTGTTTTGTAAAATTTGGAAAAAATATACAACACAGAGTTATATGTATGTATAATATTTGCATAAGTATAATAAAATCCACCTCTCCCTAAGAAATGACCATTCTAGCCCATCACTGCCTATATTATCAATGACAAACTAAATACCCACTGGGACAGGAAATATACACCCGCTAGACCCATCTCAATTTAAACTTTTTCAGAGATATAAGAACATCTCCCCACCCTCTCCTACTAAACAACTGGACACAGAATTATTCACATTCTCCTCCTCAGCATCAAACATGTAAACAATAAATTTTTTTCTGTGAACTGCAGAAAATCTTTTTCGCTGAAAAGATGGCTGGCCCTCATCAAAATGCATCAAACTACACCCAAATAATGATGAAAAAAATTTTGAAATGTAACACCTATCTCTTGAGTTTTTCTATTCACCATTCAATTGTCATTTTCATCTATATCCTGTTGGATCACTTCATATCACAAAACAAACACAATATTTACATAGTATATACGTTTTTTTAATGTACAATTATGATTTATATACTCTCTTCATCAACTCTTATGCACACGTATGACCAAACAAATTTTTATATCTACTTATATTTTAAATTTAGGGTATAACATTTATGTCTACATCAATTTTTTATACCGATGTATCTTGGTTGTATGATTGTGAATCGGAGAATACCTGTATAAATAGATTATGTTCTCTATCAGATGATTGTAAAAAGAGATCAGACATTGTTTTTCGAATTTTTAGACTATCTTTTGTGTACAAGTAGGAATTGAAACAACATGGATTGTTAAGCTCTCAAATTCATATAAAAAAAATAATGGTTGTAATTTGACGAAGTGGAATTGAAAGATTGAGAAGGCGCGTTATATCTAGAAAAAATTATATGATCATTAAGAAGAGTTTTTACACAGGAAACTGCAGGAAGTGCAGTCCATTACATGATGAGACAATATAATAAACTGAAAACCAGTTATCTTAATGATAATATAAAATTTTTGAGATGTCACACAGCTTCTCAAACTTTCACTTCCACATTCCCAAATTACTACTACCATTCTGTCTGATTACCTAACATCCACAAAACAAACATATTACTTTCCTTGCACTTTTTGATAAACCTTTTTTTAAAGTCACTTTTTGTTCTGTCTGTTTGTCCCAGTTATGTTAAACTACACTAATGGGAAGGAATGAAGAGGCGTGATGTCCGTAAGAGGTGGGCATCATTAAAAGAATAACTATTCCGATCAATTTTTTGACCAGCTGCTATTGATATCATTATAGAATATTTCAAGATCCTATTTTTTGTATTTGAAAAGCTGAAAATAGCCATTTATGATTTTTGTTGAAACTTACTACCGGCATATTTCAATATCGCAATATTTTACAAGTATGAAAATCAGTTGACTTGAAGAAAGTCAACTTTCTCTTCTTCATCCTCCTCTTTCTGCTGCTACTACTACCTCAGTTGGTGTGCATGCTGTTGAACTTGGGTTCTTGTTTCATTTAATCTACAAAAAAGTTCTGATGTCTCAAGAAACAGTAAATGAATTTAAGAGTTAATGCTACTGGACTAAAATATTGATTCAAGATGAATTCTGACTGGGTAATAAAAGTAAATCAACATCTGATATGTGTGAAAACAATGTTTTTCCTCAAAGAAATCAATCTAGCAAAGTGCATAGTTGGATTTTTGTTATCAAGTTACTGTGATCATATGGAGCAATGATCTGGTCATGTCATCTCAAGTTTGAGCAAATGGTCATGTATGAGATGGTCTTATGATAACAAAGCAAACGATTTTATATTGAGCGAAACTTGACAGGCTGAAAATGTCACAAAAGAGCATTGTGTTTGTTTAATAAATGACACACACAACAGAATTCAAAGCTACTGAAGTTAGCCTACAATCCTTTAATCTCTTCTTTATCATACACACAGACACATCTTCATTCATTCATCCCATCTAATAATACGGCAGCTCCCTTACCAGGAGTAAATGAAGCAAGGTCTCGTGTGTAAGGGAGACAACAGTATATCAACAGTTCTTGCCCTATTTTCTTTTTTTTTCAAGGTCGACATAGTCTTTATGATGATAAAGAAAAATTTTTCGTACAGATTGTCCATTCAGTCCTTTGATATCATGATGCCTCCAACCATCTTGGAAACGTAATCAAAATATTGTGGAACTTCCAAATATTGTCTATCATGCTTTTCACAAAGAAAATACTTTGTTCTTAATCCAGACATTAGTCACAAACACATTGTCTGTCCATCTGTTGACAGCATCCTTAGCTATACAGGACTGTTGATTTGTTAAATGACATCTGGGTTACATTCAAGATGATAATCTAGTTCATCTATTTATGTCTGCGAGTGGATTTGTTTGCTGACTTACTGGGTTACATTTGAAATGACATTAAGCTTCATCAAGTTAGGTACTTGTTGAATTTACATGAAATGAACAAGCATCCCTTTTTTAGCATCATGAATTTCCACTGTGTGATAAATAACTTTGATTATCTTGACCACTTAGACAACCAGTGCCACCATTCAGCTCTGGCATGCTTTTGCATCTTTGTAACTTCAACTACAATTTCTTAGGCATTTTTATCAATGTCCTCATTGACTACTTTGGCATCCATTATTTTGTCAGTGTTTTTAACCAAATTCACTCAAAATGTTTTGTCCAACTTCGTGTATAAGTTGGATAAACCGTTTTCTGCACTTAATTCCTCTGGTTTCATATCTAATTGGCTTTTCCCTTCCAGCCGAAAAATGCAGTAGGAGCCATTTTAGATTTCTCCACTGCTTGTGCCATCAAATATAACAGCAATTTATTCACGCCATTCATGATACTTTGGCTTGGGGAAAGACCAGTAGTTTCATTTCTTCAAGTAACAGGAATGTGATTAGTGGCCGTCACTTTTGTTCTCTCCTATCCAATTATGAAAATATCAGTGTTCTTAATATCCGTTTTTCTTTTCCAACAAGAGTAAAAATGTCATCAAATATGAATGTCATTTTGTTTTTTTTGTAATTATGGCTGTGCTACCTGTGTTAGTTTAATAGATGACAAACTCGACAAAATTCAATAACAAGTTTACTGAAAATTCTTTATTTTCTTCTCAATTTCAAACACGTGTGTTCATTTGTTCAACTCATTTATCAATCTAGTGGCTCCCTTACTGGAAGTAAATAAAACAAACCCTCCAGTATATGGGAGCCAACTAGATATGGAGTGGAATACTTAACGGTACTGACGACAGAGTTCTATGCTGTTACATTTCACCGTGTTCTATAACTTTTGAATCAGCATAACAAAGGTTTCCATACAAATTGGCTCATTACACATAGATATTTATCAATGTTTATCAAATCACCATATCCTCACAAATGGCCGGTGTAGCAACCAGCAGGCCAGCTAAGTGTGTTCTCCTCTCTTTGCATATTTGTATCTGTATGTGTGTCCTCGTGACTCTGGACATGCCTGGTAACATTTTTTAGTACCAACCTTGAAAACTAGGCACTATCTTAAAAACGGTGTTTTTGTTTTTGCAAAAAAGTTCCTTCTTGAGTCTCTATAGTCATTTTTGATGAACAATGCCCAGATTTTGTGCTGGTAATTTTTTTAGATGATTTTAGAAAGATGATCTATTCATGTTAGATGTAGAAATATACTTTTTTGATAGCAGTTTATAGCGTCATTGAGCCAGCTTCAGTTTCGTTGGTGTAGGATTGAACTAATATGAGAGTTAGTAGTCAAATTCCGTACGGCTGATATCAGAATGGGGGTTATTTTTTAAAATATTGATATTGATGACCATCATTTCACTTACGCTTTTCCATATGTTTGCTACTCTTGTGCAGAAGAAATTTTTTCTAACACCGGCAGAGGTCTGAATGAATAGTTCATGGCTGTGTCCTCTGGTTTTGATTCAGATAGATAAAGTATATTTTGATCAATGAATGTCAGTATCTAATTCATGCACATTATTCCAGATTTTATAAATTTCCAGTAGGTCAGCACATTTTCTCCTATATTACAGGATCTGCAGATAAAGTTCTTTCAATCTTTCAGTGTAAAATATATCACACGGCCTTGGAACGGTCTTGGTAGTACTCCTCTACACTCTCACTGTGGTGTCTGACTTGTACTACACACACTATGCAGGAAGTAAACTCAGAGTTTTTTTAGTGATCACTACCAAATCAAAGGCAAGAGAATTAATTTATTTATTGATCATCCCTTTCTCCAATTTTTCAATTGATCATCCCTAACGTGATGCCAAAAGACCATTTCTATCAAGTGACAAACTGGACGGACCTGTTGCCAATTTATTTCACTTCAAGTTCCAGTTTTTAAAATTCTATTCATTGAGGAGTTCAGCCATGTTTTTTGAATGGTTTTGAGCACTTCATGAATTTAAAAGTTAAATAGTGCTGTATTTACTGTACACATGATGATGATGATATATATTAATACAGTAAATTCTCCTAATAACACTCATTCTAGCTGCACTATATGTTGACTGCACATTAGAAATCATCAAAATTAAGATGTTTTCATCATTTTGATGAATAGAACCTACATTATGAAAGAAAACATCCAAAAGCAATATTTTTCAACTTGGTTTTTTAACTCTTAAACTCATTTAAAGAAAAAAAAAATCAAATCTTGAATTAAGGGGAATAATATCTCATCAAACTTACTTCCCTTGCACATCGAGGTGAATTTCATTATCTAAAAAAATTTCAATTCGCAAAAGTGTTTTTTTTCTTTTTAAAAAAATCTTATTTATAGCCGGTTTGCTGCTGGACTAAAATATTGATTCAAGTGAAATTCTGACTCGATAAAAGTAAATCGACATCTGATATGTGAAAATAACGTTTTTGCTCTCGAAAAATCAAACTAGCAAAGTGCATAGGTGGATTTTGTTATCAAATTACTGAGATCATATGGGGCAATGATCTGGTTATGTCATCTAAAGTTTAAGCTAATGGCCATTTATGAGATGGTTTTATGGTAGCAAAGCAAGAAATCATATATTGAGAAAGAATTGACAGGCTGAAAATGTCACAAAAGAACATTGTACAGACTTTAGGGCTTAAGGCTGTTACACCTCACAAGGATTAAGAACTTTAAAAATTGTATGTGTCAAATGCACAGGCCGTAATAATAGACCTAGAAGGCTGAAAACTGAAACATTTACTCTTAATTATGTTTGGAGAAAATTTTTTTTTTTAAAAATTCCCTCCAAAATAAGTTTTTAGTGAGGCTGTCTAATTTACAATGGAAGGTTAAGCTATATTTGTCTCTAGCAGCATTCACCCATGTTTTCTGAAAATTCAGATTTTCTTTAATGAACACCGTCCAACAGAAGACGGTGGTTCGTAGTTTTGGTAACGATAGAAAGATTCAATAGAGAAAGTTGGCAAAGAGAGAAGAATATTTTTTCTTTTTTATGTCACACTACATAATATCATTTCTATTTTTAGATCAATTCTTGATATGAAAAGATAGAAAGTACAAGAATGAAAAAGAAGAAAGCAAACTATACAGTGTTTATAACTAATATATACACACTCTACATATATTCATAACATTTTCTTTTTCCATGAATTATATTGCATTTTGGACAATATTTTTCATTTTATTCTGGATGCAGTCATTATTTTTGTTCAGGATGTTTTTGCAGGGATTAGCTTGAAAACTCAAATGGAAACAAAGAGTTTTATTACAATGACAAATATGGGCATATGCTGACAAAAATGTATGTACGACATTACAGTTTTTGAATAAACTCTGTTCTTTTTCATGATAATCTAATTCACAAAAGAGTTCTTTTTTTGTATTCAATTCATTGAAGAGTTCTACTGTTCTCAAGAGAGGTTTCAAGCGGTTCATGAATATAAGAATGAAATAGTGCTGTCAGTATGTGCAGTTACGAGAAGTTATAATATATATCATGATGATATATATATATATATATATATATATATATATATATATGTATTGTCAACTCTCTCAATGACACTTATCGTAAAGGTGCTATTTAATGACTGCCCATCAGAAATCATCAAAAATATGACATTTTCATCACTTTGATGGATAGAACTTACATTATGAAACAAAACTTGAGCATGTCAGATTTGCAAAATTTTTTAACTTGTTTTTTAACTATCAAACTCATATCAGGAAAAATTGAATCTTGGATCAAGCAGAAAAATTTCTGCTTAAAGTCATTTCCCTTAATTTTGTTGAATTTAACCCACAAAAGTGTTTCGTTTATCAAGAATTCTATTGTTTGAAAAGTTCCACTGTATTTTGGAGCAATTTTATTGTGGTACATAAATTTCAGAGCTTCTGCTGCAGTGTTGAGATATCAATTCAAGTTGAAATTCGACTCTAGGTTATAAAAGCAGATCAACATCTGATATGAGTGAAAACAATGGCTTTTCTCAAAAAATCAAACTTGTGGAGTGCATAGGTGGATTTTTGTTATCGAATTACTGTGATCATACGGGGTCATGATCTGGTTATGTCATCTACAGTTTGAGCTAATGGCCTTTTATAAGATGGTTTCATGATAACAAAGCAAGTGGTTGTGTATTGAGCAAAAATTGTCTGGCTGAAAATGTCACAAAAGAGCATTGTACTAAACACAGAGTTCAACTAATTCAACAACAAATCAGTATGTGTCTAGTGAGCTGCCTACTTTAATCGAGCTAGAGGGCTGAAAATTGAAACATCTATTCCCCTCCAATGAAGTTTTTTGTGGGGAATTCAATTTACAATGTCTTTTTATGATGTATTTGTTGCTCAGTTTATGTTCAGCTGAGCTTTTTGAAAATTCAGATTTTTTTTAGTGATAATTGCCCAAGAAGTTACTCATTCATTGCTCACCTTTTTTTTCAACTTCTCCAATCAATCACCCCCAACATGTTGACAGTTTCTATTGATTGACTAACAAGACAGGTTTTTTTTTTTTATCGGCTCCTGATTATTGCCATCTCAGTCCCAATTCTGTCAAATTGATGCTGAAATTCAATTCAAATCTAAAAGACGATATTGGTTGACCAGTCCATTACATGTTGAGACAATATACTGAACTGAAAACAAAAAAAAACAGTGTCAGTTATTGGCAGTTGACTTATATAAAAAAAGGAACCTTCTGAAGATGCTGATTGAAATACGGTAAAATGCAAGAAAGCCTTATCTAATTGATGAAAAATGTTTTTGAGATGTAACTCACATTCATCTCATTTTTTCACTTCCACATTGTTGAATTACTACCTTCCATCAGATTACCTTATATTTGCAGAACAAAATTATGAAAAAATTCAAATCAATGATCAGAGGGAATAGCTTCTGAGCAGAGTTACTTCCTTTGCTTTTTTAGGCATTTTTATCTTTTCTTTATTTAACCCACAATATTCATTACTTAAATGTTTGGAAAAAATCATTCTTGTCTTTTTTATTTGCCCCAAAATGAAATATTAGAATGAGATTTGATTTGCAATGAATGTTTATGCTTCATGTTTTAAGGCTGCTAATTATATTAGCCCCCCCCCCTAAAATACAAATCACCAGAATTGATATAAGGAGATAAATCCTCATAAGTAGCGTGTTCACTGCTTAGGCCCAAAAACAAGGTTAGTACACAATTAGTTTGATTGTTAACAAAATGTGGAAATAAGAGCAAACAAATGGGTTAACAACAGAGCTAAGTTTTAATTCATGTGTGAATTAAAATAAATGAGAACTGGAGTTTCTGCCGACACGGATATGTGGAGGGATCTACCAGGATAATGATGTAGAGATAAGAAGAATGAAGGGAAAGGAATGTCACTAATTACGTGTGAGATAGAGTCAATAGAATGTTTGTCGGTTTGGTCATCCTAGTTGTAGCCACTACAAACTTATCTTAGAAAGTCCAACCTAACTATTTAGATAGGATGTGTTATTGAGATGAATTCGTGATGATGCGTGTAAAAAAAAAGTGTGTATAGAAACTATATAAACTAAATAGAGAGAGAAGAGACAAGCTTACCTCGAGGCTGTCAGAACAGAGAGAGAGAGAGAAAGAGAGAGTTTACCACTACAGTTTAAATACAGTAAAGATAGCGATCAGTTATCTTATTAGTAGTTCTGTGTGACAAGGAATTTATAATTTCTACAGAGATGTAGGGTTTAGTAAGTAGATCCCTGCCAAGGGCAGATAACTCCGTATATGAATGATTTTCTTTTGCAGGAAAAGGTGGGCACTACAATGTGTTCCTTAGTTTGTGCCCAGCATCGTACACACATTGTTTTTTGAAAATTCAGATTTTTTAGTGATCACCGCCAAACAAAAGGTGAAAGAAGTAACATTAATTGATCACATTCCAACATGCTGCCAAAAGATATTGATTGCGTAACAGTTTCTATTGAAGGATTCATCACACCTGTTTGTTTTCTATTCATAGAAGAGTTCCGTTCAAGAAAAAATTATTCACTGGAGAGTTGCCCTGTGTTTAGGAGCCGTTCAAAACTGTTTATAAATCTAAGAGTTAAATAGTGCCATTAGAATGAGTGCTGTTACAAGAATTTATTGTGTATATTATGATGATGATATATACATATACAGTTAACTCTCTCAATGGCACCTGGTCTACCGGCACTATTTAATGACTGCCATCAGAAATCATCAAAATTAATCAAAATCTATCACTTTGATGAATGAACTTGAATTATAAAACAAAACTTCCAAAGCCTGTCATATGGAAGATATTTTTTAACTTGTTTTTTTTATCACTCTTAAATTTATAATTTAAAAAATTAAATCTTAAATCAAGTGGGAAACTTCTGCTTGAAGTTACTTTCCTTTTTTTTTCAAGTTAATAATTCTTTTTTATTCAATCCACAAAAGAATTTTGTTTTTTAGGAACTCTATTCATTGAAGAGTTCCACTGTGTTTAGCAGCAGTGGTACATGAATTTAAGAGTAAATGCAACTGGGCTGAAATATTGATTCAAGTTGAATTTTGACTCTGGTTTATAAAAGCAGATCAACTTCTGATATAAGTGAAAATAATGGCTTTTCTCAAAAAAATCAAACTAGTGAAGTGCCTTGATGGATCTTTGTTATCAAGTTACTATGATTGTATGGGGCAATGATCTGGTTGTCATTTAGAGTTTGAGCTAATGGCCTTTTATAAGATAGTTTCATGATAACAAAGCAAGTGGTTATGTATTGAGCAAAAATTGTCTGACTGAAAGTGTCACAAAAAAGCTTTGTAATGTCTTCAGAGTTTTATGCTGTTACATTTCACCAGTTTCAAGAACTTTCGTATCAGAATGTGTCAAATGCACAGACTGCCCCAATGGAGCTAAGCTAGAGGACAGAAAATTTAAATATTTACTCCTTATTATGTCTAGAAAGATCTTTTTAGTTTTGAAAATTACCCCCAAATGAGATATCATTGGGGCACCAATTTACAATGTATGCTCATGCTACATTTGTTCCTTAGTTTGTCCAGCAAAATCTACACTTATATTTTTAAAATTCAGATTTTTTAAGTGATCATCACCCAATAAAATGCAAGAGAAGTAACTTAGCATTGACCACCTGTTCTTCAAACATTTTTAACTGATCACCCCCGTCATGCTACTAAAAGATGTTGGTTCGATGTCGATTTCTATTGAGTAACTAACCAGTCCTGTTCTTGACTTATTTCACAAAAGTGTTCGTTTCATAAAATTCTATTCATTGAAGAGGTAAACAGGAGAGGTTTCAAACATTTCATTGATTTAAGAGTTAAATAATACCATTAGATTGAGTACCATTATGAGAATTCACTGAATAAAGTTTGATGATGATATATATATGTATGTACAACAAAACAACTGTCTGTGGATGACACAATAATATATATATATATATATATATATATATATATATATATATATATATATATATATTATTGTGCCAACCACAGACAGCTGTTTTGTTGTATTACAACTCTTCAGTATGGCTATAGACTATCCATTATCCCATCCAGTACCATGAGGCAGGATCGAAACCTTAGCTTGAGAACTGGAGGCTGGTATCCTCCCTCTACTCCACAGAACTGGATGTCAGTGAGGTCGAATTTAAGCGATATATTCATTTATCATACATATTCCTCATCCACCAGAATGCTCCATTCCATGTTGGAAGAGCATTGCACATATATATATATATATATATATATATATATATATATATATATATATATATACAAATATCTATGTTTACATATATATATATATATATATATATATATAGTAAACTCTCTTTATGGCACTCGTTCAACGATTGCATATCAGAAATCATCAAAATTTAGATGTGTTTATCAGTTTGATGTATGCAACTTGCATTATGAAAGGAAACTACCTTTAGGTTTAAGAGTCCATTAATTTTTCCCATCTAAAGGTTTTACTGAATTGATTATCATGTTGGCATCACCACTGTGTAAGTTTAAGAGTCCGACAAGAGGAGGCAAGTGATAATAATAATGATGATAGTCCTGAGAAGTAAGATGTAGAAGTTCTGAAGATGGTAAGAGGCTACACCAATTGACACCATCTAAAACTTGTTTTTGCATTTTTTCAAAATAGTTCATTAGGGGCTGTGATGGTGTTTGGGGCCAATAATACCTAAATCATGCACTAGCATTTTTTAAAGATAATTTTGGATAAAATGTTAATTTTTTTTAGATAATTAATTGGACAATTAGTTCTGGTATAGGCACAGGCTATGGTGATTCATTTATGCAAAGCATGGATAATTCTCTTTATAATTAAGAGTAAATCAATGTTTAAAATGTACTTGAAATAGGCTTTTTTGACAGCAGTCAGTTGCATCAGTAAGCCAGCTTCAGTCGAGTTGGGATGGGATTAAACTAACATGAGAATTTGTAGACAAATTTAGTCCGGCTGATATCAGAATTGAATAATTGTAGCCACCATAAGTGTCAAATGGTTCTATCCTTTTTTTTATATGTACATGTCTTAGTATGATTGTTTGCGTATTCTAGTGCTTCTGACCATATTGTTTTGTCAACCAACTTGGAAATTGGCATCAAAAAAGACTCCTTCTAGAACACTTTTTGATTTAAAAAAAAAAAAGCTTTTTTTACCCTTTTTTGGCCTTATTTTAACGGCTTTATGAATAACATCCAGACCCTCCTGAATCAGGAGATTTCTAGATATTCTTTCACTTTATCTCATATCTTTTTCAGTGGAAAATGCCAATGATGTCATTAATAGAGTTTATTCTGACCATATTTATTCCTCATTGGAATTTTCTTACATGACTTCAAATTTTGATGCTAAACTTGTTCAATCATGACGAGTTGGGATCATTTTTGAAAATATGGATATTTTTTGATTTCGCTGTCTTTTCACTCAGGCTGTCCAATGTGTTTACTTCTCTTCCCAAGAAGAAATTTTTTTTAACAATAACAAGAGATTAGCAATAGATAGTGGAGGTTTGAATTCATAATTCATGGCTGTGTCCTCTGGTTTTAATGCAGATAAATGGAGTCAGCATTTTTTTATCAAGGCATTTTAAGTAATGGAAATCTGCATCTACAGTATGTATGTTATCACCATCATCAGTCTTTCAATGCCCGTCATGGGATAGAGATCTTACCCAGGATTTGCCACACCTCTCTATTGTGGACGTTGTGGAGACAATATTTTCTGAACTTGTTTAGTTCTTCTCTCCATCTTACATTCTGCTGGCCTTGATTGCACATGTGATCTCTAGGGATCCATGTTGTGAATCATGATGTCCATCAGTTGTCTGCCATTCTTGCAACATGACCAGCCCATTGCCATTTGAGTTTTCTAATGGATTCTATGATGTCTTGGACTCCTGCTTTCTCCCTGATATAATGCGTTGACTTGTGATCTCTCCGTGTTAAGTTGAGCATGATTCTCTCATGTGCGTGTTGCATAGTTCTCAGTTTGCAGGTCAGTCTCTTGGTTAGGCTTCATGTTCCAACTCCATAGGTAACTAACAGGAGATTGAATTGGTTATATACCCTTGTATGTCACAGTTTCTATTGAGTGACTAACCAGACTTGTTATTTTCATTAGCCTCTGATCATTTTCAACTCAGACTCTATTTTTCCCACTCAGTACTGAAATCGAATTCTAATCTAAAAGATAGCATTGGTTGGCCAAAAAGTTTGTTCGGCTTATTAACCAAAGATAAAATACGTTTTTTGGATTTTCAATATAAACTTCATCGAACAGCAGTCTTACCATTTTGTTCCATTATCGTCAGCCATCTTTCAGACAAACTTCAAGATTCCATCCTCCTAGAATATTTGATCTTCCTCAGAAAACAATCTGCTTTAGGTGCTTTTTGCAGTCTTCTGGGGCTTGAAATCTTTTTTCATTAATTTATTTCTGTAAAAGCTACAATGACCAGCTGTCTGAAGGTGCAATATCCGGTTGATGTGGCAAGTTAGTGAAAACTTCTCAGCCAAGCTGTAACAATTCTTGTCTGGTCACCAGAGGAACACGTGGTCTGAATCTATCTTAATGGAACATACTGCCCTTTCTCCTTTTGGTAATGAATTACACTAATCTGGCACCTGTACAGTGATATCTGACTGGATATAATATATTTGTTATTAAATCTCTGATATTTAACAATAGAATCAGCTTTACAACAGCTGCATTGATTCTGAAAGGCAAAGATGTTGCTTTTAAAAATAAACCATTAAAAATCGGTAAATTATTTAACAAAAAATGTAAAAAAAGTGACAGAACCTAAAATATCGACATGTCATACAGAAAAATAAACTGGGATATTTTTCTGAGTATTTAATAACGTCCCCACTCCTTTGGCCTTGTACCATACTAAGCTTGTAACTGGCCTCCTGGCAGGCAGTATTATATTTCTCATTGTTGCTAGAGGCATGTGTTCTTGCCCAGATCAAGAGCCAATATTTCAAATGCTGATTTTCTGGATAGGGTAAACCTTCCCAATTTGGAAGATTGGTGCAACACAATCTTTATATAGGTTGCATGCATACAAAGACCGAGCGATATTTCTTAAATTGTAATTAGTCTAAAATAACAGGATTATTTACATATAGATAGGCACTTTCTGCCGAGGATCAACACGTCATTCCCTAGCACTTTTGCCAAGATCAGAGTTTAGTATCTGTGCATTCATTGAAAAGTTTTACACGTACACATAGACAAAAAATATTTATATGGATGCACATTGCATCTTATAAACTTGAATTGAACCTGTCAAAGTTGATTATGGCACTAAGAGCTTTTACTGCTACAGCCTGGACAAGTAAGATAATTATGGGAGAGTGGTTTGCCCATGTGATCACTCACCCAGTCTCTTCTCTGTCAACCATTGTGGCATGCCAATGACATTTTGTTGCAAAACAAGGCACAGGCATTCCCAAGAGCCTAGATGTATAGTGAATATCGAAAGCCTCAGCCAAAATTTGAACTCAATGTGATTATTCTATTTTCTTATTAACGATCACCCAACTTCTCTCTTGCTCTCTCTCTCTCTCAGTATATATATTTAGATATTAGCTGAATACTCAGTCCATGGACAGGTTATTCAGTTAGTATACAAATGCGTATATGTATATAATGACATCATCAGAAGAGTGACACTATAATGTTTCAGCCGTGCGAAAATTCAATATATACTGCTACTTTTAGTGCTATTCTTCAGTGAGACTTTGGCTATATTTAAGTGCTATTTTTAAGCCAAACTTTAGCTCTTTTTTGGCCATTTCAGGTGAATCTAGCCATTTTCAACTTATCAAAATGTTCTTAAAAAGGTTAACAGTATTTTTGTTTTCTTATTAGGTTGATTTTATAAAAAAATTTCTTTGGGTTGGCAGCACAGTGGGGATAACACAAAGCCTAGAAATGCCACCAGCTATATATATATATATATATATATATATATAAGAAGTAAGAAAAGCCAAGAGAAATACAACAATGAACACCAACAAATTTTACTAAATATTCAAGTTATTAAATATGAAATAATCTTCAACCAGTGTTGCTTTTCTTCACTTCTTACTTATCTCTTACATTTATTGGACCCTTCTTGTAGAGTAATAGGACCTTATATATATATATATATATATATATATATATATATATATGACACAAAATTCTCATTTTGTTAATTCATTGTCTACATCTTCTCTATTTGTTTCAACACCACAATTATATTATTAAAAAATGGATGTATGATCCAACAGAATGATTATAAATTATGTTCCATATCAGAGTTTCAGTATAATATAACGCAATTTATGATTATTGTGTTGGATCATATATCCATTTCTTAGTAACATAATTGTTGCCTTGAAAGGAACAAATAGAACGGATACAGACCATGTATAAACAAAATCAAAATTTGGAATCAAAACAGTTATTTCAGCCTTTGCATATATGTATATATATATATATATATATATATATATATGTATATATTCAGGTTGAGCACTCTTTAAGTGAGGTAACTCATCTACTGCAAGCTTATGCAATACTCTTCCATAGGAACAGAGCACTCTGGTGGATGAGGAATTTCTGAGGAAATTCATGTATCACTTAAATTCAGCCTTTCTGACTGTCCAGTTCCATAGTCGTGAGGTAGGATATCAGCCCCTGGGCCTGAAGTGAAGGTTTCAATTCTGCCTCGCGGTACTGGATGAGATAATGGCATGTATAGACATTCCATTATCTCATCCAGTCACACTGAAGAGATGTAATACATCGAAACAGCTGTCTGTGGTTGACACAATAATACATATATATATATAATTCTAGCTCAATATTTTTTTTGATATGGAGCATTTCTTTCTATGAAAACAACACTTTATTTATAGTATATATATATGTATGTGTGTGTGTGTGTGTGTGTGTTATTTACACACAGAATCCAACAAAATTAAAGTATTATGACACTTGGGAAAATTCATTTTACATTTTTCACCGACGTGCCTTCATCAGAAATAATGTTTTATTTCTGATTAAGCCACGTAGACAAAACATGTAAAAGAAATTTTCCTAAATGTCACAATATTTAAAATGATAGTTGCATTGAAAGAAACAAATTGATATAGACTGTGAATGAACAAAATGAGAATTTGGAATTGAAACGATTATTTGAGCCTTTGCATACCCGCTGACTGTTTAGCTCAGTGGTAAGAGCAACACTAATTTGAAGTGGTTAACCTATTGGTTGCAGGTTCAATTCCAGCAGCAACCCTATTTCTTTGAGTGTTTATTCTGTTTACACTGTCTAGGC
Organism: Thysanoteuthis rhombus; assembly: GCA_963457665.1. Classification (NCBI taxonomy): domain Eukaryota; kingdom Metazoa; phylum Mollusca; class Cephalopoda; order Oegopsida; family Thysanoteuthidae; genus Thysanoteuthis; species Thysanoteuthis major. Next base: position 6,811,570 of record OY735237.1, read on the forward strand.
CAAATGATGCATTCACCATGTAATAACAGATCATTTCAAATAAAAGTTTCAATACAATATATAGTGCAATCTATTATCACATTTATATTTATATATAATGCAAGAGAAACTCTACTCATGGAACCCCTGCTAAGAATTGACTGGCAATGGCTTGCGAAGCTGACACATAAACAATCACTCCAAGTCAAATAATGTATTCATGTATATGTGGACATTTTATTGTGTATGTATTTGTATTTCAGTATGCGTGTTTGTCTATATCTCTGTATGTATTCTTGTGTATTCCTTTATGTGTTTGCATGTTTCTGTGTGCTTGTATCTGTGAGTATATTCCTCTGTGTATGCATTCCTTAATGTGTTTCAGTGTATTTCTGTGTGTATGTAAATATACCCGTTTGTGTAAATTTATTTGATGAAATATCCACATAATGCTAATAATATAAAAGCGTCTGTCAACAGAGAAGAAGAAAAACTTGAGTATTGCTGCTGAGACCGAATTTCTCTGAATATGATTTATGTCCTGATTTGCAATTTATATAAACTGTATTTTCTAGTCTTAGCCAGGAAAGATATCACTTGACATGCAAAATCTGTTCTGCACTCAATTCAATTTACACCTCATCTTAGGATTACAGAAATCAAAATGTAAAACCTCTTCAATCATCATAATCATCAGACTATTCTAACTCCCAAAGGAGAAAACTCTCCTATGTCTTATCCAACAGACAGGGCCTCTGCAAAGGAGTACAACCAGTGCATTGCACAAAGGTCTGGAGAGCCAAGGCGCTTACAAAAGTTTCTGAGAGCTGAGTACTGAAACTTTTAAATCAATATGTGTCTGTTAGTAAAACAGGTTGACTCTATCGTTTACAGGCAAGCAAGTATAGCATCACATGCTAAAATGATTATAACAGATGAAAACAGGATGTGCAAGGTCTCCTGCATTCCGCACAGTTCTCCCTCAATATTCTTTGTCTCCGACTCTCCCCCATGATTTTTGCTGAAACCTGTTTTCTCCCCCATTTTCGTTCGAGAAAAATTTCACCCAAAGAAATACCGATTATTTGTCATTTATATTTCTTTCAAACAAAAGTATCTCTCTCAATTTATATGAAGTCGTAAAACGAATTATCTAATCGAGAGTGAGTGGGAAGGTTCTGATATTTCTATTTCCACTTTGGTTTATGCTGACCTTAGTTTAAAGAAAAGATTTCAATGGTTCGTGTTGTGTTGTGTATACCTTATATCAAAATTTAATGCTGAAATTATTTTTTTCAAGCATTTACAAGGGCCAAAAATGAAATATAACAACACCCAAAGGATCCCACAGCATTTCCAGCTAAATTACTCATGTACTTCATATTCACGAATAATATATACCACATTTGGCAAGTTTGGCTAAAGGACATGGGCATTTGTGCAGTGTATGTTGAGTAGGATACGAAAACACCTTTTGCACCACCTTATAAAAAATCCTCTCTGAGGCCTTGTCAATGGATGTCTCTTCTGAGCACTGTGCAACCATGTTGGTCAGCTCAGGGTTCAGGTTTTCTCTCTTTAGCAGTATAAATCAAGAACAACAAAAAATGGTCTGGTAAGTCACTCAGTAGAAACTGTCATATCTTTCATTTTTAATTATTAAATTGAACCAAGCGTGGGCCGACCATATCATCTTTTAGATTTGAATCGGATTTCAGTGCTATATGGAAAGAATAGGGACTTGGTTGGTTATGATCTGAGGCCAAACAAAATAAGAAGTCTGATTAGTCACTCAATATAACTCTTACATGACCAACGTTTTTTAGCAGCATGCCATGTTGGAGGGGATCAATTAAAAAAATTGGAAAAAAGGTTGATCAATAGAGTTATTTCTCTTGCATTTTGTTGGGCAGTGATCAGTGAAAATGGGTGAATTTTCAAAAAACAAGCGGACACAAAATAAAGGATCAATTTAGCATGAATTTTTTTTTATCAAGGAGATGTTTAAATTTCAGCCCTCTAGCTCCATTGGCCTGTACACATCATACATACATAAGCCAGACCAACTTGAAAACCGGGAGAATCCAAAGTTGACAGTTTTGGTTGTCAGTTTCTAATTAATTGAAAAATTATCATAGTACTTCATCCAGTAATAAGAATAAATAATAATATAATTTGTTTCAGTAATTTTTTTGACTGAATTTTGTTGGACAAGATCTTTAAACCATTGTATATGATTAATTAGGACCATTTTTCTCCCTTATGTTTTTTCATTTTTCGTAATTGTTCAGCTATGTAAGAACATAACAGGCCAGGGTTGGCATTTTGGCCATTTTATGGCCAAATTTGACAAAACTGGCCCTTCTGAGAAGCATTTGACCATAAACATATTCAAATTTTTGGCCATTTTGACTTAGTTGCAGTAGAATTGAACAGCCATAGCCACCAAAGGTAGTGAAAAGTTCTATCCTTTTTATATATGTACAAGCATTTGTGTATTTCAGTGGTCCTTGCTGTAACATTTTGTCTAAAGACTTGAAAATTGGCATCAGTACACCAGCAGTCTTCTTGTAAAGATGTTATTAAAAAACTAAACCCGTCAAAGTAAGGCTCCCAAAAAGTCCAAAAAAATTTCTACAAAAACGAAAAAAAGAAATTTTTAGGAGAGGTCTTGTGGAGTACTGATGCTAGTTTTCAAGTCTGTAGAAATAATGGTATTTCAGGAGCATTGGAACACATGAACAAACACACGTTCATATAAAAAAAAGGATGGAACCTTTCGCTATCTTTGATGGCTCTGGTTGTTCAATAAAATCAAGTTAGATATTTTTCCAACTTTCTGTTCTGGATTCTCAGCAGTTTATATGCCTTTCCTGACAGAATTGAACTTCAAAATCAAGATAGCATTCATAACAGTAGTTCTTAACAAGGGAGGGGGGCATGGTCCCCTAGGATTGGAGACTTGAGTAATTCAAAGTGGGAGCTAATTATTTTGGGAATTCTCTTAACAAGTCTCTGCCTGATATTTTGATGAACATGATATATTTTTTTTTCACAATTACCCATTTCAAACTAATTATTTGTTTGAAGATGTGAATGGGGGGCATAGCCTCAAGGTCCAACTACAAAGAGGGGGATGTAAAAATTTAAGAACACTGAGCCCATGAGACTTGTCAGGGAATCAAAATGGAGCCAAGCATTCAATTCAAAGCACAACAGTTTGAATAGGATTGTGTAATTCACAATAAAACTGTTTCTTCTTTTGAAAAAAGAATCATTTTGTTTAACAATGTTATTTCCCTTGACAGCATTCATCGTAAGAAATCAATGTATTCATTTCATAAAATACATTGACTCAAAACAAAATCACCTTGGAATAAATAGAGTCTGAAACCCAGTAAAAAAAATAACATCTGTCAACTGATCTGATTGACTAGTTCCAAGATTTATTTTCTGGTTTATAACTTGAAGAAAAGTCATTGAAATTCTAAGATTTTATCAGATAACTCATTCTTTTTGTTGTTGATGTTATTACCACAAAAATTGAACATTATACATTGAAAATTTCTGATCAAAATTCTGCTAAAAGCTCAGCTTACAGATTTATGGCTTCATCTTGGTATATGAATTATACAGTGTTGCACACTTATAACAGGTCTTCTTTCAGAGAAAAAAATTATGTTAAAGAAACAATTGTTCTGCTATCTTGACATCACTAACTATTGTTTATAATCATGCTTTTGGTATCTTGAAATCAATCAAGCCTTTATAAAATAGGTGAGGCAAAATCAGTAGGGAAGAATCGAAAAAGGTTTTCTACAAATACCTCAGTTAGTGCTCAAGAAACTCTCCTAAAAGATGCGGTGCTGAACAAAACAATGCTATAGAATCAGAGTTGCCCTTAAGGTTCCTCACATTCCAGACAAGCTGAACTTCGGTTACTTTTAAAGTGTAGTATTATTTATTTACCATCGGTAATGAGAATTTCCTTTGATAATTTCTTTTCCAATTGTTTCTTTTTGTTTCATCACAACAGAAAGTATTCAACTGTCAGATATTCCTGAAAAATCTAACTTCACTTTGGGAATTTTGACTGTTTTTATTCTGTTTGATCTATTAATTTTCCCTCCTGAAATTGGAAAGTTATACAATTCTAGACACATGACAGGTACTTTGTAGCACTTGGTACCCTGGACTGGTACTATAAACAGAGTCATTATGGCATTGCATGAATAGAAATATGAGCTGTGTGTACATGGATTTCCAGGTATGTTGTAACAGATGATTTTTTTTTGTATTTACAAAATAATACTCAGGCGCTTGATATCTACATTCAATTTTTGGGTCATTTTTTTTAAAGATTGTAATGTTTTACAGCTGTTTCTAGAATCTATTTTCTAAATAACCTTTGGTTATTGCTTATAACGTAAACACTGCTGCAATATATGAGACAAAAAAGTTTAACTTAAGTAACTTAGGATAAATTCTTTACTTATGACTAGAGACAGTCAAAGTCCTCTCTGACTGAAGCTTAAATATGAATATGAGGTCTGGTAAAAAATAACTCTCTAAAAAAGGCATTGTCAGAACAAAAAATTCCCAAAGAACATCTAATCAGAACAAACAAATTCTCTGGAGATGTCATAAAAATTTCAATTTCCTTTTCTTTCTCTTCTGAACTGATTTAGCAATTTTTGCATTGTCAAACTTTTATTCCTGAAAGACAGACCTCTGTCTTCCGATGGAGTTCTAACATCCATATGTTATGTATTGTTATTGTGGCATTGATGGATCTATTGGTGACTTACGAGTCCAAATTTTGAAGCACATGAGATTCTATTACCATGTTGGAGGAGGCTTGTACTCTATGCACTCATGTCTTTTGTGTTGACACTCTTTGCAGGAGGGGGTCATTTTGGCTTCAAAGCTAGTAATTCAAGATTGTTTGGGGGTACTTTGTACTGCTTGAGAACGACATCAAGGTGATCTTTGCATTGCTCTTTCAGGCCTCCAGATTAGCGCTGGCCTTTGACTAGCTCTCTGTGAGATACATGCCAGGGCATGGGGTTCCTGGGAATCCGGATTACAAGGCTGATCCACCATAGTTATCAGTAGACAATCATGGAATCAGTGCCAGAGCTGTTGGCCTGTTGCAGGATCATGGTATAGGAAGCGCACACACACACACACACACCCATCCAAAGCAGTTCAAATAATACATAAACATTTATTGATTTAGATCATAAGTGATGAACTTATCCCAAGTTATCTATGTGAAACTCTTCTGTCTCATATACTGCCACAGTGCTTATATAGTAAGCAATAACCAACAGTTATTTAGAAAATAGATTCCAAGAATGAATTGAATAAACACAGCTGTAAAACCTTAGGATTTTTTTAAAGGAAATTAACCTAAAATTGAATGTGGATATCAAGTGCCTGAGTAATTTGCACTGACTGGTATTTTGTAAATAAAGAAAAAACATCATTTACAACATATTTCAAAAGGAAATCACTGATTCTACAATAAAACTCTTAAGCCCGATGCCAACTGGTATCGTTATTTGAGCTAAAAGCATAGCCAGACATTTACATGTAAAATGTATTTAAGGCTCAGGGTACATATCTACATGTATAATGTAATTATATATGTGAATAATCGAATTGGCAAAAGAGTTTATTAAAAACTACTGTGTGATTGCAAAGATTATAACATGCAACATGATTTTTGTTTGTGGGTAGTGAGTGTTATATTCTGATTGCTTATGTGTAAAAAGTATAGACAGGACTGGTTACTTCAGAGCCAAAGTCCACTCTGACTAAAGCTTAAATATGAATATAAGGTAAGGCAAAAAAATAACTTTCTGAAAAAAGTGTTGCCAACAGAAAATTCAAAAAGAACGTATGATCAGAACAAACAAATTCTCAGAGGATGTCATAAAAATTCCAATTCCCCTTTCTTTCTCTTCCTGGTCATGAGTTGATGCCACATGAGTCATGGCATTACTTTTTCTTTTTATAAACCCTCTAACTGCTACAATAAAGTCAACTCTCTATGAGTTTGATGGAAATGGCTATCATTCAACTCAAACTTTGCTTTTGTGACCAGGACTATGATAATTTGAAATTTTTTTTTCTTTCAATCAGGCTATCGGAAAAATCTGTATATTATTTAATCACATAAAATTTCAAATACATATGGATATTGCTATCCTGACCATAAAAACAAAGTTTGAAGCAAATAATAGCCATTTTCTATACTTTTTACACATAAGCAATCAAAAAATAACATTCTCTACACTGGAACAAAAATCGTGTTGCACAGTGTTATTTAGTATTGTGAGAGGCTAAAATGTCCAGCTTATGTAAGAAACCAATCTCTATTATGTACTGATACCAATTGGAGAGTGGGTTCATTAGGTTGAGTCCTTAAAAATAGGGCAATGGAGCGAGCCCCTTTTCACCAGCAAAGAAGTCTGGGTAACGGCTGTTATTTTTTTCGAAGTGATTCACATGAATCCACGGCTATCTATTTATTTGGAAATTTGGGGGGCCTTTCCAAACCTTATCTTGGTATGAGCAGATTACAGAATCACAAAATTTTATGTGTTTTTAGGTATTGTAGTAGTAAGCATTTGTAAAAAAAATGGATTGTCCTTATTCTATTAGGTCTATAGAATGGTGCAAAACTTGGAGTCATATAAATTCATCATTAAATGAAACATGACAAAGACCATAGTCAGTATGATCTTATATTTTATACACCTATGAGAATACATACCTCATGAAACACATTTTACAAAATACTCCTCTTTCAAACAACATATTCACATGCAATTTCAACTTCCTAGAGTCAATATGCATAAAGAATTTAAATGCTCTTCAGTCATGGTAGACCCAAATTTGTTCTTTATAAAGAATAGTTTCGAGGAATCCCTTTCTGCTTATGACTGGTGTTGTCAGGCACAGCTTAAGCACATTAGTAATACTGAGGAATCCTTCATTTAAATAAGCTGAAGAATTGCATTTTAGATTTTCCTCTGTGTTCTGGGATTTTCAACAATGCAACTAATAGCACTTATTTTACTAATTTGAGGTCAATATCATCTTTGTAATACGATATCATTGGTTTGTTGCAGTCCTCAACAATTTCAGAATTGTTCACCAATTCTGAGAGGAACTTGAACCTTTGTGCAATCTTCTCACATGGGTCAATCCTCTCACATAGTTGGATTATAAAAAAGTGATAAGGTTAATCTAGAACTTCTCTCCTAAATTTTCAATCTCCTTTAAAAGATGCACTACCACTTGTTCTATCTTAAAATTTCTTTGTAACATTGCGCTTGGAATTTTCATGACTTGAGGTGATATCTTCACACCTTTTTGCTTCTGATTCATAGTATGCGATTCTGTCTGCGTAATTTTCGCTGAGTTCTTCAACAAACAAAAGTAAAGATGATAGCAAGAGATAACCTTCAAATACGTAAAAACCAGAGGTTTAGAGTTTCATGTTTTGTTGAAATTCTTCAGAACTTCAGAACAAATGTTAAAATAGCATATTCTGGCCTTACCGACTTGTGGTATAAATTCTTTGCATCTTGCTCACTTTCAGGCTTCTCTCCCAAATCTTTAAAAATATGTCGGAGAGTTGGTAAAATCACCATTGTTAATTTCTCGGACTGTTTCATAGAGTTCATACCATCTAGTTACACTTGAGCTCTCCTGAGAAAAATCTAGATTGTGTTCAAGTTTGTAAGATCATCATCATCATCAGTCTCTTAATGTCCATTGTTGGACATAGACCTTTTCCAGGATTTGCCACACTTCTTTATATGGACGTCACAGAGCCAGTACTTCCTGAATCTGTCAAGATTGTCTTTCCATCTAATACCTCGGTTGCACATATGATCTCTGGGGATCCATGCCATGAGTCACAATGTCCATTGGTTGTCAGCCATTCTTGTGACATGGCCAGACCATTGCCATTTTAGTTTTTTAATGGATTCTATGATGTCTCAGACTCCTGTCTTCTTCCGGATGTATTTTGCTGTCATCTGGTCTCTCCATTTGAGGTTGAGCATAATTCTTTCATGCGCATGTTGCATGGTTCTCAGTTTGCAAGTCTGCCTCTTGGTTCAGTTCCATGTTTCAGCTCCATAAGTGACTATTGGGAAGATGGATTGGTTGCATACTCTTCTTTTTAGGATTAATGGGATCTTCTTGTTTTTGAAGGTTGAGTTTGCTCTGCCAAAAGCTTGTCATCCTAGGGTGATTCTTCACTTGAATACCCGTTTTTAACTGATTTGACTGTTTCATAGATTGCACACCATCTAGTTACACTTAAAATCTTGAGAGAAAAATTCAGATTGCCACACGTGTCCAAAATCCCCCATATTTGTGGAGATCCAGAAAAGAAAACAAACAATGACTACAAAATGCCTGATAGTTAACAACTTCAGATACAGTAGACACTGCCGATTCTTCCAACAAGTCCGGGTGAATGGGCTGCACATGGTACATAGTCTACACACCAGTTAATATTTTTGAAGAACGCTTGCAGCCCATTCACGGAGCCTTTTGTAGTGATTACTATTTTATACTAAAAAATAAATACGGAAAAAAAAAAGGTTATATTAAAATAGAATATAACAAAATTAAATATGTATGTTTAACATACACACCCTCTTTCTTTCTCTCTCTCTCTCATTTGTCTATCTGCCTTAAAACACAATGACTGAATTTGGAAATATGAACTTCACACATGAAAATTTGCAGGAAGCTAAGCATTTTTTTGGCATTGCCAAAATAATGCAAGATGAACTAGTTTTTCCAAGAAATTGTCCCCTTTTACAATAAATGGTAAGAATTCCAAGTAAAAGGCCAAAAATTCTCATATAACGCAAAGTCTATAATTTAATTAGGTGAAGCCAAGAGATAAGAACAAAGTTCATTTAAATATCCTGTATCTTTGACACATGTTCAAATGATCTCAACAGCTCATTTTACAAGTTAGTAAATACTTTTTATAACAGACTTTTGTTCTACTCACTGAAATCAATTTACATTCTCTGCTCATTACGAAAATTTTTTTCTCATTTCAATTCAAATCCCTTCTTCTTCATCCATGTAGATGACTGATAAAAGTCATAAGAAGTGAGCACGTACTTAGACGTTCTCTCTGATACCATAAATTTACCAAAATGGACTCAATAAATCTTTCAAACTACTACACCTTTATGTTAGATGCATGTTATCGTAGGACTGACCACAGATACTTTCCAGTGAAACCTCATGTTCACCAAGGATTTGTTGTATTTTGCTGAACAAGGTCATGAATGAATAGTTTTCTATTAGTAAAAATGTTAAAAATCTCTCAGAGAGACATGATAGCAATATTGAATCAGAGTCACCAGTTGGTCAACATGTGTCAAGTCAGGAAGAGCCAGCAATAATAGTCGTATTTGATGTCTAGGTTGTTGATTTGATTAACAATTTCATCTCGCATATGTTTCTCTATGAATTCTATAAATTCTTCATGTGGTTTATGATAAATAAATTGCACTTACTTTCTTATTTTTTCATTTTTTCAATTGGTTAAGTGGATTGAACTCTGCAATAAGTTCAATAGCCCCTATGAAGTTTCCATTGTTTGGTGAGCCCACTTCTCATGACTTCTAAATGCCAAAACCATTCCACTGAACAGTTACATCTCTTTTCAGTACTTGGAAATAGAACTATGTTTTTCCTCATCTGTTCTTTAAGTAGCTGATCCACTATTTACGTGGGACAACGAATCTTCATGAAATCCTCAAAAGAAGAAGAAATCGAGTGAAGAATCACTTGAGCTTTCGGAAGAGCGAGTTCAACCTCCAAGAACAAGAGAAATCCCATTAGTCCTAAAAAAAGGGTATACAACCATTGCATCCCCCTAATAGTCATGTATGAAGCTGAAACAGGGAACCTAATCAAAAGATTGGCTCTGAACCTGCAACATGCACAGGAGAGAATCATGCTCAATATCACATTAAGAGATCACAAGACAGTACAGTATATCAGAGAAATCATAGAATTGATTGGAAAACTCAAATGGCAATGGGCTGGTCATGTTAGAAGAATGGTAGACAAACGCTGGTCATCACAACTCACAATGTGGACCTCCAGAGATCACATATATAACCAAGGCCGGCTGTATATAAGATGGAGATATGACCGAGACTAATTGAGAAAGTATTGGCTCTGCAACATCCATAATAGAGATGCACATCACGTCTCACTGCAAGGATCTCAAGGGATTGTATGCAAAATCGTGGTCAGCAGAAAGTAAGATGATGAGATGAACTAGACAAGTTTAGAAAATACAGGCTCCGTGATGCCCATGATAGAGAATTCTGGTGAATCTTGTTGATTGTCTCTGTCCAACCAAGGACTCGAAAAGGCTGATGATGATGATGATGATGTTTGCTTTACTTTGAAAACTAAAGTTACAACTTTTTGGCATTTGAAAATAGTAATGAATGACTTTTCCTCATTTCTTCTTCAAGTTGCTGATCCACAACGTTTTTATTTGACTTTCTTTTTACACAACACAACATCACCTTTTTATGTTCAATGATGTTGCCATGATTCTCCTGACTCTTTAGTCCATTCATCCAGTCAGCAAAACCCACCTGCTATAAGCAATGTTTGGCATTTAGAAAAGAGTTTGCAAACAAAACAGTATATACAGCCTTTGCTCTTTGAGTAAACTAAGCAGGATCTCATCACAGTCTGACAATTTTTCAGTCTAATTTCTGAGTATTTGTTTTGAAATTTCCGCTCTGCTCCTAGCAAACCCAGCTGGAATTGGTACATACATCATCAGGTTTTTTGTTTTTTTTTAAATAAAAAGCCATTGATTCTGTATGAAATCATCATCAACAATTATTGGCCAGTTTGTGAGGTCATTGTATTCTTTGAAATCACAGGAATCACTTCTGATTTCCTGTTTCTGCTCTGTCTCTTCTTGTTTGGCAGTACTTTCATATTGATTACTGTGATCGTCCTCTGTATCAAAAATGTCAACTGTGGGTTGGATATAGCTAAAAAGAGGGTCCATAGTTTGTGCGCACACTGGGTTCACTGTTATTTGCTTGGCTCATTTCAGTTATAGGCAGAGCTAGATTTAGGCCTGGGCTTTAGGAGCTGCAGCCAGTGGTGTGCAGCCAAAGGGGACCTGCCAGTTGTAGAGCCTGCAGAGATTAAGTGAAACCTTATTTCATTTGTGATTGTGGAATCGAAGTATAGGTTTTCTGAATTATCTATCTAGAAAAGGGTCCAATCAATCAATCAGTAGGTATATATATATATATACATATATATATATATATATATATATACATCTATAAATCGTAAGATAACATAAGATAACACCTTATATAAATGACAATAATGAATCTGATATTGGCTAAATGTATAATTTCTCTAAATCCTCTTATACACACATTTTTACATCACCCTTCTGATCAATGATTTCCTCAAAAAACAAAACAAACCCTGACTCTTTTTTAAACATTTTTCAATTCTATTTCATTCTGTTTCTCTTAAAAAAGATTTTCAAATGACCAGATTCGAGATATTCTTTTCAACCAATAAAGATAAATATACCACAGCAAAATGAACACTATACTCTATACATATATATCATGTGATAGTTTGTCATGTCTAAGAATGACTAAAACTGATCTCAACAGGGAACTATTTTCTCAAGAACTTTTAATTCATAGATATTTTTGAAGAAATTTATTCCTAAGAATTTAAGTGAAACAAATGTTTGAATTTCAATTGCTGTTAGCTTTATAGAAATAGATTTAATTTTTCTTTATCATTCTTTTTCCCTTTGAAAATATTACTGGGACCTCATGGTACCTGTAACCCAGGAGCCTATAAAATTTCAATTCAGCACTGTCCATAGGTGTAGAGAAACTTGACATTGTAAAATAGTTTGATTGTTTTTGATATTTTGTCAGATAACTTTTCCTATAGTTTGCATTTTTGGTACCCACAAGTCTTTTTGTGAACATAGTTATTTCCCTTGGGACCTCTTGACCTCTTTTTAGGAGGGAAAGGGGGAAACCATCAATTGTTACCACAAAGAGTAACAAAATCATACATTAGAAAATAAGGATAAAAAAAATTTAAGTCATATAAAAAAAATCCCCGTACAGAATGAATATGGTCAGAATAAATTCTAAGACATCACTGGTCTTTTCCACTGGAAAAATCTAAAATAGAGTAAAAAAATACATCTAGAAACATCTAAATTCTGGAGATTCTAGATGTTAATAATAAATCTGTTAGAATATTGCCCCCTAAAAGTCAAAAAAGCTTTTTTTACCCCTTCCCCAGATTAGTGTAATAGCGATGCCAATATTCAAGTCTTTATACAAAACGCTATGGCCAGGAGTGAACACATAAACAAATGCATGTATAAGAAAAAGTATGGAACCGTTTCCCATCTTTGATGGCTACGGTTGTTCACTACATTTGTCTTTCCTATTATCTTTATCTACCCATATATATAGTCTATCTTTCTTTTTTGATATTCCGGAATAATTGATGATCTGTCATGGGGGTCAAGAATTGAAAAAGCCAAAAAAAAAACCCAGACATCTCTAATAAACTATCAGAAATGATTTGCCCTCCCTGCCCACATAGCATCAATTTTTATCTATTCTTTCTGTGGTGCAACGGTAGTTTGTTTGACTCTCAATCAGATGATTGCATGTTCAAATCATGTTGGGATCATATCAAATTTTTGTGTAAGTTGTACATTAAAATTTTTTCAAGTAAATATTTTTAACACTTTTATTTAAACAATAGTGTTGCAATACTTCATCCGTGAATAAAAAATTAGAAAAAATTTTTTTAATTTAAAGACTGTTAGGTCTCAATTGTAAACATTGACAGCGAGGAATATCAGTTATAAGAAGTTAGGTTTAAGGTGTAAAATAAGCTTCCGTTTGACCATGAAGTCTTCATGGCTGAATGATTAGAAGTGGTCGGGCATATACTGGACCCTTTCTGGTCAGAGGATGTGTGTTCAATTCTTGCCTTGGTCTTGCTCTTTATTTTCCGATTACACTGTTTTAATTATTTCCATAGGATTACAATCCGATCCTAAGTTTTGATAAAAAGAAACTGAAAATTAGGATGAAGGTAAAAAACTAATCAAAATTAATAATAATGTTGTGATACTTCATCCAAGAATAAAAATTTGGGAAAAAGACATAATCAATTTTTAGCAAATAAAAAGTATGTTCAGATTGTTTTGAGTCACTGTAGTTTACTTAATAGTAAGTGCTTGGCCTAGCTGCAAAAGGATTTGTAAGGAGTACATGGGTGTTGTCATGTCGAGCATAGGACAACAGAGCTCCCAAGGGCCCATTAGCAGAATCTTGCTATTGCCAAGAAGCACCTAGGCTTAGATATCATTCAATCTAGTGATGATTCACTTATCTCTGTTCTTGATCTGTACAAAAACTGCATTGATTTTGCTGGAAAATTCACTCATCAACAGAGAGTTACTTCTGGGTTCTCTCCGGGATTAAGGGCCTTGAAACTTACACTTCATAGTAGATCTGCCGCTGTGCGTAGGATAAACTGGTGATTGGAGGCTGAAATACTGCTTGTCTGCCTCATCCACAGAATGCAGAGTATATAACTATTTGCCCTACCCATACTGTAATCAGGAGTGGGAATCTTTGGGTCTCAAGCTGGATGTCCTATCTCCCTCAATTTGAAAACTCCCATATTTGGTGGGGAGGGGGTAGCTGTGAGGAGGGCGGGTTTTTTTTTTAAATTGCCTCTCCCCCAACCCCAGAAATATTATGAATAGTAAGTAGTTCTCCTACTACATTTCTATTAAATTCATATCATCTCACTAAATGTTGGCTAGCAGAGCCAGGCATCCCGGGCCACCAACTCTCCAGCCTTGCTCATATTCATTTCAGACAAAAACTAATCTTTTAAAACATTAGAGCTAAAGGCTAAGAATACAAACTAAACGTGGTTCTCTTTATCAACAATCTAAAAAACTCACCAATTAACAAACAAGAACCGATAACACCATTATCACATTATTTCCCCTACAATTCATCAAAACAAGCATAGGTGGTTGTGTTAGAGACAGAAAATAGGAAATTGGGTTTTCTTATCTTTTTCAGTAGGCCTGCTATCTTTAAAAAAAACAATAACAAAAAAACTTGCCTTCACAGTTAATAATTGAACAACCATAGACATAAAATTTTAAGTCATGTAAAAGAATTTCATCAAAGAATAAATATGGTCAGAATGAATTCTATTTATGACATCACTAGCATTTTCCAGGGGAAAATATCTAAAATAGTGTAAAAAAAGACATCTAGAAATATCTACATTCTTGTGAATCCAGATTTTATTGATAATTCCATCAAAATAAGGCTCAAAAAGGTCAAAAAGCATTCTTTTTTTAAAATCATGAGAACCATTTTTATAAGGGTTCTAGAGGAGTCATTATCATCAATCTTTCAATGCCCACCATTGGACAAGGACCTTTCCCAGGATTGGCCATAACTCTCCATTATGGATGTTGCAAAGCCAATACTTTCTAAATTTATCTAGTTCATATCTTTATCTTGTATTCAGCCAGCCTCGGGTACGCATGTGATCTCTGAGGATCCACATTGTAAGTCATGATGTCCAGTGGTTATCTGCCATTCTTGCAACATGACTCATTGCCATTTGAGTTTTCTAATGAATTCTATGATGTCATCGGACTCCTGTTTTTCCTCAATAGATTGTAATGTCTTGTGATCTCTTAATGTGAGATTGAGCAAGATTCTTCCATGTACATGTTGATTTGTTCTCAGTTTCAGTGTCAGTCTCTTAGTTAGGTTCCATTTTTCAACTCCATAGGTGACTATCAGGAGGATGTATTGGTGGTATACCCTTCTCCTTACGACTAATGGGATTTTTCTTATTCTTGAAGGTTGAGCTTGCTTTACCAAAGACTTGCCATTCTAGAGTGATTCTTTGCTTGATTTCTTCTTCTTTAGACGATTTCATGGATATTCATTGTCCTAGATAGATGTTGTGGTCTACTTTCACCAGTTTTGTGTTTTTGATTTTGATTATTGCGTGTTTATTTCTGACGTGATCGTTGCACATGACCTTTGCTTTGCTGAAGTTCATAAGAATGCCAATTTTCTTCATTTGAAAGATCATCTCGAGGCAGGCTGGGGAGAGTTTGGGTGAGCTGAAAGGTCTCTGAGTATTTATGCAGCCTGATAAAGGAGCTGCTGTGGATATATAAGTTACATTACTCCAACGTATATGGTGTTTGCACCTTATAGAGTGATAGCCTTAATGACCATGGGAATTCCCACCGAGTTGAGGGCCTTCTTGAAGCCAATAAATGCTACAGCAAGAGGCAATTTGTATTCTGCTGCTTTCTCCTTTAGTTGATTTATCGATTGGAGATCGAGTAGCTTCTTCAAAAACCAGCTTGTTTCCGAGGTTGGTTCTCATCTAGAATTTTTGTGATTCAGTTGATGATTTTTGAGAAAAGTTTGTGGATGCAGTTGAGGAGACTAATTAGTCTATAGTTATTGAGGTCTTTTGGGTTTCTTTTTTTAAATAAAAGCATTATGATTGAGGTTTCTGTGTTTTTCCATGATATTCTTGGTTTCATCTGAGATTTTACTAATAGTTCATGTGCTCTTTGGTATAAATATAATGGCGACTTTAATCAGAGAGGCTGTTATTCTGTTTTTGAATTCATTGGTGTTGGTGTCATGCTCCTCTAGTTCTGTAAAGTTTTTATATATTTTTAGGAGGGGTCTTGTGGAGTACTGAAGCCAATGTCCAAGTCTGTAGACAAAATGGTATGGCCAGGAATGCTGGAACATACAAACATAAGCACTTATAAAAAAGGATAGAACCATCTTTGGAGGCTACAATTATTCAATAGTCATGTAAATTGAACCCTCGCTAAAAGGAATAGGGATAAAAAAAGTTTTTCTGAGACAATGAGTAAAACTTTAAATTTCCAGCCCTCAAGCTCCACTAGTGTACCTCGTACAGGTGACAGATTTAGGTAGCCAAACTCATTTGAAAACAAAAGAAACCTATGGTGACAATTTTGGTTGACCATTTCTAAGAGTTAACAGAGAATTTGTTTTTTCCCAGGGTTCACTTCAGTTGTTCTTGTGCCATGCAACATGAGACAATAATTTTGTCTCCGTTTCTAAAATGGTCCATGGAGACCCATTTTTTGCAGGGTTATTTCCTAAACTAAGGGTTAATCCCTTAGTTTAGGAAATAAGCGGATTCATGCCTTCCCTAAAGTGTAAAATGAACTCCGGCAATTTTCTGACTGCGCCATTTTCAAAGACCTGAAAGCTGGGTTTTGGGGAATATGATGCTTTCAATTTTACTTAGGCTTGCATATGATGCTTTGCATTATGGGTATGCTTTGATGCCCAAAAACCCAAAAATGTTTTAGTGTCTACAGAAAGCAACGGACAGTAAAAGCCTTTTTGGTACTATGTAGGGAAAGTGGTCCCAATAGTAAATTGAAAAGTTTCACACCATCGCTCTTTTGATGTAACAAACAACAAACAAATATAAAGAAATAAGAAGAAAAATGAAAGAAAACAAGATTTGAATTGGACACTATTATCCACTGATGATAGAGTCCAATCCAAATTCTGATTTTCCCTAATTCTTTAATTTCTACCATCGGGACCATCTTCACAATGCTGTGCCTCAAAGGCTTCAAATGTCCGTAGCTTTTTAGAGACACTATTTTTTAGAGACACTAAAATATTTTTTACATTTTGAGCATCCATAGCACTAAGCATCAAATGTCACTGCTATTCACCCAACAGGTGGATGTATTTTCTTGAGGAAAAGGGTTTTTAAACTGACAGAGCTCCATGTTGAGGTTCCATTGGTGACTCGTGGGGATGCATTGGTGGTAGACCCTTTTTTTTAAAAAAAACAAAAACAACAAAAACAATGGGATCATCTTGTTTTGGAGAAGAGTCAAAAACTTGTCAACCTATTTTAAAATCTAATTGTTTTTAAACTGACGTCAATTGCAGAGAAGAAAAAGTTGTAAAAGATTTTTCTATTATACAGGCGTCCCTCAATATCATGGTTTACGACATTAGATGGGTGTGTCATGGACCTCAACATTTTTGCCTATATTATTGCTTATTCATCTAGAAAACTGAATAACAATCAATTTTCACCAAATGAATTTCTTCAATTTTCAATCGAGATATAATTACATGGTGCTTTACACGTTATTTCCTTGATTTCGTGATGAAGACAAAACCTTCATTCACTTGTGTACTTGTTTCGGCACAAATAATTGACTTCTGATTATTAACAATTCAGTTATAATGCTGTTGTCTTTATTGAACCCCAGCAGCCATGTTATAAATAGGGACTACTGTACTCTCAACAGTTTTGATACAAAACTAACGCCACCGTTGTCAGATTAAAATAATTTTTAGAAAATAAACTCACGATTGTTCTTTCTATAAGAACAGTGATAAGCAACATGAAAACAGTTTATCTGATGAAAATATTGGGCAGTAGTTATCGCTACACAAACATGCTTATGTTTCTGTCCTGTTTGGGCTTCTTTAGGTGAATGATTCAGTTCATTTTAGATTCTTATTTGGGACATTTGGCAGAGGGGAATTCTATTTTTCAAGGTGGTAGGATATATCTTTTCTTGTCCTTTTCGTGATTAGTCATTTATTGTAACAAGCAATTTATTTATTTCATCTTTATCACTCTACCACTATTACTATAACACAAATTTCAAATACTGGTAATAATATATTATAGAAATTCTTTCATTACTTTATTAAATTTATTGTATAATGTCTATTCTTTACTGTAGAAATTTATTTGATAGAAATATAAAGTAAACATTCATTTATTTATTTAATATATATAAAAATATAATAATTTTAATCTTATTCAAAATTAATACATCGTACTATTAACTATATCTTCTATAAGCGACAAAAGTTAAACTTAAGAATTTGAGAATTATATCATGAGAATGATTTAATTCTGTTTGAAAAAAATTGTTGTTCACAAAGTTGAATATTTCAAGAATAATTACGTCATTCTCATGGCAAAAACGTTTAATTTTTTTCATGAGCAATATCCAATTAATAAATTTTATTTAGGTTATTTTTTTATACTGCGTTCAAATGGTAACATAAAAGTAATTAAATGAAAACTAAAAATAATCCGCAACACTTGATAAATGATTAAACAAAGAAACATATGCTGGGTGATTTCTCTCCCAAATTTTTAGTGTATAAGAAGTGACTGAATTGACATGAATTTTTGGAGAAGAGTTTTTTTTATAAGTGTTTAAAGCTGTAAAGCTTTCTATACTAATATATATATATATATATTCGAATAGCTGCTGGAGAAGAATGGTTCAGTCAATGATCTGAAAGAAAATAAAAAAATAAGTGCAAGGATCCTGCACGTTGGCTCTTTACAATATAAAAGAACACACTTTCTACTTACAGTGACAAAATAACATTAATTGGAAATAAAGATTTTGGGAAGAGTTTCGGTCCATGGACTTTTGGAAAGTTGGCCAGCAAACATTCCCTTGTACATACAAACATACTGTGGGAACAGCATTCTTACTAAAATGCTTATTCTGTATATCTGTTTGTATCCTCAACTTATTCATAACTGCATTGTTACTGCAGGTATTAAATCAAGGAACCAGATTGCTAGAGCAGGCAGCTCTTCATTCCCTCACTCCTTTTTTAGCAATACACCACTGCAGGCACACATACATGTTTTCATCAGATAAACTGTTTCCGTGTTGCTTATCACTGTTCTGAGTTGCTCCTTTCTTTTATAAAGAACAATCGTGAGTTTATTTCCTAAAAATTATCTCAATCTGACAACTGCAAAGAGTACAGTTGTCCCTATTTATATCATGGCTGTTGGGATCCAATAAAGAAAACAGCATTATAACTGAATCATTGATAATCAAAAGTCAATTACAAGTGCCAAAACAAGTACACTAGAGAATGAAGGTCTCGCCTTCATCACAAAATCAAGGAAATTATGTGTAAAGCACTATGCAATGATATCTCAGTTGGAAATAGAAGAAATTCAATAATTCACAAATATTGAGCGAGTCATTTAGTGAAATTCTATTATGATTCAGTTTTCTAGATGAATAAGCAATAACATAGGTAAAAATATAGAGGTCTATGATGCATCCATCTTATGTCATAAACCACACTATGTTGAAAGATACCTCCGTAATGGAAAAATCTTTTTCCCCCCCTTCACTTGATGTCAGTTTAAAACCAATACAGTTTCAAAAGAGGTTGACGAGCTTTTGCTGGGAAAATTTAATTTTAAAAAATAAGATGATCCCATTGTTTTTGGAAAAAAAAAAAAGGGTCCACCACCAACGAAACTGAAACATGGAGCTCTCAGCAAAATGAAGCTTAAGTAGGCCCGAAAAACCCAAAGTGGGTCTTACGAACAATTATACATACACTATCCACTGTTCAGGAATCTTATAAAAATATAAATTTAAAAAAAAACTAATCATCTTTTTCAGTATTTTTTATTACAAAGTTTTCAAGCGCCATTTCCACAATGACTGTATCACAGACTAACGTTCACTTCCATGTCAGCATTTATCGTTGCCATTCATATTAACGTCCTCATCAGAATCTTCAAGAAGTTTATCTTCATCAATTTCATCAATGTCTTCAACTCCTTCATCTTCTTTACTATTTCCTTTTTCTTCATCTTTGGCAGCAGTCACTTCCTTCTTTGAATTTATGATTTTATCAGAGGATTCAGAATGCTTTTGTTCATTTTCACTCAAATCATCAACTGAGATTTTGATCATTTTAATTTTTGGCAAATAACTGTGCTGGCCTTCCCAGTTTCTGGAAGAAAAGAAAAGAAACAAAAAAAAACATGGAATTATCAGCTGCTGAATTCATCAAAAACAAAAAAAAAACAACACATAATTAAAATTATCCCCCTTTGACCATTAAGTGATTGAGAAAAAAAAAAAAAAAAAAAAAAGAAATTTCTATTTAATTCACAGAAGGGTTCAACATTTTATTTCTATTTATTGAAGAGTTACACTATCAATACAAGCGGTTCATTAATTTTAGAGTTGGAAATCTACAATAACAATGAACAGTGTGACTTTATTCTGTTAGTTTCGACGCCACTACAATGGACTCTTCCACTTTATGTAGCAATTATACAGATACAAGATCTAACTATAATTTAAAACATTAAACTCTTCCATTCAAACAAGTTCAGGCAACTTTTTGATAAAACCTCAGATGTAAGTGATTAGAAAAACATTTATCTACATAATCAATTTATTTGAAGTAGTGAACTATTAAAATAAAGTAAGAAAAAGAAGAGAAACTCCTTCAACACCACAGAAACATGGAAATATATCATTACCAAATACAAAACAACCTACAGTATAAAACAGTATCCAATATATTGAAAAGTCTATTTGAACATACTTATGCATCTTCAGAATTATTAGAATTTGGACCAAGTATTTTTTGTAACCTGACTTTCAATTGTTGAATCTTGAAATCTGTATTTCTTAATCTTTGCTCAGACTCTTTACAGACTTCTTAAAGATGGTCTTCCAAAAGCTACACAGAGGAAAAACTAAATCAGGATGGACTGCAAATATCAGAGAATGAAGAAACTAAAAGAATCACCAGAAAAATCGACTAATGCAAAAGAAACAAAGCCCGTGAAGAATGAACAAAACTACAGTTGTCAAAGAGGTAACTACATATAATGATGGATAGTATCACTATATATAAGTAAATATATATAGTATACATATTATACAATGGTATACTAATTATATATTTATATAATACTATAGTATACTCATTGTATATATATATAGTAGTATACTATATATATGGTATACCATATATACATACAGTATACCATATATATATATATATATATATATTATAAAATATAGATATAGTACACTATACACGTATGGTATGCTATATATATATCATATACTATATATATATATATGGTATGCTATATATATATATTATACTATATATATATATATAGTATGCTATATATATATATTATACTATATATATATATATAGTATGCTATATATATATATTATACTATATATATATATATAGTATGCTATATATATATATTATACTATATATATATATATGGTATGCTATATATATAGTATACCCTATATTATATATATGTATACTATATAGTATACTATACTATAATATACTATATATATAGTATACTATACTATATAGTATACTATAGTATATATATATAGTATACTATATATATACATAGTATACTATATATATATATATATAAAGTATACTGTATAGTATACTATATAATATGGTATACTAAATATATATAGTATACTGTAAACTATATATAGTATACTCTATGTATATAAATAGTACTCTATATATGTATACACATAGTACTCTATATATGTATACTATATATATATACATAGTACTCTATAAATGTATTGTATACTATATATATATACATAGTACTCTATAAATGTATTGTATACTATATATAGTATACTATATACATAGTATACTATACATATTTAGCATACTTTATACATAGTATACTATACATATTTAGCATACTTTATACATAGTATACTATATAGTATACTGTATATATATATATAGTATACTATACATATAGTATACTAAATATAGTATACTATACAGCATAGTATACTATATATATAGTATAGTATACTATATATAGTATACAGTATACTATACTATATAGTATACTATACATATAGAATACTATATATATATAATATACTATATATATATGATATACTATATATATCTATATATATAATATACTATATATATATATATAGTATACTGTATATATATATAGTATACTACGTATATATATTGTATACTATATCTAGTATACTGTATATATATATAGTATACTATATACTATATATATACAGTTATACTATACTATATATATATATACAGTATATATAGTATACTATATATATATATAGTATACTATATATATATAGTATACTATACTATATATATATAGTATACTATACTATATATATATATAGTATACTATACTATATATAGTATACTATATATATATAGTATACTATATATATATATAGTATACTATGTATAGTATACTATATATATATATAGTATACTATATATATATATAGTATACTATATATATAGTATACTATATATATATAGTATACTATATATATAGTATACTATATATATAGTATACTATATATATATATAGTATACTATGTATAGTATACTATATATATATAGTATACTATATATATAGTATACTATATATATAGTATACTATATATATATATAGTATACTATGTATAGTATACTATATATATATAGTATACTATGTATAGTATACTATATATATATAGTATACTATATATATATATAGTATACTATATATATAGTATACTATATATATATAGTATACTATATATATAGTATACTATATATATAGTATACTATATATATAGTATACTATATATATATATAGTATACTATATATATATATAGTATACTATATATATATATATAGTATACTATATATATATATAGTATACTATATATATATATAGTATACTATATATATATATAGTATACTATATATATATATAGTATACTATATATATATATAGTATACTATATATATATATAGTATACTATATATATATATAGTATACTATATATATATATATAGTATACTATATATATATATATAGTATACTATATATATATAGTATACTATATATATATAGTATACTATATATATATAGTATACTATATATATATATAGTATACTATATAGATATATAGTATACTATATATATATATAGTATACTATATATATATATAGTATACTATATATATATATATATAGTATACTATATATATAGTATACTATATATATAGTATACTATATATATATATAGTATACTATATATATATATATAGTATACTATATATAGTATACTATATATATATAGTATACTATATATATATATATATATATATATAGTATACTATATATATATAGTATACTATATATATATATATAGTATACTATATATATATATATATATATAGTATACTATATATATATAGTATACTATATATATATATATAGTATACTATATATATATATATATATATATAGTATACTATATATATATAGTATACTATATATATATATATATATATATAGTATACTATATATATATATATATATATAGTATACTATATATATATATATATATATAGTATACTATATATATATATATATATATATATATATAGTATACTATATATATATATATATATATATATAGTATACTATATATATATATAGTATACTATATGTATACTATATATATATATAGTATACTATATATATATATAGTATACTATATATATATATAGTATACTATATATATAGTATACTATATATATATATAGTATACTATATATATAGTATACTATACATATACATATAGTATACTATACATATATATATAGTATACAATACATATACATAGTATATAGTATACTATACTATATATATAGTATACTATACTATATATATAAATATATATATATAAATATATGTATAGAATACTATATATATATACATATAGTATACTATATATATATACACATAGTATACTATATATATATATACACTATACTATATATTTATAGCATACTATATATAAATATACTATATATATATATACTATATATTGATAGTATACTATATATATATACTATATATTGATAGTATACTATATATATATACTGATAGTATACTATATATATATACTATTCTATATATTTATAGTATACTATATATATATACTATACTGTATATATATATGTATAGTATACTATATATATATACTATTCTATATATTTATAGTATACTATATATATATACTATACTGTATATATATATGTATAGTATACTATATATATACTATTCTATATATTTATAGTATACTATATATATATACTATACTGTATATATATATGTATAGTATACAGTATATATATCTATATATATATAGTATACAGTATAATATATATAGTATACTATATATAGTATACCATATATATATATAAAATGATAGTATCATCATTCATATGTACGTTGTAAAATCCAGCATCATTGACATGGCTTGCATATGTAACATGCAAAAAGACTGCCAACCAGAATCATCAGAATCATTCGAAAATTGAAGAAACCTTCGTAGACATGAATTCCTGAGATTTAAAGTCAGATAAAAAAGAATTAAAATCAAATCATTATTCCAGTGATTAAAACATCGTGAATATGGTCAAAACCAAGAATGTTAAGATCTCAAAAAAGAAAAAGAACATGCTCCATCCGAAACCTGTGACAATTTATATACAATTTCTTGCAACATTTGTTTCTGTAATAAAAATATCAATAATAAAGAAAAAAAATGTTTGTTTTCAATTGATTTTCCAAGTCATTCCCCATTAAAATGTCTGAAACAAAAAAGATGATCATTGCATAAAAATAAAAGGAGAAATATAGTTTGAATTGCGATATAATTCATTGGCCAAGGAAAAAGTAATACACATATATATATATATGTATACATCACTTATCAATATTGTCTAGTCTGCTTTCTTCTTTTTTTTTCATTCCTTCTTCCTTGCATTCAATTTTTTATCTCAAGAATTGATTTTTAAAAAGGATTAATAACATAGTTTGACGTAAAAGAGAAATAATTCCCCCTGCCTCTAATGAAGATAACAGTTGTCTCTCTTTATCAGGAATGTTGCCTGTGCCCCTCAAACTACTCTCTTTTTCAGACTCAATTCCTTGAAAACACTGTTAGCCCATCCAAATCTGGTCTTAAGATAGCAGTCTCATAAAACGGCAGAAATTTTGACTTACATTGCAGTTTCAAGTCCATGAAATGATCCCTAAATTGTGGATATTGGAATGCTTAGACTTCAAAAACATGTGGTCAACTTCAAAAAACTATTGCAATGAAGATGTAGAGAGGAAACTCAACTTCAGTAGAAGAATCTTTACTAGGGATTAACATAAGAATGCACTGAAGTCAATTCAATTTAACACTTAAATTTATGAAACAACTGAAAAATCAAGATGAAGTTGTAAATGGTAGTCAAAATTATTTCTCAAATTCATGAACTGCTTGAAACCACTCCTGAACACATTGGAACTCTTCAGAGAATAAAATTAAGAAAAAACAAACTCATGAGATTTGAATAAAAATGAAAATGGAACCATAATTTCTATGATGCTTCTACCATCCATGATGTTAGGAGAAGGGAAAAGATTACAAAGTCTTTCTTTGAGAAAATTGACTTTCATACTAATGAAGTATTGCAGTTTGGAAATATTCTGACTGTATTATTTTCAATAAAAATCCCTAAACAGTTTCTTTAAATACAAAAATGTCAAACTCATACATTCTATAATAACATTATAGCATTAACCCAGTCAGGCCTTAATAATATCACATAATCTCTTCCTTCCTTCCTATTTCTGTTGCTTAACATAAGAGGAAGCGTGTGTGGACACATCTACAAAAAAAAAAGATTTACCTAAAAGTGCGAGGGAAGTAATTCTGATCAGAAATTATTTCCCTTGAATTAAGATCTGAATTATTACCTCTGCCAACGAAGTTAGGGAGGTAAACATATCAGGTCAGGTCTTTGTGACAGTCCACAAGATATCACTAAAAGTACTGAATAGATTTCAATGACAATGTCTAGACAGGAGAATAAGAGAGTGATTTCTTCTTGATCAAGATATTCTTCCGTTTTTTTTTCAAACATTCATCTCCAAAAGTTCTCACAGAAATTCAATGAAATTTTGTAGAAGTGTTGACAATAGCCTACAGAAGAAGTGACTCAATTTTGGGGTAGACCCATGCACAATTGCCACCTCCAAGTTGTGGTTTATACATCCAGATCATATGATATCTCCAAAAGTCCATGCCTGTCCACACGATATATCTAAAAATTCTCAACTAATTTCTATGAAATTCCATGAAAGGGTGGACAATAGGCAATAGAAGAACTGATTAAATTATGGGGCTGATCCATGTAAAATTACTCCCCCTGACAAGGGCGTTGTCAGAGGTAAGCGCTGAGTACTTCATAGGTTTACATGATTTTTGGAGTTGATACATATCACAATATCAAGATTTACAGTTGCAATCGAGCATTTTGTTAAAAAACTTCCTTTATATCAGCCTCAATCAATTTTTTCTCAGGCCTATGGTCTACCCTTCTGGAAAATCTCATTGAAATTCATAAAGAACTTTTGGAGATATTGTGTGAACACCCATACCTCATCCAACTTCTGTGGCTGTGGTAAATAACAAAAAACAACTATTTCTTAAAACCATACAAAATACTTACTTCAGGATTACACAGTTTTCTTTATTAGTGAGATCTGGAACTTCTGTGAAACAAAGACAAGAACAATTGAATTTCAGATCAACTTTCAAACAACCAAAACAGGACAGTTTAAAATTAGGAAGATTCTATAGTTGATAAAAAAATTGTTTTCTATGCCATCAGGAGTGTCTAGTTCTTACTAACTCCGTTCAAATGCTTTTGATTCTTTTGTGATAGCTTCCATATTAGCATGCATTTGAAAAAAAAAAAAAAACCTGTCAGAATTGGAATATTTTTATTCATTGATTTAGATGAGAGAAAATGAGCAACATTTCTAGCATTAATCTTTTTCATTTTACGAAAGGTAAAAAAAAGGATTCAAATGCAATAAAAAAAAAGATTAGTGTATCTCATGGAGAATGATTGAAGGAGTCAAAATGGTTTGAAAACTAGAGACTGAATACAAAGCCGAAAACCATTTTTTTGTAAGAAACATTTGTACACACTTTACACATACATCAAAATCAATTACTTACCAAATCCGCAGGAGTCGAACTGAGATTTTTCCATATCCAAAGTCATCCTGATGGCAGATTCCCTAGACGCATGACGATTGCCTTGACGATGACCAATGCTGTTGATAATTTTGATCTGCTCCAATTCTTTCTGAAATCTCTGGAAATATCTGCAATAAAGCATAGATGTGAATAGAAGATAATTTCATACTTTAATGGTACCATTTGTTCTAACAGCATATTTGTTTTTATATTCTTGCAAATCTATCGTTGGTGATTGTTGGACCTTTACCTTTAGTAAATAATTCGCTTCTCGTATTTTTTTATTTGTAAGTTGTATTTTCCAATCCACCTGTTATAAGGGTAAATTTGTCAAAACAGCACTCCATGAGGGTGCCATCATAATGAGAGTCTACTGTATATTTGGTGGGGCTATTTTTATACATCTATGTGACAAAAAGAAGAAAAACCCAAGACAAAAGGTTGAAGAGCTAAACATAGAAAGCATTGAAATGAGAAACCTATAAAATTAAATCAACATAAAAAAGTGTAGAAAAAAAATACTTACTTTTTCATGAGTTCAGCCAATTCAGCCTTTGTGTGGATTTCTATTCCAGTCGAGAGTTCTGTCTGAAACCATTTGTTTTTTTCCACTGAAAATTCAGAATATTCAAAATCTTAGGAGAAAAATATGAAAAAAAAAAATGGCTGAAAGTTAAGTACAACCAACACCCACTCTCCCTTCTCTACTGCCAACTCCCACTGCTCCTCAATATTTCTCCTTTCTTTCTCTTGTTGCTTTTGTTTGTAAGCTCAATCACTTCTTAATCTTTTTGAAGGCTGGCACCCCTTTCAAGATTTCAAAATCTTTCTTACAATCCTTAATATTAATATTAAGGTTAGAAAATCAATTTTAAACAGAAAGTCAAAATTAGAAAAGTTAATACTAAAAACTAAAGCATGAACAGGTCTGGTTAATCACTCAAAAATCATCAGCTCGTGTCTTTTGGTAGCATGCCATGTTCGGGGTAATCAACTAAAAAAAAGGTGAAAAGTGGGTAATGTAGCAAGGGTATCAAACAATAATAGCTGGACATCACAACTCAAAATGTGGATCCCCAGAAAAGATAAGTGAAATTGTGTCTGGCAAAAAATAAGATGGAGTGATGATTTGGATAAGTTCTGGATGTTTGGAAATGAATCGGCAGACCTTGGGGAAGACTGATGTCCAACAATGGAAGGCAGATTAGTAGAAGTAGATGTTATGAATCAAATAGTTTAAAAACAAAATAAAAACAGGTCAGATTAGTCAATCATTAGAAACAGTCGTGTGACGATGCTCTGTTTGGGGTCGATCAATTGAAAAATTGTGAAACTAAAGAATCAATTTAGCATAAATTTACATTGTAAACTGAAACCCCCTCTAGAAAAGTATTCAGGGAGGGAATTTTAAGAGAAAAAAGAAGCCTTTTCTAGACTTGATAAGGAGTGAATGTTAGCAAATGCTGATAAATGTCAGACAACCGATGGACATCACTGCTCACAACATCAATCCCCAGAGATCACGTGCCTAACTGACGACAGCAGAATATAAGATGTGGAGCCAATACTTTCTGAACTTGTCTCTCCGACTACCATGATAGAGAGATCTGATGAATCCTGAGGAAGTTCTATGTCCAACGATGGACACTAAAAGACTGATGATGAATAAAATAATAAATAAAACCATTTAATACGTTAGTTGCTGTTGCTTTTTCAAAAGGGAAAAAAAACTGAAGTTGTATATATCAGCAATAGAATGAAATGAAAGATGATACCTGATGAAGGCCGTAGAGTACAACAGCCGAAATGTCATATGAAAAACAACCAAGATGCGGATAGTCCGAATAATAATAGAAATGAAAAAAAGTTTGTTTGCCAAACTTTCTTGCAACCCCAAAATTGCCACTCACACCACATGCAGGTACATACATTTGTTAAAGCTGTGTGCTGCTATAATTAACTAAGCCCTGAGGTGGAAAAACAAGTAGTAGGTAGGTCCAATAGTATTCAGAGGTCAGCAAACCCCCTGAATTGATTTAGCTAACCCTTGTTCCATTTTTGCTTTCTGGTTTAACGAAACTACTGAACCACACATTTAATGTACTTGTTTTTGTCAAATTCATACACTAGGATCGACTTTATTTTCCCTTGGTAATGACAATGACAACAAAAATGACCATCACCAAAATTATAACCTTTCTAGGCTACTGAGGAGGAGGCTGAAATTTTGCCTGCAGCCTTATTTCAGTCTCACTAGAAGATTTATAAAGTAAAATTTGGAGTCACCTGATCCCCTTCCTACTAAGAGATAGCTTATTTTTTTTGTTCGGTTCATTTCTAGAATTGCTACTAATGATATCTATGATCATTTTGAAAAATGTGTAGACACTATTCTATCAAGTCCCTTTCTATGACCAAATTTAAAGATCCTTTTCAGTTGAGAAAAACGTTTTTTTTTCAAAACTAATAAGCTGAATCACCTAAGATTTAGTCAATGAGAAATGGAAAAAAGTTATAAACATATACATGAACTGTATAAAGACTGTATAGTCTACTTGCATGCTCTTTTGTACTTCCTTTTTTATTTCAGTACTGAGAATGAATTCAAATAAGAATAATTTGATGTAGTATGATGTAAAAAAAATAAATATTTTCCTCTCTCTTCCCCACTCAATCAATCTTTCCTTTCACTTTAATGCTTTCAATCTATTCAAATTTGGTTGAACAAAAACGTTCTCAGCAATCATACACCTGTCAATATTCGTTGCAAGTAAAAGTTATAATTCTAGACACAATGTAAAACACAATATAAATAGGGCACCGATTAGAATATAAATCAGTGTAATTATTAATAAGATTCAAAAGATATACCTAATATCTCCAGTTTTGACTTTTTTTCGCTTTTGCTCCTGAAAATGAAAAGAAAGAAAAGGGTCACAACAGAACACAACAAAAGTTATATAAAACCTTTCGAAAAAATGTTCAGAATTTAATTTGGTATACTCTCTACAGTTTTGAGAGGGGTCATCAACATTCAAAGAGTTTTTGGACGATTAAACTACAAGTTTGTGTTTACAACACAATATTTCAGCCGATTCATTCTATGGCCCTTTTCAGGTATAACATTCAAATGTGATGGTGATAAACATAATTTTCCAATGATGGTAGTAAACTGAATATTTCAATGGTAGCTACGTTACAACCTAGGATTCGGGTAATCTCGATTTCTCCTTCTTTTCTAGTCAGGTCTGAATTTCCATACATTGTCCCTGTTTATAACATTTACAACAAGGAAGAGTTCAATTGTCCGGAAAATTCTATTTTTGATACATCCTCAAATTGAAAAATACTTCAATAAATGAATTGACAGTTTGCTTATTAAAAATTATTGCTGCCAGGAACGCAAAGTCTTACACCAACTATCTAATATCTCCCATTTCTGTTCAACTCATTTATTGAGTTTAATATTTCAAGGAATAAACTCAGGCCAAAATAAATTATAAGTTGTATTTGTTTCTGGGGATGTTTCAAATAATTCTCAAAAGATTGATTTGTTTAGGAGGTTTTAAGAACGTATAATTGATTGGTCAAAATTTACAAAATCAGATATCATAAAAATTGCGCCACAATAACGTTTTCAGAGACCCAATATTTGGTTCTGTTGATAGTGCCACATTTTAGGCAACACCAAGACATAAACAATTATGCACCTTTAAATTCTGGTATAAGTAAATCATGTTGTTAGTGTTTTGCTTAAATCTATTTTTCATTGTTTGAAAAGAAAAATCAAATAAAGAATCCCTACTAAGAATCTTATTGTTTTGTTTAATTTTACGATTACTAAAACAATAATACGTGTTGTTTGAATCTATAACAATAACAGTTCACATAACAGCAAGTGTTGCTTGAAATGTGACCCTTATTAGATCAAATTTCTGGTCCTCAAAATCATTATTGTACCAAAATTCCACCAAAGAGAATTTTTGAAAAATGGTATTTGTTAAGATGAAAAAAGTAAATGGTCTATATTAATACAAAAAGTTTGGTTACTTTTGAAGCCTTTTGTCGTGGGACATATTTCTGGCAAGAACCATGGCTTTTCTACTGTTAGGATGAATTGGCTTCTTGTTCTGGCCAACCTTGGCTTTTGGGGCTTTGGGCTGAAAAAGAAATTATCCAAGTGAAAAATAGAAAGACGTGTAATACAATAACAATAATGAAGTAAGAATATCTTGGGTAAACATTCCAGATCAGTTGCAAAAAAAACACAACTGATTCTGAGGCAACATGGTTCTTTAGTAAAATTTACTCAGCATGAAATTTCCTTTCCAATAATATATAATATACTCATATTTGATGGAAATTTTTTATTCTGGCTAAGACACCACGGCAAAAATCAGCCATTATGAAAAATGGCACTAATTTTTTTTTGCAACTGATCTGGAATGTTTACCCAATATATTCTTTCTCAGTGAAGGTTCCCCTGTCAAGTCTAATTGGTTTCATTAATCAACTCAAAAGATTTCTACTGGGCTCTATTACAGTGCCAGGACTATTATGTCAACTTGCATCCAGGTTATATCCTCGTACTAACAAGGCAACTCAACCTGGGCATAAGTTCATCATTTTAGTAAGAAGTGAAAAATGCGCACTGGACACCATAAGATACCACAACATAAATATTCACCTAAACCTCTCTTTTGTACATATGGCCTCCTCGACTCAGAAGAGAAGGGAACATTTATCATCCATTACATTTCTTTTATCAAGTCATTAGCTCAACCCAGCAAGGTGTCTTCTCTAACACCTGTCAAGAGAACTTGGAAATGACATGTTGTATACTAAGTGCTACCTAAAAGTTCCAGTAATTTGAACAAGGGGAGCAAACTGTAGACAGTTTGGCCTTCTGCCCTTACGTGGGGCCAGCAGAACCCTTTGTGTGTCTGTGTGTCAGGGTGGCCGAGTGAATGAGTGGATGTGTTGCTTTTGTAACATCTTATTTCAGTGTTTTGGCAACCTTTGCAATGACTGAAACAATTGGTAAAGGAAATTTCAAGAACTGGCGACAAACTAAATCAGGCTTTAAAGGGTGCTGATATTCAGTTTGCCTGGGGCACTAGGAACTCCAGGACCAGCCCTGAGTCTTACTGTATTACATTCATTACAAGAGGTAGGTCTTTTTAGATGAGTCACACATCTCTATTAGACACTTGCCAGTTGGTTGATTCTCTTAAGAGGAACAAGAGGGTGGAGAATGTGTGACATCATTAAAAGAACATCTATTCTGATCAATAGATGACGTATCAGACATTTGTTTTTTCAACACTGTTTCCAAGTATCTTTCGTTATTAATAGCCAAAACCGTTTTCAAATATAGCTAAAATCAGCTAAACTTTTCAATTTCTGGCTAACTTTATAGCAATAAAAGTTATACTCATTTAAAGCCCACTTATCAAATAAAATAAACACACACTAACGCTCCAGAACAAATTATTGATAGAAATTGTACGCTTGATTTAAATGATATTTACAAATTTTTTTGATAACCAGATCTTCAGGTGAATAACCCTCACTTTCCTCTTTCTCCTGCCACCACAACCAGTAATGTTGCCACGAATTTGTTTAAAATCACTTCAAAATCGGAATTCATAGATAAGGATGTAAGAATGGTATACACATCATTAAAATTATTCTTCAAGTATTCTTGTACTTTCACTAAACTCACGAGTCTGGCACAAGGCCACAATAGTCGAGCACTCAGTGAGGATAGTATACATACACAAGTTTACAGAGTTTTCTGAATAAATAAGTGAATTGATTTCTTTCTCTTTTGCTACTGTTTAAACTTTCAATCCTAATCCTTCTTCTTTAACAACAAGTTGTCAGCTTCTTACAACTTATTAAATTCACAAAATAACAAGATGAAGTGCTTAATATGGAGAGGTTGACAAAGGAGACAAGGTTTTGGTGAAAAGAGACTAATTCAAACAAGTAAAAAACAGAGGCAATAATAAACACAAGACATTTGAAGAACTTGAAATAATGGAGTGTATAGTCACAAAGACAGTAAAACTACACAAGGAAAACAAGTATAGGTGCAACTCCAAGAGGAGTCTGGCCTTACGAGCAGCGGAGCCCTATTGGAAACATTTTTTTGCATTTGATTGACAGTCAAAGTCTGTGGAATCTTAGGAATATAAATGAAATGGTACATTGGAAAGCAACCAAAACGTGCAGCTGAACATTTTATTGTAATAAAATTTTCATTCTCTTCTGTAATTGATTAACATTATTCAACTCAAGTACAATGAAAAAAAATTCCAAATCTTTAATATAAACAGTGTTATCAAACAATTCAACCAAACAAAGGGTGCAGAGAAATGAAGAGGTAACACGAGCCGAGAGTAATCAATTTGAAGATTTCCCAGAGATTACTGCACAGGAAGTGAAGTAAGCCATCAAACAAACAAAGAGAGGAAAGGTTGCTGGTCCCAAAAACATTACCATCGACTGACTCAAAAAAGTTGGGAAAATCATCACTGGAAAAATAGCCATCTTATTCAACTTATGCCTCAAACAAAGTAAAGTCCCAGAAGAGTGGACCACCACAATCATAATGCTATTACACAGAAAAATAAAATGTTGAAAGACCTCAACAACTACAGGCCAATTAAGCTACTCAATTGCATCTATAAACTCTTTACCTAAGTGATCACCAACCTAATCACTGAAACGCTAGATGAAAACCAACCACAGGAACAAGCTGGCTTCAGAAAAAGCTACTCAACCATCAACCATCTCCATTCAGTAAACCAACTAGAAGAGAAAGCAACAGAATATAGAATGCTACTTGCTGAAGAGTTTGTTGATTCAGAAAAGGCCTTTGATTCAGTGGAAATCCCTAAAGTCACTGACACAATAATACAACAAGGTGTAGACCCTGCAACCTATTTACCAACACAGCAGTTTATTCATCAGGCTACATGAAGACTTTGGGCCCTTTCATCTAGAAAAAAGAGTGAGACAAGGTGATACCAGCTCACTCAAACACAGTCTGCCTTGAGATGATCTTCCGAAACTTACAATGGGAACACAAAAGAATCAGGATAAATGGAGAATACTTAAGTAACCTCAGATTTGCTAACAACATCATTCTCTTCACTCAGAACCTTCATGATCTTTGCTCAGAACCTTTATCATCTTCAAATTATGTTAGACAAACTAAACGAAGTAAGCAAGAACATTGGCCTCCACATGAACTTCAGCAAAACAAATGTCATGGAGGGACAAAGAGAGAACGATCAAAATTGATAACACAGAGCTGGAGAAAGTAGACCACTAAATACATCAAGGACAGTGAGTCTCCAAGAAGTCATCAAAAAAAGAAGTAAAGCAAACAATCACACAAGGTTGGCAAGCTAGACTTTCGAGAGCAAAAAAATCCCACTGGTCCTAAAAAGAAGGGTATACAACCAATGTATCTGACCTATAGTCACAAACGGAGCTGGAACATAGTTTGAGGGTCAATCTTTTGATAAGGTTCCAAGACCCATGTAATGTGCACATGAAGGAATCATGCTCAACCTCACATGGAGGGATCACAGAACAGCAGAGTATACCAAAGACAGGAGTTTGAGACATCATAGAAACTTAAAAGGCAATGAGCAGTACATGTTGCAAGAATGGTAGACAAACACTGGATGTCATGACTCACAACGTGGACCCCCAGAGATCAGGTGAGAGGCTGTGGCCGACAGAAAGTAAGATGGTGTGACCAAGTAAGTAAATTCAGAAAGTACTGGCTCCGCAATGGCCCTGATAGAGACGTCTGGCGAATCGTGGGAAAGGTCTATGTCCAACAGCAGACTCCAACAGACTGAAGATGATGATGAAGGACTGTTGAACCTTTGAGAATTCAGAAGAAAAATTGATATTATTGCTGTTCTCAGTAAATCATCTTATCTGCAATGTGGTGTTGACATTGTTTGATAGAATAGGCCAAATTGAGGGCCCAATTGATTCAATCAGCTTGAAGCCGGTCTATCATTTATTTTCATGAAAAAGAAAAATTTGACACAAGGTTGAAAGAGAGGGTGGGGATTTAGGGCTAGTCTTCTCTTTCCTAACTTAATCTTAGCTAGTCTCATGCACTGACCCAATCTCGCTATTCGCCAAAACAACACACTTTTTCTTGATTTCTTTCATACTGCATTTACTACAATACCGGACACTCTCTATGATGAACCTATCTAAACCCATATTTACAATTGGGGGGGGGGCAGATTAAGACATGATGAATATTTACGATTAAAAAGAAACCCCAATGGTTGATATATGTTTACAAAAAGGGAGTTAGTATGTGACCCCTACCCCAACAAAGGCCCAACATAGCAGAGCAGCAAGTTGACCGAACGAAAAATGGATGTCGGTGAAGAAAAAACAAAACAAAAACAAATTTGGACTAAAATAGGCCAAATTGAGGGTCCAAATGGTTCAACCAGCTTAAAGCCAGTCCTACTCAGTGACCACTACAGCTGTCTACTTCTCAGACATGTCCAAGGCTTCTATCATGAAGTAAAACATTTGATATTCGAAATTTTGCGAAAACAAGTTCGAAACTTCAAAAAAATTGATAGCGTATTGTAAATGATGTCACTACCATCGAGTTTCGCCATAAAATTATTTCAATTTGTAAACGACGTAGTGATGAATGGGGTCAGGAAGTTTACTCGCCTGTTTCAAGTTTGGGGAGCCCGTCCAGAATTTTACACAGCGACACGTGGTTAGAAAGTAAGCTCTTCACAACAAGCCTAAGTTCTGGGAAGAATATTTTTACCTTCATGCAGACAGACCAAAAGATTTTAATAGAATTTTAGAATGCAGACAGAGAAACCATTGACACCCATGAACGGCTAGGCATTGTCCAAAACGGCTACAACAATCATTAGAGAAGACATTTGTAAAACAGTTGTGTGCCAAAACATTGATGATATGAATGATGCGGGCAGTCGTCTTATTCCACTAGAATTTGTAGCTTTTTGAAACGTTCATGATACATCTTAAACTAACCATACTTCGGAAAACATAATTAAAAAAAAAACATTAATCAACGAATCGATTATTGTACCTATAGGCATCCACACACCGTCAAAGAAGACAGTTCCACTCGAGTCTAACCCTCACGTTGTTATACTAACAATATTGAAGAAAATATTCTTAATTTGGTGGTACAGCCATGAATATTGAGTAAATACATGGTTTAATACAATTATTGACAAAATATCAAGAAAAACAAGAGATAAAAGCCAGTTAAATGAACAAGTTTAGACTTCGGTTTTTGTCTATTTCTAAAAACAAAAAAATGAGCACGTGTTTCAATAATACTCACCATGTTTCCAAATGTTTTTGTTTGAAGCTATTCGATAGAAAAAAAGATTCAATTTTCCTTTCGACTGTTTAACCTAAGATAACTACTTGTCAAAGTTTTCAGCAGATAAAAATAATTCTCGGCAACTAAGTCTTCGAAAAGATGAAATCTTAAGGAATAAACATCAGCAACGAGCATCCATGTTGTATAAGGGAGATAACTCTAATGTGTATAAACGAAAACTGCTAAGGGCAGATAATTAGATGAGTTTTAATTTTCTTATTTACTTATCTTAGTTTAAACTAGCTGATTAACTCTTCTGCAAGAGGGTGATACTGATTGTTGCCAATTTAGCGCAATAAATTTAGTGTGTTTCTTGTTTTTGCAGCGTCAGAGTTCGACATCTAGCACCATTTTAGTGTTATTTTTCAGCATTTTTTTTTGTTCAGTTTTTTTTTTTCAAGAAACATTTCAAGCAAATCTAGCAGTTTTAGCTTGGAAAATGGTCATAAAAAGGCCAACAATTTTTTTTATTGCGTTTTAGCATTTTCTCTTGAGTTGGCAACACTGGTGCGACTAATTACAACACAGATAATTAATATACTTAAGAGATCCTTACATAGTATTTCTGATTATATTACACCTTTATAGAAATATATACTTCTATTTTAGTTACTTTTCAAGGACTATTGTGAGTTTTATTGATTTTTTTATTTTTTCACTAATCATAACTTAATATTGAACTTTTTTGAAAGTCAACGTTATTATCCACAATTATCAACAAAAAATTACCAAATGGAAGGACGCTGATTTACCAAATGGAGATGAATAATTACTGAAAGGAGTCATATTTGGATTTTATGATTAAAATTGAACCTTTTTAAAAGATATATACATGCAAAGTCACTAAGATAGAAAATTATATCTTTAAAAGGTTTTGATTTAATCATAAACATTGAATAAGACTCCTTTCAGTGGTTTTTATTTCCATTCTGTAAATCTGACCTGAATCTCTACAAAAAGTTGATAAAACTCATGTAAACCATTGAAAAGTTGCTAGAATAGAAGAGTGTTTCTTCAAGAAATTTTAATTCTATTCATAAAGATCAAATAAGAATCCCTTCAGTTGTTATTCATCTTCATTCAGTAAAACTTCTGTCAGTAATTTTTTGCTGATAATAGTATAAAAATTAATATTGATTTTGGAAAAAGTTTAATACTTTGTAATAATTAATATAAAAATTTTTTCAAAGTTTTGGGCTTTTTCTCTCTTACAAAGATAAGATAAAGCTTGAGAATGAATTAGGTGCAATTTAATCATGTTTTTAAAATAAGGTATTTAAGATTTTTTCAGATTTTCTTTTACATGAAAATTGATACATGTTTTTAGCAAATCCTCTAAACATGACAAATCACTGCACAATATGAATAAAACTCATGAAAGCCTTTGTAAAGTTATTAAAATAGAAAAATATATCTTTAAAAAGTGTAATTTCAATCACACTACAAAAAAAACTCCCATTTGAATGTATGTATCAACACCAAGCAAATTGTAACACAATGTCAATAAAACTCACAAAAGCCAATGTAAAGTTACTAAAATAGAAGAAAATATCTTTAAAAAGGTCAAATTTAACCAAAAACCCTGAATAAGACTCATAAGTACATTATCTCCGTTTGGTAAATTGGTTCTGTTCAATAATTACTCTCACAACCATAGGACGAATATTCAGCTAATTATAAATGTGAAATTTTGATTAGAAGAATTTTTTTTTCTTTTCTCTTCTAATTCTTGTAACAAGAACAACAGGAACAATCCTCAAGGAAATTGGGGGTGTAAATCAATATGCAAGATTCATACTCCACTACTGTAATTTGAACTCATGACAAACTGATTGCCAGGAGTCTGTCTTACTGATTGAGCTAAAGTGACAAGTCTTCGATACAAACAAAACTTTATCATAAAGATATGCACAGGCTTATTCCATTGCAATAAATAAATGTATCTATACAAAAATACATTTTTCTATAGTTTTTCATTCAATACAAAAGTTGCAGTAATCATCTTTAGTCGGAGTAGAAGTTATAGTATCGTTTGACCCTGCAGCAGCCAGTATGGTTCAATATAGTGTTCTACTTTTTTCTGTAAAAAAACTTGACATTTTCAAATGCAGCCTAATGAAAATACACTCATTCAAGTTCAGTTAATCAGAGTATAAAGTCAAATAGGAGAAAATTGGGTAGGAAGATTGTATTGCACCAATGTTCCCAATTAGAAGAGTCTGCCTGCTTTGGAAATCCACCCTTGAAATTCTGGCTTTTTATCTTGAGCTCAAACACAAATTCTGGTGGAAAACTTTGCATAAGTGTCTCAGCCGGTTCATTTGGGCACATTAACTTCAGCTAGAGTTTAACATGAACCAGAAAGAAAGGGAAACAACTCCTTTTACACCTTTTCCACAGGAAGTCAAAACTTACAGCAAGCAAATCAGAAAATACAGTAAGTGAATGAAAAAACCACGGCATGCAAGATGGAAACCACTACAAGATAAGCAGATCAAAAAATGCAGCAAGCAAATTATAAGATGCAGCAAACAAATTTAAAACAATGACAAGAAAAACTGAATCAATAAATAAAAATAACCACTGAGTTATACTTGCTGCTTCAACCATTGCAAATGTTAACTTTTCGAGTCAAATTAGTTGAAACTTGTCTCTTAATAAAATCATGGGTCTTTATGGTCTTGATAAGGAGGAGGTATTGTTTGAAATCTTTTTGTGGTATTTTTCTTATAAAGATGATGAGAACATAAGGCAAATACCAGATAAGACGAGATCCCAATTTTAGTCTAAATTTCATGGGTTTTCTTCATATTGGTAATATATGTCAAATTTTTATGACAGGTACATACCATTTTTATCGAGAACCCCCCAAAATAAGATAATCTCCTCATGAAGTGAAAATGATTTAATCATATTTTCATTGAACACCCACGAAGCTGAGTTCAACACCCAAATACACAAATTCTGAAAACCTTTCATTTACGCACTCACGTACGTTCAGATAACACAAGCTTTTTTACTCACGATTTGCTCCATAGTGTAATATGATACTCATTGTTGGCACACTGTCTGGAGAAATAAAAACCTTTTTTCACATCAAATTAAGTTTTAAAAGTGTGACAGCAACCATGCCGGAAATTTATCAGCAATTCACACCCCTTCCATGCACCTTCTTCAATGAGAGAGCTGACACAATTGAGTCTATGTCAGAGACCTTTCATACTTACCTTAGATAGGCTTATAATTGTCTTCTCTGTCCTTTAATGCAATGTGCATTCTTCCTTCCATTTCAATACATATTCATACATACATACTAACAAGAAATGTAAGCCCTTTCTGTCAACATGTATAAACATAAGGAATTACATATGAATTGTGTGCATGTCTTGCCACTCTTACATCTACAACAAACATTAATAACTTTATTCATAACTATGTAGAATACCAAATTGTAGAAGCATATTTTTCTTATCTATCAATGAGAACAATAACTGTATTAATTTTATGCATCTCTCTAACAAATACATTCTTGTTATCTTATATAACTATTCTGCATGCAATTGCATTTTATCTGTTCCATTCAAATGTTGCATGCAGTTTATGCCTTTGCATATATGCAAATATATTTGCCGACGACTAAAAGAGGAAGAAAGGAAGGACAAGACTGTATGACCAGCAGTAGAATGCAAACATAACAATGCTATTACTATTACTGCTATTACAGTCATAGTTATTGCTACTAGATCTTTTCATTTCTGTCCAAACTGAATAATCAGTTTGATATAAAATGTTTATGAGGTAGGGTTAAGTTCTGAGGTAATCAATGGAGTCGGATAGAACTTAATCCTCTTCATTGCACTACCAAACCATCTTTGGTGAACAAACAACTGATATGGTAATATACTAATGCAATGGATGAGATACTCTTATTGTATTACCTGTAAATTATTTGAAGTGTCGGTATGGTACCAGTACGGCATATAATGAGGTGAATACTCTACGTAGGTTATTGCCTGTGGTAGTAGTGGTTTAAAAAAGGTTACTGACTTATTTGTTTACATACCAAACATGCTGTGTAGCCTGAGCTGGTGGGAGTTAGGTGGGTGCAGTTGCAATCTATAAATGAGAGGAGAGCTTTGAAGAGTATCTATGACCAATGGAAAAGTGATGCTTAATGTAGCTGATACTGTTGTTTTTCCTCCTATTCAGCACTTGCCTACCATTTCTGGTAGACTGCCCAAAATTATTTGGAAAGAGATTGTAAATTTTCTGTCCTGAATACAAAATACTCTTGAATTAAACCAATCTCCTAGATATATTAATGTTAAGGACTGTCTCTAACTTATGGACTAATTTAGCATAAACTTAAATTGCAAATTGAACCCCCCCCTCCCACTAAAAACTTATTCAGGGGGAATTTCCAAAAAACAAAATAATTATAAAATACTCATTTTACAGCATCATATTTAATGCTGTAAAATTATATTTTCTAATTTTTGTGCAAATAAAAATCTATCCATGTGATTCACAACATTTGTTTTAAATGACCTTGGATACAATATCTATTCTGTAAATACATAGTATTCTGTATAAAATATGAGATTTAATATTTTGCGAAATAAACTTAGTAAGCATAATTCCATAAATCCAAGAAAACCACAAGATGCTATTTCAGGAAATACAAACAGATTTGAAGGCCAGACAACCAGCTCTAGGCCAGATCGTCTTGTTTTTAAACACTCAATTCTCTATCTGGCACCACCTCAAGTCAGAATCTAACTTGTCCTCCTTTTTGGAGTCCAACAAAAAAAGTAACACATAAATTGCCTTGGATGTACTTGCTGTTGTCAACACTGCTGAAGAGCCAAGTCCCAGGTCCTGTTGTCAACACATTTGAGAGGGTCAGTCTGTCTAAGTCTGCCTTTTCTGTCTGGAATTTCCTTTTTTTGTTGGAAATGGCTACCCCATACACAAAATAACTTTAATGGCTATAAACTAAGAATGTGAATTTTAATGTACAAGTTAAAAGTGGCATTTTATTGGTTTTATAAAATAATTCAATGACTAGGACCATTTAAATAATCAAGGGTACATATTGCAATTTTTGACCTCATGACCTATTTTAGACCAATTGGACAGTTTCCAGTTAGTATGTGTATGTATACTGGACAGAAAGTAAGGGCTCAGTTTAGCAATATAGGTACATTGTAAATAGACCCCCACCTCTAAAACCCTTAAAAAAATATTTTTTTCTCAAAACATTTTACTTCAAAACTCTCCACAGTATACATGCCAAATTTGTTAAAGCTGTGTCAATGTTTAAAAGGGGAGGTATTGTTTATTCGCTGCCCCACCACAGCAAAATATGACACTAGGTCGAACTTAATGTGGGAAGAATAGATAACCCCTTCCAAAAATGGCTCCAACTGACGTGGCTATGGTTTGCTTTGCAACCAAAGCAACCTCCACCACGAAAGCGTCCACCAGGGGACCTGCTCCTTTAAGTGCAATGGAGCAGTGCTGCCCCGGGGAAACTGACCCCCCCCCCAGCTGGGCCGAGTAATAATAGGAGAGCCCAAGGACGAGTCCAAAGGCTCCCCAATGCGCTTAGCAGTGCATAGCCTCAGTAAAACCTCATTGGCTAACGCATTGCACCGACGCACTTGGTCTTTGATACACCTTCTCTCTGGCCCATTCAAAAGGGGAGGCAGTAACATACAGAACAAGTCATTTTATATTATAGAAATGCATGATCGGAACACAGACTAAAGATCTTTTAACCACTAGCTTGGTAGGAATAAGAAATAAAATATGTAATTGTTTAGTCACTCAGTAGAAACTGCCATACGACCAAAGTCTTTTAGCAGGATGGCATGTTAGGGTTGATCAATTAAAAAAATTGCTAAAAAGGGTGATCAATGAATAAATTACTTCTTTGGCCTTTTATTGGGTAGTGATCACTATAAAAGTCTGAATTTAAAAAAAAAAGAAGTATGAATGCTGTCAGACTAAAAATAATAGACCAATTTAACATAAACTTAAATTGTTTATGGAAACCCCCACTAAAAATCAATATAGTGGGGAATTTTCAAAAAAACAAAAGATTGTATTTTGTAAACATAATAAGGAGTAAAGGTTCAAATTGTCAGCCCTCTAGCTTCATTGGTGCTGCCTATACATTTGATACATATATGCACACATAGCCAGCCAGCTTGACCCACTTGAAAACTGAAGAAACCTGTGCTCATAGTTTTGGTCAACAGTTTCAAATTACTGTTGTCAAAAGTCATTGTACGTATCTTATAAGTTCAAAAATATAAAGGTGGATTGATACGACAATGTAAAGATGATAATATCAAAAAATGCTGTACTTTAACATGGAATATCAAATCACTGTAGCCCCCCAAATGACCAGCCAAGAGAGCTACAGAGTCTTCCCTCTTTCAGGGTCCATGTGTCTGTGAGTTGCTGGGTGTGTTTGTCCATCTACAGGCACTCTTAATCAATTAATCAATATAACCAAGAAAATTTGTACACCACTGGGAACCATCTATAAAAAAGAGCTTTTTTTAGGTCTCTATGGTTATTTTCAACCAACAATGTCCAAATCTTAGGCTGTTTTTTAGATGATTTGTTCTGGTACATAAGCAGGCTTCAGTGATTCATTTATGTGAGGTACAGATATTCATATTCATAAAATGTTTGATCGATCATTTCGATCAATTAATAAAACCATGATTTCATTTGAACATTTATTTTAATTAGCCAATTCTTTAATAATTTATTCGATAAAAATTAACTCTTTGTTGACATAATTTCATAAAAAGGTTCCAAAAAGACTTAATATTTTAGGGTCTTAAATTGAAAAGTCAATAAAGAGATCATGAAAAAGACTCAAGCTCTCAGAAAAATGGTTAGCCACTCAGTAGAAACCATTATATGATGTATGTCTTTTAGTAGCATGCCATGTTGGAGATGATCAATCAAATAATTGGGGATAAGGGTGATCAATGAACAAGTTACTTATCTCACCTTTTGTTAGTCCATGATAACTAAAATGAAGTCTGAATTTTCAAAATGAAGCAGACACAAAGTAAGGGACCAATTTACCATAAACTTACATTGCACGTTGAACCCCCTACAAAAAACCTATTTAGTGGTGGAATTTTCAAGAAAGCAAAAAATCTTTTGACATAACGTATAAATGATAAAATTATCAGCCCTCTAGCCCTATTGGTTGCTCTGTATGCATGATACATACATATATACATAGCCAGCCAGCTGGCTTAACTTGAAAACTGAAGAAACTTACGTTGACATCTTTGGTCGAGGGTTTCTAATTAGGTATCATTTTATGAATAATACCACTACTTCTGTGCCGTTCGGTTGTTTCCACCTTGCCCCAGACCTCAGAGCCCACGT
Source organism: Thysanoteuthis rhombus (assembly GCA_963457665.1). Classification (NCBI taxonomy): domain Eukaryota; kingdom Metazoa; phylum Mollusca; class Cephalopoda; order Oegopsida; family Thysanoteuthidae; genus Thysanoteuthis; species Thysanoteuthis major. The sequence goes on from OY735237.1 coordinate 6,855,558, forward strand.
TGTGAATTGAAGATCTCCAGAGATTTACTGATGAGGGGTTTAACTGAAATGCGTACTGCACTGCGTAAGGGTGTGGATTACAAACACAGGAACAAGGAGAATTCCAAAGAATAACACAATGGTGATGTAACAGGAGCAAAAAAAAAAAGAAAAAAAAAGATCTATTGTTGATTTCAGGGTTACAGGTCCAAGTTACCCCTCCCGTTGACTTAAGTATCACAACTGGTCAGGTGATTCTATTAATACATAGTGGCAAGAAGGACAAGTCTGGTCTCGGACATGGAAGCTATCTCAGGACTTTGCCAGGGAATTGGTCAAGTCCAGGCCAGAATTTTCTGTGTCAGATCATTGTCGGGAGAGCAGTGAGTTCTCTTAGTGTTGGATCTCACTTCAGGCCAAGAACTGATTAGATTCCAAACCTCTACTAACGCCATACACTAAGTATAAACTGAATGTAAATCAGTCCATATATAGCTACATTGCAGTGGAGGTGACTGAGAGTTTCAATTTTTTAAATATTTTCAGACTAATGAAATGAAAAAATATCTCTCTATCAAAGAAAAATTCTCCATCCTCCCTAAAATTTAACCAATTCTTCCTTACCTCATGGCTCAGCCATCCATAAAGTTCAAGATCTCTTGGAAACATTATAAGGACAGACAGACAGTAGTAGTTTTGAACGAGGAGAGTTGTGGAGGAGATAATCAAATAACCAGTTCAAATAATTCATCCAATACTAACACAATTCTACAATTCTACTCTTACCCTCCCCCTCAACCTCAACCTCCTGTCCAGAGGTTTGGATGGTTGTGCACCTCACACTGCCACCAAAAAAGGTGTTTCCATTCCTTCATGTCACGTGAATGACCAAACAAAAGGAGCTCACAGCCTCCAACTCGGTATTAATAGGGTAGGACTGCTGTACCTTTTAAGGAGTGATTACCTCCTCTTTGATCATTTGAACAATTCAATAACTTTCTAATCTTATATACCCTTACATTTGACTGATTCCCTTTATATTGTCATTCTTCAAGGGTTCCTCTGCCAACATGGTCAACTAGATGGCAAACAGTTATCTATAGGAATTTATCCATAGTGTTCTTGGCATCTACCCGGCTGACAATCCAGATTATTGCTTTTTTAAAAAATTATTATCTTGCTCGGCTTTGATCAGAATGGTTTTACCTTCAGGTTACCTGTGACTGACAAAGGTGTCTGGACAAGATGAATGCATATCTTAAGAAAACCAGGAATAGATAGATTTTCAAGAGTCTTTAGAATTTCTTCCATCTATATTATCATTCTAACTGCCTCATTAATTGACTGGATTTATGGGGTCTGAAATTCCAGATGCCCAGACTCAAATTTAGAGGAATAAACCCTGTCTTTTGTCCATCAATTTGGCCTGTGAGCAATTGATCCCTAAGAAAAAGATATTCTTTTTCTCTTTAGGTAAGATAAGACTTTCGGCATTGTCCATGAATTACTTTACATTATCTTCAAGAAAAGAACACCATTTGAAATCCTAACTCCAGTAGTTCTGACAAACTTGTAAAATCCAAAATGGCCTATTGTGTCTTTGTAGAATTAATTTATGAAGTTAAACCTCCCCTGAATTTTTCATCTTTTTTCGCTAAATATTTCATGTCTGTCTCCCAGCAAGAATTTACTACTTAGGTTAGATAGAAGACCAACCCATTCAACACTAGATTTGTTTGTTTTTATTGCCAGTCAAAGGCCGGTCGAGGTAGTAGGTGGGGTGGGGGTGGGGGGTACGGGGTGGTTTTGTTTTTAGAATTTTTAATTTTTTTTAATTTCGTTTTTTTTTTTTCAAATTTTCATTAGTTTTCTTTGGGGGGGTATATTTAGGGGTTCATTGAAACATTATATGAAATTTATGCACGTTCATAGTTTTTTTTTTAGTCATTTTTGGTTTGTATTTTGACTGAAGTTTGGGGGCAGGGGATGTTACAATCAGGCAATACAGAGTTGGATGAATGGGGAAGCCATTGGAGAATATAGTGGAAAATATCACAAACAATGAGGAAATGAATAAATAAATTCAGAAAATTCAACAATACTCATCTAAATTTGCAGCAATTTCAACCAGTTGTAGAATCACAGATGGAAGTTAGAGCCATTGTTAAACATGGCTCTATAAGCACTAATTTTTTATTTGATTTGATTTTTGGTAATTATTAGTAATGACAAAAAGCCTGAAATGTCACTGGAAAGTTTTTTTAGCAGCATCAAAGAAATTTTGCCTGAATTTTGTTAGACGGATTTATTAATCATTGTGCATGATACAGTTGGATTATTTTCCCCGTTTATATGTTTATAAAGTTACAGGAACTTCTTTCCACATTCCAGAAGAAAAAAAACAAAAGGCCAGAGAGTACACAGCTGAACATTGCAAGAAAATGAGAACCCTAAACAAGGAAAATAGTCTAACTAAAAAAAAATGATTAAAACATTTTGACCAAGGGCGGAGTTGAAAGATGAGGTGAGATGAGGCAATATCAACTATAAAATCTCAATAAATTCTTCAAAGAGCCAGCCCCCTCCCTCCGCCCTGCCCACTCAGGTCCTCAACAATCTCACAAACCCAAGGCTTTTTGAAAGGTCTGCTCACCAGTGATACTTTTGAGAACATTCAAGGTAGCATGGCCCAAGCTTGGGAACTATGTTGGGCGGGGTTTTTTCCATAAGTTAAGCTTCAGACCTAGTCTAACAAAATATAGACATTCTTTGTCAGAGAGTAAAAAAAGAAAAAAAAATTTTGTGGGTAGTTTGTTTATTAAAATGTTCACTTAAAAATACATTTTGCTTTATTTGTGGATTTGAAAAATCAGTAGAAAATATCCCCTCAAACAAATGGTCGGTCTGTTATCAACACATTGTTAACTTACAGAATTTGACCGCCAAGGATATGGTACAGAATTCTCAGCATTCCTTTCAAATGTGACAAAAATATAAGTTGGACCATAGGTAAGAAAGAGCAGCTCCTGTACATGAAGAATATGGAGGAGAAAAAGAAAAAAGAAGCCCCAATTTTAGATCACATACATTCGGATTGTCACAAAAAGGACTAAAGATTTTCTTTTTTCCTTTTCAAATTTCCATCCAGTCTCAGTGAAATTGATATCAGTCAATAGCTCACTACTTTGAGAAGTCCAGACTTGGATAAGGATGTTTTAAATCCACAAATTGTTGAATGTCAGTGACTGACAATATTGAATCAGTGGATTAGATTCAAGATTAGAGTATACAAAAGATTACTGAGTGGTCTCAGTTTTCATTGAAAAAAATGCTCCATTGATTTAGCTTTTATCAGAAGCAGAAAGAAAGAGATCATTTCAAATTAACATTGTCAGTTTACCTCTAGCAAAATTTGAGATATTTTTTATAATACAGTACTGGATCATTTATCTGGCAAGCTAGAAGCCCAGATTTCTGGACCAAGGCTTTTTATATACTCAAAACAAGAATTGAACAATGAAAAGTGAAGAACAAAATTTTATTTAACCGAGACAAATTAATACACTTCTAAAGCAGATTCTGTTTGATCTTTATCATTCCATAGGAAATTCTCAAAATATAGGAGATAAGAAATAATGTAATAAAATATACTATGAAAAGTAAAAAACAAAACTGTTCATAACATATACAAATTAGTCCACTTCAAACACATCGTCTGTTCAATCTTCACCTGAAGACGATTCAACCAAGTCCCGAAAATGATAACAAAGAACGGCAGAGCAGTGGATTAATATAAAACCTGCCAGATTCAAAATTAGCTGGTCTAAAAAATGGTCAGTTTTCAGGTAATGCCAGTTTTCTGGAAGCCAGATAAATGATTTGGTACTGTAGAATGGTCATTTACATCGAAGATACTAAAATGTATTTATTCTTTAACTTAATTGTTACATTATCAATATTTAAGTGTGCATTTTTTAAAAACCTTTTCATTATTTCACAATAATGCGACTAGATATTAAATAGCAGTCTGCAAAAAACAGCAAACATACTCATTTGTTTTTAAGGTAATCAACATATACCAATCATTTAGTCATCCCTACTTCATGTAATCAATAGATACATATACATATTCAGTGAAATCAGCTTAACAAGACCAATGGTTATTAGAAACGGCTGCACAATAGAACCAAACTTGATTCAAGCATTACTTATCATGGCTAATTTGTTTCATCAATTAAAACCAATGCATCATTTATCCAGACCAAGCAGCTGTGTTACTGATTTCAAATTTTAAAAAATAAAATCTGATAGAATTACTTTCGGATCTTACAATAACTTTCAAATATTTTTTAGTTTGTGACTTAAATTTCCAAGAAAGAGGAAAAAAGAAAAAAAGAAATAGAGGGACTTGTTGTAGTTTTTATACAAGTTGTTCCACTTGAATTATAAAATCTTCCATGTTTTGTGCATAGTCAAAAATTGACTTGTTCGGTTAATCAGTCCTACTAATCAGAATCCACAGTATATATAGGATGTGTTTACAGGTGAAGGTGCAGAGTGGTGTGATAGTTACTGGTACGAAAAATGGAATTGGTGAACAGAGTTCAAATTTTGGCCAGAGCTGTTAACATTCACTTTGCACTGAAGCCATTGAGAAAGGCATAAACTGACTTCTCCCTAAGCAGTCCATCTATGTGAAATGAGAGGAGAGTTGGGTGTGGGGCAAGCAAGTCTGCCCCATAAAACCTATTGCAACTGAACTACAGCCAAGTTGTTATGACCCTATGCTCCGCAAAGAATCGACAGGAATAAACAGGTATTTGTTGGATGATGCCAACTTTAGCATGTTTGGCATTGAGCACCCAGTGAGAAGCAACTTCATTATCTTTTACTGAGGCTATGCACTGCTACATGCATAGGAGGCCTTTGGACTTATCCTTCGGCTCTCCTATTACTACTCAGCCCAGCTGCGGGGGGGGGGGGGGTCAGTTTCCCCGGGGCAGCACTGCTCCGTTGCACTTAATGGAGCAGGTCCCCAAGTGGACGCTTTCATGGCGGAGGATGCTTTGGTTGCTGAGCAAACCAAAGCCACATCACCTGGAGCCATTTTTGGAAGAGTGTCTCCTATTTTCCCAATGTTAAGCTCAACCTTGTGTCATATTTTGCTGTGGTGGGACAGTAAATAAATAGCACACACATTAAAGGTTTCTGGATTATTTACCTCTGCCAACAAAGTTGGAAGAAATAAATATATTCACTTGTGTATGTCTGTCTGTAGGTCAGTCAGTCTGTCTACACAATATTTCCAAAAGTTCTCATTGATTATAGTCATGGAGTAAGGAAGAATTTGTTGAATTTTGAGGAGGATCAAGAATTTTTGGGGAGTAGAAATATATTTTCATTTATTAAGACAACTCAGAAAATTTAAAAAAAAAAAAAATTCAGTCACCTCCCCAACAATCTAGCTATATATGGACTGATTTTCATTCAGTTTTCACCAAGTGTATGGCGTTAGAAGAGGTATGCATTCTCTGAATGTTTTCTAGTTTGATGAAATTGTATGTAATCAGTACTGGAGCGTACATTTTTACTTTTTTAGTATTTTACTATAATGAGATTAGATATTAAAAAATCATCTTCAAAGAACCAACAAACATTTTTAGAGTTTATAACCATATTGACGAATCCCAATCATTTTGTCATGTCCCCTTCACAACATCGTGCAACGCAGTTTTTATTCCTGGGTAGTGAGTGTTATTTACTGATTGCTTATGGGTAAAAAGTATAGAACTTTATTTTTGTGGTCAGGACAGGAATATTCATAGGTAATTATTTTTCTTACTTTAAGTGATTAAAAATATACACATTTGCCTGTTGTCCTTACGGAAAGGAATTTTTCTTCAAATTATCGCTGTCCAGGCTACAAAAGCAAATTTTGAAGAGAATGATTGACATTTTTTACATTTCACATCTCAGAAGATAACACTCATTATCCAGTAAGAAAAAAAGGTGAACAAAAATTTGCACAGTGTAATTAATACCAAGATATATGTTTACAGGTTGGGGTATGGTTACCAACATGGAAACTGGAACAGGAAAGTTGGTTGAATAAACAACTCTGTAACTTCACCTAATCTAGATTACTCGTCCTTTATCAGAAATAGCTACCATCTTGGCAATAACAGTCTTTTTAGCGTTTGTATTCATTCAATTCCATTACTGTGGTAATGTTGAACTTCATGGTCGTTAATGGAAACAGCTACTAAGGCTCACAGAGTTATTTCCCTTGTCCTTCGACACGTTATCTGTAGTGAATGTAGATGAAATCCTCCCTGACCCAAACAGTGATTGGTGTATACACACATTATGTCAAGAAATTCACAAGGGAAACTTCGTCGATCCAAGCAGTCAGTATATTCTGTAGTTTTTTCATTCAAGGGAGGTAACTCTGTGAGCCTTAAAAGCTGTTCGAAGTTGATTATCAACACGATGCTAAAACTATGTGGAGGGATATAATTAATTATTTAGTGTGTGCAATATATTCTAGCCACTTGAAATTGCTATTTATTATTTTTAACATAAAAATGTGCATAAAAGAATAAAGTTAAAATTAGATATTGTATTTGCCTGCATATAAGACGCACACTTTAATAAGATTAAATAAAAATTTAAAAAAAGCTAGCAGATATTACACTGTGAACAAAGCACTGGTATTATACCTGGGATTCATGTCTACCAAAGCTCAAAATAGACGACTATCGGGCTTGGATGATTTGCACTGAGCCGTAGTCATTTTAATACCATTGGTGAAGTACATTCTTTTTTAAAAACTATTTGATAATAGTTCCAAAATGTGATAAATAGATATAGAAATGAAACAGCAGATTTGGGAACTTGAACTTCTTAGTATGGTGAGCTATTAAATTCTTAAATATTTTCAAAAAATATAGATATAACTACAAAGTGTGTCTTATTACTTGTGTCGTCTTATCTGCCAAGGAAATATGGGAATTAAGTTATAAGATTAACCAATAAATTAGTCTCAGGGAACAGAAAATCAAAGTATTCTTTTTGAAAAATGAAATTGAAGAACAAATTTCTGGATAAATCCTTCAGCTTCTATCTATTTATATTCAAATATTCAAAACCAAACTTGCATGTGCAGCTCAGTGGGTGAAGAACAATAAACAGAATGCCATGAAGTTAACTTGTTCAATTCTTTAAAAAAAAAATCTGAATACCATTTTCAAGGGAAATAACACCTTATCAGAATTATCTCCTTTTAGACATTGGATGAATTATAAAAAAAAAAAAAGAAGATTTTCCTATTCAATTTGCAGAAGTGATCCATTATTTTCAATTTTATTCATTAAAGACTTCCACTGTCAATTTGAAGCAGTTACGAATGGTCCAAGATTTTACAAGTTAAATGTGGAATACTTGATAGTTCGGTAATCTTTATACAGAGTGTCTAAAAAGTGACTATACATTTTCTGGCAAAGTTCTATCTTGAAGCTGTCAAGATGGATTGTATCATTACAATGGATTTTGACTAAAACACATACTTTGAAAAGAAGCTAACATTTCTTACCTTGGTACTTAATTATCTTCTTAAAAAAAGGATTGTAAGAATTTTGATAAAATGAACAAAAAGAAATATGTGAACCATAACAATATGAAATGCATAATTCATTCATTTATTTACAAGATTATAGAAAATATGTTACCAATAACAACATGAAATGAAACTTATTTAAGCATTTTATTTACAAGATTATAATTTGTGAAATATTACAGACTTTCCATAGTTATTCATTCTGAAATAAGTGAATCAGTGTTTATATTGTTCCAAATTGTAAAGAAATGATGCGTTTTCTGGAAGTGTACTTGACTAGCTTCAGGCTATTAAAAACCTAAAAAGCTGAGGTGGCAATATTTTCGTTTTTTGTTTCCTTGACATTGGAAAAATTTTTGTCTAAGAATACATTGGAAAAATTAAATCAAGCTATTTACCTTGAGTTTGGCACAAAATCAACCTTAAGAGGAGAGAACAAAAAACCCTATGGAAGTTAGAAAATTCAGCTTCTTTTCAGAAGAGTAATTTTTGGTCAAAATCAGTCCTAACGAAATGATCCATTTTTGATGGCTCAAATTTTAAACTTTGACTATTTTCTTCATTTTTCTTTTCTAATTTCAATCTAGTCTCAGAAAAATTGATATTAATCAACAGCTAAATGCCTCAGATATGTTTTCTTTCTTCAGCTCAATATCTATCCCTTTTAATCTAATGTTAGAACAGAAAGGGCAAAATCACAACCAGACAATATTTAGGGTTAGCAATTTCTTCAAGGGTCTACATCAAGAGCAAAGTTTATGCAATAAGATCAAAAGATCTTTATGAACTCGAGGCAAAAATCAGAGACTGTTATGCAAACATCTCACTTGAATTGCTTGCTGAAGCCCAGAATGTCTGCTACGAAAATGTTGAAATCATTTTTTTTTTTTTTTCTGATTTAGTGGGGAATTTATTAAGCTATTTGTGAATCAATGTTTTTATTGGGTGACTTCGTAACACATACTGAAGCTAATTGCTTTTTACTTGAATCAAAAAATATTAGTTTTTTTTTCCCTTGTTTCCTGTTTTTTTAATACATGAAGTAAATGTATTTTCTTAATTAAATAATTCCCAAATAATCTACTTTTTATATACCAATTTTTCAAGAGATTTTGTCTTTTTCGGAAAAAAAAAAGTATATAGTGACTTTTGAGAGACTGCATTCATTACTTATTAAAATGACTAAATATCAGATATCTGCTATCAGAGGCATAGCAGTGGGAGACTATATAATATGTCACCTACAGAAGAAGATATCCCCCACAATCTCTAACAACACATCTGTCTCCAATTCATTCGTGGATAAACACATGAAAAAGTTCAAATTCAATTCAGGTTGGGTTAATTAGCTTTTCATAGCACCCGCCCAACAATATGAATTGATGATAGAAAACACTGATGAAAATGAATTAACGTTATTATCATTTTGAAATTTTTTGGACTCCTTTTTACAATCATCCTAACTTAGTGGCTTTTTATTGCAACTTTATGCTCAGGTTGATTACCCTCTGGTAATGAGTAAATAGCATTGATCAGAAAATGAAGAATAAGCTTTAGGTTGGATTCAAACGCACATCCCCTTAAACAGGGGAAGCACGATTTAGCAGGGTCTGCTTTACAAAATGAGGCACCGACACTTCAATTAGACATAGAAGTACAAATAACGTCCTTAAACCTATCCTTCATTCTAATCATAGCCATGTTTGTTTATATTCTGGTATTTACAGTATTTAATACATGTTTCATTATTTTCATTTTTAGATGAAGTACTTCATTTATTCAAATCAAAAAACACAAAAATGAGCTAATATTGCTCAGAGGATAGATGAGCACTTGAAGTCAATAAAATGTGCAAGGCACTTTATATAATGAATAGCCAATATTAACTCTCGAATCCATATTAAGAAAATTAGATATTAAATCAAAAGGAGTAACTTTAGGTAGTCCACAATGTTAAATAAAGGGGAGTGACTTCCGATTGAAGCTATTTCCCTTCCATCTTTTGGTAATTCTTTCCATTTCTCTTCAACTCATTCAGGTAGTGGAGCTCACATAGGTGTGTTTCAAATTTCGTGGACATTCTGAACATGGCAGCCATCTTGAATACATGACCATCATATTTGTCATAAATGAAATCAATATCTCATAACCTTCAAAATGATCCATTACTTTCCAGGGTTTCTGATCTAATAAGAAAGCTTAAATCCATCCATCATGTCCTTGCATTGTAACACTTGAAAAATGCCATGCCTGAATGAGTTTATTCATCAAGTCAACTTCTGATTGAAGTTATTTGCTTTGCATCATTTGGTAATTTTTTAAACACTTCTTTAATTCAATTTACAAAAGAGTTCCATTCAGAAAAAAATTATATTTATTGAAGAGTTTCACAGTGGCATGAAGCGGTTAATGAATCTCAGAGTTAAAAGTCATTACACAGTAGACTCTTGTATTGACACTCGTTTTAATGGCTCTATTAAATAACATGTATTCTAATGGGTTGTTTGTTTTTATATACTCTCAGAACTATTGTCAGAGATTAATTTGCAACAACAGCATATGAAGATTTCAGTGTTTTATTCAAAGAATCGAAATTAATAAACCCTTAAAATAATGCTGCCTAAAGCAACATGTGGTATTAGACTCTGAAATGGTAATAAAAGGTGATTTTTGTCAGTACTTTTTGGTTTCTAATTATTAAAATTCACCCATTGTGAGGACAAATTCATTATAACGGCACTTATAATCCCTGAGGATGCTGTAGTAATGAGAAGTCTACAGAGTTAAAACAGGTTTCAGAAAATGAACTTCTGCCCACTGAATTCCACGCCTTTTTGTAAATAATGATATATTCTTTTAAGTTTATATTTATTAATAAAAAAAATCAGTCGGAATTTTCAAAAAATAGTAACAACAAAATCATAAGCTGAGAAGTTGGTAAGAGAAGAAAGAGAGACGAAGTTAGGGGAATGGGTGTTGTTGACCAAGGGACATAACTCCAGCAGCCATTTATATACAGGTTTCTTAGAATTGATTTTTATGGTCATTGTTGTTCTAGTGAAATCTGTAACTTTGCTGTGGATTGAAAAACATTTTTTTTTTTACAAAACGACATCACAATGTCATTAGGTTTTACAAAACAGCAGAGGATGTCTTCTACATTTGATTCATTCTCTCAGAAGCTGTCAGTCTCTTCATTTGATGACTGAAAATAGAAAAAGAAAGCATATTTTATTACGAGGATTATTATAATTTTTATTGAATGAAGTATCATAACTTCTATTGAATTTAACTAGGTTTTGCCTTCATCTTTATTTTTATTGAATCCATTATTATTATTATTAATGTATGATACAGAAACAATGATCTGAATTGAAAGTTGTATGAAGAAAAATTAGTATTCAAAAGGATATGAATCACCACCCATATATGCCCTGATCAATCAAAAAATTGGAAAAAGGGGTGATCAACGAATCAGTTACTGCTCTTGCCTTTTGTTGAGCTGCGATCACTAAAAAAAGGTCTGAATTTTCAAAAGAACAAGCAGACACACACTGATAACGAATTTATCAGAAATTTACATTGCATATTAAAACCTATTTTGGAGGGAGATTTTTTAAAAAACAAGAAAAACCATTTTCCCTACTCATTTAGAGGTATGTGTGTGAGGAATTTCATGTTTCTACAGTGAATAGTTCGGGCTGGGCTTGGCAAAATCCAGACAGCTTTCTATTAGACACAGATTTGCTTCCTGTAGTAGCCCATTTCTTCAGTTGTTTATTCTATTTATGCTGTCTAGGCCAACTGACAGATTTGTTATGTAATAATCAGAGGTCAGTTCAAATAGAGTTTCAGATGGAAAAAAAAAAATTTATAGTCATAGGGTTAATATGAATGTAAGAACATATGAATAACCTGAACTCATCAACAGTGATTTAACTAATCTGTTTAATAATTAAGATAGAGTCGAAAAATAGCCAAATTTAATGAAAATAATGAGAAAGCAATTGCTTAATCATTCAAACTAGACTGAATATCCATCGTCGTAGTTATAATAAATTGCTGCAAGAAAAAATTAGAAAAAAAGAGATATTAAATTAGGGAGATGGATCGAAATCTTAATTAATTTTCAAGTGATATTCATGACTTTTAGACAGTCTTTTTTTTTTTTTTATATACCAGCATATCCACTGTTAGCAAGATAAAGTAGATCTCTCCCCAAAACTTCATCTTCCTCTAAATATGAACAAAACAGTGAGTTTGTAAACAAACAATAAAACCATTTCAAAAATCAAAATTACTCTCTAGTTTGCAGAAAAACATTTTGTCACTGAATGAGTTTGTGAATATACTCTTGAGTTTAGAGTTGAACAGATATTTTTATAGTTTGATTTCAAACTCCTTCAGTGATAAAATGTAGTACCTGTGAACTACGAAGTAATTCTTTTTTTTTGTAACTAATAGTTTTTCCTCTATTGTTTGTTCCAGCAAACTATAAGTTACCAAATTGAACCACTTAAGAGAAGTAATTCACTAAAATATTTCAACTCAAAAAATAATTTGATCTTTTGAATCTGAATAAATTGTTTCAATTCCATAGGTTTTTTTTCTTGTTCTTTGTCCTGAGATGTGCTGAGTTATTGTACGCAGCAGTGTAGTGCCCATTAGTCGGCACTGAATAGTCTTACATGTTGATGTCAGGTCAGAGTAGAAAGACATAAAAAGGACAAAAGTATTTTCCCTTTGATGAGACTTCCGTCCATTTATAATTTAAAATGGGAAAAAAATATGAATGCAAAATGAAGGAACATAAATGAACTGGATATATATCATCTAGCCGTTTCATATAAGATCATTTATGTTATTAACAAGTTCTAGTAAGTACTCAAAGTTTTCTCCCTTGAGGTGAAAATTTTCATTTATTTTTTTCATTCCATCTGATGTAAGTTTAACAAACTTTGTTTCCGCCAAAGACGAACTTCGTCTGCAGTGGTTTATGATCTTAAGAGTTAAAACAATAAATCAACAACAACAACAACAAAAGAATATAAATGTGCATGCATGTTAGGCATAGAAAATATTGACAGCATATTTACTGAGGATAGATAAAGAAAGCTTGCTGAAATAAAATTAGAATATGCGCAATATCTCTCTAAAACAAAATTTAGAGGAAAGAAGAGTTAAGCTTCAAAACTGCAGAAAGATGGATAGAAAAAGTACCAGTGAATTGATAAACTAATAAATTACCAGTAAATAACTACCAGCAAACTGATAATACTAATAAACTACCAGCAAACTGATAATACTAATAAACTACCAGCAAACTGATAATACTAATAAACTACCAGCAAACTGATAATACTAATAAACTACCAGCAAACTGATAATACTAATAAACTACCAGCAAATTGATAATACTAATAAAGTACCAGCAAATTGACGGACTAATAAAGTACCAATAAATTGACGGACTAATAAAGTACCAGTAAATTGACAGACTAATAAACTACCAATAAATTGATAAACTAATGATAAGTATAGTTACTAATTGCATACATGTAAAAGTATATCTACCAGCAAAGAATTTGCGGAGAAAGTAATGTTTGTAATGAAATAAGCTATCATGAAACATTGATAATTATAGTTGGTACTTAGCAAGAAGACAGGTCCGAAGTAACTCAAGTTACCTCCCTTGAATGCGAATTCTTTTAAAAACTCTCTTCTGATGTGTGTTTTCATTTATAAAATGAAGAAAAATCACTGAAGAATATTCAGAAGAAACTCAAGGAAACCGAGGTGTAAAAATATCAAAATTAATTAATAAACAACACAAGTAGTAATTTGAAGAGCTCAAAAATCAAATATCTTTGTATAATGCAAAATTATTGAAAATGAGGTATTTCATCGATGTTTTCATACCTCAGTTATCATCATTTCCTCCTAAATATTCTTCAGTGATTTACTTTCTAGAAAATGAATAAGAACATATATTCTCAACAAATTCCAGTCAACTAACACATGAAGAGCTTAGTTCCAAAATGTTGTAAATGCAATTTTTTTTATATTATCAAAAACTTTACTCATACAGTCTCGAAAGATTGAAAATTCAAAAGTAGATTTTGATTTTCAGTCTACTTGAACACATTAAAAAACAAAAAATGGTGTTCATGTGTTTCAGAACCACACTCTTCACATTATCATAAACGACTGTAGGAAGAAAAAAAAATACTCATTGAAGGGAGATAACTTACTTCACAAATTTCGTATGTATCTATGGACCCTTCTTTTCAAGTACCACATAATTATTCTAAAATATCTCAAGGTACTTTTATCAACCAAGATGCGGCAAAGATAGAGAGATGCTTTGAGAAAGATATAAAGCTTTCATACGCCACGTACAAAAGATCATTTGAAAAATAGGCAATGCGTCTGATAAGAATAATTAAGAAAGCACTAAAGGTTAAGTAAAAACTAAGAGTCATTATTCAACTACCTCCCTATAAGGGCAAAATGTGACAGTTGGTTTTTAATGTGGACACCTACATGCATATGTGGGGCCAGGACATGATTATGATATTTCATGTTACCAAGCAGTCAACAATCTAAAGAATGACCAGGCTCAACGCTGTTCAACTTTGGCGATTAATTGAAAGCATGAATTGACTATTAAGTTTTTGATACAGATGAATATGCAGAAAGGTAGCAGCGCAATTTGAGCGGGGAAGAATATGAGTCATGGTAAAGAAATTATAATCCTACAAAAGCAGAGGGCTTCATTACTGCATCTCGAACCAGAAATGAGCACATACTTTGCTCTGATGCTGCCTTACATAAGAAGGCACAAAGACTAACTCTGGCTGAGATAGTTTGTGTTCACTCCACACTTCTTCCTTGCCAATACACAATGGACCAGCATGGCAGGGTAAGGCCAACCACACCCTTTTTCTTACACAAACTTGGGGAATGCTAATGTCCAACAATGGACTTTGAAAGCTGATAAGATTTGAAAAAGATAAACAACGTCATAACTTTGAAGTTGTTTAGGTGGAAAATAATTATTTTTGAAAACTAGCAAGACTGACCACTGTAATTTTGGGGGCACTATATACGTAATAATTCATCACTTCAATAGTTAATGAGATTGCATCCCTAGAACAAAGGTATCTGTGGCTGGACAATTTCTTCTTTATAAAAGATATTAATCGAATAACTGCAGATGACAGGAATCTTGCAATGGCTTTTATCTTGCAATGAATAACTATTACGACCTGTCATCACAGTTAATGGATAAAGTAAACGGAGAATCAAACTGATTTTACCTGATGTCCTCAGCATCAGCATAATCAGCTGCAGGTTGGGGGAAGTTTAAAGGAGGGGGTGGGAGTGGGGGTGATGAAGACATCCTCATCTTATAAGTGGGACTGGATGAAGAAGCTATATTAGAGTTGTGAGATGTGCTGTAGACGGGGACATTTCCTGTAGAATAGGCTGATACATTGTTATGATTGCCCTCTGAACTTGACATGGGGGGAGCTGGGGGGATGTTAGATGAGGGGGTCATTGCAAGCTGAGAGGGAGACACAGAGAAAGAGGCAGCCGAGACATACATAGCCGCTGCATTCTTCTGGGCTGGTGAGTTCGGCTGTTCAGAAACCTAAAAAAATGAAAAAATGGAAGAAATAATACTGAAGACAAAGAAAATATTTCATAAAAATTCAGATAATACCTAATTTCTACAAATAATTTTTTCACTTGATTTCTTCTTCTTTTGAGGGTCTCATGGAGATTCGTTGTCCTACATAGATGTAGTGCTCTACTTTCTCCAGTTTGGCGTTTTCGATTTTGATCTTAGTGTTTTTATCTCCGATGTGGTCGTTGCACATGATCTTTGTCTTGCTGAAGTTCATGTGTAGGCCGACTTTCTTGCTCTCTTCATTTTTTTTTTCAGAAAAATTGAATTTTCATGTTTGTTTTTTTTCTATTTACAATGTGATTATAATGCTAAACTGATCCATTATTATCTGTCAGTCAGAAGGATGTACGGCACTGATTTAGCGACCTATCTTAGTTTCCTCGTCATTTGTAAAAAAGAATTGGTTACTTTTTCCAGTTACTTCTTTTCTTACTATCATGAATTCTCCATATTGTGAAGGTTGCTCTCTCAACTTCTTTGCTAAAATCCACGTGTCATGGCTGAAATATTCTTATTTTTCAGAAATTCGGCATAATCTGAATCTTAATTAAATATTCTATTAAAGACTTGAACAAATTCATTTCGGGAATATTTTTTCATGAAAAGATACATATATATGAATGATTAAAAATTTTCACAATCAATAGAATATCCAAATGATAAAAATAGAAAACACAAAAATATTTCCATGATATATCTTGTGAGAATTTTAACCCTTAGTTAGGCAACTTAGCAGGAAACTTAGCTTGCCAAACAAAAAGTTTGTCCAGGCACAGCAGGCACTTCCAATTGCTGAATGTGTTTGAATTTGTTGGTTGTGTCGCCTTGTAAATTTCAAACATAAATGAACAAATACACAAGTTACAGACTTTCCAAGTTACTAAATGCACAAAATCTTGGCGCCCATGAAAAAGAATACTGAATGCTAAAGGTTAAACTACATTATTCAAATCTATTGCTTTAGTTTTCTCATCTTCGTATGAACTACAAAATAAAAAAAAATAAAAACATTCAAAGAGCTCAAATTCAAAGACCATTGGCATGGCCTGTGTACATCATACTTACTGAACCACCAGCAGGACCAATTTGAAAACTGAAGAAACCTATGCCAACAGTTTTTGTTGACTATTTCTAATTACTTGCATGTTCAAAACTGATATATTTAATGAAAATTAGATTCCTTCTACTTTTTAAAAAGCTGTAAATTATTTGTTGTGCAATGAAATATATTTAATCTCTGCAGCCAGGCATTACATAATCTTTGTCATTATTTCAAGACTAATAGAGACTCCTTTAACATATAATGGCATATATATGTGTATTATTATTAACCAACACATACACATGCAAAACGACAGTGTTATCTATGAATAAATTGGTACTAAGGAGTCCAGAGCAAGTTTATTAGGTAAATTATTTTTAATAATTCATCTATCCTAATTTCAAGTATTTTCTAAGTCTCAAATCAACCCAAGCTGTTTCAACGTGTGATCAAGCAAAGTTTTCAGAGTTTCTGTAACAATCTTCATTTTCATATCACAACAGACAATCTTATATTTTTACAACCCTTTAATTGTTTTATTATCACTGTTATTCTATTTTACATGGACCAATCCATTATTACTGAGGTTCTGCGAGGACTTGGACAAACCATATAACTAATCATACAATCAAACAAACTAATTTGTATGAATGGCTTTTATATAGATGGATAAACTGTACATATATTTGGTGGCATATGAGACAATATCGCCCACTGTGCATAATTTTTTTAGTGTCACCACAATATCCACATGGATCTCCTTAGGTTATGAGCCCTTAACACCAATGTGACTGTACAATGTGTAATATTATCCATTTTATCAACAATTGCTGACAGTAAAGTTTCGATTTTCTCAAACAGAAAAAATAAAACTGATTTGAACTTCAAATTTCCCCTATAATCATGCACTTCAAATAGCAATGAAAAAAAAAAGAGAACCAATGAGGTCTTACCTCTGTTATGATCGCCTCTTTGTAGTATTCCAAAAGAGAGAAGAAAATCTACATACTGATCTTATTACTTCCAATGGTCAAGCCGTTATTTGATCATAATCAACTTGAACATGGATGGTAAAAGAACCAGCAATTACTTTCCAGACTCTAAGTCCAATGAAATGACTCACAAACACGCTTAATCAATCGACACGTCTCAACACACAGACCAAATTCTAACAGGTCAAAAACTGAGCAGAAAGAATTCCTCTCAAAGGGAGTTAACTTTTTAATCCTAACAGTCATAACACACTTATTCATATGCAAATTTTTGTTACGTGTCAGACACATTCAAAGAGTTGAACTTTAAGCTATTTCATTTAGAATAGTGTAACTCGTGTCTTTGTATCTTGGGCCATGAACTTATCTATCGCCCCATGCAAAGATTTGCTGTTTTCTTAACGGCAGCTCCTACGGTGAATTAAAAAAAAGGTGAAAAGTGCAAATCATCTGTTTGGATATAGGTTTAAAGCAAATGCAAATATAGTTAACTAGTCTAGTGTAAGCATGTTGACTGAGTGTATCTAAAGAGAGTAATTGAAATAAAGCTGTGTTATGTGTGATGTCTGTTGCTTGAACAAAGAAGATAATGCTTATACAGAAAATATTATTTCATTACATAATCATTCAAGTAATGCTAGTCTAATGTGACCATGTCTGCTGTGTATATCTACATAGGGTGATTATACCTAATGGCAATCTGTTGAGAAGAACCAGAAATAATTCAAATGTTAGTCCTAAATCTGTGTGTGGTATTTTTCGTACGAGTAAGGTGGCTATGTTATTAGTCCCATATAAAATAACAAGTAAATACTCACTTTTAGTTGTTTTTAATGAAAGAAAATGGAGGGGAAAAGATAAGAATATGGAAAGATAATATAATGAGGAAACAAAAATATGAAAGTGATTGTGTTTTATCTTACTGAGGAGTAAATGTCCAAATATTTGAAGAGCACAAAAATATGAACATGATTTTTGTCTGAATTTTGCTAGACAAGGTGTTTTGATAATTGTATATGGTTTAGTTGGACTACTTTCCTTGCTGCTCATTTTTTCACATCGTTTCAGCCGTGTACCCTTCAATTTTCTTTTAGTTTTCTTTATTCTAGAAAGTAGAAACTAATTCCTGCACTTGTACCTACTAGGCATGTTATGTTAGTAATACAAGAACTGGATGTTACATGCAGACTAGGGTAAGGATTGTGCATAAGAGGAACATAGACCACCTGAAGAAGGCCAGGGGGTACAAAGTCGAAACGTTGTGAAAATGAGCAACAAGACAAGGAAAATAGACCATATACAAATAACAAATGTGATTTATCTTGGATTATGAACATGAATCTTATATAACCTTTTATTTTGCAGAGCCAATATTTCTAAAACCAGAGTTTAATGTCAATTAAACATTATTTTATCTCCTTTCAGAAATCAGTTAACTAGACATATTCTATCACAAAAAATTCAATTGGTAATTAAAATCTTAGCAAATACCCAATAAGGAAATATATTCAGTAGAAAATAATTTGGTTGTTTAATCTAGAAATCAACAATAATAAGATGGAATAAGACTAGAAATAAAATAATTGGCCTTGTAGTGTATATATTTCAATTCAAAACCTTCCCCAGGTTCATTGAGTATGCATGCTTAATTTAGTTGGGAGAATCAAACTTTCAGTATTACATAGAAATAGATGGAAATCGGATCATTATTATCAGTGTGGGAGCCAATACAGCTTCCACAATTTTTATTTTGCAAAAGGAGAACCCATAAGTGAATTTTGCACACATATACAGCCTCCTTGCGGGCTACTGGAACCATTTTAGGCACAAGAAAAAAGGAGGGGTCCAACCGAAAATTGACCATTGTAAAATATTAACAGTTAATGAAAATGCTTAATCTATAAAGCAAGATGGAGTATAACTAGTAATAAAAATGATAGTGAAAATGCTTTATCTGAAGATGAAAACAAAGTTTGCCACGCATTTCTAGGGTTAATTGAGCAAAGGCAACATCAATTATTGTATTAAATGGTTTTATTTGTAATATCTTGATATAGACAAACAAATAAATTTTAATATTTTGTTATTTACATTTTTTAATATTAATTTTGCCAATTTTGACTAATTCAAATTCAATTTTTTAACTTGAGATTAAGGGGCACTAGAATGATTTTAAAATCTCAAAGGGGAATGAGCCTTGAAAAAGACCAAAAATCATTATTGTGAGAACTTACCTTTGAAGCAGAGGGTGGATTACCATCTGCAAAAGAAGAACGTCTTTGTCCAGAACCACTTGACCAGTGTTGTCCATCTTGAGAATCCAACAAATCTCCCATACTTTTGACCCTATGACTAAGTGGCTGAGATGTAGGAAGGCTGGATTCAAAAAATAGGAATTGACACATATTTGACCAAAAAAAGAAAAGAAATGAAAATCTTTCATTCAAAATGCTATTCAAGCTTTTATATATTTTTTTTTACTTTTATCAAGTGTATTAAAAATGCAATGTGTTTTAATAATTATAGTTTTTAATAAGTAAATAAGTTCTTTCATCATTTGAAATTTTTATATAGTCCTGCTGGCATCATTTCAGTAGCATATAAAAGTTGAATATGTGTTTCGGTAAATAATAATATGACAATCCATACATATGATAATTAGCAAAGTGTTTCTGTTCTCTGTCATGCTGAAGAATGCAGCTGACACTTTGGAACCAATTTTATAATAATTTAAATGACATTAGGAGATTTTTTATTTACTCATAGAAGCAGGATAAAACAATTATAATAATTGAAGATGATTTTTAATTTAGGAAGCTAGAAACATCTTTTCCCTGACAATTTAATAACTTCATGGCTTGGCTTTACAAATGAACAATCGGGAAGGATTTCCCTGTTAGTTGCAGACCTTCAGCTAGCCTACAAGGCAGGTGCATGATATAGTCACAAGGATGTTGACCGACACCATTCTTTAAACCAAAAGTTTACATTGTATGGCCCACCAAGGTGGGATGATTGAAGCAATGTCTGAAGATCATAGTTTTCTCGGAGTTTCCTTCTCCTGGGAAGATGCTTTTAAAGGTTTACTGTCTCCTCAAAAGAGTATTTCAACAATATGGCTTACCTTGTTTATATTCAGACAATAGAATCAGAAGTTAACTCACCTTTGCAAACCTGATGATTCTAAAGGAGAGGTGAAGGACAATGGGAACCAACCATATCTGTAATTGAAGACAGTTTTTAAAATTGCATATCATAGAAAGATTTAAACAAAAAAAATATGCAGGCTTTGTCAATGGATCTTTTAGTTAATCAACCTTTTTGGAAGTAATACCAAATCAATGTATTATAGTACTGGACAATTCATTGGGCTTACAGAAAACTGGAATTACCCAAAAATCGGCTATCTTTTAAACTGGCAGGCTTTATAGTAGTGCGCCACTTGTACAAGTTTTGTTTTAATTTTCATAGTGAGGTTGGATTGTCTTCAGATGAAGATTAGGGGATCACTATTGGTTAAACATATTTTGTTTTTGAAGTGGATTAATTTGTATATGTCGTAAGCATTTTTGCTTTTTATTACATATTTTCCATCCTATATCTTGAAAATTTTAAACGGTCTCCCAAGACCCCCAAAAGCTTGATACTGCATTTCTACTAACATTATACAACAATATATCTCTCCAAATGTTAGAGGATGACCCTCGACGAGCCAATTTTCCAATGCTCCCAAATCTCCAGTTACCTTCCTAATTGTGGGGGATCAGGTAAATTTCCTGCTCACCAGCCAAATTCATCTTTATAGGGGAAAAAATACAATTCAAGATTTCCTGATTGATGGCTCAAAATGTGGCACATGTAATCCATATCATTAAAAGAAAAAAAGGTTCACCAATAGTTAAAGTGGAGAAACCTTGGTCTATGTCATCTTAGAACAAACTTGCCAACAAACAAGATGATCCTGTGAATTCCTGATGGTATCCAGAAATCTTTCTCCAAGTTGGAATCATCAATGATTTTGGCATAGATATTAATACATCCACTCAACTTCAGTATTGACATTAATCCATTTTCAAAGGAGGTATGGCTGACAGGGAGGTGAAAGGCATGAGGAACAGAATTGTCAAATGGAGTTCAAACCCTAGCTAAAACATTTTGTGCTCACTTTGCACTAATGCCCTTGGGAAAGGCATTTATTCATCTCCTCCCCTCTGCCAATATATCATGGGTCACTCTAGCAAAGATCAAACCATTACTATTCTCCGATGTTTCCTTATTTGGGGAAGAGAGAACTATGTCCCATCGATGGGCCTGGCAAGCCAGAAGTGGGTTGTGATAGATTGTTCATGTAAAATGGAGGAGAGTGGAAGAGGACAAATGAAAGTAATTCAACTCTCATCGTTTCCAACTCCCCATGACACCTCGAGTATAAGTGGAAAATGAAGAAAAAAAACAAAACAAACTCCTTTCCAATAAAAAATGGTTTGTATTGGGGCCTTTATTGAAAAACGGTTACCTTCTGTCATTGCTGTTGTATCCATAATGCCATCCATCAGATTTTTCCCCAATCAACACGATTACATCGCCTTCCTGGAAGCTCAATTGAGTGTCACCCTTTGCAAAATGGGGGTAGATTGCTTGGACACTGGTACTTGGACCTTTAGCAGGGGATGAACTCAGATTCTGGGATGAGGAAGATGGTCCCACTAGGGATTAAAAAAAAAAACCTTGAATCAGTTAAGGGTACATAAAAATCACACACGCACATTCTTGAAGGGATCACAAGGATCATGTAAATTTTCTGCCCACCTGCAAGAGCCATCCTTCTTGGGGGGAAAAACAATTTTCCTTTTTTTTTTCTCTCTCTCTCTCTCACTCGCACATTTCTTTACTATTTGTCAATGTACAATTTTAAAAAAAATAACAACAACATTTAAGTAATTCAGTTATTACAATTATGTATACACTTGGAATCTATATTATGGAGAGAAGATCTGAATCTAATTCAATTGAGAAATTGTTACAGAATTCAAACATTATTGTGTACAATCATCTTTCTCTTACATATAACAAAAAGGTCTTCTAAGGATGGTAACTCTTGCATAAAATATTTTAAAAGTTTATTTCCTTGGGTATTACAGACGAAAAATCAATAGAGATTAAGATATTTTATTTCCTTTCTTTTTTCATGAATCTGAAAATGCTTATATCAAAGAAGTCAAGAAGAGAAAATCTACTTTTTTATTCATTCATTGTTTTATTTTTCAAACATTTGTGAAGTGGCTATCATTAAATCAAAACATTCCAATTCTGTAGGATTTATTCATTAATTGTTCTTTTAAATGACTTTTGCAAGGGAGATAATCTTTTCGTGAATGTACAGACTCATTTTCTAGGAAAGTATCTAGTGGCTATAGCTCTAGTTGACCTTGAGTTAAGCAATGAAGACAGACATTTGGTGAATCATAGTAAAAATATTTTCCATGTCAGAATACACTAACATATGGCTACATAGTCCAGGAAACAAAATCAATGGTACGTACTGCAAAGTACAAAGAAGTTTCTGAATTAATAAAAAATTGAGCATTTGGACTCCTGCAAAAAGAATGAGCTGATAGTAACAATTGTGCTTTGTATATATTATGTATGTATTGTGGGTCAGCGGGTTATTTTGAGTTGATTCCAAATGTGAATTTGCCGATACAATTCAGTCAGATATGCCACAATGGATAAAACGTAGCAAAACATCTAGTTTAGAATTAGGTTAAAGAGATAACTTGAAACGATAAGCTTTATAAGATTTAGATTTCAATGCAGGCTTTGATTTTTAAATTCATTCCAGTAAAAAAAAGTGATTCAAGGAGATTAGATTCTGATTGAAGTTACCCATACACTTTGTGGTAATTTTTATTTCTATCTAACTCGACTCACGAGAGAGTTGTATTTTTTAAAATCCTTTCATTGAACAGTTCAATAGCGGTTACAAACATTCTATGAAACTAAGAGTTAAGTAGTTAACAGCTTTTCTTTCTACTTTGAATTTGTCTATATAAAAAAACAGTTACAATATGGAAGGTGCTTAAGAATGATACACAGTCAAATGTTGGTTTCTCAGAAACAATTCTCAAAGAAAATCCAAGTCATAACCTTCTGAACAGTCATCATTGAAAGAAAATTTAGAACAGGTCTGCTTTGTCACTCAATAGAAACAGTCATGTGACCATCATCATCTGGCAGCATGCCATGTTGTGGGTGATTAATAGAAAAATTGGCAAACTAGGTGATCAATGAATCGAGGACTTTGCTTGATTTTTGTTAGGCATGGATCACTGAAGAAGTCCGATTCCTCAAAAAACAAAATAAGGGACTAATTTAGCATAGATTTACATGGTAAATTGACCCCCTAACTGAAACCCATTTGAATGTAGTTTTAAAAAAAATCATATTTTCTAGACTTAATAATAATTAAATGGTTCAATTTCACCCCTCTATCTATCAGCCAGAATTATTCAAAAACTGAAGAAAGCTACGATGATAGTTTTGGTAGATGTAGAAAATTTTGATTGACGGTTTCTATTGAGTGTTGGTACTAAAAGGCTTCCATTGTACAAAAAACAGTGAACAATCTCAGGTGAAGTGTAAAAATCCCCATCAGAAGACGAGACGTATACGTTCACCTGCATATCTAATGCTGCCTTGAGTACGTTTCCTATTAGTGAAACAACAAATAATTGAAACGAGACAATCAAACAGAATATTGACAATTGATATATATAGACCTCTAATGATAGACACAGGACCTACCAGGGATGGAATTTATATAACAATAGAAGCTCTTTTTGTTACATAAATGACTGAGTATCTCCTTAGAAAGCACAGAGAGAGAATATACCTCTGTCAATGCTTTACTATTGTCACTAAAAACAATTAATCATTATGTTATGATAAGGTTGAATTATTTTCCTCGTCTAGGTCTTCACTTTTTCATAACTAAGAGTAGTGATTCCACATTCTAGAACCAAAAACATCCAATGAAGGCCAGAGGATATACAGCTGGAATGTTGTGAAAAAAATCAACGCGTAGACGAGGAAAATAGTCCAACCATGATTAATGATTAATACGCATCTTCAAACCAAATTCAGACAAGGAAAACAATCAAGTTATAGATTCCAGATTATGCCGTGACAACAGCTTGTAATAATCATATTGTGCAACTTTGAAAATCTTTTTTTGCTCTTTAGTAATAAAAGTGTTATTTTCTGATTGATTGTGTCTAAAAAGAATACGAAATGTCTATAAATCTCTTCAAACTTTGTTCGTGACCAGGACAATGATAATTCGAAATCTACTTAATATCAATTTGACTACAGACAAATTTTCACATTTTTAATCACATTAAGTAATAAAAACAATTGCATACCAACATCACTGCCCTAGTGACCAAAGTAAAACTTGAAGGGAATAACGGCCATTTTCTACACTTTTCACAAGACCTCACGTTATTATGCTAATTTCTAAGAGGTGGTGGTGTGGGAGGAGGGAGGCAGATTAGGTTCCTTTAGAAGCAGTCCAGCATGCTCAAGATCAGACGACAGCACAGTATATCAGGGCAAAAACAGGAGTCCGAGACATAAGAGAATCTATAAAGAAACTCAAATGGCAATGGGCTGGTCATGTTGCAAGAATGGCAGACAACCACTGGACATCACGGCTCACAACACAGATCCCAGAGATCAAATGCGGAATAGAGATATGATATGAGATAGCGAGACAAAACTCGATGGGTTCAGACAGTACTGACTCCGTGATGTCCATGATAGAGAGATCTGATGAATTCTGGAGAAAGTTTACATTGAACGACCTGTCAACAAACATGGCTCAGGAAAGATTGGGACAGGAAATGAGTTAAAGGGCTTAATTTGGATTCTCGCTTACACCTATATTCCAGTGGCATAATGGTAAGTGAAGTCACAGATCAAGCAAGCCACCATCTTGCATAGAGGATCGGGGGTTCAATCCTCACCCAGAGCTTCATCTTTATTCCGATCTGTACAGTTCATTCATTTACTCATTGCTGACGACAACCCAACCTGAGTTTAGTTGCTATAAAAAGCAACAACAATTAAGATGAAGGTAAATAGAAGTAAAACATAAATAATAATCATTATGAAGATGACTGCAGTATTTAAATGATTTTGCAATTTCTGTACAAAGACAAAGATAAAAAACATTATGTTTCTCTGGATGTTCTTGTTAACATTCAAGCAGAGTAGTTGGTAACTCAATAGAAACTGTTAACATCTATTTGCAGCATGCCGCAAGATGATCAATGAATAACTTACTTTCCTCCTACTGGATCAGTAAAAAGTCTGAATTTGCAAAATCAAGCATGAATGATACCAGACACAAAATAAGAGACTAATTTAGCATGAACTTACATGGTAAATTGACCCCCCCCAAAAAAACAATAAAAAACAAAAACAAAATAAAACAAAACAAAATAAAACAAAAAAGCAACAACAATAAGAAAATAAACCTTGGAATTGAAAACAAAAACTGAGGAAGTTTTTCTAGACATAATAAGGAATAAATGATAAACTTTTCAGCTCTCTAGCTCTGCCAGTGTGGGCTGTATGCACGTCATACATAGTTGGGCAGAATCTCTTAAAAACTGAAGAAACCTATGTTAATAGTTTTAGTAAACAGTTTTTTTAATAAGTGAAGGAGACCACTGTGTAATTAGCATTCAATAGATATTTCCCCTGAAAAATGATACAGACAGAATATATTGGCCATCATATGGTGTGATGTGTTATATAAGTAAATATGATTATGAGTTACCTGGGCTTCTGACATAACGTGGCTGCATCTGATCAGGTAGAGACTTTGAATGACTTGAGTAGTGTTTTGGCATCATGTAGGCTGACCCTGGTCTCAGCTGCCCATTACCAATAGTATTCGTGTAATTCAGAAGATCAGCTCCCTGGCAAAAATCAATACAAAATATAGTGATTAGTGAATTTGTTCTGTTCCCCCCTCGATTAGTGAGGTTGATCTGTTCCCCCCTCGATTAGTGAGGTTGATCTGTTCCCCCCTCGATTAGTGAGGTTGATCTGTTCCCCCCTCGATTAGTGAGGTTGATCTGTTCCCCCCTCGATTAGTGAGGTTGATCTGTTCCCCCCTCGATTAGTGAGGTTGATCTGTTCCCCCCTCGATTAGTGAGGTTGATCTGTTCCCCCCTCGATTAGTGAGGTTGATCTGTTCCCCCCTCGATTAGTGAGGTTGATCTGTTCCCCCCTCGATTAGTGAGGTTGATCTGTTCCCCCCTCGATTAGTGAGGTTGATCTGTTCCCCCCTCGATTAGTGAGGTTGATCTGTTCCCCCCTCGATTAGTGAGGTTGATCTGTTCCCCCCTCGATTAGTGAGGTTGTCCTGTTTCCAAATTTTCAATACTATTCAAAAGCGCATTGTTCAAGATCTTATCATAATTCGATATGTTTTTTTTTCAACTAATGCTTTAGTAACATTAATTTGTATAGCAATACCTCAAGTATACTCTATCAAAACCATACTATTCAAGGTACTCTTGTGAAATAACATGAAGACAAGACTTGACAATGAAAGTATATTTTGGTTCTAATTTCATGGACGATGGATCATCATGTTACACAAAACCCACCCAAGAGAGCTACAATAATAGATATCACAGACATCCTGATCTAGGGTAGGGGTTCCCAACCTTTTTCGTCCAGTTTATAACTGGCAAATTTTCAAAGGTAAATCTGTCCTCACCACGTTTTGTTCAGTAATTCTTGTTTACACGACTAACATAGAGCAATCGTCAAAGTTAAAATCGCAAAATACTATTTTAACATTATCATTTCAGTTTCAAACAACAATAATAATAGCATATGATAATGTTATTTATTGAATAATGATTAAAAAAATCTATAAATCCAGAATGTTGAAATTTACCTGAGGTTAGGAACCCCTGACCTTGAGAAAACCGCCCAACCAGAGATAGACAAAGGAATGAGGACATTCTGTCCTAGACGTTGAACATTTAACCCCCCAATCTACAACACCCACCTGTAGAAAACCAAAATGTTGAGGTAAAAAGAATAGCCAAGATTAGAACAACCAACAGTCCTCAAAAAACTAATACATACAAAAGTACATCATTATTATTGATTTTTTGTTACTATTTACCTTCATCTTAATTGTTGTTGCTTTTTATCGTAACTCAACTCTGGGGGTTGGGGGATCTCCAACAATGAGTAAATAAATTAAAAGTGCAGATCAGGATAAAGAACAAGTTGTGATAAAAAGCAACAACGATTAAGATGAAGGAATAGCAAAAAATTAACAATAATGATTCCCAATAGTTCATCTAATAAAATAAATCTTGAAAAAATTGGATTACAAAAGTACAGTCAGCCCTTCAATTATGCTGTGGCCAGGGTGGAGACCCCTCATTAAATTCAAATGTAACTCTATGATATGATGATCATTAATTAAAGGAGTGAAAGTGACTCATCAGAATCACCCTCATTGGCTTTGAAGTCTTCTGTATGTGGAGGAGGAGAAAGTGTATGTGTAGGCATATTGGGTGTGGCATACTTGAACTTTTTAAAAAATCTTGTATAAATAAATTTACGACAATATACATAGATAATGTACTGTAAACATGATACCTAATACTTATTTGATTTGATAAATGTTTTGGCTAAGTTTACATTAAGCTAGTGTACAGTTTTTCACATTATGGTGCATGCTCACAGAACAAAAAAATCATAGTAAATTTTTGTACTGTATACAGTACAGTATTTATAGTAATGAACAATAAAAATAGGATAATAATGCAAACATTATAAGTTTTTATCATTTGCTGAATGGGGTTTATTTCTTTTTAGATTTTCTAGCCTGTGAGCATTGTCTGTGGTTTTCCACAGCAGCCTACAAAATTTTAGAAAATTCCCATTTAATTATTGATAACAAACCTGCAGATAATCAAATTTGTGGCATAGAAACCAGTGAAATAGGAGGGCTGATTGTATATACAAAATGCATTGTAAAAATTATGTAAACCTGCCATCATAGTCAATAATTGAATAACTGTAGCGTCAAAACTTGAAGTCATGTAAAAAGATTTCTATCAAAGAATAAGTTAACATTCCAAGAGAAATTATAGATTAAGTTTTCTTAATTATAAATTTATGATTTAAACGATATTGGTAGTATTTTCATTAAGATAACTTAAAATAATGAGATGCTATTCTTGATTTATGATGTTAATAGCAACAAATAAAGAGAAATATTGTTTGCCAATTTTCAAGCCTGGAACACAAAAACATTAAATCATAATTTGATGTTGCAACATCATTTTTAAAAAATTTGTTTTGATTTTTATTACTGTTAACAACAATATTTCTCTCTAGCCGTTGCTATAAACTGCACCATAAATCAAGAACAGAGTCTCATTATTTCAAGTTTAAATCTCCTAAGATATTCATGAAACTGAATGCATCTTTCGAATGAGCATACCCTAGAATTGATAATTGTTTATTTAAGAAATCCAGACAAAAATTAGATGGCAGAGATACCAAAACTTAACTATAATAATCAAGATGAAGACACTAGTCTAAATAGATAGATGTAGAGCAATAATCAAGGTGAGGACCCTAGCTCAAATGTAGAACACTATTCAAAATGAGGACACTAGTCCAAGTAGATCTATGTAAAGTAATAATCAAGATGAAGACACAAGTCCAAATAAATCAATGTAATGTAATGATCAAGATGAGGATACAAGTCTAAATAAATCAGTGTATGATAATATTCAAGTCAAAGACACTAGTCCTAATAGATATAAGTAAAATAATAATCAAAATGAGGATACTAGTCCAAATAGATCAATATAGAGCAATAATTGAAATGAGGACACTGGTCTAAATAAGTCAATGTAAAGTTATGTTCAAAATGAGGACACTAGATCAATGTAAAGTAATGATCAAGATGTGGACACTAGTCCATATAGATCAATGTAAAATGATAATCGAGATGAGGACACTAAAAAAAAAAATCAAAACAAAGACACTAGTCCAAATAGATCAATGGATAGTAATAATCAAGATATGGACACTAGTCAAATTTGATCAATTTAAAATCGTAATCAAGATGAAGACACTAGTCCAAATAAATCAATGTAAAATAATGGTTATTCCTTCAGAAATTAAAATCATAATACAATTTTTAACATTTCACCAGAGTACAAAGAGTAAAGAAAGAGTGGAACTCACAGTAGCAACCAGATGAAACATTTGAGACGATGAGTTAGGCAATGTGTCAGATGCCGAACAAAGTTGTGTCCAACCGTCAATACGTTCTTTTATCATGCCATGTGTCTGAAACAGATGAAGGTTGGTCAGGTACAAACTTTTCCACAATAGTCAAAATCATTTCCCTAAATATAATGCTACATTTCATTTGAGAAATCCTTCCTAAATGGACTCATTAGCAATTATTTTTGCCGTGGAATTATTTCCATGGTGTAATTATCAATTTTTCCCCATCAATCCCCTTAAAATCACCAAGATAAAATGCAAAATACATTTTTCAAGTTTAATGCCAAATCTATAGTCAAGTTTACAAGAACAGAATAGAGTCCAAAAACAAATGAAAAAATTATTTTGTATAAAATCATCTGACACCTCTACATAATACGAAACATATAATTCTAGATGAACAACATCTAAAAGTATCTGGAGGTTGAATTTCAATTACCTCCCTTTATGAGGTCTGCTTTATTTGTTGCAGTTTTTGATGCCATGACTTCTTTTGCAAAATGGAGACATATTTCCAATTTGTGTTTTTTTCCAATCTTATAGTAATTAACTCTTGAATTTATGGAAAAAAAAGTCAATATCAAGGGAAATAACTCCTGATTATCTCCCAATTCAATTCACAGAACAGTTCCACTTTGACATTGTATTTTTTCCCCAAAATTAGTCTTGGAAATTTATTCTGCATCGTACAGACCAAAGTTACTTCTTTCAAAGGCCTTTTCTAGTTTTATTCCGAGCATTCTTGATGCTTGGCAATATGTTACACTGCAATACAAAAAAGTATATAACTTGCTGCTGCTATCTTGAGTAGGATTTATTTCCATTCACTCTGATGAGCATATATTAGGAGTGGATCCAGGGGGTCGAGACCCAACCCTGCTTGAGGGAGATTTTTCTATTTGGACCAAGGACTGCTAAATTCAGATCTTGTGTGTCAAATTTGGTTCTTTTCATGCAATTTTGCTCTTTTGGTTGACATTGTGAAAATTAGATACTTTAATTTAACTAACACAATTCAAAATTGCGATGAGATATGAAAATATTGTAGAATAATGATAATTTTCCATTGAATTTACTAAAATATATTATTCTAAAACGTTTTCATGTTTCGTGCATGAATATGAAATGTCTCGCTTAAGACAACACAGGATTGCAAATTTAACTCTTCTGAAACTAGATTTAGCTCCAAAAGAGCTAAAATCGCATGGTAAGTATATATTTCAACTATAATATATTTGCAAATTCATAGAAAAATTGAATTCATGGTTGCATATTCATATAACTATCTATAAAGTATTTCATTGTAGTTATATACAGTGGTAGGCACAATGAACGAGAAGGCTCAACTGATGAACTTCTAAAATCATAGCAAAAGCAAAGATGACTATAAATTGATAATTTTTGTTATACAATTTTAGCTTGGCTCTAAAACCCATAGAAATAGACCTAGAGAGCTGAAATTTCAATAATTTGTTGCTTACACATAGAACTTTAAATAAACAGTATGAGGAATGTAAACCAATCTTTTTTATCTCATTTGTAGACCCCAAAATCATCATCTGATTTTGGTATGATACACTGTTTTGGTAAGCGATATGTTTAAGATACTAATTGACAGGTTTGGTTGACGATTTCTAAGTATTAAAAAACAGGTCTGGTTAGTCACTTAATAGAAACTGTCACATGACAAATGTCTTATGGCAGCATATTGTGTTAGGGGTGAGAGATTAAAAATTGTAAAAAAAGGGTGGTCAATGAATAAATTACTTCTCTTACCCTAATTTGAAAAAACAAAACAAGTGTGAAAACTGCCAGACAAAATAAAGATCAATTTAGCATCATCATCATCATCATCAGTCTTTTAACATCTGTCGTTTGACATGGACCTTAATCAGGATCCGCCACATTTCTCTATCATGGGCGTTGCAGAGCCAGTATTTCCTGAATTTGTCTAGTTCATCCCTCCATCTTGTATTTTGCTGACCTCGGTTTCACATGTGATCTCTGGGGATCCATGTTGAGAGTCGTGATGTCCATCAGTTGTCTTTCCTTCTCGCAACATGACCAGCCCATTGCCATTTGAGTTTGGATAATGGATTCTATGATGTCTCTGACCCCCCGTTTTCTTTCTGATATATTGTGCTGTCTTGTGATCTCTCCATGTAAGGTTGAGCATGATTCTCTCATGTGCACGCTGCATGCTTCTCAGTTTGCGGGTTTGTCTCTTGGTTAGGTTCTATATTTCAGCTCCCTGTGATTATTGGGAGGATGCATTGGTTGCATACTCTTCTTTTCAGGATTAATGGGATCATCTTGTTTTGAAGGTTGAGCTTGCTTTGCTGAAAGCTTGCCATCCTAGGGTACATTATAAATTAAACCACCCTCTAAAAACTTATTGGAGGGCTGGAATTTAGAAAAACCCCTTCCTCCAAAAAAAAAAACAACAAAAAAACATTTTTTCTAGACCTAAGGAATAAATGTTCAAATTTTCAGCCCTCCAGCTCCTTTAATGCATCCTGTATGCACGACACATACATAGTTAACCAGCCAGACCTACTTAAAGACTGAAGAAACCTACATTCATAGTTTTGGTGACATTTTGGTTGATGGTTTCTAATGATAAAAACAAGGGAAAGATTTAGATTTCCAGCCCCCTAGCTCCATTGCTGCAGCCTGTACATGCAACACACATATGGCTAGCCAGAACACATTGAAAAACTGAAGATACCTATGTTAATAGTTTCTAATGATAAAAGCAGGAAAAAGGTTTAAATAATAAATAAATTACCTTGTTACACTGTTGACTGACCAATGTGATTTCAGAACATAAACATTCCAGTAAGAAACTATATGACTTCCACTCATCCAACATTGCCTGCCAATAGAGAATTAACAGGAATTTGATAATGTATAACCAAGTAGGAAAAATGCGAAGAAAACAATCAAAATTCAAAATGAAAATCAAAAACAATCTTTGGTAGAATCCTAGAATCCATGCATAAAATAGAGATAAGCCAAAAAATTGACAAAGGATTATCTTCCCCTTGAAACAAAAACAGTTATTGCTTTGAACAAGTTAAATTGTTACATTCTTTTTATTTGTGCACTGTCTTTAACTTTTAAATTCATGAACCGCTTGTATAGACAATTAAACTCTTCAAGGAATAGAATTAATGTATAAACTGGGATAATTTCAAATATGAGATATATCCCTTCAAAAATTTTATGGATTTGAGAGTTAACATTGAGTGAAGGTTTGTATGGAAATAAACTTGTTTTTATTTATTTTATTTGTGCACTGTTTTTAACATTGGATGGGTGAGTTTTTTTTCTTTTGCAGTTGATTTAGGAAGATATTCCTTGGTTCATTCTAAGCCTCACAGGAGTTATTTCCTTTTTACAGATGGATTCTAGGAATGAACTCAATCTTTTATTGAAAAAGGCTACAAGACTACAAAACTAGTTTATGTTAAAAGCAATAAAAAATATGGTGCTCTTCAGTAAAGAATGAAGGCTGGAGATAAGGCTTAGATTTGATCTTCTGCCAGCAATAAGAGCTTTAGTAGCTCAGTGGGTTAGAGCAATGCTGTACATAGGCAGCTTCCTGAAGTAAAGCATTAGAGCCTGGCTTAAAGTTCATTCATTATTTCTGATCTCTGCTACTTATTTACTGTTGAAGATTGATGGTTTGAGTTGGTTGCAATAAAAAGCAACTAAAAAACAATTAAGATGACAAAAAATACAAGAGAAAAATTAATAATGGCTAACAATACTTCCTTTAGTAAAAACGGTTACACCTTGAAAGATTTTGTCACAAGTTTCTAATAATAAAAATACCTAACTGAAAAGTAGATGCATATGTACAAACGCATCATATTTAATGTATATACATTCAATTCAAGTACGTCAGAGTTATTTAGGGTATTATCAATTGTCAACTCGGTCTTCCTATGCTTAGCTAAGAAAAAACAGTATCATCAATTGTCACCTAGCTCTTTTGTCATAGCGTTTTGTGTAACTAGCAGTTTCAAAGTCTGATCTCTTTTGCCATAGCTTTATTTGAAACTAGCTCTTTTGAGGCTCTTTCAGGCTTTTAGCCTTTTTCCTCCCAAGTTGTGAAGGTACAAAATGAAAAAAAAAAATGGATCAGGATAAAAGTACCTTTTGTAAACCAGCCATTCGGTGATCATGTAGCCTCATCTGAGCTCGACTTACTGTTTGCGCGTACTGTAAAAGACAAGAAATTTTTCATATAAGATAAACATTGAAATTGAAAAATAGACAGGTCAGGTCAATCACAATATAAAACCATCACT
The DNA here is from genome assembly GCA_963457665.1 of Thysanoteuthis rhombus. NCBI lineage: Eukaryota > Metazoa > Mollusca > Cephalopoda > Oegopsida > Thysanoteuthidae > Thysanoteuthis > Thysanoteuthis major. The sequence goes on from OY735237.1 coordinate 6,889,540, forward strand.
TTTTTTGGCAGTATGCTGTTCTGGGGTGATCAATTAAAAAATTGGAAAAAAAGATGATCAATGAATAATTTACTTCTATCTCCTTCTATTAAATGGTGATCACTATAAAAATCTGAATTTCCGAAAATGATTAAACAAACTAGTATTAACACTGCCAGACACAAACTAAGGGACCCATTTAGCATAAACTGACATTGTGAATTGAAACACACCTACCCCCACCATCCAAGGAGTGAGTTTTCAAAAAACAATGAAGGTTTTTTTCTCAACATAATGAGTAAATATTCAAATTTTCAGTCCACTCGCTCCTTCAGTGTGGCTTGTACACATGACACACACATAGCCAGCCAGACTCACTTCAAAACTTAAGAGACCCATATTGACAGTTTTGATTGACATTTTCTAATGATTAAATTTTGAAGTCAATTCAAAATCAATCAAATTTCTGATTTATCCCTAGCTTGGCTTTTTCAGTGAAAAATTTGGAGAGTTTTTTTGATATCTTGAAAGATGTCGGCAAGATTTGTAGGTGGAATGGCCCTCTAGCCAGCACAATGAAATTCTAGATGAGGTGAAGCATGTTTGTGACTGACCCCATCCTTCAAAACAAGGGTTTTAGCATACCATGGCCCACAGACGTGGGATGGGATGTTGGCATCAGGGTCCTGAAGTGATAGGTTTTCTGTTGGAGTTTCCTTTTCCTAGGCAGATGCCAGAACCAGTTGTAGAATTCTTCCAACCCTTCCAAAGACTAAGGTTGCCTCGGGTGGATTGAGGATCAGGTCCTGCCTGGACACTCCATAATAAGTAGATACCTGAGCTAGCTGGCTGTAGAGGACTGCCACCCTTTTGGAGGAGTATTCCAACAGTACAGCTGTTCTAGGTAAATTGAAGTGGCCTGTCACCCCTTTGAAAGGATATTCTCACAGCCTGACTGTCCTACTGTAGAAGCCAGCCACCCCTTTGGAGGAATATTCCAACGGTATGGCTACCTTGGGTAAATTGAAGTTCAGGCCCTAAACTTTTTATATAAACATGTAAATTAAGCTTCAGATAATCCTTAATTTATTGATTTTGTTACCTGAAAATATGTCACTAAAGATCAATAACAAGGGATGATATAAGTAAAAAACATACCTACCTTAAGTTCTTTTTCACTGTGTGTCATTCGAGATTTATTTTTCTTTTGGATTTTGGTGAGGGTCATTTGGGCTTTTTCAAATGGAACAGCTATTGCTTTATGTTCTTGGCTGTATCTTTTGTAAGAAGACTGAAACAGAGAATTTCAAGTAAACGATTAATGTAACAAGTCTGATTAGTCACTCAATAGAAACTGCCACGTGACCAATGTGTTTTGGCAGCATACTGTGTTAAGGATGATCAATTAGATGATTAGATATAGAGTGATCAAGGGATGAGTTACTTATCATGCCTTTTTTGGAACAAAAGAAAGTCTGAGTTTTCAAAAAAATATACTTGATCAAGCTCAAACTAAAGGATTATCTTAGCATAAGCTTACAATGTAAATGGAACTCCTGCCCTTTAAAACCTTTTGGCTGTAGGGCGGAATTTTCAGAAACATCTGATGCTATATATACGGCAAATGTTCATTTGTAACATTCCGTTTTAAAGACTCCCAAGCGGCTGCACCCTATGGGCTGCAAATTTATGTACAAGGCTGACTTTATCCCAGAAAGAACATGATGGGTGGATCTAACCTCTGGTAGCCCCTTAAAGTCAATTTAAAGTCAGGTAAATTTTGGTATTTTCAAATCTAACAGAAATAAGCAATTTTTCAATTTTGGCATTATCAAATCTCCTCCATTTCATTTTATGAAATCTCTATAATATATATAATTTACTTTTCTGCGTTTGAAACTGGAAAAGACTTCATGCTGACTCAGTATACATGGTTAGTAGCATAGAAAACAGAGCTTATTGAAGAAAAAAAGGTCTCTTTAAAATGCGAGAACTGCAAGGCACACAGTCTCTCTATAAATTTCTCAACGTCTGTCACACAACACCTCTTTGGAGGGAACTTCTTGATACCAGAAAACAAACTCTTTTCTCTCAAATCACTATACACCAACCATGATCCTCAGTCAAAACCGAAATCAACCCACTCCTCATAATTGGCAGCTTATATCACATTGTAAAATGAATCAAATGCCTGTATGCAAAGTGGCTGCTGTAGCAAAATATGAGTGGGAAGTCTGGGTGCTCCGACAGTGCCACCAGACAAAGTCTCCTCAGCTGAGGCTGGGCAGAGGTTCTGGTTTGATCTTGTTGTTACACTTATTGAATGATTGGAAATTTCACTGGAGAATTTCTGATAAAAAATTTTCAACTTACCACAGTATTTTTGAAATCCGTTTCCAGTTTACTTTCAAGTGGGAAAGACAAATCATTTAAAAGGCTCTTCATCTGGAGAACAAAACAAGATGAAAACAATTAGAAAAGAATTAAAAAGATAAGTTGATGGATTATAGTAATATTTGACAGACATTTGACCAGCCTTGAAACACATTTGACCAGCCTTGAAACACATTTGACCAGCCTTGAAATACATTTGACGAGCCTTGAAACACATCTGACACTGACTTCAGGAATGCTTACCAAAACCCTGATGAAAGCATTTTGAGCATCTCAGATGAGCTGAACTTTGTGCAAAATTTGATGCAGATCACAGAGCTGTTCTCACACAATGTCACAAAACCTACAAAAGCAGATAATGCGCCAAAAGGCTTTGTGCTGACTCAATGAGCATTAGCTGCCCATGTATTTCAATCACGGCACGTACAGTCCGGAAACATTCAGATTCAACCTCGTATTATATTTACAAACATTGAAATAATCACTAACAGTTAAAGCAAGTAACTTAATCCAGTTTCCAAAAGAAGATACTATTGTTACATCTAGCACAATGACCGCATGTCAATATCTATTGTCATTTGAGGCACGATACATAGAATTATATGAAGACCACAAATGCAATAGCCAATGTTGTTTCCTTTAAGAGACACCTGTCAAAACCCTTGACACTAGAAGTATTTATGTGTCCTATGCATAATAATCTTAATAGCAGATTCATCTACAAAATTTTTTTCTTTTACCATTAAATTTATAACAGGAAATTTATTGTTAACTTATGGGATTAAATTCTGATCAAAGTTACTTCCCTTGCACATTTTTTTTTCCTCTCTTCAATTCCATTAAGAGAGCTCTATTTAACAAAATATTTTTTTCAACTATTGGAACATTCCATCTGCATATTTGAAATGTGATGTGTCTTCCAAGGGCATCGTTGTTGATTACAAATGTTAGCAAATTAAAACTGGAATAGTTGAATGAATACAAAACAATTGGACGAGTTGAAACATTGCCTTGAGAAATCAGAGAAAAGAGTTTGAAGACGACTGATGCACTTTATGCATTTCTGTCTCTGTGGTTGTTGACCGGCTGATATCTCTTTCTTTCCTTCTTTGGCCTGGATTTCCACATTTGTCACTGTAGCGGAAACCATATTGGATTGATATCTACACTTGTCTGACTTATACACCCAGTTGATAGGTTGATGTGGGCTGCCTTGATTTTCCTTAGTTTCCACCAGCATTCTCTGTCTATAATATCGACTTCTCCACACAGTTTAAACAACACTAACAACAAGAAAGAGTTCAGTCATTTGAAAAACTCTGAATGACTATGGTATTGTATCTATATGAAATTCAATTTTTTTGTTTTTGATGCAAATATATCTCAATTTTGACCCACTTTATTCATACTAGAAAGCAAAGATTGGTTGACAATAAAAAAAAGGATATTTTTTATGGGGCAGTACTTGAATCGGTCTATTGAACATGAAAATAAAAATCTTTATTGTTATTTTCGGATACCTATTGGAAAAGAGTTCCATTGAAATCATCCATTCTTGACTGTTAGAAATCCCATGATTGCCATATTGTTAATTATTCTGCATGAAAAGTGGTTATAAATGAACAGTTGACAAAATTTCAATTTCAAGAAAGTAACTCAATATCTTTACATAGATTGGGAGATTGCATTATCTCCCTTGTTTTCAAATATTAAAATCTATCAATCAAAACGGATAACATAGGTTTCTTTAGTTTTCAAGTTGGTCTGACTGGCTGGCTGTGTATTTTTGTATCATGCACAAAGGCCACAACAATGAAGCTAGACAGCTGAAAATTCACTCGTGTCTACAAAAAACGTTTTTAGTCCTTTTCAAATTAGACACCTAAATAGGTTTTTAGTTGGGATTTGATATTGCAATGTTAGTTTATGCAAAATAGGTTCCTAGTTTCCTGCCTGGCTGCATTTGAATCCAGGCTTTTCCATTTTTTTTTAGTTGATCACCCCCACCACAGCATGCAGCCAAATGATGTCGGTCATGTGACGGTTTCTACTGAATAACTAACCAGACCTGTTTTATTTTCATTGTTTTTAGTTAGTATACTGTGTTGGCAGAGGCATACACTTTCCGACTGCTTTCTAGTCACTCTTGTTCTTACTAGAACATTTCAGCTAATCCATCCTTTAAATGACTGAGTGTAGAATCCACGAGGGGAGGGGGTCTCCTTTTTTCTACATGGATTGTTCACCCAAAGAAGTCAGTAGAATGAATTGGCTGAAATACTGTAACAACAGAGAAAGAAACAAAAAAGAATCTAATCGATAGTCCGGGCAACTCTAATTAACCCCGTGCAACTTTTTTTCTACAAATTTTTTTTTTCAATCCCTGGCTAATCAGTGTTATTTTCTGATTCAGTTATCATCTTCAAACTTTGCTTTTGCGACCAGGACAGTGATAATCTAAAATGTACTTATTTTTAGTCAGGCAACAGGCTAATTTGCACATTTTTAATCTCACAAAGTAAGAAAAAAGTGATAACTATCTTTGCCACTAAAGCAAAGCTTGAAGAGGTAGTTGGTCACTCTCTATGCTTTTTACACAAAAACAATAAAAAAATTAACACTCACTACCCAGGAACAAAAAATTATGTTGCATGGCATAATGACATCATGAAATTACAGAAGATATCTTTTTGGTACTGTTCAGAAGCACAAGATGGTACCAAGAAGTTGAAGAATTTGAACAGCAAATGCAAACGGACTTTGTCAGTATTCTTTGAAAGATTGTACTTTATATGCCAACAGGCAGTACCTTGAAGAAGGCAGTAGAAAGTAGGTAGGGCCGGCCTTAGGAGCTATAGGGCCCAATTGGAAACACCTTATGAAAAGCCTTAGCCAAGGTCTGTAGAATTTCAGAGATAGAAATAAAGTTTATTTTAGACTTTATATCTATATGGTAGGATGGCAAGAAATCAAAATATGCGTTTGAAAGTTTTAAAAGAAATACATTTCTATGCTGTTCTTCAACTACACGACCTCCAACTAATGATAGATGAACTAAATGAAGAGAGCAAGAAAGTCGGCCAACACATAAACTTCAGCAAGATGAAGATCAAGTGCAACAACCACATCAGGGATAAAAACACTAAGATTAAAATCGAGGACACAGAACTGGAGGAAGTAGACCATTACATCTACCCAAATGGTTACTCATTCAAGAACTGACAAGGGTCCACATTACATAGCTTTGGGAACTTTTCAGATCCTTGATTAGAAACTCAATATAACATTGACCCCAGACGATTTTTGATGATTTCATCCCTGGGACGATAGGTAAATTATAACCTGGACAGACATACCAATACTTTTCCTGCAAAGTATTGTTACTAATGATCACATTACAAGACAGTTTGGTGAGTCTATGGTTGATGTATACATACATTCTCCGTCCTCAGAATGGATTCATTCATTTGTAAGGAGAATTATATGTGTGATGTACCCGAGTACTTTATCTATCAAACTTTAACCAATCAAAAAAACTATATTCGACCCTAACCCATTAGAAGGCACAAATCTGTAGTAAAGAATAATCCCTAATGGATAATTATTCTTTTTCATCGGACTTTGTAGTTGTTGTATAGGAAAAGGTTGAGTCCAGGATGGGCCAATCCCATTTTTCTCTTTCATTTTACTCTCCACCCTACTGTACTCAGTTACCATTGCAATTAATTACAAAAATAATTATACATGATAATAACCCGTTTGTATTATCCCAATGTCAGAAAAGTGCATGAAAATTATGCATTCAAACATTATGTTTTGAAAAATCTGCAATACTACCTGAAAGTATTGAGTTTAGTTAAAACTTGTTCAAAATTGTAGAAAAATAGGTCTACATGCATTTTCAGTCATTTTTAATTAAAAACTATGATTGATATACATAAGGTTGCTTTTTTTTGACTAACATATATGCGCTCTGTCATTTTACAAGACATCTAAAATCATATACATATATATATATATATATATTACAAATGGATATATTTGGTCCGACAGAATGAATTATGAATTACATTCTATTACATAGAAACTTACTTGAAAGGATCTCCCATCATTACACTGTTAATAGCCCCATTTTCTTTAATTGTTCATTCTATTTATGTTGTCTGAATTAAGTGAATTATCAACCATGTGATAACGGGAGATCATTTCAAATAACTTTCTATATAATATAATGCAATTTATGATTCATATATATATATATATATATATATATATATATATGTGGTCTTGAGTCAACATGCTAAAAGAGCAACAAGTACATAGCAGTGGTTTGAAAACTCAAGGACAACTACTGTAAAGGAAGTATTCTGGCAGACCTCTATTTTTAGCAAGTGGTTTTTAGACTAATTAAAGGACTAGAATAAAAAGCAATTTTTGACCTTTAAAAATCATATTTATCTAACATAGATTCTATTTATTTGAATTCTGATTTATGGTACAGGTCCGTGTCTAATGATAATGTTTTTCAAGAGCAGTGTGATGGATGATTATGCCTTTCTGACACAAGACTGGCAATATCAAGTTTAGAGGGACCACTGCTGTGGATCCCCTGAGCATTATTTGACGGACATTCAGGCAGAAAAAAAAAAAAAACTGGTAAATTGGATGGACCTAATTAAGAAACTAATAAGATTTGCAAATCAAGTCATCAAATGGATATCATTAAACAAAAAAAAAGAAAAAAGAAAAAATGATTGGACGGCTCAAGATGAGCTGACAAGTAGCTAACAGAATCTTGAATGACACCACCAGACTGGCTGGAAATCACACATAGTAAAGCGCCTTGACTGCCTCATGTGTTGCAGGACATAGAAACAACCGAGTCTGATTTAACTCTTAAATTCATCTACAGCTTGAAATGACTAGCAAATGACAGTGGAATTATCTCTGAATAAAACAAAAAAATGATGGAACCCTTTAGTGAATAGAATCAAAAATAAACTTTTGAAAATTATTCATACTGAGATAATTTTAAGCTGAAGTTATTTCCCTTGATATTGATATCCAATTTTCTTAACATGAATTCAAGGGTTAATAAATAGACAGACTGCACCAAATAGGAGAGCGTATTTTGGAAAATACACAATGGCTGTCCTTTACTTTTTTATGACATGAATTCCTTTGTTCTCTTTATGACCATGCAAGATTTTAATGCTCTTTATGCCAACCAGTTTTGTTGTTATAGAACAAATAAAGAAATAAAATAAAATCCCTGTGTGGGTAAAAATTGCTTCAATTCAACTTACAATCCAGTTCAGAAGCCCCAAAAGTAGAAAATATGAACAGAACTTTTTTGTTTTCACAAAATCGGGATTTTTATTTACTTTCTTTTATTTCAATAATGACCATGTCAACATTCCATAGGTATAATTAAAATTGTTTTTTGAGTTTGCAGGTCCTACAGTGCATAATCTGTTAATTAACTCTTTTTTAATTGAATGAGTTCCAAAACAAACTATGGCACAGGGGCATAACGAGATTTTGGGGCCCAGAAGGTCTTACCTCCCTGACAGGGCCTCTCCAATATTTAGTGAGATTCTTCATTGAATAATGTCAGAAGGAATATAATAGACGAATAACTATAAAACTTTTAGGGGCCCCTCCCTTATCTACACCTCTGTAATGGATTTAAAGGATTTACAGAGATAAAATAATTCCATATCAATACTGTCCTCGTGTTGCCAAAGATGATAAATAAGAGTTGCCATTGTATATCATCAGTCTTTTATCATCCATTGTTGGACATGGATCTCCCCAAGGATTTGCTAGACCTCTCTATCATGGGCAGCACAGAATCATTACTTTTTGAATTGGCCTAGAACGTTTCGCCATTTTATATTCTGCCAGCCACAGTTTTTGTACTTGCATGTGATCTCTGAGGATCCAGGTTTTGAGTCATAATGTCCAGCAGTTGTCTGATGTTCTTGCAACATGACCAGCCCATTGCCATTTGAGTTTCCTAATGGATTCTATATAATCTCAGACTACTGTTTTCCCTTATATATTTTGTTGTCTTGTGATCTCTCCATGTGAGATTGAGCATGATTCTCTCAAGAAAACCTGTCCTGTTTTTTAATACTCCAGACACAGGGCTATTGTAAAACAACTGAGTAACTTCATTATAAGGATTAAAAATACAAATCAAATCAAATTACATGCAATAAGAACCTAAAATTATATAATAGACAGTAATAAGACAACACATTGAAATAACAAAGATCAGATTAAAAGTGGATTGTGTGACACACGGCTGTGGATACTTTGAGACTATATATTAAAATTGACTAAAAAAACCTTTTTTTTCAGCTTTAGATATGAAAAGTTTACAGGACTAAAATAGATAAATAAAGCTGTATACTAAAATCATAGCTGAAGGGGAGGTGGTGCTTGATCAACACTGCAGAGGAGCCAGGTTAGTGTTAACTGCTTTGTTTTTAAATCCCCAGAATGTTTACATGATAAAAAACTGATGATCCCAACAAGAAAAATTCACGTATAGTATATCAAATTCTGTGAAAAACATAAAGACCACTGAATAAAATCATATAAATTACATCAACAGATATTGAGAAATAATTGACTGAATTGACACAAATCTTTAGAAAACATCTTTTTAAAATATTTAGTATTTGAGGATGTGAAGTTTTTTAGACACACACACACGCACATATATATATATATATATATATATATATATATATATATATATATATATATATATATATATATATATATATATATATATATATATATATATGTGTTATGTTATATAGAAACTTATCATAATGATCTCCCATCATTACATAGTTAATGTATCACTTGCTCCCGAAATGTTCATTCTATTTATGTTGTCTTGGGTGAGTGATACATTAGCTGTGTAATGATAGGAGATCATTCCAATAAGTTTCTATATAATATGCCACAATTCATAATCATTCAGTCAGATCATATATATCCATTTCTTTATATATATATATATATATATATATATATATATATATATATATATATACACACACACCAAAGTACAAATAAGTAATTCAATATCCAATCATAAATTGCACAATACATTCGACATTAAGTCAAGTTAAAGTAGAGCTTTAAATGTGATGAAAAAATGGATTTGCTACACAAACACGTCCTTGTTTCTACTCTGTTAGGGCTTCTTTGAGCAAATTATTCAGTTTATTCATAAATGGGGGGGGGGGGTATTTTCCTGGGTAGAAAACCTTCCTTTTATTCTATCTCTATATTTTTTTTTTCTTTGTTCAGTTGTTGTCCTCTGTTTGTATTTTATCTTTCATAGAGGAAGCAGGTTTGTTGTTGGTTGTTAAAAATTAATTGGGATGTTTCAGACACTTTATTAGAGTGTTGTTAATCTCCTAGCTCTTTGTGGTATGTTTCATTTCAAGGAGTACATCCAAAAAAACATTTATAGCTTACATTTGCAAAAGCATACTGTGTTGTCTATGAATGAGTATGTCACTACTACTACTTTAAAAAAACAAAAACAAAAAGTAATTTTTCTTCTAAACCAAATATCATCATCATCAGCCTTTCAACATCCATCTTTGGAAATAGACCTTCCCCACGATTCGCCAGACCTCTCCATGATAGGCCTTGCAGAGCCAATATTTTCTGGTCTTTTTTATTTTGTCAGGCCATCTTAAAAAATAGCCAGTTTCACATAAGATCTCTAAGATTTTATCATTTCAACTGGATCAGTACACAATCAAAATGGATATCATCATCAAGGGTCTGTTAGTGCCCGCCATTGGACATAGACCTTCCCCAAGATTCACCAGACCTCTTTATCATAAGCAACGCGTAGCCAGTTCTTTCCGAATTTATCTAGTTTGTCATACCATCTCAATTAAAGTTGGCCACAATTTCACACCTGATCTCTGGGAATCAATGTTGTGACTCATGATGTCCAGCAGTTGTCAGCCATTCTTGCACCATGTCAGGCCAATTGCCATTTGAGTTTTCTAACAGTTTTTATGATGCCTCAGACTCCTGACTTCTCTCTAATATACTGTGCTGTCTTATGATCTGTCCATGTGATGTTGAGCATGTTGCTTTCATACATGCATTGGCCCTCCATAAGAGACTATCAGTAGGGTATATTGGTTGTATAACCTTCTTTTTAGGACTAGGATTTTGTTGTTCTTGAGGCAAACTTTCTCTACCAAAAGCTTGCCATCCTAGAGTGATTCTTAGCTTGATTTCTTCTCTTTTGATGACTTCATTGAGACTTGCTGTCCTAGGTATATTTAGTGGTATTCTCTCTCCAGTTTTGCATTTTCTACTTTGATCGTTGTGTATCAGGCATCATTTATGATCAAACTTTACAGCATTAAAACGTCTGCCAAAAACATGAATTGCTTGCTGCCTAAAAGTGAGTACACTCCCATGTTTGGTTTGGAAGAAAATTAACTTTCCACAAAAATAAAAAAAAGCAAAAACATCAGGGAAACTCATTTATGGGTGGCTCTGTACTTTTATCACAGGAAAAAAAATTTTGCACGACAAAAATTTTGCTTACATTTACAGCTAAAAAACCAGAAGGAACACAGAACTTTTGTGACCTACTTGCGTGAAAATTCTGTCCTTTTCCCAATAATTTTTTTTAGCTAAAAAGGTCAAAATGTATTGCAGGTCGTAAAGTCATTGAGTCACATTGTCACTTATGTTTTTTCTTTACTTTTTCTTTGTAGTCCTTCCATTTACAGAAAGGAAACAAGTGGAAAACATTGAAACTTTAGGCAGAGAAAATGATATGCCCTTTAGAAATAAACTCATGCTCTGTGTGTGTGTGTATATATATATATGCTAGCATAGTACCCATAAAAAATGATGGGCAGTGTTGCCAACTAAAAATAATATTTTCATGTGTGTTTGACTACCAAAAAGTGCTAGATAAAAAAAAGCCCAAAAACGCCAAAAATGGCCAAGACACACAAAGATTCTCAACAAAAACAAGTCCAAAATTGCCAAAATACACCCAAAAGATGCTGGACAAAAGCAAGTCTAAAATATTCAAACAAGTCCATGCTAATTTAGCACTTCTTCGTGGTGCCAAAACAATAAAACATGCTGAATTCATAGTGAAAAGTGCTAGATTGGCAATACTAATTATGGAATTATTACACACTTCTATAATGAAATTCTCTGGGAAAAACCAACGGACAAGTATTAAAAAAATTGCACATGGCCTGTACACATGACACATACATACTTGCTCAGCCAGAAACTAAAGAATCCTACAGTGACAGTCTTGGTTGATGGTTTCTTATTTGGTTAACATCATGAAAAAATTACGGCTTTTTCTATAAGGGCTTCCCATTTGCTATTTATATTGATGCTTGGTCAGTTAATGGATTTGACTGAGTTTAGTATGTGGGCAGCTTCTTTCAGTAGAATCCATTAGCAGGCCGATCATCATTATAAATAGCATCTGGGTAGCCCATATCAAAAAGACCATTTCTATAAAGGGAGAGAGGTCATCTGGTCAATTCAAAATTTGGCAACAAAGCATAACACCAAGCATAAGAATGTACAAACATAAGAACCAAAAGTTCAAGGAGACATCCACTATAAAGTTTAAATACCATAATTGGTAGATCACATGACCCTCAGTGGAAGATAATTTTAGGTAAGAAAGTATCTTATCAAGGAACATCTTTCTACCAAGTTTCAAATAAATCTGACTTGAAATAGTTGGGAAAATCCATTTTAATCCATTTTAGATGTTTGAATGCTATCATCACCAGATCACGTCAGCCTGAGTGAAAGATTTTACTAGGTACAAAGCATTTTATCAGGGGGAAATCTTTTCACCAAGTTTCAAATAAATCTGACTTGAACAGCTGAAAAACAATACTGGGATAGATCTACTGATTAACGGACAAAGCCTCTCATAGAAAAGTGAGGACATTTCTGAGAAGAAAAATAAAAAAAAAATTGATGTGACATGTCGAATAGGAACACAAGATTACGCTCCATGAAGTGACTCCACATTTTAGAACAAAGAACAACGTCCAACAAAACCCAGAGGTCACACAGCCAAAACGTTGTGAATAAATGAACATATAGATAGGGAAAATAGTCTGATCTTAACACACACAATATTTGATATGCCTCGTTTAACAAAATTCAGACAAAAATAGTTATTTACCTGTTCTTCAATTTGAGTCTGGATTTCCTTATAAACCTCAGCAATCTGGTATATTGCTTCACCTGAAAAATAAAAATAAAACAGAATAAAAAGATGACCCCAGGAAGCAAAAAACTTATAAATCATTACATTAGTTAAATCCTGTGAAAAAAATCAAGGTCATATCCGAATATTCATGAGTTGACTGTTTTTAGAAAAGAAACTACAGATTGAACTTATTCAAGTGGAATGGTCCATTGTTTCTGTCCATAACAATGAACTCCTCCACTTTGGACATTATATAGATAATTATCATATTCTATATTTCCATTGTTCAGCACTACATCAGTCACAGCTCCCAATAACACTTAGAAAAAAATACAAGCCTCCTCTGTTATTATGTGAATGGGTGGTGGACCCCAAAATATTGATCCAGCTATAAAATAGCTAAACCTAGCAATGGAATTGCTGAATTCTATCCCAGCTAAGTTGTAATAGAGTTGGCTGTCTTGGACCCCAACAACCATGTTATAATGGAGGACACCTGTATAAAACTCGTGGGTCTCTTAGTGACAAAAACAGAAAGTGCTTGGATATGTTGCCAGTAATGTTGTTTTTTTTCTTAAATGTTTTCACACATCTCTATTAGACACTAATAAGTATGTCTGTCAGTCTTATATGTGTTAAACAACAGAAATAGGAAGGAAGGAAGGAGGTGTGAGGTTATTAAAAGTACACTATTCTGATCAATTCGTTTTTTTTCTTTTACCCAGCAGCTAATGATGTCTTAATAGTGTATCGGAGGTCTGCATTTTTTAATTCAAAATAAGCGAGAAGAAAACAAAATTTATGATTTCTACAGAAAATAATACCAGCAGAATATTTTCATTTGGTAATAATTCACAAATATGAGAATAACCTGACTCAAAGACTACCTGCTCCACTTCTTCCTTCTCCTTCCGTAACTACAACCACGGATGATTGAACTTCTAGTTCTCGTTTGATAACTTTTCGCTTTTTACTTCTCAAGAAAAAGAAAAGCACTTATTGTAATTCATCAGTCAAACAAGAAATGGGTCAACAATTTGGTGGGAGTTCCAGTTGATGTGATTCATAAATTCATGGTTGGATAGATACTTAGAATGTGAAAAGGGAGGAATTGACATAAGAGACACTGTGGCATGAAAAGGCCTTGTTAGAAGAATTCGGCAATAGCATCTAAGGTCTGATTTTTTCCAAGATTATCCAAGAATGGATTCTGGAAGTTCAGCTCAGTTCATAAGTATAATCTACCATTAGGAATCTTTATGTTCATTTTTTCAACTTCATCTAATTCTCTGACCCTTTTTGTTATACTCAAAAGACTACACTACCCAGCAGCCTGGTTTTTAGGCCAAACTCTGTAAATGACAACTGGAATTGGCCTTTAAAAGAAAAAGTTTATAAAAGTAGATCTTGACCTTTTTCTGCTTCATGCCCCACCATGGGCATCCCCAATTAATTCTTTTTTTTTTTCCAAGGGAAAAGGCCAAAAACAGGCAAATGATATATTTTCCAGGTGTGTGTGTCTATGTTAAAGGATATACTTAGAATGATATCTCAGTGGCCACCCTATCTTGAAGAAAATCTGATCATTTCAGGTGATTTTTATATTTTTAGTCATTGAATTAAAAAAATAGCGACCGTCTTTCACTATCACATAATATTTTTTATTGAAAAAATTTCTTTATTTTCTATTATTGGTTTTCGTGTAATTTTTCACAATAGATTTAGACATTTTATTTCAATTACAACATGTTTGAATTTTGTTTTTTCAAACATCAAAATCTATATTTTAAACTACTGACAATCTGATCCAGAGGTGGGGGGCAAACAGGCCACTGCCCCTCTTCATCATTAGCCACCGCCCCAGTGGATACCCATGTGCCTCTCTGTGGCAGATAAAAAAATTTGATATCCTTACTATAAAACAAATTTAGTGTTGAAAATTCATAATTATATAATGTTGAATTTAGAAATTCATCAAAATCCAGAGTTTTAAATCAAGGAAAATATCTGTGGATAAAATTTCTTTGTAAAGGGAAAAAAACCCTGACTTATAAACATTAGGATACTCATTCAGGTTTTTGTTTAATAACAGCAATGCACTAATCTCATTGCTTTTATACTATACATTACTTCCATATCATTGGAATACTAAAAGTGAGAGCTTTCTTTTCGGCTTTTGTCCATTGTCTCAGTTCTTCAACACAAATACAGAAAATACAATGATGAGCTAACTTTCTGTCCCGGTCCCCAAGTTCTTTTCAAAAATAGCTACGATATACATTTTCTTTTTTTTTTCAAACAGAATCTGTTATATTCCGTCCCTATTATTAGTAAATAGCTGTTGTTTAAAACATGGATCATAATATAAGAAAGAATTAAATACAAACATATTGTAATTGAAATGAAATATCCATATGTACAGTGAGAAATTAAATGAAAACCTACAACAGAAAACAGAAGTGATTTCTAAGAAAAAAAAAAAATTTACCTGATAGATAAAAATGGTCATCATTTTTCAATTCAACACCTAAAATCATATGAACATCACTGGAAATAATCAAGATTTTTTTCAAACTATTCTAGTGTTAGACTTCTTTTTTTATTTCAAGAAACATAAAAATGCAACTTGCTTGAAAGATTGTGGAGGATAAAATAAAATGTTATTTGATATAATTAATATTGGAAATGGAAAAAATTGTCTTATTTTCACTTAAACTGTACAAACCTTTTGCACATCCAATATTCTAGAGACATTTTTAAAAACTTTGAGACAGCAATACGAGACTCTGGGAAATTTAAATAATTTGAGAGACTGTCAATATGTTTATTGTACAATTATTGAGATAGCTTGGATTGTGACATCCGGAATTTATACTTCTATGTTTTTGTCACTTGGGAAAATTCCATGTTTTTCACCCACTGTCTGTATCTTCTTTTTGTATTTTCAAAAATCTGTCCTTGTAAAGATATTCAATGTTGTCAGAAGTTTAAAAGTGATATTTCCACACCATAAAACAAAAAGATTTGACTGAACTTCATTTTCAGAAACAGATAAAGAATAGAGAAATAAGAATTTGTGACACTCCTAAACAAAGAATGTTCAGCTGGATTTTCAAGATTTTATATTTATTTAAAAAACTTTTTTGCTTATGGCATTAATATGTTGTTTGTTTAGAGAGCTTCAGAGCAATGCCTAATCCATTGTCCAATAAAAATGGATTTACTTGAAGGTTGAAAAAGAAGACAGTTGTTGTTTGAAGAGATTGAGTTTATGGAACAAATGAATCACGCCATACGTTTCTCCCTAACGCAACCAAAATGAAATCCAGTGTTGCTAACTCAAATTTTTTTTGCCCTAAATTGACCTTGAAAAAAGTCAAAAACAGTCAGATCCTGCAAAAAATCCCCAACATTGTTAGTCATCTTATGGCCATTTTGAATAGCTGAAAATTTCAATATGTGCTTGAAATGGCTTGGAAATAGCTAAAATTTGACTGAAATTGCTGCAGAATAGTGCTATATGTGAATTGTGCACTGCCTAAATAAGAAACCTGCTAAATTTAGCACAAAAAATGCTTGATTGGCAACACTAATAGAATCTACTTTGGAGTTGACTTTTTATTTTCCCTGGTAACAACAATGACAATGAAGACCCTCCTCAAAACCTTTCAAAGCCCCTGAGGAGGCTGAAATTTGGCAAGCAATCTTATTTCAACCTCACTAGAAGTTTTATAAAAAAAGTTGGGGTCACTCCACCAACCTTCATTCAAGGGCCAACTCATTGTTTTCGGTTTATATCTAGAATTGCCTCAAATTATACCTAAAATCATCTAGATACTATTTTTAAGTCCTCTTCCAAAACCAAATTTAAAGATCTTTTTCAGTTAAACAAAAACTGTTCAATAAATAGTAAATAGATATATCATATTAGATAATATTTACCAATACATATATTAAAAAACTACTATTAATATGAATATTCATAAAAAATCATGATGCAGTGGCCACATTACACAAAATTCAGATACGTGTAGATACATGCCACTAAAAATAGCTATTTTGTGCCGTTGCATCAACATTTTTTTGTCTATTTCATGTTTAAATATTCTTGTCCAGTATTTTTTAAGCTTTTACAATTACATTAACACAGTGTGCAGATATTTCTTCACGGTTCTAATACGAGAGAATTATTAATGTGTAAGAAGATGTATAGCAGGACATAACTCTTAAATTGATACAAAAATTTGGGTTTTTAACTTTATCAACTTTTGATTAAAGTTACTTCCCTTTGACTGTTTAGCACTTTTTCAATACTATTCGTGGAAGAGTTTTACTGTAGATAAAAATAGATACATACATATAAATATCAAAAGACATGAATAACCTCAACCGAGCAACAGAGTTCGAATCGGTCTGTTGTTGATAGTGATGATTAATAAGTAATTGGATAATGTAAAAAAAAGTTCATTCATTATCATGTAATAAAAGAAAATTGAAAAAGTTTTTTTCAATCAACTTTATTAAACAACATATTTATAACTTTGTTCTATCTTATGCTCTGTTTCATAATTCCATCCTCCCAGAACTTTTTATTTTTTCTTTGTAAAGAACTGCTCTAGGTGCCTTTTACAGTCTTCCAGGGATATGAATTTTCTTTTCATCATGAAGAGAATTCTGTAAAGACTGGAATAATCTAGAGGGGCAATATTCGCTGAATAAAGCAGAGGAGAGAAAACTTCCCAGCCTTGCTGTAACAGTATCTGATTGGTCGTAAAAGGAGCCTGCAATCTGGTTTTATTCTTATAGAATATCAACAATATTTCTCTTAACTATTAGAAACCATCAACCAAAATTGTCAAGATAGGTTTCTTCTGTTTTGAAATAGGTCAGGCAGGCAGGCTGGCTGGTTATGTATTTATCATGCATACAGGCCGCACCGATGGAAATAGAGGGATGAAAATTTGATCCTCTACTTCTTGCTATGTAAGGAAAAAAAACATTTGTTTTTTGAATTATTCACCTGAAATGGGTTTTTATTGAGGGTCCAGTATGTAATGTAAGCTCAATTTAAATTTTGGTATGAATCTAAGAGTTATGTGAAAGCCATACAATGGTTGATCAGTAAGTTTGTAGCCTCACATTAAGCTGAGGACATTGTTGTATCTACATACAAAAATTCAACTTGCATAACCAAGCAGGTGCAAATAGTTTTTAACACTGGATTTGAATATCTCAAGCATGGTGGTTATCTTGTGTCATAACAATAATAATTCTTATGTACGGTCTTGCTTTGACTGCTATCAGCATCAACTGTAAACCACTTTTGAGATGTTTGATCTTTTACAGTACCTTTTTTATAAACTCCACAAATTTTGTTTTTTTTAATCTTCTTTCAGTTGAATAACATTTTTACCTTTCATAAATAAAACCCGAATTGTTATTTCTTCTGTTTTCAATAAACAGGAATATTCCCATTTTGACAATTAAAAAAAAAAAGAAGCTTACTGATTTTAAAGCTGTCACAATACAATTTAAAATTATCTTTTTAAACGAAGTTAGTTAAAACTAAACACTTCTAATGACACCTGATGACAAAAACAGAATGAACATTTTGGCAAAGCCGATGTAATAGTAACACCTCATTTCAGAGATTGATTTTTAGTATGCCAAGTAATCTACCACAGCTCTGCAGACTATTCTAGAGAATGTTGAAAATTGCCTGAAAACTTGAAAAACAATAGGTCTGATAGTCACTCAAAAGAAACATCTTTTGGCAGTTTTCTGTGTTGGGGGAGAACATTAAAAAAAAAGATTGGAAAAAGAGGTTATCAATGAATGAATTACTCCATCCACCCTTTGTAGGGCAGTGATCACTAAACAAGGGTGAATTTTTAACAAATAAACATGAATGGAGCTGGACTCAAACTGAGGGACTGATTTAGCATAAAATCCAATTGCAACTATAAAACCCATTTGGGGAGGATTTAAAAAAAACAAAAAACATCATCATCATTATCATCATCAGTCTTTCAACATCCATCGTTGGACATAGACCTTCCCCAGGATTTGCCACACTTCTCTATCATGGGCGTCGCGGTCGAACACCCATTCCTTTCTTTTTTAACACAATTAAAAGTTTTTCTTTGAGTTAAAGCCCTCTAGCTCCATTGGTGACAGTTTTGGTTGATGGTTTCCAATATAAAGTAAACGTTAGCCGCTCCAATATAGCTTTGCCCTTACCATTGAGCTAAACAGCTGCTGGTAATGCAAAGGTCCAACTAACTGCTTCAACTCCAAATTCTCATTTTTGTTCATTCATTGTCTATAACAGCTCTATTTGTTTCTTCCAACGCAAACAATTATATTACTAAAAAATGGATATATAATCTGACAAAAATAACTAAGTTGAGTTATATTATTTAGAAACTTCATTTGAAACGATCTCCTGTTATGGTGAATGTGTGATTTGGCCTAGACAACATGAACAGAATAAACAATTAAAGAAAATGGGACTGCTGCAGGAATTGAACTTGTGACTGATAGGTAGCCGCGTCAAAGTAGCATTTATCCCTGCAGCCCCATTTTCTCTAATTGTACATTCTATTTATGTTGTCTAGGTCAAGTGATATATTGACCGTGCAACGCTGATGATGCAAAATAATTTTTCAAAATCTATGTCATTCCAATCAATTATTTCCTAATATTTGTTAATGCAATTCATGTAAGCTTTTCGAAGGGTTTCCTGTTTTAAACAAATCAGATTATATGGTACTATTTGTGAATTTTTCTTTTCTCGAGATCATCGGTTATCTACCATAAAACTATTTTGGAGATTTAAAAACAAAACAGTTATATCAACATGGCTTCTTAGCAATGTTGATCAAACACAACCTCCCTCTAAGCTATAATTTAACGTTTTTAAAAATTTGTTTTAATATTTTCAATGTCATATCATACTACATGTAGTTTGTAATTTCATATAGAGTATCATCATCATGTATTTTTATTACTTGTCATATAATTTTTCTTTCGAACCAAAGGCTTACTCACATAGGTCACCCATGTATGTATTTGATGATGAGGGACTAGTAAATATAACACAGATGTGACTCATTGTTCATGTCACTTCTGTTGAGTGTTTACCCATGTGAATATTAAATCTGTTACGTCAGATTTAATAACTACATGCAAACCAACTTTGGTTATCCTTATGAATACTAAATTCTTTGAGTCCATTTTCCTAATAATATATTCTACTGAAGAATTTTAAAAAAATAGTTCGAGATTACTACTCATAGGATTATTCATATCTTATATCATCTCACTTCCATCAATATCTTAAATTTCTTCAAACTAAAATAGTGTTTTACAAATTATTAAGATGAAACTAAATATTATTCTAGTAGCTAGTAATCCCATACGGACTCTCCCATCAATATGCTTCAGAAATCTTATTTTGTATTACATGTTCAACCCCCCATCCCTTCCAACTACTTATCAGTCAGACAAATGGACCATAACCAAATGTTTTCCCCCATCCCTTGTTTCAGCAAATTCAATGATCTTCCACACGGACTCAGACTAAATTCATCTCTTTTGGTTTCTTAACTCCACTGAACATACAAAAACCTGCTGTCAAACTGATTTTTTTTTTCATTTTTTAGATTCAATATACACTTTTCTCCCCCTCCATATTATATATATATATATATATATATATATATATATATATATATATATATATATATATATATATAGTAAATTGGTAAGAAATTATGAAGATATTGTGTAGACAAACAGGCCAGGCACAAGTGAACATATCATCATCATCAGTCTTTAATCGTCTGTTGTTGGACATTCCCCAGGATTAAACACATCTCCCTATCGTGGATGTTGCGGAGCCAGTACTTTCTGAATTTCTCCAGTTTGTTTCTCCATCTTTTATTCTACCGGTCTCTGTTCGGCATGCGATCACTGGGGATCCATGTTCTGAGTCGTGATGTCAATTGGTTGTCTGTCATTCTTGCAATGTGACCGGCCCATTGCCATTGAAGTTTTTTAATGAATTCTATGATGTCTCGGACTCCCGTTTTCTCCCTGATTTACTGTGCTGTCTTGTGCTCTCTTTATGTGAGGTTGAGCATGATTCTCTCATATGTGTGTTGCATGCTTCTCAGTTTGCTGGTCTGTCTGTTGGCTCTTTGGTGATAAAGGCTAACAATCCAAGTTATATTTGTAATCTAGGGTGAGACAAGTGTTTGAGTTTCGCCAGCACAAAAAAATCTTAAACAGGTGAAATGAACTTCTCTGAGTCTCCTGACAATGGCTGACATTCAACTAAATGTGATTGAATTAGGGACAAGTTATATACAAAACACTGTTCTTTATTGTAGTGTATAGCTGACAATTTACACGCCAGAAGCCTAAACAAAGAGAAATTTGTATTTACTAAAACTAAATCTCTCAATGAGTCACACGTGCACACAAATGGAGATATTTTGAAAAAGAATACTGTCCAAGAAAATATGTAAATTACTAGGTCATGAGTACATAACCCCCTTTCAAAGTACGTAATCATAAGTTTGCATAGGTAGAGAAAAGTAATAATTCTTTCACATCATAAGTGAAGTAGTAATTTGGGTACTGAAGCAGATCTGTGTTAATCAAAGACTTGGGTAAAACGAAAAGAATACAATCATGTGACAACCTCAGGGTATCAAGTTATAGACACTTGTATACAAGTAAATGAACTCTGTCAGGTAAACAAAACCACTCATCAAACAGAGAGAAAATGATCTTATCAGCTAAAATACACTGACACCTGTCAATTACTTATATCAGGTGCTTATGCAAGTTTGCCAATAAGTTTGTAGCCTAATAAGAAAAAAAGCGTTTACCATATATAAGTATACCTTGAATAGTGTGCTTAATTTGTTTCCAAATTTTCTGTATTGTTCAAAAAGACACTGGTCAAGGTCTTATCATAATTTGATATTTTTTTTCCACTCCAGCTCCAGAAAGGAGTAAGACAAGGTGATACCAGCTCACCCTAACTCTTCACAGCCAGCCTCGAGATCTTCAGAAGACTAGACTGGGAGAGTAAAGGGATTAGAATAGACGGCGAGTATCTGAGTAACCTAAGATTTGCAGATGATATTGCCCTTTTTGCAGAGAACCTACACGACCTCCAACTAATGATAAATAAACTAAATGAAGAGAGCAAGAAAGTCGGCCTACACATGAACTTCAGCAAAACAAAGATCATGTGCAACAACCATATCAGAGATAGAAACACTGAGATCAAAATCTAAGACACAGAACTGAAGAAAATAGATCACTACATCTACCTAGGACAACGAATCTCCATGAGACCCTCAAAAGAAGACGATATCAAGTAAAGAATCACACCAGGATGGCAAGCCTTTGGCAGAGCTAGCTCAACTTCAAAAATAAGAAGATCCCATTAATCCTAAAAAGAAGGGTGTATAACCAATGCATCCTCCCAATAGTCACTTATAGAGCTGAAACATGGAACCTAACCAAGAGACAGATCCACAAATTGAGAACTATGTGACGTGCACATGAAAAGATTATGCTGAGGCTCACATGGAGAGACCACAAGACAGCACAGTACATCCGTGAAAAGACATGTGTCAGGGACATCATAGAATCCATTAAAAAGCTCAAATGGCAGTGAGTGTTGCATGAATGGCAGACAACCAATGGACATCGCAACTCATAACATGGATCCCCAAGATCACATGCAGAACCGAGGCCAGCAGAATATTAGATGGAAAGACGAGCAAGACAAATTCAGAAAGTACGCCCATGATAGAGAAGTGTGGCAAATCCTGGGGAAGGTCTATGTCCAACGACGGACAATGAAAGACTGATGATGATGATACTTAGTTACATCAATTTGTACGACAATACTATAACTGCACGACATAAAAACTTCACTAATCAAGATATTACTGTAAACTTGAGTACAATTGGAGTTTTGAAGACCAAAATTTGAAGCAAAAATTGGTGAGTTAACCTGTACATAAGTTTTGTGAGGTCTAAATTCAAACATATTGGAAAGGACTAGTAGCAACCCTTACCTTGAAAAAAAGCATACCATAAATGAATGATTTTTCAACCATAAATCAATGGTCAACGTCTACACTAGATCAACTATGAGTATATACAGGAATATACATGAATAGTATGGTTTTGATTGGGTTGGGTTTTGAGGTAATATGGTTATGACATTGCTGTACAAATTAATGTAACTGAAGTATAAGCTGAAAACAAATTCACGTAAATTATAAGTCCTTGAACAATGTGGTTTTGAAACATTACAGAGAAGTTTGGAATGATTGATCTTATTAATCAAAGTATGCCTGTATCCTCGTGTAGACCAATTTTGAAGGCAACATTTTCAGGCAAAAATCTGCATCTACCAATACATGAGTATTAATTTTGTAAGGTTCGAATTCTAACATATTGGAAATGACTAGAAGTAGCCTTTGACTTCAAAAAAGCATATATTAATGATTTTGTGATCATAAATCAAGGTTCAACGTATACATGAGACAGACTTATGTATGAGTGTAAACTATATTTTACACAACAAATATCTATTTCTTATCATAATCTCTTTCCTTGACAATGCAGAGGCTTGTACTATTGAGTGTGGTATAGATCATGTTGGGAGGCTCTCTAAATGATTCCCAGCTGCTAACGAAACCAGGTATTTCCAGTTGGTCATCCATCTAGGTATCAACCAGGCTCATTGTTGCTTTATTTTGGTGGTTGTACTAGAACCCACAGGGATTTAACCGTAGCATTGGAAATGATGAAAATGGATAAAATGTGTAAATTGTTTTGTGAATGGTTTTTGACATTATCAATCTAATAATTCACCAAATGCTACTCTGTCAATCCATTTGTCTGTATGTGACAGTCTACCACATGAACCATACAACATAACAGCATGAAATTTTTTGTTTTAACCAATGTCACTCGGGGAAAGGTTTTTAGCAAATTAGTTTCTAACCCCCTCTTCAAATTGTGGAGTGTAGGGTTCAATTATTGATGTAAAATTCATGCTAAAACGGACACATTTTTCATGCCCACTCTCTCAGCTGAATTCACTGGGTGTGGTTTCAAAACTGCTTGTCCACACAAAGAGTAGGGGCTTCATTTTCATAGATTGCAAGGGAGAGTAAGAGGGTGATATTGACTGCTGACTGGAAACAGCATCTCACTCACAGTGGGTACTTTCGAACATTCATAGAGAGGGGCTGAGAGGAAGAGGAAGAATGTTCATTTTCTGTGAATTGGTGCATATGTACATTTAACATTTTTCTGAGATTGGGGAAAAAATAACTTTTTAAAAGTCACAAATACCACTTTTTAAAAACAAATTGAATTATATACTATCTGATTTCCTTCTATCTATTTCAATAATTGTTTTCCTGACAGAAATTTATCCCGCCCTAGCTAGTTCTAATAAATCAGGAAACTAAGGTTATAGGTGTCAACTTACCAATCTCCTGTGTTGCACCTCGGCAATTTGTTCGAGCATCCTGGCCTAATTTTTCAAGAGCTTCCTTGTAAGTCTTTGCTGCAGAGGATGCACCTAAAAGTAGAAAAGTTATTCCAAAATCAGATTGACAAACAATTTGCAATAGAGTGAAAGACAAAAATTCATTGCGTATCCTTGAAACTGAAGTGTATTAAAGAAAATGAAGAATGTTTCTCTGAATTTTTGAGATGAGGTATTATCATTATTATTTCTATTATTATTCAGACTATCC
The DNA here is from genome assembly GCA_963457665.1 of Thysanoteuthis rhombus. NCBI lineage: Eukaryota > Metazoa > Mollusca > Cephalopoda > Oegopsida > Thysanoteuthidae > Thysanoteuthis > Thysanoteuthis major. The sequence continues at coordinate 6,913,981 of OY735237.1, forward strand.
TCATCTTGGTTGTTTTTCATGTAGTATGAAAAACAACCAAGATGTTTAAATGTTAAAAAGATGTTTCTCTTCAGTCGTAATTCTTTTTAATGAACTCATATCCATGAATAGTCAACAAAACTTTGTTTAGAGAAAAGAAAAAGAAGAAATTTTGGTTCATTCACACTAAATCTTTTTTTTTAATCATTTTTATCTTTTTGCAACTCTAGCTTCTAGCCCAGCGATTCTCAAACTGTGTGCTGTGGCATAATAATAAGGCGCAAATATCTCCAAAGTCTCCAGCACAGTGATGGAATTTGCTTTTGGAAACTAGGTATACGGTAAGGTTGTGAATCTGTGCAGCTGAAAATTAATATGCCCCTGGTTTTCATCATTACAAATGAAATAAAATTTATGGTAATTTTTTTTGGCAGGAGGCTGAGGCCCCCATTAGACTTTGAGGCTCTGGGCTGCAAATCTCTGAACCCCTACGTAAGTTTGGCACTGTATGCTCATATAAAAGTTTTCCTCATTTAATAACCATAATATTTTCATCTCATTCATTTTATTTCTATGATATCCTGACTTACAGAGGGTACCTCCATTACTACTTCAAAGTTTACTATTTTTTCATACTTCAACGGAGTAAAGAGTTGATGAGCCATATAAGTCAGATATGTTTCTGAACTCTTCAGCTTTAAATACAATGGAACTCTTCAATGAATAGAAATTAAAAAAAAAAAAAGAACCCATTTCTGAATGGAATGGAATAAAAACTCAAAAAGTCTGCCTAAAAGTGCAAAGTAAGCAACTCTGATCGGAAATTATTCTTCTGGCTTTAACATTTGAATTTTTATATCAATTTAAGAGTTTACATGTGTTAACAGAAAAAGTTGTCATGACTGAAACTCATTTGACTGCCAAAAAGTGCTAAATAAAAAAAAATAGCGCCCCTAGCAATCAAAATGTTTAAGCACTTATACTCTTATGTAGCTATTTTTGCAGTGCCAAATTTTTATTTATTCAAGACAGAGATTTGATACCAATGGAGTTAATGTGCTATCATAAAAAGAAGTTTGAGAACCACAGCCCTGGTCTTACCAGAGATTATAGCAGCCAAAACTTTTTGTTAAAACTAACAAAGATGAGAGAATTAGTCCAAATGTACCAAAATACAATGACTAAGACATCAAGTCTGAAAAATTTAGACAAGAAAAAAAAAAAAATGAATTGGAAATGAAAAATAGTAAAAATTTCTAGCAGCAATTTTAATTCTTAGTCAGTTGCTGTAAATCATTTATTTTTCCAGTTTATGCTAAGATATCTGTTTCAAGGAGAAATCTTATTCTAAATTGAAAAACTTGAAAAAAATTATTCCATGTCGGAGCATTCAGAAAAAAACAATCATAAAATGTCAACAAAAATTATCAACATAAGTTTCTTCTGTCTTCCAAGTGATTCTATCCGGTTGGCGACATACATATATATGTATATATGTATGTAAGTATGTATTCATGAACATGTCACATGTACAGTCTGCACAAGTGGAGCTAGAGGACTCAAAATTTGGAAATTTACGCCTTATGTATAGGGGAGACAGTTTTGTTTTTTGAAATTTCCCTCCCCCCAAAGTTTTTGGGGAGGGGGGGGTCAGGGACTGATTTAACAAGGTTACATCATAAATCGGTGTCTGGCAGGATTTATGCCTGTTTTTTTGAAAATCTGGACTTTTTGGTGATCACTGCCAAACAAAAGGTTAGAGAAGTAACTCATGCATTGATCATCCATTTTTTAAATTTTTCAATTGATTACCCCCAACATGGCATGCTGCCAAAAGACATTAGTCATGTGATGGTTTTCTATCCAACGAGACCGGTTTCACATAGATTGTAGTCAAGTAATGAAACAAGAGTTCGCTCCAGTGTCTACAATTGCAATAGTAACAGGAAAGTTCAGAATGAATAGGTTATTTAAACAGACACTTTATATGATACTAAAAACTGGGTAGCACTTTCCATCTTGAACACTCCTTGCCATTTCTTGATATTATTAGTTCATAAACAAACAACTTTCCTGCCATTTCTTGATTCTACCAGTTCTTAAACAAACTCTCAGCCATACTTATCATTAATGTTTGAGAACTAGTAGTTTCAAGTGGAAGCTTTATATTCAGCGTCGAAATATTTTATCAACATGTGGCAGGTAGAGTTTTTGCATCAAAATATTCCAATAATGTGTGACAAGGAATGGCAGGTATAAAAAGTACAACTGACTGAAATCTGAACGAAAAGAATCAGATTAATTTTGCCATCATAATCATCATTTCTACGGCTATGAACTTTAATTTCAGTAAGGGTTAAGGAATTTATGAATCAAGATAAAAAATGTTTTAAAAACAACTCTCATCGTCAGTCTTTCAACATCCACCAATTGACATATATCTACTTCAGGATTTATAAGACCTCTCTCTCACTGCAGAGCCATTACTTTCTAGGCTTGTTTATTTTTTGCGCCATTGTAATATCTGCTGGCCTCAGTGTTGCATAAGATCGCTAGGGATCTAGTCGTTATGTCTAGCAATTGTTTACCCTTCTTGCAACATGACCAGCCCATTGCCATTTGAGTTTTCTAATGGTTTCTGTGAAATCAGTTTTTTTCTGATATACTTTCATTGGGATGATGCATTGGTTCCAGATTCTTCTTTTTAGCACTAAGTAGGAAATTCTTGTTCTTGGAAGTCGAGTTTCATTGAAATTGAAATTAATCAATAGCTCAATGTCTGAGATATTTTTAAAACCTGAGCTCAGCATCAATCACCATTATTATGTTGAATAAACTAACGTTAGAACTGAGGTAAAAAAAAAAAAAAAAAGAAAAAATGCAGCTCTGCAAGAGTTAAAGTCTGATTTTTTTTTGAGGGGGGGGGCTATATCAAGAGCAAAGTTTATGCAACAAGAACGAGAGACTTTTGTGAACTCAAGGCAAGAATCAGAGATAGTTGTGCAAACATCCCACTTGAACTGTTTGCTGATATTGGGAACGTCTGTGTCAATTGCTGGCTCAGCTGAAGTGCGATAAAGAAGTTGGTTTGCATGCAAAGGTTTACCATTGAAGTAATTCTTATTTGAATAACAAAATTCTGAAACATTCAAGTTTTGTGTACCAATTTTCAAAAGTTTTTTGTCAATCTTTTTTTTCAGAAAAAGTAAACATAGTAATTTTCAAGACACTCTTTATTTACTGAACTTCCAGTCTAGTACAAGGCTAGATGGAAAGATGGTAGGGAAAATTGTGTTGCAGCTATCTTCTAAGAGAAGAAAACCTGCTTGGTTTGAAAACCAGTATTTGAAATCCTGACTCACACTTGGGACCATTTACACTAGTAGAAAATAGTTAACTTTCTAATATATATGGCAGGCCTAAGGAGACATAATATCCAACTACAATTAAAGAAATGTGTTTTGATGTACCATGATGAACCAACAATTTGCCATTGTACAAAGTTAATATTCATCAGATATATTAGTCAGCACACAGACATATATCTTTTGAGTGAGTGCGTAAATAGAATAAATTGCTTTTATTTTTTGAGCAGTGAGTGAATAGCATTGATTAGAAAAATAATAATTTATAATACATCTAACATAAATCTCTATAAAATACTGTAACTACGAGATTGTTGATTAACATGATTACAATGGACATGATAGATGGTTGTAAGGTTATTATTTGAACTTCTATGTCTAGTTGAAGTCTTGGTAAAGCAGGCTGGGCAAAACAGTGCTTCCCCTGGCTACAGGAATGTGGGTTCAAATCTTAATTAAGGCTTATTCTTTATTTCCTGATCAATGCTATTTACTCACAGTTGAATGGTAATTGGTTCAAGTGAAGAGTTGCGATAAAAAGCAACTAATAAAATTAAGATGAAGGTAAAAAGTAGTCAGAAAAATTAAAAAGAATAATAAGGAGTAAATGGTTAAAATTTCAGTCCTCTAGTTCCATTGACATGGGCTGTATGCATGACACATACATTGCCAGCCAGCCACCCCTCTTGAATCACTTAAAAACTGGAGAAACATACGTCAACATCAGTTGATTAGCATTTGCTCTCCAATTAATGATATAATTTCATTCTTCCTCACCTCAGATATGGTCTGCAGGGACAGTGCTACTTATTAGGCCATACTAGATAACTGCCAAGGGCTCAGATTTTAGTTGAGTGCAGTACTGAACTTTCAGGAGAGAAACATATAAAAAGATTAAGCAACCAGGGACATAAATTTCAAGTCACTCTCAGGGTACATGAAATCCTTACGTAAATTTCAAGTCTCACCTATGACACATGAAACTTTTGCTGATCATGTTGATCTGCACGTGAGAGAAATAAAGAAAGTGACAAAAATTGGTTCAGGTGTCAAATCAAGATGAGATGATTCTGATTGATACTGTTGTGCTTGACTAATTTCTTTGATCCAAGAAGAAAAGAAAAATTTCAAATTTCAGGGTTCATACCAACTTGCCAGTTCGAATTTCCCAAACAATAGATAAGTCAACATAGGGGTAATTGATGACTCCAAACCTCCCATTCAGTTAACCCTAGCCACCTTTCTATTCAAATACATAGATAAAACAACACTTTGAAAAAATACAAAATTCCCTGACATTTTGAACAATTTTTGGAAATCTCAAAAACTAACGACAGTTCGTGAAATTCCCTGACTTAGAGAAATTAATTTTCATTCTCTTAACAGGCAAGAGTCCTGAATTTGAATATCCCGGATTATTGAAAGAAGAAGTTCGGCTTCCTTGAGATCATAAAAAATGAGTATCTTGAAAGGATTTTTCATTTTTGAAACTTACTGCCAACATTTCTACTTGGTAGAGATCTATAACTCTTCTGTCAGAGCTACAGAGTGGCCAAATGATTAATGGCACAGAGACTGGAATCGGCAAACTGAGTTCAAACACCAGCTGAGACAGTTTGCATTCACTTTATACTTATGTCTTGAGAGAAGGCATGAATCAATCTCTTCTCCGCCCAGCAATAGGTAATTAGTAGGGCAGACTGGACTCTCTAGTCATGCTTGGCAATTAGGAGAGGAGCAACTCTGATTCCAAACTAGCCGGAAAAAGGATGGGCTCCATCAGATTAGCTTTCCTGTGACACACCCATGATGACACACTGGGTTATGGGATAGGTAAAGAGTTCTTTAAGGTGGAATAAACAAATTTTTGTAGGTATTTGTTTGAACTTGAATGTATGAACAAATACTTTGATGGAAAAAAATGACTTTCATATCTCACCCTTGACACACCTTGCCCCCAAACTCCCAAACTGGGTTATGAGATAGGTAAAGGCGAATGATTAAAGAGTTGTATAATGTGAATGAAGTGAACTGAACAGGGGTTAGTGGGTGTTTGTTTGATCTTGGATAAACAAAAACTTTTTCATGAAAGAGTTTTCCCGACCATTGAAATCTTTGTTGTTTGTATTAACACAATATTAAATAGCCTTCTTCAGGTGCACTATCTGAATATTGATAGAGGTAAACAGAATATTCCAATGGTCGACAAGCAACAACATTCGATTCGGGTGTTTTCTTTTTAGGCCCGGATTTCGATCCCTTGTCTCTACTGAGTAGTTGTAATCACCAACATCACAATCAGAGAGTGTCCTTGAGGAAGACTGTAGAATGGATCAGTCGTGACGTTGTGTCAATAATATGAACAACAAGAAAAAGTTCAATCATCCGAAAAACTCTTTGGATGTTGATAACCCTTTCTCAAAACTATAGAAAGTACAAATACTTTCAGAACAAATGACTTCAATAAGAAAAAGAGAACCTTTATGTCTTATTCATATCCGCAGAGTTGGGAAAGGATTTAGTCCTGGAATAGACCCCTAATGATGATGACGAATATGAACTAATAAACAATAAATCATCATCGACAAAATTGGCATCAGTACATGCATTCACAAGTGTTCGTCCATTCATCCACTCAGAAAAGGTTTACCTTGATTATTGTGGTTAATTCATTTCATAATTTTCTACACTATTCAAAGTGTTTTTATAATTCAATGCTTTTTTTTTAGCATATAATTAGCTACATTAATTTGTACAGCAATACCTTAACCATACTACATCAAAACCTGCACTAATCAAAACTAAACTATTCAAGGTATTTCCGTGTATCCAGAAGTTCTCAATGAATTTCAATAACATTTTGTGGAAGGATGGGTCATGGACTAAAAAAGAGTTGAGTAAATTTTGGGACGGATCCAGAATCCCCCCCCCCGACTTACAGATATTTTTTCATATTTTATGACAATATTCCAAAGTATGGAAAATCAAAACTTACAATCACTTTTCCTGCACTGTAACTATATATAAACTGATCTTCACTCAGTTAGTTAAGGCACTGGAAGAGGTATGCACTCTTCAAGAGATTTCAACTGATGGACATCGCGACTCAGGACATGGATCCCCCGAGATCACATGCGTAACTGAGGCTGGCAGAATATTAGATGGAGGAATGAGCTAGACAAATTCAGAAAGTACTGGCTCCACAATGCCCATGATAGAGAAGTGTGGCGAATCCTGGGGAAGGTCTACGTCCAACGACAGAAGTTGGAAGAAAGAAAGTGGTGGTGATGATGATGATGATGATGATGATGATTTCTTCTTCTTCTTCTTCCTCTTCTTCTTCGTCTTCTTAATTCTTCGTCTTCTTAATTCTTTATCTTCCTCTTTGTCTTCTTCTTATTCTTCTTCTTCATTCTATGTCTTCCTCTTCCTCCTCCTCTTCTTCTTCTTCATTCTATGTCTTCCTCTTCCTCCTCCTCTTCTTCTTCTTCATTCTATGTCTTCCTCTTCCTCCTCTTCTTCTTCTTCATTCTATGTCTTCCTCTTCCTCCTCCTCCTCTTCTTCTTCATTCTATGTCTTCCTCTTCCTCCTCCTCTTCTTCTTCTTCATTCTATGTCTTCCTCTTCCTCCTCCTCTTCTTCTTCTTCATTCTATGTCTTCCTCTTCCTCCTCCTCCTCTTCTTCTTCATTCTATGTCTTCCTCTTCCTCCTCCTCTTCTTCTTCTTCATTCTATGTCTTCCTCTTCCTCCTCCTCTTCTTCTTCTTCATTCTATGTCTTCCTCTTCCTCCTCCTCTTCTTCTTCTTCATTCTATGTCTTCCTCTTCCTCCTCCTCTTCTTCTTCTTCATTCTATGTCTCCTCTTCTTCTTCTTCATTCTATGTCTTCCTCTTCCTCCTCCTCTTCTTCTTCATTCTATGTCTTCCTCTTCCTCCTCTTCTTCTTCTTCTTCTTCATTCTATGTCTTCCTCTTCCTCCTCCTCCTCTTCTTCTTCATTCTATGTCTTCCTCTTCCTCCTCCTCTTCTTCTTCTTCATTCTATGTCTTCCTCTTCCTCCTCTTCTTCTTCTTCTTATACTTAAAACAGTAGTACCTTAACCATATTGCATAAAAACTGCACTATTCAAGGTGTGGCTGTATAAACAAATGCTTTCTTAACAAATGACTCCAATGAGCAGAGACAACTTTTATATCTTTTTCATGTTCAGTTCACAGTAATAAAAAGGTACGTACACAGTATTTGTAAGTCCCTAGCACTTGTAATTCCTAGTGTTCAGCAGTACTACAAGTGAATTGGAATACAAACAATTCTTTGATATATTGAACTGAATGAGGATATTCAAAAGACTAGAGTAAAGAATTTCTGTTGTCTTCAAACAGAGAACCCATTTCTCCACTCTGAGTTAATGTTTAGAGTGTTGTCTGATTTTCTATCAAAGGATGATCCAACGGGTAACCTAAGGTCATCTAGTACAGGTCTTCTCAAACTTGGGTTCAACATTATATATTTTTGGTTCTGTAGGAATCGGCTTATTTACACATTGATGCAAAGAAATTAAAATACTTCCTTTGTACCAGATTTCAGTTGTTGGTTTTCATTAAGAAAGCTAGGCTTAATGTAGAACTAAGACCAACTTAATTATTAACAGTAGTCATGAATTTTTATGAATTTTGTATTTAAAAATGATACTATATCATGCTTGAAAAAATTCATCTAGTCTGTACTCACTTGATGGCTGTTACACTACACTATATTATATATGTTGACTTTAGGTCTGGTTTAGGGCATTGGTGCTTTAAGAGTTTATGCTAAATAACTAAATCCTTAATACACATATATATATATATATATATGTATAAGAAATAGATTGCATTATATATATATATATATATATATATATATATATATATATATATATATATAAAAACCTATTTGAAAAGATCTCCCATTAGTACACGATAAATATATCACTCAGCCCAAACAATGTAAATAGAATAAATAGTTAGAGAACATTGGACTGAACATTGCAGAAATCAAACCTGTCACTGATAGGGTGGCCGCTTCAACATAGCAATGCTCTTACTAATGAGCTAAAGCAGTTATTTGGGCCTTTGCATTACCAGTGTAATGACAAGGAGATCATTTCAAATAAGTTTATTATATATATATGTATATATATCATAAATAAAAGAGTTCTTTTTTAGTATTAAGTGTTTAAAACTGTAAAGCTTTCCAGACTATTTAAATATCTTTTAGGTGCCAAAAGTTTTTCACTCATAGTAGTATACTGATCTAGCATATACTAAATTATTTCTATTAGTTCTGAAAAAGACATTTTCTTCTACTATATATATATATATATATATATATATATATATATATATATATATATATAGATAGATAGATAGATAGATAGATATATACATATATATAGAGAGAGAGAAATAACAAAGCAATAATCTCTCAAGATATTCTCGTATGATATATCGATGTCAGCTGGTCCAGGAAAATAATAATTGCTTTTTCTGCTTCCGTCACTGTCTACAAAGTAATCTTTTACTGAATATCCAGTCAGCTGCTCCAGAACAATCATTGCGTTTACCGCCTTTATCATCACCTACAAATTGTTTTGAATCCCTATTTGGTTTATTGCCAGGGTAAAAAGTCTCAGAACAAAGAAATATAGACTAACTTTCAGCCCCCAGAGTCTAGCCATTTGGCTGGCAATGAGAAGCATACAAGCGGGGTGGGAGGGAAGAAACAAAAAGTTATCCATATGTTTAAACTGCAGTGAAATGATTTAACCATTTCTTCTAAGATCATTTGACAATAATTTTGGGATAAATCACTACAATTAGAAATCATCAACCAAAACTTTAAACATAGGTTTCTTCAGTTTTCGAGTTGGTCCAGCTGGCTCGCTGACTAGAGATGCATGCATCTTTCATACATACAAACTACACCAATAGAGCTAAAGGGACAAAAATTTAAACATTTACTCTTTATTATGTCTGAGAAAATTTTTTTTTTGATTCCCAATCTCAATAAATTTTTAATTGGGGAAGGGGGGGCTGAATTTGTCATGCAAGTTTTCGCTAAATTAAACCCTTAGCTTGTTTCCACCAGCATTCATGCTTGATTTTTGGAAAAATTCAGACTTTCAGTGATCACTGCCTAAATAAAATCCAAAAGAGAAGAAACATTCATCAATCATCTCTTTTTTTTATTTATTTGATCATTCCCAACATGGCATTGGTTTTCTATTGGGTGACTAAGCAGACCTGATTTTTTTCAAATTCTTTTCCTGGAATAAGCTACAAGTAAATGAATGAGTGTAAAAATTTTCCAACATTTTTCAGAAATTTTGAATTTTTTTCAAGAATCCGAGAAAAACTTTAATTTCTGAATTTTCAAACTTTTCACTTTCAAACTTTCAGAACTTGTAACCCTCTGAAGTTGTAGTTTGTAACGATTCGTCTTAGCTGTTACTAAGAGGCCCAGCAATAAATATGTCTCATTCACTTCTTGTTTAAAATTCCTGATCATACATCAGTTGCCGTATTGGATTTACCAATTGCCTGCTCACAAACACAAGCAAGTCAGTTCGGTTTGTAAATAACCTGACAGTTTATTTTTTTTTTTTTTTTCTTTTTTTATAATTTTCAGCTCAAGACTAATTCTGGTCACAACATGTTTTGCTCACTATCGGACAATTAAGTAATTCAAATGCATGGTATATTTAGATACACTACTCCAATCTTTATTTTAAAATCATTAACCGATATATACAATTCCTTGTAAAATTATTTTGATTATTTGCGACTAGGGATTTCATCAGGTGATAAGGCTATAAACAGTTTCATTTAATGTCTGAGTACTAATTTCACATGGCGTGGTACATTCTTGTTAGATTAAGCACTAAAACTTTTAATGTCCAACTAACTCCAGTCTACGCTGGAGTTGAGTTTTTTTTCCCTCATAACAAGAACAATCCTCACCAAATTTAGAGGAGTAAACACGCCACTGTTAAGCTAATGTGTCAGGTTCAATCAAACCTATATATAAAATTAACATTCCCCAGCAGTGATTGGTAAATGCTCTCTCACCAACTGAACTAAACTGACAAGTCATATATATATATATATATATATATATATGACTCGCCAGTTTAGTTCAGTTGGTGAGAGAGCAACTCTGTTGTAGATAGTCATTCCAACTATGTATTTTTCAAGAGGTCTCATACCAATACCTGTGTCCGGTTTCTCCAATAGCTCAACTTTCTGTGCTACAGGGATAAGTGCAGTGTGGATGGGCGTAAGTAAACTATATCATTAGTTTACCCCTAACACTGGCATTCATATTAGGCTTTTGCTACATGCTATTCAAGAAAACAATTTCAAAAATTCATAGAACTAGCTTAAAACCTGATCAACAGGCAGGATTTTCAACAAGTTCCTGTAGAAGGCCAGAACGTGAATTATAGTTAGTTAGATGGGAATCAGATCATTGTGTATTGGTGTAAATCTGACTGCAGATCCCACCATATTGGTTTTTAAATTTCCAAAAACTAATATACTAAAAAATAAGCCCCAGAGTTTCCTTAGTAATCACAGAAAATTTGGTGACCAAAGCTCTAATCATCCTGGAGTTATGCGATGACAAACAAAAAAAAGACATTTGGTGAATTTAAGTAGGATTAAGTGATTGTATTTCAGTGTTATTTAACATTCTTGAGAAGGTCAATGAAATGATAGCAGAGAACCAAGAAAATGATAGATATCAGTATAATGGATACTGACAAATTCCACTACCTTGGTTATTTATATCATTCATTATCATTGTTGGGTGGTTATTTCAAATGGTTGTTATCTGGTATCTCAAAAGCATCCTGACCAAATTCATCGACGCAAGAGTCGGCTCAACATTTGTTGTTGGGAGAGCAGTAAAATTGCTCAAAAGAGACTTTTTAAATAGGATTAAATGTTTTCCATACATTTTGTTGACTTCAATAGAAAATGGATTTTTGCTTTAGTTTCAAATGAGAACTTTCCTTCTTCAAATAAATAAGGATAATTCGAATTTTTGTTTTGACAATCAACTCTCTTGCCAGTTTTGAGGTTGTCAACATAACATTTTGGCTGATCTATTCTTCAGTCTTTATCAGGTATATAATCCAAGAAAGACAAACCATTCTTCTTCATGTAAGGAAACTCGGCAAACATTTTCTTGGGGAAAGGAAAATGGTTTGCTCTTTCTCTTAGATTTCACACCTGACGATGACAGAATAATAGAGAAATCCAAACATTGTCTTGACAACATTAAGGATGGTAAGAAGAGATTAGATTGTCTGAACAAAGGTTGGAATGTTAATTAACCTTCTCCAAGTTATAAGCAATAAATAAGGACTTGTTTGACTTCTTCACATATGGTTAACACTCCTATGCTCTAGCACTGAGCAAGTAATCTTTAACTCAATGTGCATACGACAAATCTATATTTTTATATAATAAATATCATTGTCATTCTTTGATACAGATGTCTGTTTGATGTCAAGCTATTGAAAACTATTTTATAAAATTATAAGAGATGCAACAGCAATTCAATCACCTGACATTGAATTTATTAAAACAATGACATACGCTGTGTAGATCACTTCGACAACCAAATTACCGATCGATTGAAAAAGTATATAATGGGCCACAGATTATAATTCAATTTCATTTATCTGATATGTAATAACATATTTACTTGAGTATAATGTGAACCTAACATTTTGTACCTAAAAATTAGTACTACACCTTATCGCTGAAAATTGAAGAACATAAAACATAAAACCTAAAATGCAAACATTAAAACTGACTTACTGACGTGGTTTCTTCTTTTGCTCAGCAACTTTGGGGTTGACTATACGTAAAAATCCAAATTCTATCCATTTGCTGATTTGTCACCTTGATATAGCAGAAAAGTTACCTGTCATTTTTGACGGATTCTATATTAGTATTTTTAGTTGTTTTTTTTTTGTTTTTTCTAAATCACAGACTCCTTGGCCTGTAACTCTACTGCATGGATCAGAAGTAGAGAATGATTCAAACTCACTTTAATCTTGCCAGAGATAAGGAAGTCTGATTCATGCACAGTAGCTATAACCACTTAGCTACAAAAGCTAACTGGTATGCAGAAGTTAGTTCAAATCTAACACTTAAACCTACCCTTTAATCATTGATACCATGCTTGTTGCAGTGTTACAACAGTAGTAATATTAATGCAGTTGTTTTATCATTAGATGAAGTATTGTAATCAATTATATTAATTTCGACTATTTACTTTCATCTTCACTTTGGACAAAATTAATACATAGATAATAAATGCATAACAGGACTAGTTGGTCACACAATAGAAACCATTATGTGACCAGTATCTTGGGCAGAATGCTATGTTGGGGATGATCAATTAAAAAATTGGAAAAAAGTTTGATCAATGAAGAGGTTACTTTTATCCCCTTTTGTTAGATCACTAAAATATCAGAATTTAAAAAAAAAACAAAAACAAACAAGCGTGAACACAGCCAGACACAAACTAAAGGATCAATTTAGCATACGCTTACATTGCAAATTAAACAGTTCACTAAAAACCTTTTATGGGAGGGTTTTAATACTATATGTATGATACATACATAGCCAGCCAGACCGCCAAAATTGAATCTCTGTTGATAGATTTGCTGAGTTTTGGTTGAAGATTTCTAAGAATAAATGAAAAAAATGTATAACCATTTCTTTTATTTCTATTATTATTTGATCTATCCTCATCTTGGTTGTTTTTCATACAACATTTCGGCCGTTGTACTCTACGGCCTTCATCAGGTATCATCTGGTTAGTGTGGGGAAGTAATGAACAGAACCCTTTATTTAACCGACAGGGGTATATTGACCGCACTCCCCTCTAAGCATTAGTAGTATTATTATTGTATCACACTGGGACTGAACCTAGAACCATCAGATTACTTGCAGTAATTTTGTCTGATTCTGTAACCACTACGCTATGTACAACGGCCGAAATGTTGTATGAAAAAAAACCAAGATCAGGATAGTCTGAATAATAATAGAAATAATAATAATACCTCATCTCAAAAATTCAGAGATATACAAACCAAGATGAGGATAGTCCGAATAATAATAGTGATAATAATAATACCTCATCTCAAAAATTCAGAGATATACTAACCAAGATGAGTATAGTCCGAATAATAATAGAAATAATAATAATACCTCATCTCAAAAATTCAGAGATATACTAACCAAGATGAGGATAGTCCGAATAATAATAGAAATAATAATAATACCTCATCTCAAAAATTCAGAGATATACAAACCAAGATGAGGATAGTCCGAATAATAATAGTAATAATAATAATACCTCATCTCAAAAATTCAGAGATATACAAACCAAGATGAGGATAGTCCGAATAATAATAGTAATAATAATAATACCTCATCTCAAAAATTCAGAGATATACTAACCAAGATGAGGATAGTCCAAATAATAATAGAAATAATAATAATACTTCATCTCAAAAATTCAGAGATATGCTAACCAAGATGAGGATAGTCCGAATGATAATAGAAATAATAATAATACCTCATCTCAAAAATTCAGAGATATACTAATGTATAACCATGTTCAACGATCAACAAGTCACATATAGAGAGCACCTAAAGATGGGATGTATTGTCACTTCTATTTACAGAGAGAATTACTATGTAAGTTGAGAAAGAGAACTTTGGCTTGACCTTTATCAAGAGAAAGGAGAAAAAAAAGAGTGAAGGGAATGTTTTCAAGCAACAATCTAGATTAATATATTCAAATACAAACTCTTTTATTATTACTGAACATGAACTTAAGAAACATCAAGTCATAGATGTTAAGTTTAGGTAGTTGAAATGTGATATGGTTAAACAATGAAAAATCTGATATGACTGAGCCAGAGGCAAAAGGAATTTCTTGGATTGTAAACAATAAGAAGCCATCATGCCCACGGCCTATTTATATGAATTTAAGTATGTTTCTGTTTTTATGACTTCACAAAGATTATGATCAACCAGCAACAACTATGCTGGATTGGCCATGTCATCTTGATACCCAAGAATTGCATTCTGAGATGAGTATTCTATAGAGAACTGTGTTCATCTGGAGGTCAGAAAAAATGATACAAAAACCACTTGAATGCTCAAGCAATCCAAGATACCCCCCCCCAGCAATCAACAAATCCTAGCTTCTGACCATGCAGCGTGGAGTCAAACTTGGCCCCCTACTTTCAACCTAGTGATGGAATCCAATGCTTCACGTTTAGATGATATGCTACAGAACGTGGACTTGGCCTATCAAAGGAGCCATTAAAACCGCAACGACAATAACCTATCCAGTCTACAGAAGGAATAGAAGGTCATCATCATAAAGATATTTTGATTCAGACTAACCACACATTGAATTATCTATGAAGCATTCTAAGCAAGGAGTTATAGAGAGAATAGACGTTGGGGACCAATAGAATTCTGATCATGAGTCCATGAAAAGTAAAAACTATCTTTTCATAACTTGAATACATATAAAGGGTAGGTGTTGTGATGAAACCTTTTCAAGTTTGATTGTGGAGGTAAAAGACTTCTGCTGTTATATGGTAGACGTGTCAAGTAGCTTTGTGGTTTGTCAAAGTGTCCACTCGCCCAGTCTCTTATCCATTCACTATTGTGGTATACCAGTGATGAGGCATTTCATCACAGTTTCTCTTCAAAAAACTTGTTTTTCAGTTTGAGGAAAAATTTAAAATTGATTTACCGATTGATGGCTTCAATAATGTCAATCTTAGTCATATCCTATATGCATGAAGGCACACTTACATGCAATGTAACGTAGCTTTCAGCTTTGCATTTTCTTCAACTATAATCAACCAGGAAGTACTGATCAATCTTATCTCAAGATATCTTGATAAAACAAGGTTTCTAGACCTCTTTGAAAGCTTGTTAACCTTAACGGAAGGTAATCTTATAAACTAAAAAAGGCGAACAATTGGTATAGACAAAAAGCAACGAATTAGCAAAAACTGAGGAGCGAGTACAAATATGACTTTAATAACTTAAAGATCAGACAGAGAGTAAGAAGTAAACAAACCTCTGACTCGGTACAAATAGTTTTAACAATGATCGATTTGAACATTTGGAGCATGGACATTTCAACTCGCAGACGCAAGTTTATTGTGAAGTGATGTCATGGCGCTTTGAGATTTCAAAATCTTTCTTGCACCCCTTGATCCCGAGGCTAAAAGATTAAATTGGAAAAAAAAAAAAAAAATCAAAATTGGCAAAGTCAAGAGAAAAAAATGTCCAAGTAATAAAAAGTCAGAATTCATCAGATGTCAAAATTAAAAGTCTGTCTAAAGATATGACTAATAAAACCATCTGATGATACAAAGGAGAAAGAAGTACAGTTGTATACATCAGCAATAAAATAGAAAAAAAAGTTTGTTTGCTATCCTTAGCTTGAAAAATTGCCTTATACAACACTTGGGGGTGCATGCACCCCAGGTTAAGAACCACTGGACTAAGTAAACATGTGTGCTAATTGATATTTACTGTCTTGAGTAAAAAAAAATCCAAGGCAGACAAAGGCATGAGAAGAATGAATATACAAGTCTCAAGATGTAATCAAGAGAAAAAGCTCTCCTGGCAATCTAGTGTTTTTCTTGAGGCAATCAAAATCTAACCTAATTCAAAATAAGCAAAGGCAAACAGCTATGTAGGTCTTCTGTGTGTCTACCTGTGGGACATAGGTTGGGACACTTGGCTATCAAAACAATGACGTAGAAGAGATGAACTGACATTTGGGAACAGAAGAGAAATATCAGTAAGTAAACGGGCAAGTCCAAGAAGATAACTAACAGGCGTGGATCCATGGATAGGAATGGGTGATCCAGGAAGACCACACCCTATCCCTGCTCTGCCAAAACACAACTTAATATAAAGAAGATAAGAAAAAATCCCAAATAATCTGAAGTGATCATGAATTAATCTTAAACAGGCATGAAAGTCAGACCATATATTCACCATTCAAGTACTCTCCTTAAGCAATAATGAATACATCAAAACATCATTGAAATCACTTTTTATTTTTGATAACAAACTTACGAATTGGAATAACATTAAAATAAAATTCAAGCATATCAGAACTAAATTAGAGCAGAGAAGAAGGATTTTATTATTTAATAAACAAACAAAAAACTTTCTCTAGTGTTTTTTTATCCAGAAAAGCAAACGACAGTCAATCAGCCAATAAAACCAATCAATAAAACTGGCCCTAAGCCAGTTAAAATACAAGATTTTAAAATGAATATCCCACCTAAGTGACATCAGATATGAGCATTTCTTTCACAAAAGGAGTAGGAAGGAATGCTTCATGGAGATAGTGTGAGGCGTTTGCTATGTTGATATGTGAGCCAGTCAGTCACAGACAGCTATCACTGATTTAGAAGAGTTCATCTCAAAACAAATAACTGATACGTTTATTGTCTAATTGGACTGATGGAAAGGAAATAAGAAAGATTGAATTTAAAAATTCATTAACGGCTCCAAACCACTTGTAATTGACAGTGGGAGTCATGAATGAATACTATGAAAAATAGCACAGTTCTTCAGTGAATTGAATACAAGAGAAAAGAAAAAAATTCATCAAATGGTCAGAGGAAGATAATTCTAATCAGGAATTATTTTCTCGGAATTTGGCGTTTCATTTTCTACACTATTATTATTGATTTTTGATTACTAGTTTCATTCATCTTGATAGTTTGAATGTTTTTATTACAACTCAACCTGAGTCGTTGATCTACAGCTGTGAGTCGTGAGTAAGCAGCGCAGATTGGAAATAAAGAATGACCACTTGGTGAGACTTGAAATCATGTTCCTTTTGTCAGAGGAAAGCCTGAAAAGTTATAATGCATTGCTCCTTGTGAAACAGATTAACAGAGCTAATAAAAACAATTTCAGGGTAGTAATAAAATGCTGTTGTGGCATAACAATGAAGAATACATTATAGAATTGTTGGACATTATAAACAGAAATAAGTTCAAGTGACTGAAAAGAATATTTAGTGTTGGAAAAACAACAACTTAAAATCAGGATACTTTAATTATTAAAAATAAATTACTGAATAAAATAACTGAAGGCTCCTTAGTACTAATCAATACACGAATAATTCTGTAATTTTTGGTAGGTATATACTAATGAATAATAAAAAAGTTAAACTACTAAGTTTGGAAAAGTTTCTTTCAAATAGTGGGTAGGAGGTATTTTTAATAACAGAATTCTTACTTTATAGTGGAAGAGTCCATTGTTATAGTCAGAACCGAGAAAACCTCACTGTTCATTAGATGAGTAGATTATGAGATTTCCTATAATTTCTTCAATTTATATATACAGAAAGTTATGGTCATATATTTCATATTGCTGTATAGTAATACCCACCACATGATATCTCCAGAAGTTCTCAATGAATTACAATGGATTTTTTTACAGTTACATCCCCTACATCATAACTATTCATAAACTGATTTTCATCCAAAAATTAGTAACAATTGAGTTTTGAGGAGGCATGAACTCTGATTACTTTCCAGTTGCATGTGCAGTTTTTTTATTACTCCTATTGTAGTTTTCTTCCTCTCACAAAGCATATTTTCCAATTGATCACCTGGTAACATGGCATACTGCCAAAACACATAGGCCACATGACGGTTTCAATTGAGTGACTAACCAAACCTGTTTTTATTCTTTTTAGCTCTCTGACATTTGAGAAAAGTAGGATTTCAGATTTTGGTATGATAAGATATGGCTGCTCAGAGCCTTGATTAAAGTTGGTCTTGTTTATGCCAACTCTAAGTTTTGAGCCACTTGAGATATTAGTATGGGTCAGAGATTGTCAAACTACAGTCTGAGGGCCAAATCTGACCCTCAGCTTGATTCTTATCCACTCAACTGACTACATTGAATATTTGACAAAGGATATATATAATTCTTAAAATCATTTGCTTAGGGAGGAGTATCAGCATTTGACACAAACAGATTTAGTACAATTCATCTTTGAAAATGTTTTTTCATTTGAATAGGTTATCTGTGTTAATTGATCTCTTCTTGCCGTCAAGTTTCATTACTGGAAACACAAAATTTGAGCCACAGCTCAACAATATTTTGTTCAAAAAAGGATTTAATTTTCATTGTTTGATAATACATAGAAATTTACGTAAGTTTACACACTTATGATGAAAAACAATAAAGTAATCATAGAACAAGCTGGTTCCATAACCTTAAATAATCATGGTTCCATTTTTTCATTAATCTTGGCCCATTTGACATAAAAACATTTGTAATTCAGCACACCTCCTAAGAAGTTTATCAATTCATTGTATAGTGTATTGACACACCTTTGAAATTGTGTTTACTGCCTCGTCATCTTCGGCTGAATGTGAACTTCTCGAGGTGGAAAAAAGTTTTTGGTGCTTTTTTTTTGTTTTCCTCTTAGCAAAAGTTATCTTGCACATTTAGCAGAGATCAAATGAGGCGATAATGTTGATGGATGTATAGTTCTTTTCAAATTGTGAGATGAATACAGGATATAAAAATCTTGTATGAAATAATATTACAGAGAAATGGATATATATATATATTCCGACAGAATATTCATGAATGCATTATATTGTTTGAAACTATTTGAAATGAGCTCCCGTCATTCTGCAAAGAATAGGTCATTGGGCCAAGACAGTGTAAATAGAATAAACATATAAAGAAAAATATAGCTGCTGCAGGAATCAAATCTGCAACCGATAAGGTAGTCACTCCTAACCATTGAGATAAACAGCCCGCTGGAAAGGCGAAGCCCTAAATAACTGCTTATCCCCATTCTTCTCATCTTGTTCATTAACTGTCCAAATATAGTAAGAAACAACAATGTAGACATGCTCCTTTTTCAGATAATTTCTATTTTTCAGATAATTATAGATAAAAGGATCTATTTTTCAGATAATTATAGATAAAAGGATCTATTTTTCAGATAATTATAGATAAAAGGATCTATTTTTCAGATAATTATAGATAAAAGGATCTATTTTTCAGATAATTATAGATAAAAGGATCTATTTTTCAGATAATTATAGATAAAAGGATCTATTTTTCAGATAATTATAGATAAAAGGATCTATTTTTCAGATAATTATAGATAAAAGGATCTATTTTTCAGATAATTATAGATAAAAGGATCTATTTTTCAGATAATTATAGATAAAAGGATCTATTTTTCAGATAATTATAGATAAAAGGATCTATTTTTCAGATAATTATAGATAAAAGAATCTATTTTTCAGATAATTATAGATAAAAGAATCTATTTTTCAGATAATTATAGATAAAAGAATCTATTTTTCAGATAATTATAGATAAAAGAATCTATTTTTCAGATAATTTTAGGTAAAAATATCTATTTTTTCAGATAATTTTAGATGATAGAATCTTTTTTTCCAGATAATTCTAGTAATTTATTTCAGATAATTCAAGATGAAAAGACCTATTCCTTTCAGATAATTCTAGATAAAAAAAACCTATCTATTTCAGATAATTCTAGAAAATATTCTTAGATAATAGGTTAGATTATTAGTTCTGTTACATGTGCAGGGTGATGATGATTCACTTGTGTGAGGTACAGATATTGTTCTAAAATCTTAAAAACAAAATAAGTTGTAGAAAATTGTTCGCAATATATACATTTATAAAGAAATACATTTATTCAGAAATATACAGATATATTCTTATAATCAATCCATAGATAAATAAATAATCCCATCATTCTTTTTTTCAAGGACCAAAGGTAGTTCTTCAATTAAGTAAGTTAAAAAAATTGTAAACCTATTTTGGGGCCAACCGATATAATGCAAACAACTTCAGACATCACAGAGAACAGGTTTGGTTATCCACTCGATAGAAACTGTCAAGTGATAAACATCTTTAGGAGGCATGCTGTGGGTGATCAATTAAAAAAACTGGAAAAAAGGGTGATCGATAAAAAGGTCAATTCTCTCCCCTCTGGTTGGGTAGTGATCACTAATAATCAGAATTTTGAAAAAAAAACAAGTGTGAATGCAGCCAGACTAAGGGATCAATTTAGCATAAACTTACATTATGAATCGCCCATCCCACCAATCCCCCAATTTGGGGAAGGGAATTTTTAAACAACGAAAAAGTTTTTTTCTAGACATAATATGGAGTGAATATCTAAATTTTCAGCCCTCTAGCCCACTAGGTGCAGCCTATACCCGTAACACATACATAGCAAACCAGCAAGAATCAACGAAAGACCTAAGAAACCATGCTGACAGTTTTAATTGATTTTCTGATATGGAGATTTTTGCATTGGTATGGCTTATATGTGAGGTACACATATACATACATAGATAGCTAGCCAGACCAACTTAAAAACTGAGGAAACCTAGGTTGACAGTTATGGTTGCTAGTTTCTAATATATTCATGTAGTCATTGTCAGCTAAGGCTGAATGGAAGTAAAGTGTCTATGGAGACAACATGGCTGCAATGAATGCAGCATATTTGTCCCCATAACACAGGTTAAAGCTCAGACAACCCCCGCCCCCAACACAAAGAGTAAAATCTATTTTGAGCAATAATGTTTTCAAGTTGCAATTCATAATTGACAAGGCTTTTAAAACAAACAATTACCAAGTATTAGTGAGATCAGAAATTATGACAGCTCTTAATAACAATTTTTAAATTTTACATCAAATAATAAAATCGTCAAATTTCAAGGAATACAGTATCAGACCATTTATTCAATAAGCTTGGGGCCAGAAATGACCCAGATGTATTGATTTTCTCGATTTCTGGACTAAGTCTTGATATATACAAATTTAATATCCTTACTATAATTTGAGAAATCTCTATGCGTATGCACTAAGATAACTCAACAACTGTCCATCATAAAAAGCTGATATTCAACAGATATGTTGGTCTGTGCACCAGACATTGCAGTTTCAACTTTGAAGTTGTTTGAATCAGCAGTTCTTGATAGGAAGGGGATGCTCCATTCACAATAAAAATCTATAGTGAAATGAGCACATATGTTGTAACTATAAAAAGTAACATGTTTATGAGGCAATATGTATCTTTAATCGTTTCAGAATAGAATTGAGACAAGTGTGGGAGAATCAGGGATTTTTCTCCATTTGGTTTTCTTATTGAATAAGACTCAAGTAAGTTATATTTAGATGACACCATTTTGCAAAATTCATTCTGATTGTTATTACTATAAACAATGATATTTAGATGATTGCTCTTAATGATATCATAAAATAATCAACAGCATCTCATTTTTTCATGTTTAAACCTTCAAGATATTCATCAAATCAGATGCACCTCCTGAATGGGTATTCCCTAGCATAGAAAATAATAAGAAGGAAAGACCAAAATTGTATTTAAACAGATATGAAGTAATGCACTGCTAAAATAGGATTGGTTTGATTTTCATCAATCCATACATAATTATTAAAATATAAAACAGACAATGAAAAGTAAATAAATAAAATTAAAGACCACAAGACAGTGCATGATGTTAGAGAGAAAAAATAGGAGTCTGAGACATCATAGAATCCATAAGGAAATTCAAATAACAATAAGCTTGTCATTTTTCAAGAGTAGCAGACAACCGCTGGACATCACAACTCACAACAAGGATCCCCAGCGATCGAATACAGAACCACAGCCAACAGAATGTGAGATGGTAAGATGAACTGGACAGATTCTGAAAATATTGGCCTCTCGACACCGATGATAGAGAGGTGTGGTGAATCTTGAAAAAGGTCTTTATCAAACAACAGATGATAAAAGAACAAAACAGTTTTTTACATACAAATTATTCTCCTTCAAAAACAGGGTCTGTTCAATCAACTGATCTTCATCTGAAGGCAATTTGAACATGACATGAAAACTGAAATTATAAGTGACCAAGCAGCAGACTATTTCAAAGTCACCTGATTAAAAACTAACCAGTTTTCTAGTAGCTTATATATATATATATATATATATATATATATATATATATATATATATATATATATATGATACATCATTCCAATGCTATGGGTAAAATAGCAGGGCAGACAGAGCTCTCTAGCCTTGGGAGGCAACCAGTCTAGGAGAAAGACAACTCTGAATTCAAAACCAGCTCACCAGAAAATAGTGGCAGTAGGTGAGCTTGGTAAGTCACTACCTTACCAGAACCAACATGACCATATGGTTGTCAGGAGAGAAGCTTTTCCAGCATTGGACCTGAAAAGTCAGATAATGGTGACAAGGAAACGTTATGATTATTTGAAGAGAGACTGACTGTTCACTTGTAGCCATAGGGGTGGGGGATGGGGGTTAGAGATAGTTGTTATCCAGCATAGTCTCCATTGGTGCAGTTTTGATTAAAAAGAGAGAGAAAAGAAAAACAGGTGTTAGTCATTCAATATCAGCCATCATGTGATCAGTGTCTTTTGGCAGAATGACATGTTAGGGATGGTCGATCAAAAATTGGAAAAAGTGGTGATCATTGAAAAAATGACTTCTTTTGCCTTGTGTTCAACCATGATCACTTAAAAAGTTCAAAATCTTAAGGAAACAAGTAAAATACTGCCAAACAGTAACTGATGGACTGATTTAACACTAATTTACATTGTAAATAGAAACCTACTCCCACCCACTAATAACCTTTCTGGAAATGATTTAAAGAAAAAAAAAAATTCTCTAGATATAATGGAGAGTAAATGTTGAAATTTTCAACTCTTTAACTCCATCGACACTACCAGCCAGCCAGTCAGCCAGCTAGACCAACTTAAGAACTGAAGAAACTTCAGTTGACCGCTTTGGTTGATTGTTTCTTAAAAAAACTTGTGGGAAGGAGAAGTTCTTATTAGCAAACTTGTTACCTTTAAGTGAGAGAGTCATAATAAGGGGTGAATGTTTTAATTTTCAGCATTCTACCTCCAAGCACACTGTACGCATTACACATACATAGACAGCCAGACTCACTTGAAAACTGATGAAAAATTTGATCAACATTTCCTAAAATGTCTTGACAGAATCTAGATTCCTAGTGTAAGACAAATATACTTCAAAGAAGACATGGAAAAAATAATTTTATAAGAAGATATGAATTTATGAAATTAAAAATCCTATTCTAGAAAAATTCCTGAAGTAACATCAACTTATTTTACTTGAAGTGAAATATTTACTCATGGATGAAAACAGTTATGAATTAGTTACTTAAATTCTCATGTTCTTCATACAAATATTTTTGTGAATAATTCTCGCATAAATATTCTCAAAAGAATTACAGATACATGTGAAGAAAAATGTGAATTTGTATTTGAGAAAAGTGACTTGAAAAAAAAACATGCTTGTAACTAACAAATATTTGATTAACCATCAAAAACCATGGTCGATTAAGTAAATCAAATATGACTTTGGGTGTTACCGTCATCTTTCAGGCTTCAGAAGTATTTAACCGACAAGGTTCACAAACAGTTGTTTTTTTTTTAACAAAAGAAAATAACTGTTTGTAAAGCAATATGAAAAACAGGTTTGGTTGGTCACTCAAGAGAAACTGCAGTATGCCATGTGCCAGGTGATCGATTGAAATTTTGTAAGAAGGGATGATCAATGAATTAATTACTTCTCTAGCCTTTTGTTGGGTGGTGATCATTGAAAAATTTTGAACTTTCAAAACACAAGTTTGAATGCTGCAGTACACCAAGAGATCAATTTAGCATGAATGCAGATTTTAAGTACCCCCCCTGCAAGCACTAAAGACCTATAGGAAGGGAATTTAAAAATACAGAACCATCCAGCCAGACCAACTTGAAAACTGAAAAAAACCTATGTTGACAATTTTGGTTGACAGTTACTAACAACAAAAAAAGAACAGACTATCCAAAGCCTGTGATTTTCAAGCTAATCCCCGTTAAAATGACCAAAATAAAAACAAAAAAATCCTTGCTTAGAAAATATAAAGTATCTGAAACCCAATATGATTAATTGGGAAAATGAAAAAGTTATAAATGTATAGATTAAGTGAATACATTAATTATAAACACTGTATAGTCTGCTATCTTCTTTCTCTTCTTTGTACTTTCTATTTTTTTCATCTTGAGAATTGATTTTCAAAAAAGAATAGTATGATGTACTGTGATATAAAAAATATTTTTCTTTCTTAGTACACCCTCTCTATCTCTCCTTTCTTCCTTTCCAATAAACACTTTTAGCCCATTCAAATTTGGGCTTAAAAGTTTTTGGCTTTCATAGAACTGTAGACATTCGTCATAGGAAAAATTTTTAGAAGAATGATCAGTAAATAGAAAGGAAAGTACTGGAACATTTATCTGGTAAGCTTGGAACCAGAGGTGACCTACAGTTTTTGAATTTCCCAATCATTGCTTGATATATATCTGTAACTCACATGAATGAATCAATAAAGCCTGCACATGTACCAGAAATAATTATCTGAAATCATCTTTAAAAAATATATCTTGACTAAAATTATTTTTAAAAATACCAGCACAAGATTTAGGCATTGTTAGTGCCAAAATGACCAGAAAGATACGGAAGAACATCTTTTTGGAAAAGAAAAACATTTCCAAACATTACTTAGTGGTGTACCTATGCAAATTTTCACAGTTATAGCCCCCAAGATGTATAATAATTGCATGTGAGGCACAAAGCTTGCAATTTGAGAGTGCAATTGTATATAAATACATATGTGTGTGCACCTATGATAAAATGGCTGTCCATTCTCATCCCTTTACCATGAGAAGCTGATTTGAGCCAGAGGTCAAGAGTAGCAGACCATCAAGATAGCTGGCCAGTGAAGGGACAATTTAGAGAAGTAGAGACTTATCTTAGAGTAATAAGTGGGGGTGGAGAGAAGTTTTAGCCTCTGGCCCTTGGGTCCAGCAGGCGTGTTTGAGTATTTAAGAAAAGGGGATAACTGAACTATTACTTAGCATATCGTTTGTGTAAAATGCAATATGGAAAATATAGCATTTCAGATGCTGGAATCTTTCAAAGTCGTTTCATCCGATCAAGAGAGAGACATAACCAAATTACACAAAGATCTATTTCCTCATAATATCTATTTCATTGAAAGAAAAAAAATCAGCAAGTACACGTCCAACATGGCCATAAAACATCTCTGAAATAAGTGTAAATTCTTAAAACATGTGGCAAGGTGTGGTTACTTAAAACTCCCCTTCCTTAGAGAGCAGGCAACCCTGCATTCCCTCATATATTTCTTCAGCACAAAACTGAAGATCAGGAAAAAATTATTTCATATGATTTTGCCAGTACTCTGGGAGCATAAGTTTCAAATATCTGAATCAAATGAACTGATTTTTTTGTCAATGATACCTAAGAGAGTATAGAATGAAGTACTTGAAAAGCTTCACTGGGATTCAAGGAATTTTGAGATATTCATGAGAAAAATTGAGATTCAACTCATGCGATATGGAATGAAATTTGCAAGTCTGTTATAGCTGTTACAGTTAAAAGGCTGGCTCTTCTCGAGAGGAACTCTCTCTGATCAGTATTGTTTGCCTGATGAAATCTGGTCTTCGTGTTCAGACGTGTTGATTCAAGTCGCTGTGTTCGTGAGTGAATTGATACCTGTAGGTCAGGAGTTTGGGGTTTCAAAGTAATTGGCTGTTCTTTTACTGTCGATTACCATTCTTTTGGCTATTAGAATCGAGTAATGGCTTGACCGTTGGAAAGCGTTAGATCAGACAAGTTTTCTTTCTCTTCTATATTGTTTGGAATACAGGGAGAGGTAAGACCTGTTTTGTTATTTCTAATTATTTCTATTAGAACTACTATTAATTATTCAACAAATGTGGCATGATATGAGAGATATGGACTTATCTTCATTGAGAGTAACTGTTCTGCATTCCAAGTTCTCATCTTACGAAGATGATTCATTGTAAAAGGATTTTTTTATCTGATAACATTCAGAGGTTGATTTTTAGACAAGAATAATGATTTTCTATAAAACAGGTTAGGTTAATCACTCAACAGAAACCGTCATGCAACCAATATTTTTGACACTATGATCAAGCAAAGAATTTGGAAAAGGGGTGAGCAATGAATAAGTTACTTCTCTCACCTTTTGTTGGAGTGTGATCACTAAAAATGTTTGAATTTCCAAAAAACAGGTAGGCACAAACTAAGGGATTAATTTAGCATAGACGTACATTGCAAATTGAACTCTCCGCACTAAAAACTTATTGGGGAGGATTTAAAAAAACAAAAAAAACTTTTTAGACATAATAAGGAGTCAGTGCTTATATTTTCAGTCCTTTAGCTCCTTTGCTGTGACCTGTATACACAGCCAGCCAACCAGCTAGCCAAACTAATTTGAAGACTGAAGAAACTTATTTCGATAGTTTTTGACGGTTTTCAACAAGTTGAATATTGAAAAAAAACAAAAACAATGTATTTGTGATGCTTAGCGATTGTTATTAAAACCCTTTAACTGTAAAGAGCAATAGCTGTCAATTGGAAGATAAAATCCCTTGTGAACAAGTAGAACTGAACTGCCATTATTCACAATAAAATAGAAATCTTATTGAGTTAGCCATAGAACTGAAATGACAGAAATTTATCATTTACAGTTAATTGATTAATGGTATAGGCCAGTGGTCTTCAACGTGAGGGGTTACTTCCAACTAATAGGAAATTTAAGCTATTAGATGGTTGGTGACACACAATAATGGAAGGTTTAAGCCATTTAGGTGAGAGGTAGGATCATTACAGCTTCTATTAATCCTTATATTCATACATTGAAAATACAATGTAAATTTCAAGGGAAATAACTACTGATTAAAATCATCACCCTTTGACCTTAAGGTAGATTTTTTTCCCCTAATTGGTTCACAGAAGAGTTCCACAATTTTTTTTGCTACTTATGGAAGAGTTCCACAGTCAGTTACACGAGGTTTCAAAAGTTGAAATTAAAAAAAAACAAAGTCAATTGTGAGAACATTTTATATTCAGCATATTTCGCGAGAGACGTAACTTTGATGAAATTTTCATTTGAAGAATTTATCCCAGCATTAATGCATCTGGGTCCAACTGAAATTATATCTCTAAGGGGCAATGTTTTCAAGACTTCAAGGTAACGCATCAGCATGCAATTTCTTTTTTTCAAAAGGTGACTCTGGTTTCATGAAAATCCTAAAAAGGGTTTAACTTGAAATAATGTGATTCTGCTCTTTAAGAAGTTCTATAGAAAATTTTGGCAGGAAAAAATTCTGATTCTCTCTCTACCTTTCACTCTCTCTATACTGATCAAACTTTTTAAATCTATAATATAAATGGTATATATATTATGATGTCATAGCTTTTTGCCTGAATTTTCAAACTGAATTTTTACAATAAATCAAATACCACCCTATTGAGAATGACTGATCCAAATGACTTTAGACTTGACACTGCAATGTCTGATGCATGGATCAACATATCTGGTGGGGATCAACTCAGTACAATGGCAAGTTGTTGAGTAATCTCGGTGGATGCACACACAGATTTTTCAAATTATAGTGAGTTATGATAGAACTCTCTAGAGTAGTGGTACCACCCCCTAGAAGTCGATTTAAGCTTTTGGTGGGCAGAATTGAAACTTGACCATCAGAAAAATTACAAAAGTAGACTGACTGTACTAAGAAGAAAAAGATCAAAGAGCAGTGGAATAGACCTTTTTTTTAACGATATTGACACTTCAATCCAATCATAAATAGACACACGTCTGCTTAATCACTCTATAAAAACCATATGATCAATTCCTTTTGGCAGTATGCCTCATCAGGAATGATCAATTAATAAGTTTATTCTCTCACCTTTAGATGACTCTCTGAAAAGTCTGAATTAAAAAATTAAAAAAAACCAAGCATGAATGCTGCCGTACTTGAACTAAGGTACTAATTTAGCATGAAATTACATTGTCAATTGAAAACACCCATCCCCTTAAAATTCATTTACAATAAACAAAATAAGGCGTTTTCTTCTAGTCTCGATAAGGAGTAAATGTTCAAATTTTGAGCCCTCTAGCTCTATGCGATGAATTGTTAGATTCACTTGAAAACTAGAGAAACCTAGTTGAACTTTGTTAACTGTTCTGATTGCTATTTTATATATTATATATATATATATATTATATATATTATATATATATATATATATATATATATATATACGAGCTGAAAGATCAAACAAGAGGTCAGTAAATTGATCACCCTTTGACCAGATAAATGGGCAATATAACAAACACGTGAACTTTTCATTGTTTCTGAATATTTATCAAGTTACAACGAATGTCTCCTAATCTTATATTGACCTCAATCGATATCATGTTTCATTGGCTGAAATTTTCAAAATTTTGTCATAACCTCAATACCTAGAGTCTGAAAACAACATTATTGGCAACCAATTGATCAACAGTGGAAGATGGTGAACAGCTATAGTTATCCATAGCAATTAGTAGTGCAGAGCTAACAAAGAAAAGAAAAAAAGAAGAAGAGTGAGGGAGTACAGGTCTACTTGCTCACAGTACAGGGGGCAGTTTCGAATCCACCCCAAGGAAATTTTGAACTTTAACCAATTTCAGATCATTCCGAGGTCATATAAGATGAGAATCCTGACATATTCTGTTTAATTTCTCTAATCAGTGAATCATTCAAATGGAGAATTTTAGTAGAACACTGTAGACCTGTTCGAACATGGCTTGGTGTAATGTTGTTTGAGCATAGACCCAAATTCACAAAACATTGAATTTAGCTCTAAAAAATAATCGCTAAATTACAAAATAGAAAGACCCCTACTGAATCAGGTTACACCACCAGTAAAAAGGAAGTGAATTAGACGAAAATATTTCAGAAGTTAATAAACAAAGTTCATCGCCCCCTCCTTTTTCATCAGTCACTAAAAAGATTACATACGTATTGTCAACCACAAACTCTAGACATTCACTACATATGTATCTAATGTTTATCAAATTGTAACCAGCGGGTGAAGTGTCAGGATTTTAAAAACTTTTAATAATCATTTTTGTTGCTTACCGGACTAGCCTCATCCTACCCACACCATTTTCTCTTCATTTCTACACAAATTATGAGAGTTGATTTTGTAGTTGAAGAGCGGGGGGTCTGGACTGAGATTTTCATGTTACTATGTATATAAATAGTCAGGGAAAGCAGCCCCTCCCCAGAAAGTAAGGAAATGCCATTCCCACACACTCCAGCAACACTATACTACTGATTACAAGATAAGAAAGATTCATATTCAAAGGGAACTGATAAGTTGATTTTATTAGGCCACCCTGATTGTGGTTAGGGTTAGGATTTTGGTGATGGGACCAACAAAAAGGAAACAGCATTTGAGGGGGTTTTTGCGAGAAAAAGAAAATACAATTCTTTTCTCTGTACACCTCTGTATTTCAAAAATAAGGACATTAGCTTTTGTTGGGGAGCAATGAAGAAGATCCAGCAATTATACTATTTATAGATGTCTGAATAGTTACCTCCAAGTAGTGTGCATGTGCACACTCACAAAAAGTTTGTAACCCGCACAGAAAGGAACTTAATGAACACATAAAAGATTAGCTACCAAAATAAATGCAGTAATTAAAAATCATAATCATGTTTCTAGTTATTATAGTAATACTTATTGAAAATGATCTCTTGGCTAACTATTTCTGTGAACTTGTTAATGGGTGTTCAAACACCACATCTTTACACCACTCATTTCATCTTTTGGTTTACATAGCATGGCTGCAGCCATATTTTGCAGTGAGTTATATGGTACATTATATGAAAATGTGTTCAAATCTGTAGATAATTTGCAGAGCTTTTACTGAAAAATATTAATTTGCTATGTTGAATTGAAAATAAGCCAAGGGTGTAAAGCATAGAGGAATTGGCATAAGAATATTGTAGATTGTACACATTCTAAAGAGCAAAATGATTTCAAGTTTCGAATTGCATAAACATTCAGTGCACACATGCTTTTGCAGCGGGAAAAAAATTGGCACAACTGAATATTTTAGTACACATTGATATCCCCTTCAAATAACCCCAAATTCAATTAATTATATTAAATGTGTTTATATATACATCATTAGGTCTAGAGCCAGAATGTGGGCAAAAAAGTTACTTATTTTAGAATATAATTCTCTTCCTTGATAATGCACTCAATCAAAGGCTTCTCGATAAATCACAAAGATCAAACATTACATAATGAAAATTCCAGATCAAAATTCAACAAATAATCATGTCAGGTTGCGGACTTATCGGTCCACCTTTGTAAATTTTAGAAAAGAAAAGTACACAAAATATGTCACTGTTGATTCCAGAAGCTATTCTGAATCATTTCCAGATCTTAAGATATGAAACTGGAATATCGATGATGGTGCAGTGTTATAGGAACAAATAGGAACCGCATTCCCACGAGTATTGCCAAATTAGCTCTTTTTGCACAAGATTCTCATTGTTACAATTTAGTGGAGATATTGGATGTCTATGTCATGGGAATGTCAAGGAATTAGTTGATACTGAATAGACTGCGACAGAGATGGTGATTTTTGCACCGTTTTGAAAAAGTTTTTCTCCAAGAGACCAATAAGTGGGATTATAATTACGATCAATATTAATTACTGAATTTTCCGGACTAGTGTCCTCATCTCCGTTGTTTTAACCAGAATGTTTTAGTCAACATGCCCTTTGGTCTTCTTCATATGTGTCTTACTCGATAATCTTGTGAGAATTTTGAACCCAACCCTTCATTCAATCCATCAGGGTAGATTGTTCTTGTTCCATTGTCTATTCAAACAGTAGGTGATATCCCGCGTACAACAGCCAGATTGTTAGGGTGAAAACAATCATGTTAAAGACTGTAGTCTATAAAAATTCAGTAATATATGTAATAATGATAATTCCTCATCTCATAAATTCTGAATGAAAAAATTCCAAGTGCTGAATTGAGCAAAATATCCAAGCTTTAAGGATATAATTAGCTGTAGTACACCACTCCTCAGAATTACACCTACAGAAAATATGAATAAAAAGATATCTCATTACAGACTGGAAACTATCATTGAAATAATGCTCAGTTAAAACCAAGAGTATCACAAACAACTCCTCTATTGTTGATCTTATCCTATATTCCAAGTCTTGAAAACAATATCAAGTTACCCATTGAATAAATTTTGACAACTATTTATCTTCATTGTAATTCTTATCTCTGCCAATAAAGTTAGAAAGGTATATGTGTTCGGTCATATCTTCCAGTCTGTCTCTCCACACGGTATCTCCAAAGGTTCTCAATGAATATTGATGAAGTTGTGTGGAAGGGTTGGCGATAGGGTAAGTGTTACATAATAGCTGGATGTGAGGCACAAGGTCAACAATTTGTGTGTGAGTTTGTTGTTCTGTTCCCATCCCTTTCTCAGGCGACGATGAAAGGAGACAGGGATCAAAAGCTGCTGACGACTTCCCTGAGATAGCTGGCTAGAGAAAGGACGATCTAGAGATTAATAATGACATGAATAAGAGACCTGTGAAATTGTGTAAATATAAGTGACGCACAGAGATATATGAGTAAAGATCAACTCACAAATTTAGAGAGAAAAAGATAGAGATAGTATGTATTTAGAGAGAGATAAGGACAAATTTTAGAGTAGCAAATTGGGACTGATAGTAGTTAGCTTCTGGCCCCTTGGGGTCATGCAAGAGTGTTTGCATCTCTCAGAAGCTACCTTTAACTAAATTTTCACACATCGTTTATAAAAAATGCAAATGGGAAAATCTCCAGCACCGTTCAATCTGTTTGGACGAGTTACACCCTCAAGGGAGAGACATGACAAAATAGAACTTGGATTATTTTCATAATCAGACTCCTCATTCATAATATGGGACCAGTTTACATCTCTCCACAGATGCAGCATTTTCCTTTTTGCAGATTCATAGTAATGTTTCCCAGTTACTGGGTATAAAATCACAACAGGCTTTCCAGGAGATTGCAACTATGTTGTAAGTATAAAATGCACACATCTAAAAACTGGTAAAAAAAAGATTCAGGCGAGTTATTCTTCCCTTTTTTTTCTCATAGGTTCATATATATGCTCATGACTGTCCACACAATATTTCCAAAAGTTCTCAATGAATTTTAATGAAACTGTGTAGGAAGATGAACAATAAGATACAGAAGAAACGATTTTAAATTTTTGGTGGATCCATGCACAGTTACCTCTCCTGTGTTGTAGTTATATGTTCGCAATACATGATATCTCCAAAAATTCAGATCTGTCTACACAATATCTCCAAAAGTTCTCAATGAATTTAAATGAAATTTTCTTGGAAGGTTGGTAATAGGCTATGAAAGGAGTTGATCCATGCACAATTACTTTCGATGACAATGCGTTCTCCGAGAGCTTTCTAATTTTAGTCATTTTTATCACAACTCTACTTGGGTCATGACTCCTTAGGAATGAGGTAATAGCACAGATTGGAAGTAATGAAATAAGCTCCGGCTGAGATGAAGTCCCTATAACTAAATGGTGAAGCAACTGGGCATAAACCAGGATTCCTTTTGGCAAAAGGGCGGCGAGAGCT
The DNA here is from genome assembly GCA_963457665.1 of Thysanoteuthis rhombus. Classification (NCBI taxonomy): domain Eukaryota; kingdom Metazoa; phylum Mollusca; class Cephalopoda; order Oegopsida; family Thysanoteuthidae; genus Thysanoteuthis; species Thysanoteuthis major. The sequence continues at coordinate 6,947,058 of OY735237.1, forward strand.
TTTTCTTGATATCTGATCTGCACTTGCTTGCTGCCATCGTGACCAGCCTGAATTGAGTTGTGATGAAGTCAAATACAAAAGATTAGAATGATGATACATAGTCATCAAAATCAATACAATCAGTTACAATATTTATTTTCATCATTAGATAAAGTAACAAAATAAGATCAAGTTATTTTCAACACATCTATTAGATATTTTAGGCAAGCCTTAGTCACTTTAGTGCAAAGTTACTGGATATTGAAGTCAAATGAAAATAGTGTAGGAAAAAATATTTAAGATCTAAATATACTAATACCTCAATTAATGAATCATTTTGCTATCAGAAACTTCACAATCAGATGAAGATGGAACATAGTTTTAGAGCAGATATGTTTTGTTTTTTTTTTATTATTGAAAGAACTGTGCACTTATCTGAAATACAGCAGGCCTACATATACAGAAGAAATTCTTTAAGGAAATGATATACAATTTAATGTCTTAAATTTCAAATCTCCGGTGGCATTCATACCTAACAAGAAGTTGATATGATCTTTTTTGATACGCTTGCTTCGACCTTTGAAATAAAAGTTTGAGAGGATCAATTACGCAAGGCCATGTATTCAAACAAAAAACACTGGTTCTACATAAGTCTCAGACAGCACTTCTTTGCGTGACACATGTGAAACCCATGGAACAGGCTTCCGGCCTCAATGATAGAGCCAAGTTCATATCGAACCTTCAAGAACAGACTTGACTAGCATTGGGTTACCAGAAGATTCCACCCACGCCAATGTGTAACCAATATCACCCATGCCTTAAAAGTATTTTAAAAGTAATAGGCATAGTCAAAGGACAATATCAAAGGCCTTCTGCCCGATATCATTTGATACTGTATTGTTGCATATTGTATTGATAAGTGTTTCAGTATAGCCAACATTGGTTTACATTGAAAACTACATTTATTTAAAAAGAATTTGCAAAATTGCTACATAAATGGAGAGATGTAATATGATCAAACACTCCTGAACACAAAAGTAAACCATGTGTGACAGTCTGGCAGATTGTTTTCTTTCTTGGGTACCAATAAAGCAATGAGATGGTTCTGAGTGAAGAGGTTCAAATTCAAGCAGGAAATTCCAGGGACTGGCAAACAAAAAGAATTGTTCTTTTTTTCCTTCAGTTTCCAAGTGGTTCTGGCTAGCTATGTTGCACATACAGGTTGTGCCAGAAGAGCTGAAAATTTAAACATTTACTCCTTACTCTCCACCACAGTCGATAATCAAATGACCAGAGTGTCAAATTTTGAATTCATGTAAAAAATTCTATTGAAGAATGAATATGGTCAGAATAAATTCTATTTATGACATCACTGGTGTTTTCAACAACAAAAAAAAAAAAAAATCAAAAACAGGGTAAAAAAAATACTTCTATATTCTTAAGAATCTAAATGTTATTAATAATCCAGTCAGACTAAGGACCCTAAAAGGTCAAAAGTTTTCTTTCCAAAAAATAAAAAAAACATTATCAGAAGGAGTGTAGAGGAGCATTGATGCCAATTCTCAAATATGTAGTCAAAATGCTATGACCAGGAGAGCTAAAATGCAAAAACAAATACAAACAAACATGCACATACAAAAAAAGCATAAAACCCCTCGCCATCTTTGATGGCAACAGTTGTTCAATTACATCTTTGAAAAAATGTTTTTTTATTTTTAAAAATACCCCCCCCCTCCGCCACCGAGTTTTTTCCTGTCAGGGCTCAATTTAAAATGTAACTTCATGATAAAATGGTCCCTTAGTTTGTGTCTGCCGTCGTCCACACTTGTTTTTTTTTTTAATTGAGATTTTTCAAATGATCCACATCTGGTAAAATATGAGAGAAGTAATTAGTTCATTCATCACCCCTTTTTCCCAAATTTTTATTTGATCAACCTCAGCAAAGTATAATGTTGGTCATGTGATGATTTCTATTGACTGACTAACCAGATCTGTTACTCTTTTTTTGGCTGTTGAGTTGCAGCAAAATTAAGCTCTTTATGGTTTCATTTCAAGATCTACATTTTTTCAGGAAAAATTTTAGAAACACAAGATCTATTTTTTTCAGGAAAAATTTTAGATACAAGATCTATTTATCCAGATGAATTTAGATATAAGATCTGTTTTTTATCCTCAGATAATTTTTAGATGCTTATTTCTCGTACACACACGGACTACAGGAACTCATTTGTGCAGATTCAAAAAAAAAAAAAAATTTTTTTCCAATCAAAATCCAAGTCAGCAAATAGAGTATATACTATGTATATCTTTATTTTTCTTTATCAGTCTCAAAATTCATTGTTGGACATGAACATTTCACCTATGTAAGTGCAAAACCCCACCCTCCCAGGTTGGGCCCATGACATCTTGTGGGAGGGAGGAAAAAGATAGCAATTATACCTTTAGGAAAGGCATATATCTAAGTGAACGCAAACTATCTCAGATGGAATTTGAACTCTGCTTTCCACTCCTTTTATCTGCATTGTAAGCCAGTCAGCCACCCCACAACACCTACGTACAATGCACTTAATAGAAGAATAAAGAATCGTGTGCGGAAAACTTACCCACTAATGCCTTGTAATAATTCCGAGCACTCAATGAAAGCTGCCTTAAATTTGGCGTAAAATGATCGTTCAAATTCTGAAGAAAAGAAAAATTAAAACAATAAATCAATGTTTTCAATACAATGTTTATATAACATATATCGGTAAGATTTGGCCTGTGACAGCTCTTGTTGTGGCCAGGAGCCAATCTAGGCATTTATTTGAAATATTACAATTTTTCTCAGAAAGTCAATTTAATAAGTTATATAGTAAAATTACTATTATTATGGCTTCACAGATCAATAATAGAAATAACATTCCAAGGGAAATCATGAATCACTGACACTCATATATTTGGCCTCACAAAATTAAGCCGTGATAGTGGTAAAATTTTAAAATTGGCCAAAGATACGGAAAGTGAATAAGTTACTTTTCTCTCCTCTTTGGACCTGTGATACCCACAAAAAGTTTGAATTTTGAAAAAATACAAAAAAAAACAAACAAGCATGAATGTTGCTTGGCATAAAATCTCATTGTTAATCAGACCCTCCTATAGAAACCTATTTTGGGTTGGAATTTTAAAAAAAACAAAAAAAAAAACATTTCCCCTTCTTGTTGAGAGGAAAGTGAGCGCAAATTTTCAAGCTTCTACTAAAAATCGTATACGCTTTCTATAATATGATCGACATTTTGGAAGTGAATATCTGGCCCAAATAAAGATAAAAAATTGTCCTATGTGGCTTGGTATATATATATATATATATATATATATATATATATATATATCAAAAAGTTTGCCCATGCCTGACTTTTAAGATAGATATAAAAATCATTTATGGTTATATTGCTGCTATTTTTTTGTTAAATGTTTTGATTAAGCGCATGGCTCAGTGAATTGCAGTCTGTGTACCAAATCCAGCACACAGTCTCATTTCACCGAGTCAACTTCATTGGTTAGCATATGATAAGATTCAGTATCAATGATGTATATAAGGATGAAGTAAATTAAATCTGTTCCTGGCTCAGTGTCAACTGATTGCTACTTGCTGTCAGTTTTGATAAGAGTAACCAAAAAATTTCACAATATTTTGTCCTCCAGGAAAGTTCATGTAGGTATATAATCTCACAGTGAAAAGAATTCAAATAATTAAACAAGAACCAAAAGTTCAATAATGCATCCACCATCAGTAGTCATAGTAGCAGAACCAGCACAGGGAGGGAGGGAGGGAGGGTGAAGAGGAGGAAAAAGAGCAATTAGTATCTCTGAGTCAATTGATTATTATATTTGTAAAAAATTATGATATGGAAGTATTCAGCAAGTATTATTTTCAATGAGATTGTAGATGGCGGTTTTTGGCTTTTTTTTTTTCTTAAATACAAAAATGCGGCCCTTGGACATTCAATTATGACATATGCAGCTGGTTAAAAAAAAATGACTGGAATATATTTATTATAATGACGTCACACATCTGCCTTCCTTCCCTCCTTTCTATTTCTGTTATTCAACATAAATGGGACCAATGAATAACTAGGACTAACTGAACAGAGTGTAATAGATATGTATAGACACATCTATAGACAAGCTGTTTCCATAACCTCATATGATCATTACGTCATTTTTATTCATATTGGCCCTGCAAGACATGAAAACGAATAATAAATATATGTCTCACCTGTCTGACCTCCCTAAAAGTTTGCCAGCCTCTGTTTTACTTCAACCAAACTTTGAATGTAAAAATTAACGGTACTTAAAATTTTTGAATCAAAGAATTTTAGGATTGGATTAGTTTTTAGAAACATGCCAGATGTGTGAGAAATTTTTGATTTTTGTTGATGCGTGGGAACCTAAATACCAATGAGATTTAAATATGAAAAATAAAGCAAAAGTACAATAACTCTGGTCAACAAAATTGAACCTTTTTTTTTTTTTTTTTATTATCAAGGTTGCAGAGCAACTTTTTTTAGACCAATTTTTAACACAGTTCATGAGTTGCGAGTCTGTTTCACTCTAGCACATTGTATTGTTTGCAAGGTACACATTCTTTTTTCAATTCTGTATAATAAGGAATATAGGCAAAGGTTAAATGAAAACTATATTTGTATCAGTCAGAACTTTTCAATACAGAAAATCAAAATTGCCATGTATAAAATATACAAAGATACTATGCAGGTGGATAAGCTAAAAAACATCAAGCTTTTGACTCCCTACAGTGTTCTACAGGGGTAATACTAATAACAGCTTTGATCTCATCATGCAAACTGGATGTGATCCAAGAAAACAGATTACATGTCTGGAATCCAGAACTACATGAAGTGTACCACAATACGCGCAAGATGAAACTTTGTTGTTGACCAGTGTAATTAGGTTAAAATGAAATCTAATCAGATATTACCTGGATACATATTTCCTGAATTTTTTTCTGGAATCCTGCTGGATTTTGAGTTGAATGAAACTACACTAGGACAATATGACTAAAAATTAAGAATTTAAAAAGAACAATAAATTAGTTATCTCTATTATTGTTCGGACTATCCTTATCTTGGTTGTTTTCAATACAACGTTTTGGGCATTGTACTCTACGGCCTTCATCAGGTATCATCTGGTAGGTATGTGGGAAGTAACAAACTGAACCCTTTATTTAACCGATGGGGGTATATAGATCGCACTCCCCTCTTAGAAGTAGTAGTATTTTCAAATTATTATTGTCTCTATATACCCCCGTCGCTTAAATAAAGGGTTTGGTTCGTTACTTCCCTCACACCTACCAGATGATTCTTGATGAAGGCTGTAGAGTACAATGGCCGAAACATTGTATGAAAAACAACCAAGATAAGGATAGTCTGAATAATAGAAATAATAATAATACCACATCTCAAAAATTCAGAGAAACATGAAATTCTGACTCTTATAAATTAATTCAACATTCAGCAGTGTGGCTTAAAAAATAAGTTATCTGTGGCATTCACAAAGGACATGCAAGAGAGACACCTAATTGAATGATGGCAAAACATGTTAACTAGTCATGTAGCTTAGGTACATGCCATAACAATGTGGCCTTGAACATCGATCACAAAGACACCATTGAGTATCCAAATATTCCCACTTGGGACATTCTTTTCCGTTTTTGTAATGTCCAGCACTTTAAGGTGTATAGGGAGGGGATGCTACAACCCACAACATTGGAATTGGTCAGACAAACTGAAATAAAGACTGTTTGTTTGAAGGAAATAGTTTGAGGAGAAAGAACTTAAGCCATTGTTCAACCTCTCTCTGTTTTCATTCTGCATTTTGGGGTGGAGCAAAAAATTTGAAAAAGTGTAATGCTTTTAACCTGACAAATAGGTTAAAATTGAGGTAAAGATTTATTTTGAGTGATTGCAACCACTTCTGTTCTGGCAATCAGGAGTTCAAACGATAATTTTTAATGTTAACGCTAAATTAGTCTCTTAGTTTGTGTCCGCTAATTCCAGTAGACCAGACAAGTTCAGGCTGGTCGCCAGGACAAATCAATATCTATCTAAATTCCGACACATTTATTTCGATACCACAATTTTTTAAAATTTAAAAACAAACTTATTTTCATTCCACCCTATTACAAGTCCAAATAAAATGAGATGTCTCAATCATAACCAAAGTAAATACAAATGTATTCCCTACATCATACAAATAGACTGGAAGAGATCACTTTCCAAAGAAATGATCTGAAGATGCCATCAAACTTTTCATTACAGTAAATAAGAAAATACGAAATAGTTCAATAACAGGTCTGATTAGTTACTCAATAGAAACTGTCAGGCGATCAATGTGTTTGGCAGCATGCCGAGTTGGGTGTGATCAATTAAAAAATTAGAAAATGCCTTCTGTTGGATAACTGAAAAGTCCAATTTATTAATGCACCCAGACACAAACTAAGGGATCAATTTAGCATGCACTTACATTACTAATTGAACACCCTTTTAAAACCCCATTTAGAAGGAAATTTAAAAAAAAAAGAAAAAAAGTTTGTTTCTAGACATATAAGGGAGTAAATGTTTAACAGTCAGCAGCAAGCCAAACCAACTTAATAACTGAAGAAACTGACGTTGATAGTTTTAGTTGACGGTTCTTCATTATCCCGAGACTTGTAATTTCAGTTGGACTATTGTACATGGAATAATGATTCAATGGTTGAAACACTATTTAACCCCATGTTTAATCTCAAGATAATGACCATTAAAGATTGCTAATTACAGTTATTTGATAAGCAGTGCTCTGTCACCCACCCACTTCAGATTTGGCAACCTGCAACATATGGCTTTTCTCAAAAAGACTTCAGACTGTGGACAAGATTAAGGAGAATCTGGCACAGCAGCTGAGAGCAATCCCATGAGGACTTTGCAAACTGGTATACAGAGATGAGTGAGTGAGGTCCCAAAGGGGATACTTTGAAAGAACTTATTGAAGGACCCACAGAACCTTTGCTCTGAGTTGGCTATTTTTCATTATTACTAAATAGCTGAATACTTTCTGGACAGACCTTGTATTTCAAAACAAATTTATCATAATAATGATGTATACATTTATACAAAGCACCCTTCCTCGGTAACCACTCAAAGTCCTCACTGGACAAAAGCATTTGAAAACCTGTATAATCATTGCAGTAATATAAAAGGAAGAATATGAACATCAGTCAAACTGTCAAAATCTCGGATGGTAATAAAAGCCTAGAGTTCATAGGGGCACATATGTAAACATTTGAAGATTGTAATTAAATTTTAAATACTATAATAAGATAAGAATAAGGAAGTTTTATTGCTATTCTTATACAAATTGAACAATCATAGTGTCAAGATTTGAAGTCATGTATAAGAACAGTGTTTTCCACAGGAAAACATCAAGACTAAAAAACATCTAGAAACCTCCAGATCCTCCAGAATCAAGATGTTATTAATTAACCTGTCAAAACGAGGCTCCACAAATGTCAAAAAAACTTTTTTTTCAATGATTAAAAAAAAATCTTTTTCTTAGAAAAGGTCTAGCACTGATGCCAATTTTCAAGTCTGTAGACAAAATGGTTTAGCCAGAAATGCAGGAACATGCAGACATAAAAAGGGATATAAAACATATAGATACAAAAAGGGATAAACCCTTCAACACCTTTGGTGGCTATGGTTGTTCAACATTTGACAACAAAAAGCAAATATATTCTGGAATGTTAGCAAGAACAGTTTGGAAGCAGATCCAATAGAAATTACAATGATTAATTAGAAACCACCAATCACTATGGCCCAAAGGTAGGGTGCTTACCTCTGGTAGGCAGTGATCCAATCTACCACCAAGTCTTACTCAAGACTTTAAAAATGGTACTCAATACCTCTCTGCTAATTACTCAGCACAAGGACTAGGTTTACAAAACCTATCCTCAAAGCTAAAGGGCTATGGCCAAATTATGCTGGATACAATTTGAGTAATGTTGAGTCTGGTCAGGACCTAGATGGATGACAATTAGAGAAGTCCAGGTGCCGTATGCAGGATGAAGTTTTAACAGGCTTAGCAAACCGGAAGTGGGTTTTTCTGACGATTCCCTATGCGTAACTAACCCTGTAGTAAAGGTATAAGCAGAGAATGATAATAGATACAACTAAAAAGCACTCTGAGCGCATATCTATGCCAATACTATACACAAACTTGTTTCTTATTTTAGTTCAGTTAAAGAAATTCAACTTCACAAATACTGAGTTACTTCCTTTAAAATTCAAATCTAGCCTTTTCATTTACCTCTGCTAACAGTTCATTTTTAATTTTTTTTCCAGCAGAATAAAAAAAAATCTCTCTCAACCAAAAACAAAATTCCTTAAATTGCTCCCCCACTTTCAGAAAATTTAATCGAAATTCATTGAGAACTTTCAGAGATATTGGGTGGATAAACAGAAAGACATACAGATTAGTGTATACATATGCCTCTTCCAACTTTGCCTCAGAAAATTTTACTGTCAATTTACCTCTGCCAACAATGTCGAGTCACCTTGCTGAGTGAAGTGTAAAATAGTGCCCTTACACTGGCTATGGCATCGACCACCTTTCACTTATCACTTTCTCTATCTTAGGTAGTTCTTCGAGATTTGCGTTATTTGGAATAGAGGTAGAGGCAACAAGCACCCGAAGTGGCGTTGCATACTTCACCAGAGACTATTTCACCAATTGTTGGGGAGAAGAGATAGATTCACACTTTTCCCCAAAGGCATTAATGCCAGTCTCAGTTGGAGTTTGAATCCTGCTGACCCAGTCCATTTTCTACGCAGCCAACTGATCAGCCACCAGCACTTCCAGTCTGCTTCCTATCTAGTAGTATAGAACAGCTGGAGGAAGACGTAACCTTCAAGATCAGAACAATCATATATTTCTAAACAGCATTCCGTTTGATAAAAGAGTAGATAATCATGGTAGGTGGTTTATATTGATAATCAATAAAGATTTTACTTTCTTCAAACGCTGGTTGAAAAAGAAAGAAGCCGGGATAGAAATGATAGAGTAGAAATTCGTAGACGTCAGCTGCGCATGATTCAGTATTTGTATCTTCAGCAGTAATACCATCGAGTCGAAAACTAAAATTGATTTGAACTCACCATTACAGTCAATAATTGAACAACCATAGCGTCAAAATGGAAAATCTAAATGTCATCAATGGATCTGCCCCCACAAACAAAAAGATTAAGAAAGCCTCTTTCCAAAAATGAAAAGAAGCATTTTTAGAAGGGATCCAGTGGAGCACTGATGCCAATTTTTAAATCTGTAGACAAAACAGTATGGTCAGGAGTGCTTGAACACACACACATATATATATATATAAGGGATACAACCTTTTGCCACCTTTGATGGCTAAGGTTGTTCAACTCAATAGAAATAGATTACAAGCCAGATTTTATAAGATTTATTTTATCCAATCAGTTTATAAAAAAATTATTTTTTCAACCAGATTTTATTGGTATATACAGTAATGAAGGAGTGTAAAAGTATGGAGGATGATAAATATATAAATTGCTGTTTTTAGCCACAAGAAAAAATAAAAAATAGGGATCACATTATGCTTGAAAAATAGCGTAAAGATGTATTTTTCTGAAAATTTTCAAGTGCGCATTTTCATTGCTTTCCAATCTACCACAGATCTGTAAAGTCTGTAATAAATATTGATTTATATATCTTACATTCTACAAACTTTGATTGTGATCCTGAGGTTCTTGTATAAAAAGAAAAGGTTTTCTTATTTAAGCTTGATTGTTCCAAAGTCTAGTTCTCATTGTGTTAATGAGCTAAACCCACAGCCACTACATCAGGGCCTCTGAGAGTAATTTCATAAGGCAGTGAAAACCACAACGTAAACACAAACATCCTTGTTCTTTAGCCATCCTGTTTTCATCTGGTGAAACCCCTTTTGGCATGCTTTACTATATTTGATCACTGGTAAATGAGAGAATCAAGCTATTTTTATTAATGGTCAATATCATATAGACTTGCAAGTCAAAATCATGGGCCCCACTTCAATTCTCTTAAGTACCTTTAGCCCTCTGGACCCTGATCTCACACACTTGCTGCATCCCTCTCTCCAAAGCTCTAAGCTATACTATTTCAACCAACTCTACAAATTTGATGGTATTTGATATACTGTATATTTGCGAATACAAGTCAACCATGAGTAGAAGACAAGTTTAGAATTGAGCATAAAATTTCAGCATATAAGCCAAGTTTATTATTTTGCCTTAAAGTCATAATGAAATATATCCCCTTGTAAATATACTGTTAATGGAACTCGGTCAGCTGTCACCAAAATGCAAATTTCTTTCACTTTCAACATATCAATCATTGTTTTCAGGCCATAAGAGTGAAATTTGATTCAGAATCCATGTGGGTAAAAGATTGGGCCATTTTTGACCAATTCAAACTGCTGATTTCAAGCCATTTTTTTAGTAAAATAACCTTGTTTTATATTGAAAAAAATACAGTATTTGCATTTGATAATAAAAATGGAGTTGAGTAATTTTCTTAGATGAAAGGGTATTTTATTGCTATGTAAAAAGATAAATAAAGACAAAGTTCTCATAATTTCAAGGTTTTTTTCTCTTGTCAACAGTTTGTTTCCCATAACAATTGCACAAGTCAAACAAGACTAGCCACTCTGAAGTAGAAACATTTTCACATATCATACATCCAGACAACAATGCAACTTTTACAAAAGTAGGTTTTTCCTTCCATCCATCAATTTTTTTCTTACAATGTTTAAATGTTGTCTCTTTCTCCAAAAATTAAACTAAAAGCAACACATCTTTTTTTCTTCTTTTCAATTAAAGGAATCCATTTGCAATGACCTCTAGTTTCCTTCCATCTTGGAATATAATAGAATTTCAACAAAAAAAAATCCTTCTTTAGTTTATGCAATCTAAAACAGCCCAGATTAGAAATACTCCTTGGTCTTGCAGGCAACAAAGCAAATAAAAAATAATACAATGATCAGACAAGGCTACAGAAACAGCTTGTTCTTTAATTACTTCAATGTTTTTTATTATAAGAGTATATACGAACATAAATCTCCTTGTGTATAATAATAGAACAGCAGGAATACATGGTGTTGAAACCTTTTAGCTATGAAACATTGATTTGTTTTAGGCCATTGCAAAAATGAGAACTTAGCTTTCTCTTTTGATATTGAATTTTATTGTTCACTAACCACAGACAGATAAGGAAAACAAACAACGTCACACATTCAATGAAGTCAGCAGGCTGAATTTGGCCCACAGACTAGTTTGCATTAGACTCTAATAATTTTACTTGAAAATCCTTTGTTGTTTATTGAGTTGTCAAGTTAAAATTAGGTGGAGTATAATCTCTGGAGATTTTTATAAAATTTTAATACCAAATCCATATTCAAAAAACAAATTTTCAGCTATAAGCCAAACTGTGATCTTGGATTGAACTAAAAGCAAAAATCTTTTCTACAACACCGCGTGATACAATTTTGGTTCCTGGTAATAAGTGTTATTTTCCGATTGCTTCTATGTGGGAATTTAACACACAACAATCAAAATTGAAAATATAGAACTGGACAAAGTTGACCACTACATCTACCAAGGACAACAAATCTCTATGAAATCCTTAAAAAAGAAGAAATCTAGTGAAGAATCACTCAACAATGGCGAGCCTTCAGCAGCGCAAGCTCATCCTTCAAGAACAAGAAAATGCCATTAGACCCACAAAGAACAGTATAAAACCGATTCATCCTCCTGATAGTCCCCTGTGGAACAGAAACAAAGAATCTAATTAAGAGACTGACCTTCAAACTGGGAACCAGGCAACGTGCACGTAAAAGAATCATACCAAACATCAAATGGAGAGATTACATGACAGCACAATATATTAAGGAAAAAACAGACATCAAAGAATCTATTAGAAAACTCAAATGGCAATGGGCTGGTCATGTTGCAAGAATGGCAGACAACCAATGGACATCACAACTCACAATATGATTCCCCAATAACCAAAGCAAGCAGAATACAACTTGGAGAAACAAACTAGACAAGTTCAGAATGTATTAGCTCTGAGACACCTGTGGTAGAAAGGCTTGGTGAATCCTGGGGAAGGTAGTTATATTTGTTATTTTTGTTTTTTTTCCACTCCATGTGATTCAAAAAGTGCAAGCCTTTTTGTTGTCCAATCAAAAGTAAATACATTTAAATTCATCAAATGCAAAAGCAAAATTTGAGTGGAACAAACAACATATCCTATACTTTTTAGACAAAAATCAATCAGAAAATAACACTTATTACCATGGAACAAAAAAAAAAAAAAAGTAAAAAAATGTTGCACCATATAACGGGGCTGGTGAAGATTATCACAGACATGAAAAAAAACTGGTTTTGAAGTAGCAAAAATCAGTTGCTGTAACTGGTGCATGACTATAAAATAAACAAACGATACAAGTGTTTTTGATAAGGAACTTCCTGTTTTAAAATTTTACCAGATAAAAGCCCACCCTTTTTTTTTGTTAGTGCATAAGCCTGTTTTCTATCAGGCTAGAGCAAACTGATACATAAAATTAATGTAATCCTGTCATGATTCAAACATGCAAGGAGACTGATTTATCCACTGGACTAAACTTACACTGCATGCACTAAGTTAAAATTCAGGCTAGAAATAAGCCACTTTAAATAGCATCTTTATATTTAGGATGGGAAAGAAACAGTGATAGATTCTAAACTTTGAGCTGATGGCTGTATTGCTAAAATGTGATAAAAATTTAAAATTACTTTTCATTCTTCTAAATGAGTTTGATGAGTTATGATATAGATAAATGATGTATAAGTGACTATTTCAAATGATAATTAACACTAGGAAAAAAACAAACCCTCTTGACGATTTATTTGTAAGCTAATTTTTTCCTCATAATAGGCTGGACAGGTTGCAAGATTGTCAGACAATCGCTGTACATCATAACTCACATGAGGATTCCCATAGATCATATGCAAGATTGTGGCCAAAAGGAAGTAAGATAAATTCAGAGAGTACTGGCTCCACGAGGCTCATGATAAAGAGCTCTGGCGGATCTTGGTGGAGGTCTTTATCCAATGACAGACGCTAAATGGCTGATGATGATGATGACTGGAATGTTGGTTGTCTGAATTTCAGACATGATTTCAAGGTCCTGTGAATATTCAATTTTACGACTTTGTCCCGAGTATACATCTATCAAAAGTGATAGAGTTTATTGCTGTTTCTATGTCTGTGAAAAGAAAGTGGTTGGTTCTCTTGATCTTAGACAGTCACTTTAAAGAGTGTTGAAATGATTTTAGCACACAAAAAAAAATGAAAGATTTTAAAAGTATTTACATGAACTTGGTATCTTTGACAAACTCTGAACTTCCTGTGCACGTAGGCAAATGTATTTTTTTATGATGATGTCTCCATCTTTTTGTTACATAACATGATTTTATTTGCAAAATAAAAAAACTCCAAATTTTCAAGCAATATCCTATTTGTACAGATTTTATCGATCGAATGAAACCAAATCTTTTGGACAAACTTTTTTTTACAATCCGATCAATTGTCCGTCTTGTTTGGATAATCTACATTCCATAGTTTATACTTACATACATTTATACTAAAATCACCACCATCATTAGCTGTTATAAGTCCACTGCTGGATAAAAGCCTTTCCCATCTTCTTTATCAATTGTGATTGTGTTAATCTCTGCCAGGCCTCTCTGGCAAACTTTTTCAACTTGCTTCTCCATCTTGTGTTTGGTCTTTTCCAACTTTGTTTACTATCCCATAGGTACCAATCGGTTAGACTTTTGCTCCATTCGTTGTCCCTTCTCGCCATCGCCATCTTTGTTGCTCAATTACTTGTATAATATCCTTCACCATGGTCCTCTCCCAGATCCATGTTGATCTTTTTTCTATCGCTAAAGTATATTCCTGACATTGCTCTTTCCATTGCTCTTAGTGTTACTCTGAGTGAGTTTGTTTCTGAGTGACTATTTAAGTTTCCAAGTTTCGCTCCTGTATGTCATGGCAAGTATTACACATTGATTGTATACTTTACATTTTAAGCATATTGGCAATTTGCTTTTCAGTATCTCTCCATTCATACCAAATGCTTTCTAGCCAAAGCTTAAGTGCTGTCTAATTCCATTTCCATGTTATTTTGCCAGCTTGATTGTCAGAGCTAGATAAATACATTCCTCAACTATTTCATATATATTCATTCCCTTAACTTTCGTACATTATCTCAACTACATTTATATATTTCTCATTTATACCCTGTTCTTGCATAGAGTTGAAGACTGCCGCGTGTTATATTGAGTCAAAGGCTTTTTTATAATCTAAAGCCAAACAAAGTTATTAGTTGCATTTTGATGTCTTTTCAATGATGTGATTTTCTTAGTTCTCTCTCTGTAACCATGAATATTCCCCCTTAAAAGTAACAATTTTACTGATAAAAATACCTCATACCAATCATTTTAAATAATGGACTCACCCATTGTGACAAATCTTTCTTTTTTTTCATCCTAAAAATATTATCTAAAGCCATTTGAATACAGGAAGTCCCTGCTTTTAGGAAGCTCGCTTTGCACTACTCTTTCATGTTTACAAAAAAGTCGGTAAGCAAAAGTGGTGTTCACCTTTTGTTTTGCAGCAAGCCGTTAGAGAGACAGCACACACCCTTTTCTTCTCTCTTCTACATCCGAATCTCCTGTACCTCCCATCATCACAAACTCTGATGACTGTTTGACTTACCATCCTCACCATTTTGGGTGGCTGGGGATGCTCCAAATATTTTCAAACGTAAATCAATAGTAATTACTTCTTAGCTTCATGCCTCTTCAGTTCACGAAAGGCTTTTATGGGAATGGTCTAATTCAGGATAAACCTGTACATTTATGGGGCTTAGGGTCATCTCAAGAGCTTGAATGCGCAAAATCTGCAAATAATCTTTCTTGGTCTCCAAAACTATAAATCTTGTATCATGAGACATTTGATGAAAAAACACTTTACCATACCCAAATTGTAAATGAACAAATAAATAAAAGAATACAGTTAAGAAGATGTACAGTTGATTCATGAAGATCATAAATTTTATAAAACTACAGAAGAGTGAATTGGGGATAAAAATGTCATGTCTAACTGGTTTCCAAGTGTAAACAAATCTCTTCTTAAAAGAGAAAAAAGTAACCATCTAACAGATTCCAAACGCAGGTAGTTTCAACTTTTCACAGAAAGAGCTTACAGCTTTCGCTTCTCAGTGAGCCATCCTATAGAAAATGCACACCCCCTTCTTCTCTCTTCTATACACCAGTCTCCTGTACCTTCCATCAACACACCCTCCAATGACTCGGACATATACCATCCTCCTCATATTTGGGGACTAGGGACACTCAAAATTTTTTCCTATCTGAACTAATGGTAATTGTATCATCACTTTACACCATTTGGTCTTACAAAAGGCTTTTATATGAATGCTCTTTTTTTTTGATAGCAAGGGAAACCTATATATCCATGAATTTTTTGACAGGGAATTAACTAGTGTAAGCATAATTCCTACATACATAAGAAAAATTTTTTTTTAAGAAGTCAATTTTTTATGGGTTCTCTGCTTGTTATTATATAATGTACTATATGAAAAAAATTGTAATCCTGGTGAACTCAGAACTGAAACATTAACAGCAAAATAAAGCAGTGCCACTTCCAATGTTGTGAATCTAGCACTTCAGCATTCAATTAAGCGCATTTCCTGTTATGGCAGTGTGAAAATTAAACATTTTGCACTTATCTAGCAATTTTTTCAAGCAGTTTGAACCATTTGAAGCTGATTCCAGCTATAAAGATGGCCACATAAAAGCTAATAGTGCTATTTAGTGGGTGCAGGTTGGCTCTTTTCATGATCAATTTGGCATGAAAATTGTTGAGTTGGCAACACTGGCCACGTGCATTATACTTCCGAGGCCAAGTGAAATGATACGGTCGACTAACCTAGCGTACTATGATGAATAGAATGTAGTAACTACCATGCTTTCCCCTGAAATATTAACATGTTTTACTTAGTTTTACCAATATATATATAGATTATTGATATGAAACCTTGTTATAGAAATAATATACTGTATGAAATATTGAATAAAAAGCACTGCAAGTCATAACCGTAGACCACCATGAAAAATAATTTTTAAAAAATAATCAAATAGTGTTACTAGATCAGATATTCATCATTATCAGCCTTTTAGCGTCCATCATTGGACATGGACCTTCTCCAGGATCTACCATATCATGGGCATTGCAGGGCAAATACTTGTTAAACTTGTCAAGTTTGTCACGCCATGTTATTTTTTGCCAGCCACAGTTTCACATACGATCTCTGGGGATCCACCTTGTGAGTTATGATGTTCAGTAGTTATCTGTCATCCTTGCATGTCCAGCCCATTTCCATTTGGGTTTTCTGATGGATTTTATGATATTCCAGTCTAGGTTTTGGAAGATCATCATGAGGGAGGCAGTGAAAAGATCGGGTGAACTGGTATCATCAAGTCTTACCCTTTTTTTGAGCTGAAAGGGTTCAGAGTCTTCACATAGCCTGATAGAGGAACTACCACGTCAGTAGATGTACTGCAAGAATGTCATACATGGGGTCTATGCTAAGCTGTATGAATTGATTTCTACTGACTCAAAGGTACAAATCCGTTCCATCTTGTTGAGGCTCAACAGCAACAACATATATTTTAATATGATTGCTGCACAATATCTTCAACGGGATAACCCTAGATATATCATGAAAATAATTGTACGCTAATGTGTAAAAAGTTATGATCAACACTCATGCATACTCCTACGTACACACTAGAGTTATAATGACCTCATGGAGCAAGCTTTTATCTAAGGCTACATTTTTAGATTTGCAAGCATTTTCTGCACAGATTACTATCACTGATTGACTTACCAAAATGGGAGTTTTCCCTTGCTCAGTGTTACGAAGTTACATGATTTTTTTTAGATGCACTAGCATCTCTAGCATTGATTGCCATCATTGACTGACATGTGGAAATGGGGGTTATGCCCCTTGCTCAGTGTTGCCAATTTTGATAGATTTTTGTATTTTTTAAAAATCTAAATTCTTGTGTTTGCATCAAGATGGGAGAAATTGCTCCTTAATTTATCAGATGATTTTTAATAGAATAATTAATGCTGCCAAGAAATGTTTTAATCAAATAAATGTTAAAAATTCATGTCAAACTTAATTCATCAATTAATAATCTGTAATATATTTCCTACACTTTAGATATGTATCTGGAGAATCAAGACATCTGGTACTTCAACATGTTTTTTTGACTCAATTTTACATGTAAGCTTAAAAATACTGTTGTTCATACTGCCCTAGCTAGATCTTCACACAAGAAAAGAAATAGCGCTTCTATGGTCTGACTATCAGGCTTGTTTAGAAAAGTATATAGAGCGTTAACCAAGGTATCGTGTAGTGGCCTAGATATTCCAGAAAAATGATTTAGGCCTGACCGATTTTGTCGAGAAATTGAGGCGCAAACAGCAATATCAAGGACAGTTACAATGTGAATTAATTTAAAACTGTTGAACCAATTTATGAGTTATAATTCACTCTCATAAGTTTGCATCCTCCTGATAGTCACCTATGGGGTGGAAACATAGAACCTAACCAAAAGACTGACCCTTGAACTCCATGCAATAAGCACTTTATATTAGGGAAAAAACAAGAATCAGGGATATCATAGAATCCATTACATAACTCAAATGGCAATGGGTAGGACATGTTGCAAGAATGGTAGACAACTGCTGGACATCATGACTCACAATATAGATCCTCTGAGAACATATGCTATACTGTAGCTGACAAAAAAATAAGCTGGTGTGACAAACTAGATAAGTTTAGAAAGTATTAGCTCCTCGACGCCCATAATAGAGAGGTCAGGCAAATCTTGGGGAATATCTATGTCTAACAACGGATGCTAAAAGTCTGATGATGATTTGCCTGGACTAGAGTTATCATTTTAGCCATTATGGAATATAATTTATATGAAGTGCATTCATTTTAGAAACCATAAATCAAAACTGTCAACATTGGTTTCTTCAGTTTTTAAGTGGGTCTGGCTGGCTGGCTATCTGTGTATAAATGTGTTATGCATACTGGATGTACCAATGTAACTAGAGGTCAGAAAATTTAAACATTTACTCATTAAGTCAAGAAAAACCTTTTTTTTTCGTTTTTCCAAAATCACCCTCAAATTAGTTTTTAGTGGGGCAGGAGTTCATTTACAATTCAAGTGTATGATGAATTAGTCCTTCATTTCGTATCCAGCTGCATTCACAATTTTTTTTTTGTTGAAGATACAGACTTTTTAGTGATCACAGCCAAACAAGAGGTCAGAGAAGGATTTATCCATTTATCACCCTTTTTTTTCATATCGCTCACCCCCAACAGAGTATGCTACCAACGAAAGACATTGTTCACATGATGGTTTCTATTGAGTGATTAACCAGACCGGTTTTGAAAAAAGATCTATGAATGCTAGAATCAGGAAAACATTAGCATGCAATGATTATGTGTGTGTGTATATCTGAGTTATAAGGTCAATACAATATGCTGTTGATAGGGATTGAGAACTTCATGGAAATACAACTACTATTATAATAAAAATTACAGATAGGACGTAGCATAAGAAAGAAAATAGCAAAAAAAATCTATAACAACTCGCTCTGTTGATCACTTCATCCCCCCCTTGAAAATTGGCACAGCTCAATCGAATTAGGCATCCAAATTCTTAACCTAGGTCCACTAAGTATGCATACGAAATTCAGTAATGGCCATGTTTAAAAGGGTGGCGAACAGTGACACACACAGCCATTTTTTGTTTTTCGTAAATAGATTCTATTGGACCTTGGCCAGCGTTGTGAGAGGCCAGCAACTGATAGAGTAGGGAGCACGTTTCTGAAATGTATGGTTAATTGGCCTCTGGTGAAGCTTCGATGGGCCCAGTGAAGCAGAAGTGGATTTTAATAAATTGCTCAAGTAAAGAAGAATATAAAAAGACAGATGAAATAATGCGGCCGCAGTCTATACTTTCACGTGACATCCCAAGTTATTTTTTGTCTAAGATTAGATCTATAATCTATAATTGTTTCTTATTTATTTTCATTAGATATCTCCAGAGCCACTGATACAAACTGTTTCAAACTCTAAACTGCAATAGCATGAATGCTGACAAATACATCCAGTAAATGTCAACTTTGTTCAATAGCCTGGCATCGAGTTATCACAGTGCACACACACATACATAAACATATAGATATCATTAATTATAACAAGATGTTTTGTTTTGGTAAGATTTCAAAATAAGCAGGTTCAAACCTTTAAGATTGTTAAGTTATACATAACAGGAATCGAAAAACAAAACAGAAAGATGGGCCAAGCCTGGTTTGAAAAAAAACTGAACACTTTCCAGATGAGTAAAGATTATTATTATAGATATAATCCTCTTCCCCTCACTTTTCAGGTTTGCTTACGCCACATCTGTGTCTTATTTAAAAAAGAGAGAAGAGCTGACAATGATAGATTGTCAGTTAGATTTAATAATTTGTCAAATGATTGTGGCTGCACTCTTTAACAAATCATAAAGGATGTGTAACTACAACCGCTTCAGATTTTAATGAAAATTGGCATGTCAAGTGAGTTTGAGCTTAAACTTCCGGAACAAATCTGTTTTTTCAAAATTTAGATCGGGGCATGAGAAATGGAGAAAATCAAGAAAACTTGTATAAATGGGTAATGGGCAGCCTGCTTATTCACCCATAAGAAGAAGAAAAATACAAAACCCCAATAGTTACAGTTATGATAGATGTACCTGGGGGGGGGGCAGTTTATGAGAAAAGTCTCTTCTGGATTGTGGTAAGACATAGGGTCCCCCTGCACCACCCAATTTTTAAATCACTATAAGCTTTTTTTAGGGACATCCTAGAACAAACTGCATTAAAATACTGTTGTAAGGCCAAGTATTTTTTATCCAATGGTATATTATTAGGTTGAATATTTTTGCAAATTTTCCCAACTTTTCCAAAATCTCCTGCCCCTTTTGGAATCTTGAAAAACCATTTGCATTTTTGGGTGTTTGAGCAAAAACTCACTGGGCATGCCAATTTTCATTCCACTCTGAGGGGAGGGGATGTGGTTACAAATTTAATTCTTCTTTTCCGATTTGTCAGAGATTGCATCAGAGACTAACTGCGGAAAATATCAAAAAAGTAACACTGGGCCATGATTTTACGTACTCCAAAATCCAATTAGAAAAATGAACATTAAGGATCATTATCAAATAGCTGACATAGAAATGAATATAGGTTTAGAGAAGGTTTTCAAACTTCAACTCACTTCTTGACTCATTATTGCATCTAAGTATTAGATAAGGGAGCTGGCACTTGAGGTCAATTATATTGCTTTTGCCGAGGGGGCCTCAAGTATTCTTAAGACCAATCCGAGAATAACTATGTAGCAAATTAAACATATACTACCAGCCCAACATTTTCAATGGCCCTATGCTAAATTCTTGCAAGCTATCTATTAAAATTCAGTGATTCTTTACTTGCTCTAGAGTACCATACTGCCATCAACTTTTATGGATGACTGGTTGTTTGAAGTAAGCCATTTTTTGAATATCACCTTTAGTTGTGATAATTATTTTAAAACATTAATTAATGGGACTGTAATATCTATGTGATCAATAAACAACACAAAAATGAAAGGATGTTTGAAACTAAAATATTAGCAACAGCACTAAGACAAAAAACAAGTAATACTGTCACTGAAACTAGAGACATATTATGAGACATATTTGTAACATTATCTGGCTTTGAAAGGATTAATTTTTTTTGACTATAAATTTAAAAAGAATTAAGGCCTTATTTATAACATATGCTACAGGTTCAATCCGAGCTTAATCCTACCCAGTTGGAGGCAACCGTGCCAACAGGTATTGAACAAAATTCCATGAATCTCGAAGAAACAGAGAAAACAAATTAAAAAGGCAAACATAAGAAAATTCATCCCTCATAAAGTCCACTTATTTATGGAGATTACTTGTTGTCTTTTCATAAAAAAGATGTCAATAATAAAATACAGGCTGGCAACCATTTTTTTCCCCTTCTAGTCCCACAGCTTATCATTTTTCTCACTGGTTGGAGTAATACAAACAATTCTTGGGAGAGTTCACAAGATTTTCAGGATTCTATTTTGATAGCAACGATAATAAAAAAGATCAAAAAAATAAAAAGAATAGATGTATTCCCTATGAAGGAAAACATCATAATTACTTTTCTTACTTAGAGTGGCTCCTTCGAAGTCAAAGAACAGGTATAAATTTTTTTCTAGACTTGTATTACATCAAGTTCAAGTATATACCCAAGATTTTATTGCTATGGATTTTGATGTCTGACAATGGATGTTAAAAGGCCGCTGATGATTATGAAGCTAGAACACCTAGAATCAATCTTTTGTCACAACTAATGACTTGGGCTGTGCCCATTCAAAGGTGTATGCTTAGAAGGACTTTATGGTGTGTTAGGTAGCCTGCCATTGTAGTTATATGAAACAAATATTAGGTGTCTTATACCTAAATTTAGATCTATTGCAAATTTAGATATTTTTCATCTAAATTTAGATCCATTGCATAGAATGCTCAAGTGCATATTGTTGAAAAATCTTAGGACCACAGTTCCAAAGGTGACTGCAGAGTTTCAAAAGCATCTGACAAACCTGTTTTGGCCAATATTGTTCGTCGAGGGCTTTGTGGAGTTGGATACAATGGAAGGGCTGCAATTACCAAATCAACATGGAACTTTGCAAAAAGTGGTGTGATGACTTCAAGAATTGGACAATGGACCAATGGAAGAATGTGATGAACTCAAACATATCTTCCTTTACATTATTTCCATGTTCTGTTCAGGTTTACATCAGAAAGCAGCCTAAAGAAGCTCATGATCCCGGCTGTTTCACCTCAACAGTTAGGCATGGAGGGAGATCTGTGATGAATTAGGTGGAAATATCAAGGGATTCTTTTGGTTCAGCACTGCATGACAGGCTAAACTCTCAGGCTAATCTGTCATCTTTAGCTGACCATCATGTTGTGAACACTTTTTCCCAATAATGGTGCCATCTTTCAAATGACAAATCATTGCCCTGAAAGATGCCCCTGATCACAGTGCAACATTTGTTCAAAAAAATGGTTTGAAATGCATGACAGTGAAATTCAACAATCAGATTGGCATCTGAAATCACCAGATCTGAATATAATCAAACATTTGTGGTGTCAATTGAAGCAGCAATAAAGGTTTCCTTCTACCAATGTCCCTGGAAGAGCTGGAGTAGGTTATACTCAAGGAATGGCTCAAAATTCCTCTAAATACAATCCAAAAGCTGTAAAAATCAATTCCTTCAAGTATTGAAACTGTTATTAATGCTGAAAGAGGATCAACTCCATATTAAGGGCTACGATGATTTAAAACATTAAGTTTGATATAACAATGAATATATATTTTGATTTTTATGTTCTTTGCTCCTCGTTTTTAACCAGGTCTTGTTATATAAAAGAAGATGCTGTTCTTAATGATCACAATAAGCGGTTTCCTCTATAAATGCAAACCTCATCGATTCATCTTCAAAAAACAGACAAAAATTATAAAAGTTCTCTAAATCTAATGGTTTTATTGCTTTTAGAGCTGACAGTTTACTTATCTAATATTTTTGCAATCAAAGCTTCCAATTGACTATAATTTTGTGAACAAGAGTCAAGTTATCAAAACACTAAGAATGATAATTTTGTCAAATTCCAGCTCAAAGCAGAGGCTGGAATTGACTTTATTTTTCTCCAGTAACAAGAAAAATCTTCACCTGATTTAGGGGATTAAACCCTTCACTGTTTGTCTATCCCATCAAGTTGAACCAAGCTAATATATAAAAATCAACATTTTCCTACTGTGATTTGAAATCACCACAAAGTGATCACTGAGCAGCTTTTTTACCAACTGAGCCAAACTGACAAGCCTTATATGTCTATGAAAATTTATCTTACATATATGCAAGGCTTAATTCATCCTAATAAATGAATACATTAATGAAATCATGACTGAGTCAGACTCATATGTCTTTCATATCTACAAAAATGTATGTTCCAAATATGCAAAGGCTTATTTCATTCTAATAAATAAAAAAATACATAAATAAGGTTAAGATTTCTCGACAATAATTTGAAATCACTACCAAGTGATTGCTAAGCAGCTCTCTCTCATCTTCAGTCAGAATGAAATTGTAATAGAGTTTGACCCTGAAGCAGCTGGTCTTGTCTTTTATCTATATTCATAAAATAGATTTATGAACATTTCTACTATTAATATACAAAAGGTTTCTTAGCATAACAACATAGGTCATTTGATGTCAAGGATCTTTTATATTTGCATTCATAGTTTGACAACCTGTAAACAAGAGAGATGAATAGACTTACGAGTAAACAAAACTGAAAGGATATCTATTATTAAACACATTTATAAACATCTATATTATTCTTGAAGTCTGATTCAATTTATCTGTATGGGACATCTGAAGTGGCTGAATCATTGCATTTTATATATATATATATATATATATATATATATATTACACACCTGAAATGTGATAACTCAAAGAATGTGAAAAATCTGGGAGAATTGCAACTAAATAGTGATATTGTTCTCACACCAATTAGTGACCCAATGGGTTGCAGTGTTACTAGTAACTACTATCTTTGGAAACCATTGACCAAAACTGTAAACATAGGTTTCTTCAGTTTTCAAGTTTGGTCGGCTGGTCATGTATCATGTGTACAGGCCTCACCAAAGAGTTAGATAGCTGAAAATTCAAACATTTACTTCTTAACATGTCCAAAAAATATACTTTTTAAAAATCTTTTTACCCCACCACTCAGGTGATTAATAAGGGGTTCAATTTGCAAAGTAAGCTTATGCCAAATTGGTTCCTTAGTTTGTGTCCAGCAGCATTCACATTTGCTTTTTAAAAAATTGGACTTTTTCGTGATCATAGCGCAACAAAAAGGTGAGAGAAGTGACTTATTCATTAATTACTGCTTATTCATATTTTTTAAATGATCACCCTAAACATGGCATGCTGTGGAAAGATGTTGATTATACGGTTTCTAATGAATGACTAACCAGACTTGTCATTGTAAAATTGATAGTGGCCTTAATTTTGCAAATCAGCTGTTATCCAATTTATAATTTTCAAGGTCTGCTTATAATTGACATGCTGACCTTATTTATAACTAAGCTTAGCTTCAGTGCAACACATTGAGATGTATTGGATTATGTCATATAAAGAAAGGTCAGCTGTTTGTAACAGCTTAACTAACACGAAAATGTAATGTTCTAATGGAAGCGTTCCCCAAAAAGGGGGTGTGGAGACTATAAATGCCAACGGTCATCTTGAAATGTTCTACAGACCGTGCTCTCCAAAAAGGAGGTGTGGAGTCTATAAAAGGGGTAGCCATCTTCCTACAAGGAGACACAACACAATCTATGACTTTCTGTTTCACAGACCAAAACCAATTTGCCTACTCATTACATCTAGCAACAAGGATACAGGGTATAATTTGTACATGGGGAAATACTTAGTTCATATAGCCTTTCTCCAACGTTTTTCAACACATTGCTAAATATGTTAGCTGGTTTCACTTTACTGATATGTTCAAACAAAGTCATCAGATCAGAGAAGGAATACAAAGCTTATGATTTCACTTACCACAGTTTATACTAATTGATTTGAATATAAAACATAACAGATAGTTGTTTCCTTATTACAGGGAATCCAGCTAAGATATAACTAATAAATATATAAAGACAGGCTTGGTCAGTCACTCAATAGAAACTATCGTATAAACAATTGGCAGCATACTTTGTTGGGGGTGATCAATCATAAATCTAGGAAAAGTGATGATCATTGGCAAATTACTTCTTCCACCTTTTTGTATCACTAAAATGTCTAAGGAAAATGGAAAAATATTGATCTATCAATGAGTTACTTCTCTCACCTCATGCTGGACAGTGATCAAAAAAAAAAATCAGAATTTTAAAAATCAAGCATGAACACCGCCATGCACAAACTAAGATATCAATTTAGTTCTAAAAACCTAAAAAATGTAGTTTAAAAAAACAGAACAAAAAAATGTTTTTCCGAGGAATAAAAAATAAAAATCAGAATTTTCAGCCCTCTACCTCCTTCAGAAGCAGCACGTGCAACTTCAGTAACAAACATATCATTTTCATAATTGGATGGACTATTGTAACCAATCAAATTGAGCATGACAACTATTTACCACAATCTTGATCGTTAGTTCTTTTAATTACAACTGAACATATATGTGGTAGGGATAGTTTTTGCATTAAAATATTTCATCATTGTGCCACAAGGACAGTTTTTGAATCAAAATATTCCATTATTCAGTGGTGGGGATATTTCATTATTGTGTTGCAGGGATAATTTTTTTAAAAGATATTTCATTGTGTGTCAAGGATAGCTTTTACATTAAAATGTTTCATCATTGTATAGCATGCACAGTTTTTGCATTAGAATATTTCTTATTGTGTAGCAAAGATAGTTTTCGTATAAAAATGTTCCATAGTGTGACAGGAACAGTTTTTGCATTTCCATTATCTTGTGGCAGGGGTAGATCTTTACATCAAAATATTTCATTAATGCGCAATAGGGACAGTTTTTGCATTAAAATATTTGTGATTGTGTTGCAAGGATAATTTTGCATCAAACTATTCCATTATTGTGCCACAAAGACAGTTTTTGTAACAAGATATTTCAGAGTTATGTGGCAGAGACAGTTTTTGAGTCAAAATATTTCATCATTGTGTCACAAGGACAGTTTTTGCAACTAGATATTTTATAATGATGCTACAGGAACAGTTTTTGAGTCAAAATATTTTATAATTGTATTGCAAGGATGGTTTTTGCATCAAAATATTCAATAATTGCAACCGTTTCATTATTGTATCACAAGGACAGTTTTTGCATCAAAATATTTCCTAATTAGGACCGTTTTTTGCATTAAGATATTGCATCAGAATATTCCATTATTGTGTGGCAAGCATAGTTTTTGCATCAGAATATTCCATTATTGTGTGGCAGGGATAGTTTGTGCTATGAATATTTCATTAATCAGCTGCAAGGATAGTTCTTGTATCATAATATTTCCCTAAACTGTGTCTTGGATAAAAATTTCTGTTGGTTATTTTCATGTATTACTTTCTATTCATGACATCAGTAGCATTTTCCACTGGAAGATATTTGTAATAGAGTAAAAAAGCACCCATCCACATTCTGGAGAATATAGATGTTATAAATAGACTATTTCCGTCAAAATATGGCCCCACAAAGCTTAAAAAAGCTTCCTTTTTTTTCTTAAAAAAAAAACTTTCTTAGAAGTGGTCGAATGGAGCACTAATGCCAGTTTTCAAGTTTTAGACAAAACAGTTTGGCCAAGAGTGTTTGAATGCACTTACACATGAAGTAACACATCAGCATATAAACAAACACAAACAAATATTTAAAAAAAGATAGAATCATTTGCCATCAATGGCTACAATTGTTCAATGAAAAAGAGAGATTCACGTGAACAACAAAAAAAAGAACAGAACTGTGACCCTAATTAAGGAATTTCACTGCTGTTTAACATTGATCTGATTAGATAATATAACAAATTTTATGCTAATATCATTCTGTCTCTCCAGCAACAGAAGGTTGTTTTTTTCCTTTGCATTATTCTGTTTTACATTGTCTGAAATATAGGTCAAGCTCAGAATCTTGTAAAAAGTAAATAAGGCAACAGACTTTTCAATGGAGTTTTACTTACATTCTGCTTGCTTGTCTTAGATTTTAATTGAAATTCACAGCTGTTGCTTCGAAAAAGAGACGGACAGACAACAGAAACAGAAAGGCAGATAGAGGGCCACATACACACGGAGAGACAGAAAGAGAGAGGGGGGAAAGGCATTTAAGCGCATTTCACCAATATAGTTGGTAATACAGGCCTTCCTCATAATAGCATGGTTCGTGATATAACTCAGATAATGGACCCCGAAATAACAATCTGGATTCAAAGGAGTTAGATCTAGACCCCAAACATCTAGATCCTACTCTAAAATAGCTAAATTGGCAATCCTGGTTATCATGGCTCAATTATAATGGGGTTAGCTTTCTTGGACCTCAAAATCCATAACGGGCAATGCCTATACTCAGTTTTCTGTTTCTTATGAGCAAGATGGATATAATGATTAACACTTACGATATCACTTAGCGAATATAAAATTCTAAATCAAGGTTAAAGATATTCAATGTAATAGAATGCAATCAAGATATATAAAGATATGTAAATTCAAAGCTGATTAATCATATCAGGAATACATTTTGACACAACATCAGTCTTTTATTGTCCATTGCTGGACATAGACCTTCCCCAGGATTTGCTAGACCTCTCTATCATGGGCATCGCCAATACTTTCTGAAATTGACTAGTCCATCTCTCCATCTTGTATTCTGCTGGCCTCAATTGCAAATGTGATCTCTAGGGATCCATGTTGCTAGTCGTGATGTTCATCAGTTGTCTGCCGTTCCTACATCACCAGCCCATTGCCATATGAGTTTTTTTAATACATTAAATCAATTTCTTTTGCAAGCAATAGTAATGGGCTGTCCTAAAATGGGGAGATATTTACTGATCCCTTAGAAATTGGAATTCTAGGTCAGATATTCCACTTCTGGAAAGTCTGGGCTGATTCTGGCATGACTCCGTGTCATAAAACAGGCCTGACCTTTGTTTTAGGGTTTTTTTGTGTCTTGACAACTTGACACAAAGCCTTAAGTAAAAGGCGAAAAAGCCAGAAATAACTGCTGGAAGATATTTAAAAAGAAAAAAAAATAGAATAAGTAAAAAAAGGGAGGCAGAAATCAGATGTTTAAAAAAAATACAAATGGCACTCTCTGATAATCAGAAATGCTTTGACATTAATATAAATGGAATCGGTTCAATTTTACACCCCCTCCCCCTGCCCCCCGGCAGGAATTCCCAAAAACTGATAAATTTTATGTTCATTTTCACAATTTGGATTGTTGTTTTAACCCCCTTGAATTTTCTCATTAAAAAACCTAGAAAGGTCAGAGGAAAAAAAAAGAACCCTAGCAGTAAAATGGCTTTTGATCTATCAAACATACAACCAATGTCCTCGGTAATTATTCTATTGTCTGCACGGAACCAAAAAGGCGGCAAGCAACAGAGGAAGTGGAAAGTTCAGAAAATATCTTTACTAAAGACAATCATTGATTTTTTCATGTAAATTTTGTGAAACAAAAGTCAATTACTCAGCAGTTGCGTTTCAAAGCCACAATTTTTCTTACTCTCGTATCAGGGATGGTCAATAGAGAAGTTACTTTTCTTGCCTTTTACAGGAAGGTAATCATTAAGAAAAAGTCTGAATTTTCAAAAAGCAGACATGAATGGTGCTGGACACAAATTGAGAGATCAATTTAGCATAAATCCAATTTGTTAATTGAACCCCCTACACAAATTTATTTGAGGGATGGATTTTCAACAAACAAAAAAAAGTACTTTGAGATGTTTTGAAAATAGGGGCCCTGCCTAAATTTAGAAAGGATCAAAAATTATACTCTAGGTCTGTGTATGCTCATTATAAAAATGAACAGAGAAAACAAACAAAATAGAAAGAGATTCAAACTTGAGTTTTGCTCCCATAAGTTACCCACTTGATTAAAATGAAAAAGTTCATCTCAGAAATCAAATAATTAAAACCATCTTTTCTCCAATTTCTCCAAGATAGAAGTTGGAATTTTTGAACACTTCACATCTGGTGCCTTCTGTTGAATTAAAAGATTCTCAGGAGCAAATATCAGGAAATAATGCATACTTTTCAATAGCCGATTTTGAAAATAGCATTTATTTTATACAATAAACATTAGGCTGCTTCATATGAAATGTTTTAAATAGCAAGTTAGAGGACATTATAAACAACAAAAACTGGTAAATATTTAATCAAAATATGACCCATTTGTAGCAATAATCTTTTCTCAACAATCCTCTACTGATAGTAAGCCAAGTCTTTAGGTCAGTGAAATGATGGCTTCCATATTATGGAACATTTTCTGATCGATATGAAGTTTAAAACGCTTTAAAAAGATAAAAATTTGTAGGAGAAATGTCCGATGAATATGGATGCAGTTGATTGACTTTATATCCTGATTTTCTCAGCTTAGTCTGCTGAGTGATGTAAGTTGTGTCACTTGCAAGGACCACTTCATTCAGGTTATATGGGACCCATTTCTCCAACTTTCAATATTAATCCCATAGACTGAACATTATGAAATAAAAATTTCAGATAAAAATTCGGCTAACAACATCACAGGCAATAGACTTATGATTCCAACCTCGTATTTAAAAAATACTCAGTCTTTTGGACTAGATATTCAAGACTTTTCTCATACTGACTTCATAAGTCAATTAAATCAAATTTCACTGCTTCTCCCTTAATTTCATGCGCGTACAAATGTACGGAAATTGAGACTAACAAGCCGAAATAAATCATGTACAGTATTTCCCGGCATTGTCTCCAGCTCCCCCAAAATAAGTCTAGAAACCTACCCGATGTCCTATGGGTCAAAGGTAACTTTTTTCACAGGCCTGTTGTTACCCCAGAGGAAGGTAATCTATGCTAGACAGTTATCTGAACTCCTGTATATGACCTCTGAACCAATGAAGTGGATAGATTACATCAAGTATAGAATAGTAAATAAACAAAAGTACATGCATTTGATTAATGCAGTTAATTTGATCCAAAATTTTTACTACTTTTCAAAACTGCTCTGGTCAAGGTCTAAAATTTGATGGACTTTTTCATTATCAGCATATACTAAGTTACATTAATTTACAGTATTACGTTAACAATACCAAATCAAAACCAGCACTCATTTAAAAATCACCATTCAAGGTATTCCTGTATCAAATAATTTTGAAAAAAAATCCCCCAAACCATACATAATCACCAAAATTCATTCTCATATCAGTTACTATGATAGATGAAACAACAGACTAGTATCAATTTAGATACTGTATATCAATTCCGACTCCAAAAAGGAGTAAGACAAGGTGATACCAGCTCACCCAAACTCTTCACAGTCTGCCTTGAGATCACCTTCCAAAACCAAGATTGGGAAAATAGATGAATCAAAACAGACAGTGAATATCTGAGCAACCTAAGTTTTGCAGACGACAACGTTTTTTTTGCAGAGAACCTACATGACCTCCAATGAATGCTAGATGAACTAAATGAAGAAAGCAGGAGAGTTGGCCTACACATGAACTTCAGTAAAACAAAAATCACGTGCAACGATCACATTGAGAATGAAGACATGAGTGTCAAAATCGAAGATGCAAAACCGGGGAAAGTAGACTACTATATCTACCTAGGACAACAAATCTCCATGAAACCAACGAAAGAGGAAGAGATCAAGCAAAGAATCACCCTAGGATGGCAAGCCTTTGGCAGAGCAAACTCAACCTTCAAAAACAAGTCGATCCCAATAATCCTAAAAAGAAGAGTATACAATCAATGCATCCTCCCAATAGTAACTTATGGAGCTGAAATATGGAACCTAACCAAGAGACAGACACATAAATTGAAAAGCATGCAACGTACTCATGAGAGAATCATGCTCGAACTCACAAGGAGAGATCACAAGACAGCATAGTATATAAGGAAGAAAACGGGAGTCAGAGATATCATAGAATCTATCAGAAAACTGAAATGGCAATAGACAGGCCATGTTGCAAGAATGACAGGCAACTGATGGACATCATGACTCACAACATGGATCCCCAGAGATCACATGCAGAACCGAGGCCGACAAAATACCAGATGGAGAGATGAACTGGACAAATTTAGAAAATACTGGCTCTGTGATACCTATGATAGAGAATTGTGACAAATCCTAGGGAAGGTCTATATCCAACAACAGATGTTAAAAGACTGTTGATGATGATGATATCAATATTACCAGTTTTTCACCCTCTTTAAACCACCTTAAAATAAGGGGAACATCATTAAGTGGCCAATGACATAAAAGTGCAATATTTTAGAAAAAATTATACATAAATCTTATCACAACAAAACTATTGTAATCACACAATTACCAACTTTTTTTGCAAGTCATGATTGGGTTGCATCCTCAAGGCTAGAGAAATATGGTATATTACATATAAATAAACAAATTATAAATGAAAAAACATCATTATATATTTTTATTAGATGATTATTACAAATCATCATTTAAAAGTCTATGACTACTTTTCATCTGATTATTTTTACTTTTATTTATTTTGGTAGATGAAGTATAATGAATCATTATTACTAATTTTTGTTACTATTCATCTTAATTGTTGTTGCTTTTTATCATAACTAAATTAAGATTGGGTACTCTTCGGCAGTGAGTAAACAAATTGACAGCATGGATGAGAATAAAGAATAGGGAGCGAATTTAAGGGTGTGATTTGGAATGATGCTTGCCAGTAAGTTCCTGCAGTTCAGTGGTCAGAGCGGTACAGAGGGTTGTGAAAAATAAAGAACAAGTCTCAGGTGGGATCTGAACCCCTATCCTCAACAGGAGCACAGTTTATCCAGCCTGCTCTACCAATCGGACAACTAAGACTCAACCAGAAGGCAGAAGTCCAAATAACACACTCATCCTTCATGTTAATTGGCAGTCATGCTTGTTTACATTTTGGTAGTTTCAGTTTTTTTCATACACTATTATTTACTTATATGAGATGAAATGTTAGAAATCATAATTTTTCTATTTCAAGACTACTTTTTAGCTTCATCTCAGAATAAAAGGTTCTCTTGGAAGCTACTAAAAGAGTTAAAAAACCAATTACAAAATTTCCAGCAACTAACCAAACATCAAACTTTAATCTGATCAGGAGCAAATCGTTATTGACACAGCTAAGAATACAGAACATCAAAAACAATTTCAAAAATGGTGGGATATCTTTGATTAATGGTTTTCACCTGCAAATAAGCCTCAAGCCTCATTTCTTTTGATTAACAAATACTCAGCAAATGAGACTTGTGTCACCAACAACCTAGCTGAAAAAAAACATGTCTGGTTAGTCACTCAATACCAATGAATTCTGTCAGTATGCAATGTTAGTCTTCACCAAATCAAAAAACTGGAAAAAAAAGGGTGATCCATGAATGAATTAGATAAAATTAATAAGGAAGTTTTAAACAAAGTAAAAACTACAAGGAAACTCTTAATTCAAGAAAAGTCTACCTGTCAATACATGACAGCCTACCACAAAAACCACACTACATGGCTCCATGAAATTTTCTGAGTATACCAATGTGACTCCTAGGCAGGTTTTTAGCAAATTAGTTTTGAAAGTCACCCCTTTGTTTTTTGGGGGTGGGTGGGGGGTCTGTATACAATGTAAAGTCTTGGTTGGGGGGGGGGTCAGTTCAATGGTGTTTTGTTCGGAGATCATGAGAAAAAAACAACAGTAAAACTCATGAATATCACTTTTAAAAACAAAACAAATCAAATCAAAAACTATCTGATTTCAATCTATTGATTCTTTTTTTTTTTTTTCTTTTGGCAACGATTTATCCCATCTGGGTATTCATCTGGAAATCAGAAAGAGACTGTTGGAATTCATGGGGGGGCATAATGAGAAAGGAAGACTTTGAGAAACCAATGCTCACAGGACACATTGAAGGTAGGAGAAGTAGAAGGATGCAGCGGGTAACATACCTAATAAGTTAGAGCAAATAGACGACAGAAAGAGTCCTAGAAAGAAATAGAGGGGATGTACAGGAGCAAGAATAGCAAAAAGCAACAAAAGAAAGCAATCAGGAGAACCATGATCACCCACACCCTGAAGGGACATGGCACATGAAAAGAGAAAATGACAAAGCTGAATTTTATGACAGATTAGAGAGACCAACCAGCTAAGTGGGCTACAGATTTTTTATCTAAGTGTCTATCTATACACTTATCAGTTTCTGTGTGAATCTGGGCACTCGGGGTCAAATCATGGGGTCTACAATCTTGAAAATTTGCAGGAGTGCACCACGAGGATCCTTCTAAGAAGCGAGGGTTTTTTTGTTTTTCCCCCAAGAGTGATTTTTTTTTTTGTCTCTATAGTCATTTTGGACCAAATATGCCAAAAACTTGGTCTGATATTTTTTGGCAGGGGGGTATAATTAAAGATGAAAGTTCACCCCCCTCCCCCAGATAATTTTCTTGATAATTAGTTCAGGTAGGCATACACACAGCAAACGATGATAAAATTATGCAAAGTACAGATATTTACCGAGCTTTGAGGGCTGGGGCGAAGGGGGGTTTGAAAATACTTGAACCCCGATCCCCTCGCTAGCTATTGAATATTCTCACATTACAATACAATGAAAACTCAATATTTTAGGCAATCAAATAAGCTTTTAAAATAAGAAACATGAACAGATTCATCCGTTGAACCCTGAGACCTGACCGTATGCCACTACACAATATCTGGATACTAAAAACCATCAACCAAAACTGTCAACAAATGTTTCTCAAGTTTTTAAGTGTGTCTAGCTTGCTGACTCTCTATGCATGTGTCACGTGTATAGATTGCACCAACGGAGGCGGAAAATTTTAACATTTACTCCTTATTATGTCTAAAGAATTTTTGCCTTTTGAAAATTTCCCCCTATAATAGATATTCAGTGGGGCTCAATTTACAATATAAGTTTATGCTAAACTGGTTCCTAGGTTTGTGTCTGGTAGCATTCATGCTCTTTTTCTGAAAATTTGGACAATGGGGGTTGTGATTTATTCATTGATCATCCCTTTTTCTGATTTTTAATTGATCACCCCTAACACAGCATTCTGACAAAATTTAATTATTTCAGAACTGCGTACAAAAGAGAACAAATCAGAGGTGAAGAGCAGCAAATGACGTGTACAAAGTTGCTTCTGTCATCACGACTGTTTGTATGTATAGACTCAGAGACGCTCTAGGAATAGGGTCCATTTCATAGACATAAAAGTTGGGCTCTTTACGTAACACTTCCACGATGTTCATGAAGCTTATCCGCCTCCTTTCCATTCCTGAACAGCTGGGTCAATCATGTGTGTCCATCTTTTCAAAGACACGAAAACACATATCAAGAAAGAAGGTCCAGCCATTAGTATTCTAGTGCTAACACTGAATATTGAACCACTGCAGCCGTCAAAGATGGTGAAGGGATCTATTCTTTTTTATACAAGCATGTGTTTGTGCGTTCCAGTGTTACTGGCCATACCGTTTTGTTTTCAGACTTGAAATTTGGTATTTAGTATTCCAACTTCTAAAAACATTTTTTTTTTAAAATTTTTGGAAAAAAATCTTTTTGTCTTTTTTGGGGCTTTATTTATATTAGCATAATAATGATAACATCTAGATTCTGGAGAATCTAGATGTTTCTCGATGTCTTTTTTTAGCCTATTTTGGATTTTTTTCCAGTGATGTCATCATTAGAATTTATTCTGACCATATGTATTTTTTAATGGAATTTTCTATATGACATAAAATTTTTATGCTATGGTGAGTTATGTTTCAAACTATTTTACAGCAGTTACTACATACAGATGCCAAAGAACGGAATGTTGAACTGGTAAATTGATACTAAGTGTTCAATGGGGTAAAGAAGTTACATTTATATCAAATATTAATGAACAAAAAATTTCATATGAAGTTGTTCAGGGTTCAATGGTCTTGAAATTCGAATACTTCAGACAGCAAATCTTAAGGATAGGTCTTGGGTCAATGGATTGTGTATCCCTGCCAATACGTTATAGGATTTGCCACATTTCAAGCCATACTGTATACGTTACAGGATTTGCCACATTCCAAACCATATTGCAGGTGCTTACAACGTTTTTGCCTCTGCGTCCCATATCGCATATTTTACTGCAGTAACGTGTTTGATCCTTACTGAGTGCTCCACTATTGTGGCCTTGATTCAAACTAAGCTAAATTTAGTAATTATCAAGTATATTCTTCTTTAGTAGATACTGACTAAGTTTAGCTCCCTCTTGCAAAGTTGGAGTATGAGATGAGAAAACAAAACTATTCTACTAGCTTGGTAACAGTGACCACACTTCATTTTAGAGGCGACTTGTATTCAGTATTGTCAATTTAACGCTTTCTCTATGCAGTGCAATTTCAGCCTAGGTCCTAGGATTCTTTGCCTGTGTTTAGCTATATCCTAGCCATCTTCGCAAGTGTTTAGCTATTTCCTAGCAATATCAGCCGAATGTTTAGCTATCTCCTAGCAATATCAGCCAAGTGTTTAGCCATTTCATAGCAATATCAGCCAAGTGGATAGCTATTTCATAGCAATATCAGCCAAGTGTTTAGCTATTTCATAGCAATATCAGCCAAGGGTTTAACCATTTCCTAACAATATCAGCCGAGGGTTTAGCTATTTCCTAGCAATATCAGCCAAGTGTTTAGCTATGTCCTAGCAATATCAGCCAAGTGTTTAGCTATCTCCTAGCAATATCAGCCAAGTGGATAGCTATTTCTTAGCAATATCAGCCGAGGGTTTAGCTATTTCCTAGCAATATCGGCCGAGGGTTTAACTATTTCCTAGCAATATCAGCCGAGGGTTTAGCTATGTCCTAGCAATATCAGCCATGTGTTTAACTATTTTTTAGCAATATCAGCCAAGTGTTTGGCTATATCCTAACAATATCAGCCAAGTGGATAGCTATTTCATAGCAATATCAGCCAAGTGTTTAGCTATTTCATACCAATTCTACCTAAGTGGATAGCTATTACCTAGCAATATCAGCCAAGCGTTTAGCTATTTCATACCAATTCTACCTAAGTGGATAGCTATTACCTAGCAATATCAGCCAAGTGTTTAGCTATTTCATGGCAATATCAGCCAAGTGTTTAGCTATTTCCTAGCAATATAAGCCTAGTGTTTGGCTAAATCCTAACAATATCAGCCGAGGGTTTAGCTATTTCATAGCAATATCAGCCAAGTGTTTAGCTATTTCCTAGCAATATTAGCCAAGTGTTTAGCTATGTCCTAGCAATATCAGCCAAGTGGATAGCTATTGCCTAGCAATATCAGCCAAGTGGAAAGCTATTGCCTAGCAATATCAGCAAAGTGTTTAGCTATTACCTAGCAATATCAGCCAAGTGTTTAGCTATTTCATAGCAATATCAGCCGAGGGTTTAGCTATTTCATAGCAATATCAGCAAAGTGTTTAGCTATTTCCTAGCAATATCAGCCAAGTGTTTAGCTATGTCCTAGCAATATCAGCCAAGGGTTTAACTATTTCCTAGCAATATCAGCCGAGGGTTTAGCTATTTCCTAGCAATATCACCCGAGTGTTTGGCTATATCCTAACAATATCAGCCAAATGGATAGCTATTTCATAACAATATCAGCCAAGTGGATAGCTATTTCATAGCAATATCAGTGTTTAGCTATTTCATACCAATTCTACCTAAGTGGATAGATATTACCTAGCAATATCAGCCAAATGTTTAGCTATTTCCTAGCAATATCAGCCAAGTGGATAGCTATTTCATACCAATTCTACCTAAGTGGATAGCTATTACCTAGCAATATCAGCCAAGCGTTTAGCTATTTCATACCAATTCTACCTAAGTGGATAGCTATTACCTAGCAATATCAGCCAAGTGTTTAGCTATTTCATGGCAATATCAGCCAAGTGTTTAGCTATTTCCTAGCAATATAAGCCTAGTGTTTGGCTAAATCCTAACAATATCAGCCGAGGGTTTAGCTATTTCATAGCAATATCAGCCAAGTGTTTAGCTATTTCCTAGCAATATTAGCCAAGTGTTTAGCTATGTCCTAGCAATATCAGCCAAGTGGATAGCTATTGCCTAGCAATATCAGCCAAGTGGAAAGCTATTGCCTAGCAATATCAGCAAAGTGTTTAGCTATTACCTAGCAATATCAGCCAAGTGTTTAGCTATTTCATAGCAATATCAGCCGAGGGTTTAGCTATTTCATAGCAATATCAGCAAAGTGTTTAGCTATTTCCTAGCAATATCAGCCAAGTGTTTAGCTATGTCCTAGCAATATCAGCCAAGGGTTTAACTATTTCCTAGCAATATCAGCCGAGGGTTTAGCTATTTCCTAGCAATATCACCCGAGTGTTTGGCTATATCCTAACAATATCAGCCAAATGGATAGCTATTTCATAACAATATCAGCCAAGTGGATAGCTATTTCATAGCAATATCAGTGTTTAGCTATTTCATACCAATTCTACCTAAGTGGATAGATATTACCTAGCAATATCAGCCAAATGTTTAGCTATTTCCTAGCAATATCAGCCAAGTGGATAGCTATTTCATAGCAATATCAGCCAAGTGTTTAGCTATTTCATAGCAATAGCAGCCGAGAGTTTAACTATTTCATAGCATTATCAGCCAAGTGTTTAGCTATTTCCTAGCAATATCAGCCAAGGGTTTAACTATTTCCTAGCAATATCAGCCGAGGGTTTAGCTATTTCATAGCAATATCAGCCAAGTGTTTAGCTATGTCCTAGCAATATCAGCCAAGTGTTTAACTATTTCCTAGCAATATCAGCCTAGTGTTTGGCTAAATCCTAACAATATCAGCCGAGGGTTTAGCTATTTCATAGCAATATCAGCCAATTGTTTAACTATTTCCTAGCAATATCAGCCAAGGGTTTAGCTATCTCCTAGCAATATCGGCCGAGGGTTAAGCTATTTCCTAGCAATATCAGCCAAGTGTTTAGCTATGTCCTAGCAATATCAGCCAAGTGTTTAACTATTTTTTAGCAATATCAGCAAAGTGTTTAGCTATTACCTAGCAATATCAGCCAAGTGTTTAGCTATTCCATAGCAATATCAGCCAAGTGTTTAGCTATTTCATAGCAATATCAGCCAAGTGTTTAGCTATTTCCTAGCAATAGCAGCCGAGAGTTTAACTATTTCCTAGCAATATCAAGCAAGTGTTTAGCTATTTCCTAGCAATATCAGCCAAGTGGATAGCTATTTCATAGCAATATCAGCCAAGTGTTTAACTATTTCCTAGCAATATCGGCCGAGGGTTTAACTATTTCCTAGCAATATCAGCCGAGGGTTTAGCTATTTCATAGCAATATCAGCCAAGTGTTTAGCTATTCCCTAGCAATATCAGCCAAGTGTTTAGCTATGTCCTAGCAATATCAGCCAAGTGTTTAACTATTTTTTAGCAATATCAGCAAAGTGTTTAGCTATTACCTAGCAATATCAGCCAAGTGTTTAGCTATTTCATAGCAATAGCAGCCAAGTGTTTAGCTATTTCATAGCAATATCAGCCGAGGGTTTAGCTATTTCCTAGCAATATCAGCCAAGTGTTTAGCTATGTCCTAGCAATATCAGCCGAGGGTTTAGCTATTTCCTAGCAATATCAGCCAAGTGTTTAGCTATGTCCTAGCAATATCAGCCAAGTGTTTAACTATTTCCTAGCAATATCAGCCTAGTGTTTGGCTAAATCCTAACAATATCAGCCGAGGGTTTAGCTATTTCATAGCAATATCAGACAAGTGTTTAGCTATGTCCTAGCAATATCAGCCAAGTGTTTAGCTATTTCATAGCAATAGCAGCCAAGTGTTTAGCTATTTCATAGCAATATCAGCCGAGGGTTTAGCTATTTCCTAGCAATATCAGCCAAGTGTTTAGCTATGTCCTAGCAATATCAGCCAAGTGGATAGCTATTTCATAGCAATATCAGCCAAGTGTTTAACTATTTCCTAGCAATATCAGTCAAGGGTTTAACTATTTCCTAGCAATATCAGCCGAGGGTTTAGCTATTTCCTAGCAATATCAGCCAAGTGTTTAGCTATGTCCTAGCAATATCAGCCAAGTGTTTAACTATTTCCTAGCAATATCAGCCTAGTGTTTGGCTAAATCTTAACAATATCAGCCGAGGGTTTAGCTATTTCATAGCAATATCAGCCAATTGTTTAACTATTTCCTAGCAATATCAGCCAAGGGTTTAACTATTTCCTAGCAATATCAGCCAAGTGTTTAGCTATTTCCTAGCAATAGCAGCTAAGTGTTTAGCTATTTCCTAGCAATATCAGCCTAGTGTTTGGCTAAATCCTAACAATATCAGCCGAGGGTTTAGCTATTTCATAGCAATATCAGCCAAGTATTTAGCTATGTCCTAGCAATATCAGCCAAGTGTTTAGCTATCTCCTAGCAATATCAGCCAAGTATTTAGCTATGTCCTAGCAATATCAGCCAAGTGTTTAGCTATCTCCTAGCAATATCGGCCGAGGGTTAAGCTATTTCCTAGCAATATCAGCCAAGTGTTTAGCTATGTCCTAGCAATATCAGCCAAGTGTTTAGCTATTTCATAGCAATATCAGCCAAGTGTTTAGCTATTTCATAGCAATATCAGCCAAGTGTTTAGCTATTTCCTAGCAATAGCAGCCGAGAGTTTAACTATTTCCTAGCAATATCAAGCAAGTGTTTAGCTATTTCCTAGCAATATCAGCCAAGTGGATAGCTATTTCATAGCAATATCAGCCAAGTGTTTAACTATTTCCTAGCAATATCGGCCGAGGGTTTAACTATTTCCCAGCAATATCAGCCGAGGGTTTAGCTATTTCATAGCAATATCAGCCAAGTGTTTAGCTATTCCCTAGCAATATCAGCCAAGTGTTTAGCTATGTCCTAGCAATATCAGCCAAGTGTTTAACTATTTTTTAGCAATATCAGCCAAGTGTTTAGCTATTACCTAGCAATATCAGCCAAGTGTTTAGCTATTCCATAGCAATATCAGCCAAGTGTTTAACTATTTCCTAGCAATATCAGCCAAGTGTTTAACTATTTCCTAGCAATATCGGCCGAGGGTTTAACTATTTCCTAGCAATATCAGCCGAGGGTTTAGCTATTTCATAGCAATATCAGCCAAGTGTTTAGCTATTTCCTAGCAATATCAGCCAAGTGTTTAGCTATGTCCTAGCAATATCAGCCAAGTGTTTAACTATTTTTTAGCAATATCAGCAAAGTGTTTAGCTATTACCTAGCAATATCAGCCAAGTGTTTAGCTATTTCATAGCAATATCAGCCAAGTGTTTAGCTATTTCCTACCAATAGCAGCCGAGAGTTTAACTATTTCCTAGCAATATCAAGCAAGTGTTTAGCTATTTCCTAGCAATATCAGCCAAGTGGATAGCTATTTCATAGCAATATCAGCCTAGTGTTTGGCTAAATCCTAACAATATCAGCCGAGGGTTTAGCTATTTCATAGCAATATCAGCCAAGTATTTAGCTATGTCCTAGCAATATCAGCCAAGTGTTTAGCTATCTCCTAGCAATATCAGCCAAGTGTTTAGCTATTCCCTAGCAATATCAGCCAAGTGTTTAGCTATGTCCTAGCAATATCAGCCAAGTGTTTAACTATTTTTTAGCAATATCAGCCAAGTGTTTAGCTATTACCTAGCAATATCAGCCAAGTGTTTAGCTATTCCATAGCAATATCAGCCAAGTGTTTAACTATTTCCTAGCAATATCAGCCAAGTGTTTAACTATTTCCTAGCAATATCGGCCGAGGGT
Source organism: Thysanoteuthis rhombus (assembly GCA_963457665.1). Taxonomy (NCBI): domain Eukaryota; kingdom Metazoa; phylum Mollusca; class Cephalopoda; order Oegopsida; family Thysanoteuthidae; genus Thysanoteuthis; species Thysanoteuthis major. The sequence goes on from OY735237.1 coordinate 6,987,866, forward strand.
TTAACTATTTCCTAGCAATATCAGCCGAGGGTTTAGCTATTTCATAGCAATATCAGCCAAGTGTTTAGCTATTTCCTAGCAATATCAGCCTAGTGTTTGGCTAAATCCTAACAATATCAGCCGAGGGTTTAGCTATTTCGTAGCAATATCAGCCAAGTGTTTAGCTATGTCTTAGCAATATCAGCCAAGTGGATAGCTATTTCATAGCAATATCAGCCAAGTGTTCAGCTATTTCATAGCAATATCAGCCAAGTGTTTAGCTATTTCATAGCAATAGCAGCCGAGAGTTTAACTATTTCCTAGCAATACAGCCGAGGGTTTAGCTATTTCCTAGCAATATCAGCCAAGTGGATAGCTATTTCATAGCAATATCAGCCAAGTGTTAAGCTATTTCATAGCAATATCAGCCAAGTGTTTAGCTATTTCCTAGCAATATCAGCCAAGTGTTTGGCTGAATCCTAGCAATATCGGCCGAGGGTTAAGCTATTTCCTAGCAATATCAGCCAAGTGTTTAGCTATGTCCTAGCAATATCAGCCAAGTGTTTAACTATTTTTTAGCAATATCAGCCAAGTGTTTAGCTATTTCCTAGCAATATCAGCCAAGTGGATAGCTATGTCCTAGCAATATCAGCCAAGTGGATAGCTATTTCAAAGCAATATCAGCCAAGTGTTTAACTATTTCCTAGCAATATCAGCCAAGGGTTTAACTATTTCCTAGCAATATCAGCCGAGGGTTTAGCTATTTCCTAGCAATATCAGCCAAGTGTTTAGCTATGTCCTAGCAATATCAGCCAAGTGTTTAACTATTTCCTAGCAATATCAGCCTAGTGTTTGGCTAAATCCTAACAATATCAGCCGAGGGTTTAGCTATTCCATAGCAATATCAGCCGAGGGTTTAGCTCTTTCCTAGCAATATCAGCCAAGTGTTTAGCTATTTCCTAGCAATATCAGCCTAGTGTTTGGCTAAATCCTAGCAATATCAGCCAAGTGTTTAACTATTTTTTAGCAATATCAGCAAAGTGTTTAGCTATTACCTAGCAATATCAGCCAAGTGTTTAGCTATTTCATAGCAATATCAGCCGAGGGTTTAGCTATTTTCTAGCAATATCAGCCAAGTGTTTAGCTATGTCCTAGCAATATCAGCCAAGTGTTTAACTATTTCCTAGCAATATCAGCCTAGTGTTTGGCTAAATCCTAACAATATCAGCCGATGGTTTAGCTATTTCATAGCAATATCAGACAAGTGTTTAGCTATGTCCTAGCAATATCAGCCAAGTGTTTAGCTATCTCCTAGCAATATCGGCCGAGGGTTAAGCTATTTCCTAGCAATATCAGCCAAGTGTTTAGCTATGTCCTAGCAATATCAGCCAAGTGTTTAGCTATTTCATAGCAATAGCAGCCAAGTGTTTAGCTATTTCATAGCAATATCAGCCGAGGGTTTAGCTATTTCCTAGCAATATCAGCCAAGTGTTTAGCTATGTCGTAGCAATATCAGCCAAGTGGATAGCTATTTCATAGCAATATCAGCCAAGTGTTTAACTATTTCCTAGCAATATCAGCCAAGGGTTTAACTATTTCCTAGCAATATCAGCCGAGGGTTTAGCTATTTCCTAGCAATATCAGCCAAGTGTTTAGCTATTTCCTAGCAATATCAGCCAAGTGTTTGGCTAAATCCTAACAATATCAGCCGAGGGTTTAGCTATTTCATAGCAATATCAGCCAAGTGTTTAGCTATGTCTTAGCAATATCAGCCAAGTGGATAGCTATTTCATAGCAATATCAGCCAAGTGTTTAACTATTTCCTAGCAATATCAGCCAAGGGTTTAACTATTTCCTAGCAATATCAGCCGAGGGTTTAGCTATTTCCTAGCAATATCAGCCAAGTGTTTAGCTATGTCCTAGCAATATCAGCCAAGTGTTTAACTATTTCCTAGCTATATCAGCCAAGTGTTAAGCTATTACGTAGCAATATCAGCCAAGTGTTTAGCTATCTCCTAGCAATATCAGGCAAGTGTTTAGCTATTTCCTAGCAATATCGGCCGAGGGTTTAATTATTTCCAAGCAATATCAGCAGAGGGTTTAGCTATGTCCTAGCAATATCAGCCAAGTGTTTAACTATTTTTTAGCAATATCAGCCAAGTGTTTGGCTAAATCCTAACAATATCAGTCAAGTGGATAGCTATTTCTTAGCAATATCAGACAAGTGTTTAACTATTTCCTAGCAATATCAGCCAAGTGTTTAGCTATTTCGTAGCAATATCGGCCAAGGGTTAAGCTATTTCCTAGCAATATCAGCCAAGTGTTTAACTATTTCATAGCAATATCAGACAAGTGTTTAGCTATTTCCTAGCAATATCAGCCAAGTGTTTAGCTATGTCCTAGCAATATCAGCCAAGTGTTTAGCTATGTCCTAGCAATATCAGCCAAGTGTTTAACTATTTCCTAGCAATATCAGCCAAGTGTTAAGTTATTACGTAGCAATATCAGCCAAGTGTTTAGCTATCTCCTAGCAATATCAGGCAAGTGTTTAACTATTTCCTAGCAATATCAGCCAAGTGTTTAGCTATTTCCTAGCAATATCAGCCAAGTGTTTGGCTAAATCCTAACAATATCAGCCGAGGGTTTAGCTATTTCCTAGCAATATCAGCCAAGTGTTTAGCTATGTCTTAGCAATATCAGCCAAGTGGATAGCTATTTCATAGCAATATCAGCCAAGTGTTTAACTATTTCCTAGCAATATCAGCCAAGGGTTTAACTATTTCCTAGCAATATCAGCCAAGTGTTTAGCTATTTCCTAGCAATATCAGCCAAGTGTTTAGCTATGTCCTAGCAATATCAGCCAAGTGTTTAACTATTTCCTAGCTATATCAGCCAAGTGTTAAGCTATTACGTAGCAATATCAGCCAAGTGTTTAGCTATCTCCTAGCAATATCAGGCAAGTGTTTAGCTATTTCCTAGCAATATCAGCCAAGTGTTTAACTATTTCATAGCAATATCAGCAGAGGGTTTAGCTATGTCCTAGCAATATCAGCCAAGTGTTTAACTATTTTTTAGCAATATCAGCCAAGTGTTTGGCTAAATCCTAACAATATCAGTCAAGTGGATAGCTATTTCTTAGCAATATCAGACAAGTGTTCAACTATTTCCTAGCAATATCAGCCAAGTGTTTAGCTATTTCGTAGCAATATCGGCCAAGGGTTAAGCTATTTCCTAGCAATATCAGCCAAGTGTTTAACTATTTCATAGCAATATCAGACAAGTGTTTAGCTATTTCCTAGCAATATCAGCCAAGTGTTTAGCTATGTCCTAGCAATATCAGCCAAGTGTTTAGCTATGTCCTAGCAATATCAGCCAAGTGTTTAACTATTTCCTAGCAATATCAGCCAAGTGTTAAGTTATTACGTAGCAATATCAGCCAAGTGTTTAGCTATCTCCTAGCAATATCAGGCAAGTGTTTAGCTATTTCCTAGCAATATCGGCCGAGGGTTAAGCTATTTCCTAGCAATATCAGCCAAGTGGATAGCTATTTCATAGCAATATCAGCCAAGTGTTTAACTATTTCCTAGCAATATCAGCCAAGGGTTTAACTATTTCCTAGCAATATCAGCCGACGGTTTAGCTATTTCCTAGCAATATCAGCTAAGTGTTTAGCTATTTCATAGCAATATCAGACAAGTGTATAGCTATGTCCTAGCAATATCAGCCAAGTGGATAGCTATTTCATAGCAATATCAGCCAAGTGTTTAACTATTTCCTAGCAATATCAGCTAAGGGTTTAACTATTTCCTAGCAATATCAGCCGAGGGTTTAGCTATTTCCTAGCAATATCAGCCAAGTGTTTAGCTATGTCCTAGCAATATCAGCCAAGTGTTTAACTATTTCCTAGCAATATCAGCCAAGTGTTAAGCTATTACGTAGCAATATCAGGCTAGTGTTTAGCTATTCCATAGCAATATCGGCCGAGGGTTTAGCTATGTCTTAGCAATATCAGCCAAGTGTTTAACTATTTTTTAGCAATATCAGCCAAGTGTTTGGCTAAATCCTAACAATATCAGCCAAGTGGATAGCTATTTCTTAGCAATATCAGACAAGTGTTTAACTATTTTCTAGCAATATCAGCCGAGGTTTTAGCTATTTCCTAGCAATATCAGCCAAGTGTTTAGCTATGTCCTAGCAATATCAGCCAAGTGTTTAGCTATGTCCTAGCAATATCAGCCAAGTGTTTAACTATTTCCTAGCAATATCAGCCAAGTGTTAAGTTATTACGTAGCAATATCAGCCAAGTGTTTAGCTATCTCCTAGCAATATCAGGCAAGTGTTTAGCTATTTCCTAGCAATATCGGCCGAGGGTTAAGCTATTTCCTAGCAATATCAGCCAAGTGGATAGCTATTTCATAGCAATATCAGCCAAGTGTTTAACTATTTCCTAGCAATATCAGCCAAGGGTTTAACTATTTCCTAGCAATATCAGCCGACGGTTTAGCTATTTCCTAGCAATATCAGCTAAGTGTTTAGCTATTTCATAGCAATATCAGACAAGTGTATAGCTATGTCCTAGCAATATCAGCCAAGTGGATAGCTATTTCATAGCAATATCAGCCAAGTGTTTAACTATTTCCTAGCAATATCAGCTAAGGGTTTAACTATTTCCTAGCAATATCAGCCGAGGGTTTAGCTATTTCCTAGCAATATCAGCCAAGTGTTTAGCTATGTCCTAGCAATATCAGCCAAGTGTTTAACTATTTCCTAGCAATATCAGCCAAGTGTTAAGCTATTACGTAGCAATATCAGGCTAGTGTTTAGCTATTCCATAGCAATATCGGCCGAGGGTTTAGCTATGTCTTAGCAATATCAGCCAAGTGTTTAACTATTTTTTAGCAATATCAGCCAAGTGTTTGGCTAAATCCTAACAATATCAGCCAAGTGGATAGCTATTTCTTAGCAATATCAGACAAGTGTTTAACTATTTTCTAGCAATATCAGCCGAGGTTTTAGCTATTTCCTAGCAATATCAGCCAAGTGGATAGCTATTTCATAGCAATATCAGCCAAGTGGATAGCTATTTCTTAGCAATATCAGACAAGTGTTTAGCAATCTCCTAGCAATATCAGCCAAGTTTTTAGCTATTTCCTAGCAATATCGGCCGAGGGTTAAGCTATTTCCTAGCAATATCAGCCAAGTTTTTAGCTATTTCCTAGCAATATCGGCTGAGGGTTAAGCTATTTTCTAGCAATATCAGCCAAGTGTTTAACTATTTCCTAGCAATATCAGCAAAGTGTTTAGCTATTACCTAGCAATATCAGCCAAGTGTTTAGCTATTTCATAGCAATATCAGCCAAGTGTTTAGCTATTTCATAGCAATATCAGCCGAGGGTTTAGCTATTTCCTAGCAATATCAGCCAAGTGTTTAGCTATGTCCTAGCAATATCAGCCAAGTGGATAGCTATTTCTTAGCAATAGCAGCCGAGAGTTTAACTATTTCCTAGCAATATCAGCCGAGGGTTCAGCTATGTCCTAGCAATATCAGCCAAGTATTTAGCTATTTCCTAGCAATATCAGCCAAGTGTTTAGCTATTTCCTAGCAATATCAGACAAGTGTTTAGCTATTTCCTAGCAATATCAGACAAGTGTTTAGCTATTTCCTATCAATATCAGCCAAGTATTTAGCTATTTCCTAGCAATATTAGCCAAGTGTTTAGCTATTTCCTAGCAATAGCAGCCGAGAGTTTAACTATTTCCTAGCAATATCAGCCGAGGGTTTAGCTTTTTCCTAGCAATGTCAGCCCGGGGTTCAGCTATTTCCTAGCAATATCAGCCGAGGGTTTAGCTATTTCCAAGCTAATTCAGCCAAATTCTTGGCAAAGTGTTTAGCTATTTCCTAGCAGTCTTGGCCGAATGTTTAGCTATTTCCTAGCAGTCTTGGCCAAGTGTTTAGCTATTTTCTAGCAGATTTGGCCAGGTGTTTAGCTATTTTCTAGCAGTCTTTGCAGTGTTTAGTTATTTCCTAGCAGTCTTGGCCAAGTGTCCAGCTATTTCCTAGCAATTTCAGCCAAGTGTTTAGCTATTTCCTAGCAAATTCATCCAAGTGTTCAGCCATTTCCAAGCTATTTCAGCCAAGTATTCAGCCATTTCTAAGCTATCACAGCCAAGTGTTCAGCCATTACCAAGCAATTTCAGCCAAGTGTTTAGCTATTTCATACCAATTCTATCTAAGTGGATAGCTATTCCCTAGCCATCTTAGCCAAGTGTTCAGCTATCTCCTAGCAATTTCAGCCAAGTGTTTGGCTATACCCTAGCAATTTCATTCAAGTGTTTAGCTATATCTTAGTTTTCTTGGCAAGGTGTTTAGCTATTTCCTATACATCTTGGCAAAGTGTTTAGCTATTTCCTAGCAGTCTTGGTCGAATGTTTAGCTATTTCCTAGCAGTCTCGGCAAAATGTTTAGCTTTTTTCTAGCAGTCTTGGCAAAGTGTTTAGCTATTTCTTAGCAGTCTTGGCCAAGTGTTTAGCTATTTCCTAGCAATCTTGGCCAAGTGTCCAGCTATTTTCTAGCAATTTCAGCCAAGTGTTTAGCTATTTCCTAGCAAATTCATCCAAGTGTTCAGCCATTTCCAAGCTATTTCAGCCAAGTATTCAGCCATTTCTAAGCTATCACAGCCAAGTGTTCAGCCATTACCAAGCAATTTCATCCAAGTGTTTAGCTATTTCTTAGCAATTCTATCTAAGTGGATAGCTATTTCCTACCAATCTTGGCCAATGTTCGGCTATTTCTTAGCGATTCAAGCCAGTCTTCAGCTATTTCCTAGCCATCTTGGTTGAGCGTTTAGCTATTTCCTAGCAATCTTCAAGGTAGATTAAACATTAAAATTTTTTTTCAGTCGGCAACACTGTATCCATGCAAGTTTTTTCATAGAGCAAAAGTGTAGATGAAATTAAAAATGTTCATCATCATATCAAGTCCATGACTGAAAAATAAGATCCAGAACAAATCACTACAGGTAGCTTGTCGAGCCTTATTCTTCTCCGGATGCCACTGATATGCTCTAATTCAATAAAGATTTAACGAGTGATAAAAAGAACATACCAACTTCTTAGTGATTGACTCGCACAATTGAAAACTTTCAAATCTTTTTTTTTGATTTGAGACTTTTAAACTTATATGAACTCGATAATTTAAGTAAATTATGTAACTGTAGCCCCAGCCCTGAGTTATGTAAATAATCTTATTGACAAGGTACATTTTCTCTGAATATTGACCTCATGTTGATACCCTTCTTTAACAGGTCTTACATTGAAAAACCTTCAGCCTAAACTGTCAACAGAGATTTCTCCAGATTTTTAACTGGTCTGGTCTGGTTGGTTATGTAAGTAAGTCATATACATATAGACTGCACCAATGGCAATTTGGGATTAAAAATTTCATCATTCACTCCTTATCATATCAAGTAAAAACAGTATTTTTGTTTTTTCTAAATCATCCCATCCCCAATTAGGTTTTTAGTGGTGGGTTCAGTTTGTGATGTAATTTTACGCTAAACTGATCATCAGTTTGTGTCATGCTTGTTTTTGAAATTCAGACTTTTTTAGTGATCACTGCCCAACCAAATGAAGGAAAAGTAACTTTTATTGATCACCCCTTTTTCCAATTTTTTGATTGATCATCCTCAGCATCCTGTAAAAACATGCTAGTCATGCGATGGTTTCCATTGACTGACTAATCAGACCTTTTTTTATAGCAATCAATATAGAGGTTTTCAAGCACTTTTGTCCAATGAGGACTTGAGTATTAAGTTTCCCAAGAAACTTGCTTTTTGCACGTAGGCATATGGTGAACCGTTCCTTTTCTTTGCATTTTGCTGTTTCATAAAGCACTTCCTGGCCTACATTGAAGTCTTTTTATGCATGAATTTTTTTTTTCTTCCAGGTCGTATTTCTGACATGGAGGTTCAAGGTCTCATTATTTTACCAGCTTCAGTTTGAAGAAATCAAAATGATAGTCAAAACGTAAAACACATATTTCACTGTGTAATAGGAAAACTGTTGAAAGAATTTTTTTTCAAAATTAATGAAGATAACATATCAATTTAGCCTGCACATGTTCCAGAACTAATTATCCAAAAGATTATCTAAAATCATCTATAAAAGGAGAAAAAAAAAATTATATATATATATATATATATATATATATATATATATAATAATCAAATAATTGTGTCGTCCATAGACAGCTGTTTCGTTGTATTTCAACTCTTCAGTGTGGCTATAGACTATCCATTATCCCATCCAGTACCACAAGGCTGGCATCTTATCTCTGCCCTACGCAGAACTAGTAAGGTTAGATTTGAGCGATATATTTGCTCACACATAAATCTTCATCCACCAGAGTGCTCTATTCCTAAGTTGGAAAAGCGTTGCATAAGCTTATAATGAACGAGTTACCTTACTTAAAGAGTGCTCTAACCTGAATAAGGGAGTGTTAATTATAATAGTTATTATTAAAATCATATATTTAACAAGAAAATACCAGTATAAGATTAGAGCACTGTTGGTCTGAAATGATCATTGAGACACAAAATGGCACTTGAAAAAAAAAAAAATTATAGATGGTGCCTAGTGGTTTTCAAGGTAGTAACCTCCAAGAGGACCAGGGGCTCTAGGGGGCAAACAACCACAGAGTGACTGACAAGCAAAGAAAGAAGAATCTGTAGCCCACTGGTTGATCAGGCTGGCTCTTTGTCCTGCCATGGTATTTCAATGAAATAAAAGCTCTCAGAGCTTTATTATCTTACAAACTATCTTTGTCTGTTGGTTTAAGTCATGTGAAAGCAAACAGAGAGGAAGGGGGGTACTGCGAACACACTGAAACAAAATTGTCAGCTGCTGGTTAGCAAAGCTCTTGGTTTTTAACCCAATTCTATTGCCTCGTTGCTTTCAGATTATTAAAAAGCAAAAGAAACGATGAATTGTAGAAATTTGACAGAAGAATAAATTCTGTTTTTGTTTGCAATAAGTACACTTATACTAAAAAATACATTTGTATAATTTATTCATACGTAATTAATCTCGTTACTTTTATGGAGACTTTGTAAGTTGAAAAACAACAAGTAGAACAACATTTTCAATCAGTATCTATTCACAAGCTTTAAATCTACAGAGTTGAATGATTTTCAGCTAGCTTTTGCAGAACGAACAGCTCACCAACCCACTTCAGGGAAGGGTAGCTTCAGTCGTTCACTCAATACTATTTGTATATGGTCACCTCCCCAAACCATGGGGGAAAAGTAAGTCATTTAAAATGCTGACCGACTGCTGGTTATAGGCTGTCTGGTGGATAAATTTCAGTAACTAAAAAATGTAAACTGTGAAAAAAATCTATTAGAATCAATATTTTTTATAAATTTTGAATGGATGCTGTAGATCGATTGAGATATGCTGAATCTGATTATAGTTTTATTTTTTGTCTACACAGCGTAGTTCCAAAATTATAAGAGTACAAACATACATAACAACTATCTCTCTCTCTTTATATATATATATATATATATATATAAATATATATATATATACATATATATTATAAAGAGACAGAGTTGTTATGTATGTTTGTACTCTTATAATTGAGAGCTTTAAACACTAAAAAATTTTTCAATTGATCTTTTTTGTGTCATTTCAGTCACCCATTTCCAAATATCTGTCAAAGCAATTTATGTAATTTTCTCTGATTTCCAAATGATATGTGATTTTGGTATAATGTATAAATTGTCTCTTGTTGAGATCATTAGTTGTTTACTTGTATGCTGTCAAAAATCACAGCCTAAGTGAAATATATTGATAATCATTGCCTATCATGAATGTAGATGATAGATTTTTACATTGCAGTTAGATTAGAGAATAATGTTTTGTTGACCACAAACAGATCTTTTTATTCATTGTTTTTTTATTCCTTTTTCAATTTTTATATCATTCTTTTAATTCAGGATTTTTATTTCATCGCTAGGACACGAATTAAATTCTATTTTACAACATCAGTTACACTAATGAAATATTTACGTCAGTTACATCCTTTGAGAAAGAGGACATCTGCATATAGCTAAACATATGTGTAGATAGATGTTTAAAAATCTATTGCAAAGTGTTACTATGCAAGTTAATGAGATAAATAAATCCTACAATACCTTTGAACAGCTATGATGACACACAAATGTGTCACAGCAGGTATCAGTGTGAGAACCACAGCTTCAAACTGATTACAGACATTTCTAGGGCAAATTTTCAAAGTATTACATTCAACAAGCATGACTGACTTAGGAGAGAAGAAACTCCTTTCTCTGTTTTGAAAGGCATTTCATCCTTTGTTCACTTCGTAAAGTATTTATTTTGATCTGACTTTACATTGTTATTATAAACTCTTTAATTCATAGACCACTTGAAAACGCTCCTGAACACAGTGAAAGCTGTCAATGCACAGAATTATTTCTAAAAAAAACAGGACTTTTTTGTGAATCAAATGAAAATTCATTTAAAACTGTACCTAAAAGTGCAGAGAAAGTAACTCCAGGTTATTGTCTGGAATAGGTTCTCCAAAACATAAGTCGATATTTTGCCAGGGAGATGACTTCTCAGCAGACACAATCAGCTGCTGCTGTTGGACTATTTTAGAACAAATGGAAGCAGAAAACTGAATATTTGAAACTGTATTTTAATGAATTTAACTACAGTGGGTTAGAGTTTAGGATTAGGGTTTGTTTTTTGCGAAGAATAGAAAGTTTCAGTAACTATGAAATGCGTTATGGTGAAAAAAAAATAAAAAGAAAGATTGGATCAAATCAGACGACAATTTCTTCCAATTGAAATCAAAGGATTAAATAATAACGTTTATCTCCATTTATGCACTATCAGGGTTATCTTCCAGGCAAAATTCCAGACATTGTTTTGGTAGATGTAAAATTATCTATACCTGGAGCCTAAAGCTGAGTCATACTCAATGCCTCTTTCCTAAAGAGTAAAATTGAGGGTTATTGAACCAGGTGTAGGAGTTACGCCCATCCCTATCTGAAAAGGATAGAAATGGTATGAAAGAGAACCCTCTGGTTTTCTTTTGACAATGGCTGATCATCTATTGTTATCTATTATTTACAATGAGAATCAATTCCAGACTAATTATTAATTCATTTCCACATAATTCCACAGATAGCATACCATTGAGAAATACAGCATACCATTGAGAAACGTGCCACCATATATCATCAAAAGCAGTTTTTGCTGTTGCCACATAAATTGATTTGTGACAATAATATAATATAATAAAATGCACGAATAGTTATTTTCATGGTAGTAAGAAATTTAGTATCTATTAACAGCTTTACTTGAGATTTCAGATACTATTACTAGTTTGAAAAATGTCATTAAAGTTAAATTAAAAATTCATTTGGGATAAGATACAAGTTGAACACTCTCAGCATAACGTGCACAATATGTTTTAAAACTGAACATGTGACCAAGCAAAATACTTCTGACATTAAAGCCTCGATCGTCATAAAAACATTGTTTCTCTTCATTAAATTTTTTAAGATATTTTAAATGACCGCCGTTATCTTTATTGTTAAATAATTAGCTATACACGTGTTAAATCTGATTGTTATTCAATAAAAGTCTGTCCTGCAAGATCCTTCCTGGCAGATTTTTCAAATGACTGCACTGATTTTTATTGTTGAATAATCAGCTACACAAACCTTGAATTTTATCTAATTATAACACAACAAAAGTCTGTCCCTCCATCTGTATGTGACAACCTACCACAAAAACCACACAGCATAACCCAATAAAATTTTCTTTGGGCATCAATATGAGTTTGGGAAAAGTTTTTAGTATATCAATCTACACCACCTGATTTCCATCTATTCATCTGTTTTAATTTTCATCAATTCTTTCTTTGTGACAGCAATTTATCCACCTGTTAGGACAGTTATTCGGAATAGTGGATATAAATTGCCGTTACTTTTATCGTTTCAAAAGCATAACTTAATGTATGTATAGGTCAGCATTGCACTAAGAATGCACTGTTATTTGAATAAAACATAAGGAAGGTGGTCCTGGTCACAAACTCTAGGCTAAAAACAGTGCACAAATAAAGAGAAATAAGAATAAATCTCGAAAGAAAAAAACAATAGTAAATAGATTAAGTATAATATTATTACTTAGAATTAATCAAAATGTTTCACCTCAAAATCTAAATATACGATAGATCACTTGTCTATATGATATCAGCTGAATTCCTCTCGGGATCACCTTCCTCATGTTGTGTAGTTATTTGTTTTACAATACTGAACAACTCTAATGTTCATTCTCTATGTTATCAGAAGCAGTGGGGGTTAACCATAAGGCTGAATAGGCTTAAAACTTTGGGGCCCTGGAAGGAAGGGTATGAGAGCAAAAAAAGGTTTAATTGAGTGTCCAGTATTTTGGAGGATATTTCTGTACTTTCGTAAATGAATTAATGAATGATCGCAAACAAATATTTCGGGAGGGTTTTTCACAAGTGCAGAGAGCCTGAACACAGAATATCCCTTCTTGCTATGGTGAAGAGTGACATGAGCTCAGCTGACCCCACCTTTTAAACCAAGGGTTTGCATCAAGGTCAACTGAGGTAGCATGGATATGTAGTACATTACAAAGAGTAACAATTATTTGTTATTCAATGTGACTTGATGTCACTTTATTCAACAAAAGGTTGGGGGCAAGGTCATAGGGAGCCAGGGTTGCCATCTGGGCAACTTTATAGGTATATTTGACAAAAGGCTTTTTTGAAAAGTATTTGGCCATGGACATTTTTGATTTGGTCATGTTGAGATTTTTGGCCATTTTTGATTTTTTTTCATTTCCTTCAAACATTTTATTGGCAAAAAATAGAAAAAAATTATCAAATGTATTTTTTGTGCTTTCAGAACTTTTGTTTCCAGGGGAAATCTGCCTTTTCAAGGCTATTCTCCAGAATTTAGATGTTTTCCAGTAGAAAATGCCACTGATGTCATAAATAAAATTCATTCTGACCATATTTATTCTTCGATCAAATACTTTACATGACAACCAATTATTGACGGTTATGGTTAGTTCAGTTACTAATCATCTTAAAATCTATAAACTAACCAATAACTAAAAATCACCAGCAAGTTAAAGTTTCAAAAGCCTTAGGTCAGTAGGAAAATACGTTTAAACTAAAAGGGGTCCTTTGTGATGAAAACCGTTGGTATACGGCAAGGCTGGATTGAGGATTTATGCTTGGGGATCAAAAGGGTGTCCATCAGAGAAGAGAGAAGTGACTGGTGACTGCCTCGGTGGCCCTGAAGATAACTAATAATAAATGACTCCATCAAAAAAAAAAACAAACTTGAAATTGAGAAGTACACATGTCTTATCCCCACACACGCAACCTCTATTTCCATCCCTGTATAGCTGACTCGAAAGAAGTGGATTCATGTCCCAACAACAACTTAATTCAGTTACAAAATGCATTAACATTGTTAATATGCACATATCTTGATAGAGCAAAGTCTCAAAAAAAATTTCTTATTAAAAACATGGGGGTTGTTACTTTTAGTGTCAAAAAAAATCACGTGATTCTCTAAGTATCAAGATTCCCTCAAAGTTTTAAAAAACCTGCACAATTTTTGTGAGTCATTTGGATAAATCTAGCTAAAAATCTCTCTAACTTGGCAAGCTTTCAGAAAATCAAGCTCAACCTTCAAGAAGAAGGAAATCCCAGAGTTTTTGTTTCCAGATTTCTCTATGTATGAAACATTTCCATCATTATTATATCATTTGGCTTACTGTATTTTAAATCATTGATGCTTAAATGGTTAAGGTAACATCCCTGAAAGACGAGCCCCGAGAAGCAATTTTGAATCATATCAGAAGCTACCAGTCAATGTTTGTGTTATGACAAAAAGCAACAATAAGTAGAAATAGTCTGTAACATTATTCAACTTGTTCAAAGATTACGTTCCCAGTATTAACATAATATAAATACCAAGTTGTTTGATAAGACGATAGGAAGAGAGAGGATAGAAAAAAAAGCTAGATAGATTAATGAGGAGGAAGGAAAATTGGGAATAGATAAGAAAGTCAAGTAATTGATTAAGAAGGCAGGAAAGGGACGGGAGTTTGCTAAGGGAAATGGAGATTCTCATTTATAAAACTAATCCATGTTTGTGCAAGATTTAGATAATACAGTAAGTGTAAAAATACAAGCAAGGGGGAGAGAAGAGCAGACACATGGAATATGCATGGATTTTTGCGTAATTTAAAATATAACACTTAAATTCAGCCTTATTGCCTGTAGTCCAGAGGTGGGATATCGGCCTATGGGTCTGAAGTGAAGTTTTCAATTCTGCCTCGCGGTACTGAAGTATATATATATATATATATATATATATATACCCACACTGAAGAGATGTAATACATCGAAACAGTTGTCTGTGGATGACACAATAATATATATATATATATATATATATATATATATATAAGCAAAGCTCCTGATGGTGGACTCATGTTCCAGATCAAACCTATAACCACTAAAAGTACACACACACACAGTACACACTACTGAAGATGGGAATACCCCCCGAAACATGTCTAGGCCATTAGTAAAAACATTTACAGATAAATAAATCTAACTTCCATAAACTTTACTCCTGATTCTGTCGTACTCTCCTTAGTTCATATTATATATATAAATATATATACCAATATATCCTCCTGATAATCATCAATGGAGCTGAAACCTGGAACTCAACCAAAAGATTGACCCCCTAACTGAGAATCAGGCTCAACATCACATGGAATGTTCACAAAACAGAACAGCATATTTGGGGGGGAAAAAAAACAGGAGTCAGTCAGCAAGAAATGCAAATCAAATCCCCGCTTTAAAACCTACTTAGGAAGTGAATTTTCAAAAATTCAAAATACCATTTTCCCAGCTCATTGAGGGAAAATGAGGACAAAATTTCAAGTCTCTTCTGTGAAGTTAGGGCCGGGCTAAGTCCGGATAGATAGGTCCATATAAATATCAGAACATCTGAATAACCTAAATGTAACAACAGTAGTTAAACCGTTCTGTTGTAGGTAGCATTGATCAATAACCAACAGGCAAATTGTCAAGCCTACAAAATATCGTCCATCCAATCAGCGACTACTTCCACATGGCAAATTTTAATGAAATAGATCGAACAATCTCCCGGGAAATGGTGTTGCTCGGCAACTGACGCAAACGTAATTGCAGTTGCTATGAACTGAACTCAGCCTCATGTATTTTTATTGACAGATGATGAGACTAGATTATAAGAAGTTATCTGTTATACGAAAATAAGAGAACCTGTCCATACAGAAAACTTGGAATAAAATCGGTAATAGGCAGTACGTAGCTAAAGATTGAAAGGACTGGGGGCGGGGGGATCGATGTATATGAACTCTTTATATAAGGGGGCGTACAGGGCTTGATTCACCTGAAATTTTACACAAGTTTCGCACGACTTAAACTGATTTGCCTGAAATTGAATAGCTTTTTGGTAGAACGGGAGGAAGGGGGCTTGGCTCTTAAAAGGTCCCCCCCTTAAATATTTAGCGAGATTTGATTAAAAGGAAAATTTGAAATAAATAGACAAACACAAGTGGGTGAAAAAACAACCCCGAAGACTGAAATATTCTGCAATTCGTGGACGTAAAAATATTTCTTTGATATTATATAATATCAGTTGAAATGCAATTGATTAATTACTATTTATGAAATCTCTAGCCCCCCCCTCCACACACACACTCTTCTATTGAAGACCTAGGGGCGTTTTCAAGTAGACCCCCTCCTTGTATATTCTCAGCTACGCCTCAATGGGTAATGTACTTCTTGGTAGGTGAAAATAAAATAAATCAGACCCGGAGAATACAGGAAAAAAGCCCAATGACATTTATGAAACAATCAAGGATAGGTGGTCCCGATAGGAAATTTCACGCACTTTTTGAATTGACGTTTAATAAATAAAAAAAAAGACCACGAATAAAAAGAAATGAGGAAATTAATGAGAGAAAAACGGAAATAAATACAAAAAACTATATCGTTATTGCTTTAAATCAAAATGTTAAATCGTTTTGTTTGGTCAACACCGAGTGAGCGAGGGTGTGAAACTACACTCGGGATCATCTTCCCTGCGTTGAGCCTTTCTCTTCTTGCCTGTCTTTGTTTCTGATCGAAAATTATTATTGACTCGTCAAAACTTTCATATGGCTGTGACAAGATAAACAATAGACGTCAATTCCATGTTTTGCTCAAGTTATCCTTTCTCAACAGAGTTAAAAAAAAAAAAATTTATCTAACCCAATATTGCAACAATCCTTTGAAAGATCTTCTAAAGAAGCAGTTACGCTTCAAAGTTGCGTAAATTGAAACGTTTCATAAAATAGCGGGGAGGAAACGCTGAATTTTTGTCACGTGACTTGCCCGAAATTTGACACCGCTGTGGGGGGGGAGCAAGATTGATTTTTATCATGATCTTAAAACAATTTTTGAATTATCGCGCCCCCATAAAGAATATTTTCAAAAACAAAGACGAAAAAAAAAAAAATGAATGAGATAGAAATCAATTCATAATAAAGGATTTCATTGAAAGAAAAAAAAACAGTGGGAAAAAAAATTCGTGTGTTTCCTTTTGGCGTTTTTTAGGACGCACGTCAAAGCGGACCTCGGAATTGAAGTAGAGCCAAATAAAGAAGAAGAAAACTACAGTCGGTTGAATCTTTTGACTGCTTGGGGCAGTGATTTTTCCGGTCTCACTGACGTCGTTCAAGGAGTCAATGTCACGTGACGAAAGAAGGGGAAAAAAACAACAAACAAAAAAAAAGGCACATCCTTCCTCATGTCTTACATTTCCGCGTCCTAATGACTTGCTTTGTCAGTTACTTCGTTTAATAGTAATGACCTATAAATAGTTTTCTCTGTGGTCAACGTTCGTTTTGTAGCAGCACACATGGGTTTAAAGAAAGTAACTGAAGGCGAAGAAGATAATTTATATAAGCCGCACCTCAGTGAAAATGACGAAAAATAAGTGTCCACTTAACCATTATAGTTACATTTTAAATAGAACTGCCCGTAGTAAAACATGAAAAAGATGTTTTTCCAAAAACTAAGAAATTTCCAGATGGTTCATACGTCTAAAAGATTGAAGGCACCTTAAGGTTGATAAAAAAAAAATTGTGTTACTTAAAAATATATCTTGACCCTTTCTAAGTAGAAAATATGGAAGTAAGAACCAAAAGTTCAATGAAGTGACCACTATGAAGTTTAAATGCCATTATTGACAAATCATGTGACTCTGAGTGGAAGATTTTTTGGGGGGATAAGACGGATCTTATCAAGAAACGCACGTCAAGATATAAGGAAATCTGACAGGAAACAGCTGGGAAAATCGATTTTAAAAACAAAATTTAAATGCCATAGAAGATTTTTCTAGGTAAGAATCATTTTATCAAGGGACATCTTTCTGCCAACTTTCAAGTAAATCTGACTTGAAGCAGCTGAGAAACATGGGGGCAGACCTACCTACTGACTGACCGACTGACCAGCCGATCAACAGAGCCTCTTCTCAATAAGCATGGACGCCTCTAGAGAAATAATTAGCTCAAGTTTTAAGTTGGGAATATTGTAACCTTCCTCATCTTCCTCCTAATACTAGCAGGGACGGTAGATGCATTCTTGAACTTATGGTACTAGTTTTTTTTAAAAATTTTCATGTAACATTTCAGAAACGAAAAGATATTCTCCTAAAAAGATCCTAATACATAACAAAAATATCTATCATCATTGGCACAATGTAGGGAAGGTGGTCCTGATTAAGTTTCATATCCTCTCTTACCTGGTGTTGAAAATGGTATACAAAAAAGAAATAAGAGAATTAATGAAAGAAAAGGGCCACACCAACGGAGCTAGAGAGCTGAAACTTTCAACATTTACTCCTTATGTCTCAAAAACTTCTTTTTTTCTAAAAATCCCCATCCCACAACAGTGAGGGGGTTCAATTTGCAATGTAATGTCATACTACATTGAGACATTAGTTTGTGTCTGATAGCATTCATGCTAGTTTATTGAAAATTCAGACTGCCCAATAAAATGCAAGATAAATAACTTATTCATTGGTCACCCTTTTTTCCCCAATTTGATTGATCCACCCCAGCATGGCTTGTAACCAGAAGATGTTGGTCATGTGATGGTTTCTACTGAGTGACTAACCAGACTTACTTATTGTTTTTATTCAAATTTTTTCTTCATCAGTTAACAATGTCATGAGATGGTAGGAAGTTTGCAATATGGCAGGAAAGACAAAACAGGGATTATGAGACAAACAACATGCAGTATTCCCCAAGTGGGTCTCTACTCCCCACAGGACAAAATTTAACAAGCTACCAAGCCTCAAGTCAGTGACTGATATCTACCAACCAGATCCAGAGTATGAAATGAGAAAAACTGATCACTACATGGTTTGCACATCTCACAACAGTTACAGATATCACTGTGTGTCTCAGTGTGCAAGCACCATGATTACACAGCTTGGCATTGTATGAAGCTGACATTTGCTAGATATATTAGTCAGCACACAAAATAGCATTGAGTTTGAAGTTCTTTGGATCGGCAGTTGTGAAGAAATCTTATAAAATTAAGTAAACAAATTATAGATTATAGATATTTCTTCATAATTTCAATAAATTATCTCCCTTGACTTCAGATCTTCAGAATTATCTAAATTGGCAACAGTCAAGAAAGCTTACCGAAATGCTTCAAACCAGGGTAATCCTAACTTTGAAACCCCTGGCAATGTTTAACCAGCATAGAGAGGCTCTAAAAATCATACAAAAGCTCCAAAAGAAAAAATATATATATACTATTAGTTCAAGCATGCTACCCACATCGTGACTTTATGTCCGCTCAGGTTAGACATAGCTAGGTTTATGTGCATCACAGCAAAGATTAACCGATGCTCTAGTTTCGTACGATTGATGGAAAATCATTTTCAGTGATCATTAAGGCAAGCTGCACCACACCATACAGTCTGACCTCGTCAAAACATGCACCTTTGGAACAGGCCCCATCTTAGTCCTAGAAAAATTAACGAGTAAGCTTCATATGGTTTTCGATCGTGTCATTCTTTCACTGAGCAAAAAGAAGGTCATCAGCTCACCTTTATTTTATACTCTTAGGGTTAGCTCTAGTAAAGCTCCTCCCTGACCTTGCCCCACCTTCTTTCGTTCAGTTCCGTGACTTTCGGGGCAATGATTTTATTTCTAGCATTCAGCAAAAGATTTAGGGGTCCTTGGGGAAAGGGTGGCTGCTTGAGGGCCCCGTCCAACATTTACTGATTTGATAAAAAAGATTTAAATTTCAAATAGAAGACGTGCAGTCTGTTTCATTTAATCATTGGTGAAAAACAAACCCCAAAAGCCGAATTGTTATTCATGTATGCACAAATATATCCTTGATAATGACTTACAAAGCTTACAGGGGCTACCCTCCATTGGGGCCCCGAAGAGTGTTTTCAGGTACCCCTCCCCAGCTACATCTCTATCTTCTTCTCCACCCTTTTTGAGAGAAATATTCCTCTTGTTAAAGATTTTTTATAACGTACGTCTTTAGACTGGACATAATATTTAATTGCTCATTTTTTTAAAGAAGTATTTTCAGCAACAAGTCTTGTCAACTGAACTATACACAGTCAAAGTTCGATAATAAAAATTCAAGAAAACTAAGACTTCTTTGCTCTAGATACCCACCCATTTCCACTAAATAAAAATGGAATGGAGGACAAAAGAAAAATTGTGCCGGGTAGGACTCCCCACCCTTTGTGCTGGGTTTCTGTCTTACAAATTTTTTTTTCACCTGGCCTCATGTTTTGATCACACATTGTAAAGCTTTCTTTAGGCATCCAAAAACTAAATAATCCTACATTTTTTTCATCCTACACTGGCCCTTTAAATTCGGAAATGAAATATTTTTTTCCAATTCCCTCCCTCTTTGTTTTTACAACAACTCTAAAGAAAAAGAGCCTGAATGTCAGACCACAGATGCGCTGGGGACAGGGGGTAACACTGAAGTAGATTGTACGTACAACAATGAATTATAACTGATTTCCAGCTACCAAAAGTGGGGATCGAATTATATTCGTAATCGCATTGTATTCAAGGAAATCCAACTATATTCTCAAGTGAAGATCTATCAAGGGACGTTACTCTCATTCCGGTACGTCAGTCAGTCAGTGACAGCGTTTGGTACTAGAGTCGCAAGCGCATCCATAGAATAAAAAGGCTCTTATTTTTTAATAGATGTTTTGAGCAATGTACAAAAGAGAGATGCATCATCATGGCTTTTAAAGAAAAAATACTTTTGGACCGATTTATATTTTTAAAATGTCATACCTCAAAATCTTAAAAACGATTAACTACTATTTGGGGGAGAAGTAAAAAATATCTGCAACATCACCACACGTGCATTTGTAAACCAATTTTTTGTCTGTAAAACCCTCAAATGGGCCAAATCAATTAATAAACCATGAATTTTATGAACAAAAAAAAAGGACCTAAAGACTTTAAATTACTTGCCATCAATTCCAGCAATAAACATGGTTTGATTTAAGGTATTATTCGATGTTCAATTGTTTACATAAACACTAGATCTGTTGATCAAACACATACTTCGAGGCTTTCGTAAAAGTGGCGAAAAGTAAGTGCTCAGTTTAGCAATTCAATTTACGTTCCAAGTCAAATCCCCCACTTGAATCCATTTTCTCTTCTGGAACTTTCACATTGGCTAAAGTAAATGTGATAATGTTGAAAACACAAAAAACATTGACAGCGAAATCCCCCCCTTTTTTTTTTCAATTTTATTCGAATATTCGACTCAGTTATCAACTTCACTTATATCAAAGCAAAATCTCTTGTGTAACTTTATAAGAAATGCTCGTTGTCTACAACCTCGATAAATGCTGTCAACAAATTTCTTCAAATTTTGATCTTTCAGGATCTTTTACAGATGCTCCAAATGCAGGGGCATAGCTGCCCTTAAAGCCCTTCCTTGTGCATTTTGTGCAGTCTTCCCAACTTGAGAGCCACCGAAGTTGTGTACTGTTAGTAGAAATGCAGTAAGGTGAACTATAACTACTACTATTCATAATGCTTTAGGGGCCTCCGTTAATGGGAGCCCGGGGGCGATTTAGAGTGGTCCCGCACTCCTTCCTCAGGTCAGCTACGCTTCAAAAGTAAAGAAAGAGTTTAACAATCCGGTTTTATTTATGTCATTATGTTTATTTTTCTGTAAATTCGCAACTTTTACGATGCTAATTTCGTTTCTTACACTAGGTTTATGGAGAAGTTTTCGTGTACAAGATTGTATATTTATTAAGACATCCACACACAACATATTACTTAATGTAGTCATGGCATATTATTTTTTCTTTAAATCTTATTTTGTCAGAGATTTCGGTTTTGGAAACTGAAATACGCTCTAAACAAATAACCAACCCAGCCGTATTTGTTTTCCAGTCTCGTCAGTGAACTGGAATACCAACAACAGGTGTTATGGCATATCAACAAAACTTACTAAATCGACTAGGCTCTACGTCATTATCCGTAAATATTTTTTGTCTATAACATTCCTAAGGCAAAGTAAAGGTATTGATGAGTACAATTCAGTATGCTGATGAAAAAAATAAGTTCTGTTCATTGACTCTTGCAGCGAACAATGTTCTCGTCTAATTCATTTATAATTATTTCATTATTTACAATTAGTAAAGCGTAAAGAGTTTTAAAAAAAAAGGATACCAATTTCATACGGTAATTTTTGAAAGCGCAGGGATACGAATAAATAAATAATTAATATTTTTTTTAATCGGTACAATTAAGAACAGATATACCTTGATTAGTGCGGTTAATTCGTTCAAAAATTGTCCGTACTGTCCTATAATTTAATGTAATGGATTTTCGTTTTCAGCTCAACTAGATCAATTTATACAACAATTACTCATCTGTGAAATATACTTTATCAAAACTACACTAATGCATTCCTGAGTAAAACCTAGTACTAAAAAACAAGAAAGCTATGCATGAAAACTAAAAATGCTTTTTGCATGGAATTATTAAACAATGATCGATTTTTTTTTAGGATCTGCGTCGTCGCGATTACCTGGGTAAAAATTAGAATTCATGAATAATAATAATTAATTATTAACTCCACATCTTTCTGACTATTATTCATTGATTTGTATTCCACACGCTTTTAGATAAACACCGAGGAAACAAGGGGGAAAATATTGGGGGAAGAAAAAAAACCTAACTAAAGCAAGCAGTAGCAACTTCTTTAGCAGGTTTACTTAATTCAAATTTTATTTTTATTCTCACTTACCCGATATATTTGTTCGGTCACTTTGTGGGCTTCTTCACTGTTCTTCATAATTCCTGTTGTTACCCTTTTTTTTTTGTCAAAGTTCAAATGAAAGTTTTAAAGGGGAAAAGGTCTCTATGGTGCATTCAATAATAATATCCTACGATGAGGGGATAGAGTCCAGTCCAAGGTACAAGCGCGCACCCACAGCACGCAACGCACTGATTGAAATAGATTATTATGGTGTTGTTGTTGTTGTTGTTGTTGTCACCTTACTACAAGCAGCAGTTCGTTGTTGTCTCTAGTCTCTTTCTACCCATGTGACAATTGAGACTAAAGGTCAGTTTTCCATCGGACACACACGCACACAGAGGCATAGCGAGAGGGGACGAGAGGGGGGCAGTTGACCCCGGGCACAGGTGTGAAGGGGTGCAAAATTCCCTCTGGCCTATAATACTTTTTAATAATTAATTATGCCCTCGTCGGAGATATACCACAACTCTCTTTCACCCCTGGCACAGAGAACCCTTCCGACGCCACTGCGCACGCACACCCACACACACGGTTATACTTCATTTTAAAAATGTCCGCCCGGGCCGCCAATTCTAATGGATGCTAAGTAGTACCCTTGTGCTGGCTATGGCATCAGCCGTCCCTGCCCGGGCTTCACGTGTCACAAGTTTCTCTGTCTCAGCTAATTCTTCAAAGTTTGATGAATATGATATAGACTTAGAGGTGACAAGCACCCCGAAGTGGCGTCACTCACTTCACCATCGTTTAATGGAAGTAACTAATGTAAATCCATTTATGGTGACGTAGCTAGAGATTTAAGGGGGGGGGTTGTGGCTCCTCCATGGTATGGACCTCCAGCAACATTTAGTTAGATTTGATAAAAAAAGGAAATTATTATCAATGAAAGGTTATACACTATCAATCAATTGGTGAAATGAATAACCCATTCATGTACAGAATCTGTTATAAGTATTTTACTTGGCTTGAGTTGGAGATGAGATATACAGCGAATACATATATTTTTTTTCTGCATAATTTGAGTTTGAACTCATTTTTTGTTTGAGAGTTTTTTCATTTTTCTTTTTACCCAAATTTTTTTAATTGGTTGATCTTTTATTTTTCATTGGACATGTAATTGTCAATATCACTTTTTAAAGCAGTTCACTAAAACAGCTTCTATTATTCCTGGATCTGGATCTATTAATTGATTCTATTTGTTGACAATTCTTCATGAGAAGAAGTCCCTTCTTGAATTTTTTTTTCTGCAGTGTTTTTTATATATATTTTTTCACTTATTCACTTCAAAGAATCTTTTAGCTGGGAAGTCGATGATGCCATCTTATTATTTTAAATCTGTATCTCATGTCTCCTCTTTGCCTCTTTTCTTTTAATGTTGTCAGCTTAAATTTTTCAAATTTTTCTTCACAGGAGAGGTTTTTTAGTTCTGGAACAAGTTTTGTTGCTCTTCCCTGGATACACAACGCACTTTTATGCCTGGTAAATCATGTCTAACTAACCGATTGACAATACTGGAGGAATGGACAAAACCAGACGACCAAAGAAGACCAATTAATATGAAATATCTTGACATCAGTAAAGCCTTCAACTTGGTATATCACAGAAGGCAATTATACAAACTAAAATCCTACAACATTGAAGGAAAAATTTTGCCATGTCTACAAAGACTTCTTAATAGGAAATAAACAATGCTTAACAATAAACTGTGCATTGTCGGGAAGTAATAAAAAATGAGGTGCTGCAAGGTTCAGTATTAAGCCTAATACTCTTCCTATTATACATTAACAATTCATCAAAAACAATAAAATACAAATGTAGTATATTTACAGATGACAAAAAAATTGACCATTTAGCAAAAGATCAAGAGAAGACAATAAAACTAGATAAAGATATAAAAGAAATAAAAAATTGGTTTGAAACAAGGCAACTACACTTCAGACAAATGTAAATCAATGCATATAGAAGGAAAGAACAACAAAAAAAACTATTACATTGAGAATGAAAAACTAAAAATTACAGAACAAGATAAAGATCTCGGCATAATGATACCATCAAAACTCCAAATCCATAACAATGTATAAAAAATGACCAGAAAAGCAGCAAAAATAACTCGAACAATAAAAAGCAGGTTGGGTTTCCTTACAACATTTTAAGTACTATACATAACAGATATAAGAACCCTATTTGAATACACTGTGCAAGCATGACGAGAGAGTTGAAAACAGAAACATTTCACAAAAAGAACCAATTTTTTTGCAATTAATATAACAAGGAATGCATTTAGTTGTGTTTTGTAGTTCTGAATGCTAAATTTCTTTAAAAAGTTTTTTTGTAATAGAATTAAATTGTTAAATGAAAAAAAGAGCAAGTTTTTTGTCTCTTTCTTTCTGAAATCCTATTCAGAATTGTTAAAGGAGACTGAAAGAGTGAACTCACATTTCAAAATTGGAGAGTTGCCAAACTAGTAAGTTTATTTCATGACATCAGTAATATCAAGAAATAAAAGAAGAAATAAAAAACACATTTTATGTTTGTTCAAATATGAGCAATACCTTTTTTTATTCATGATTTATATATAAAAAAGAAAGGATTGTTATATTGATGGAAAAAGATTTGCTTCTTCCAACATAATATTTGTGTTTCTAAGTCTCTAAACCAAGCGATTAGAAGTGAAATGTTTGTTCAAATACTTATAATAGGTATTGTATGTATTAATATTTCCTAGTTGTTGTAATGTCAATAGAAATGCACTTGGTGAAGTACGCCCTTCCATGAGCGGGGGGGTCAAATAGCCCCCTCCTTCCTCCGCCTTCAACCACGCCTCTGTTGACTGGGTCTACCAGGCATGCCAAATCTAATTGAAGCAACTATTTAATGTGAATCTATCTAATGTAATATCTCCATGTTCAGTGGATGTAAACAAATTCAACGTCCATTTTAAAAGGAAATGTCAAATGAAAATATCCATTTTCAGATGTCTACTTTATGAGGTAAAGAAGTAATGATTTGGTTTATTTGCTAGCCAACCTGTTAGACACAAAGTAAGGTCCGAGTTGAGCATTATACTCATAATGTAAATCAAACACATCCCTAAAGACTTGAAATGTTAATTTTTTCTCCAAAATTTCCGGGAAGAAATAAACATCTTATTCATTATAAATACATGCAGGTACATATTTTTCCCTGTCGATTAAAAAACAATGAGGAGTCTATTCTCTAGATTTACCTGGTGATAATTCTTGTTACGGAGAGTGGGGGATGAATTTAACTCCAATTTTGCACGGTAATCTGTTCATCAGTTCAAGTCCAAGACAGGTCTGATAAGTCACTCGATAGAACCTTTGCCAGCATGCTGTGTTGGGGGTGATCAATTAAAACATTGGAAAAAGGGGTGATCAATAAATGAGTTACTTTTGTTGGGCAGTGATCACTAAAAAAGTCTGAATTTTCAAAAAAAAAGTGTGAATACGGTCAGTCAAAAAATAAGGGACCAATTTAGCATGAACTTTCATTGCAAATTGACCCCCCCCCCTTCTAAAAACCTTTTAGGTGATATTTCTAATTTTTAATGAGTAAGTGTTCGAAATTTCAGTCTCTAAGCACCATTGGTACAGTCTGTGAGTATTGTACATACATACATAGCCAGTCAGCCAGACCAATTTGAAAACTGAAGAAACCTATGGTTCACAATTTGTAATATCTGCTAATCCCAAACCAAAAAGATACTCATCCTTTTTTCAACTCATCAACCCTGAAGCAGGTTAGGTCACTCTCTGAGAAAATAGAGCTATCTGATGTGACCAGTTTGAACATGGATTTTTTTATGCATTAGTTGATAGATAAAAAAATAAGGTGGTCTACTCTATAATTAGCATTTGATAGTTATCTCCCTCAACAAATAGGTCATTATAATACGGATAGGGGTCAGTGCGTACTGTTATTATTCCGACACATCATTATTATTCAGTTGCAAATCACTCAGATTTCTTTTGCGTTCTTTGTTAGAGCCTTTCAAGGGTAGCTTAATTCAATACCTCTGACTACAAGGAACTGTTTTGGCTACTTTAAGGTCACATACAGATAAACCAAGTCAGGCTTTTTAGTATTACGAATATTATTCCGAGTAGAGTGTCCTATAAACTTGAATATTTAATTATGTTGCTGGGCTGTTCTGTTTTATTTTTTGTTTTTTGTCCATTTTGCCAGAAAAATGTTAGGAAAAAAATGGCTGCCTAGAAATTTAGGAGGCCAAGCTTCATTCTTTTCACTCACCAAAGTCCTCTACATCAGAAACTGTTAACCAGAACTGTCAAGATGGTTTCTTCAGTTTTTCAGTTGTCCTGACTGGCTTGCTAAGTATGTATGTAAGTATGTATTTATCACATGTGAAGGTTACACCAGTTGATCAAGAGGGCTGAAAATTTAAACATTTACTCATTATGTCTACAGGAAAAAATTCTTTAAAAAAATACTCCAGCCTAAATAGCCTTTTAGTGGGGGTTCATTTTGTAATGTAAGTATATGCCAAATTGGTCCCTTAGTTTATGTCTGGCGGCATTCATACTTGTTTTGGGTAAATTCAGACTTTTTAAGTCATCTAGGCCCAACAAAAGGTGAGTGAAGAAACTTATTCATTGATCACCCCTTTTTCCAAACACAGCATGCCCCCAAAAGATGTTAGTCATGTGACAGTTTTTTTTTGAGTGATCGACCAGACCTGTTCACAATATTTTTTAGTTTTATCTCCCGAAAAAATCATGTGAAGTTCATTTAATTGAAAATAGTTGAGCTTGTGGAAATTCTATGGAGGTTGGCATCTAATATTATCCATTATCTCATGCCTTTCCTCTTCTCTCAACCTTTGGTAGTATATTTCCATTCTCTACCTTATCCTTTCCAATCTTTGTTGCCTATCCATCGACCTCAGTACTCCACTGAGCTCATTCTAAAAATACTTTTTTTTTATTTTAGGAAAAAAAGCTTTCTTAAGAGTTTATCAATAAAATCTAAACTCTCCAGAATCTAGATGTTTCTAGATATTGTTTTACTCTATTTCAGATGCTTTCCGGTGGAAAATGCCTGTGATGTCATAAATGGAATTTATTCTGACCATACTTATTCTTCAATGGAATTTTTTTGCATGATTCTTAACATTGATGCTATGGTTTTTCAGTTATGGACTATGATCTTATATAATTTATATGATTAAAAGTTTTCTCTTTGTTTATTCATGCATTTACCATTAAGAAGGATTTGATAATTATTTTTCATAAGATCTAACTGGAAAATTTATTTATCATTTTCTATCAGAAATGGATTCTTTTTTTTAAATTGATTATTAGAAACTGTAAACCCAAACTACCACCAAAAACTGAAATCATAGGTTTTTTTCCAGTTTTCAAGTTGGTCTGGTTGGCTCTGTATGAATTGCACGTGCAGGCCATACCAATGGAATCGTAAGTCTGAAAATTCAAACATTAACTCTTTATTATGCCCAGAAAAAACATTGGTGCAGCCTGTACATAGCCAGCCAGACCAACTTAAAAACAGGAGAAACCTATTAGGACAGTTATAGTTGATGTTTTTTGATACTCTCAGGTTCATGTATGATTCTAGACTATTTATCTGGTTTCTGGAAAAACAGAATTTCCAGAAAATTGGCTATTTCTGGAACTGGCTAATTTTAAATCTTACAGGGTTCACTTGGCTGGTGTTTGTTTAAATTTTTGTGGCATGATTGAATTTTCTTCTGATAAAGATTAGTCGATTATTATTGATTAAACTGACTTTGTGTTTTTAGTGGACTAATTTGTATATGTTAGAAACAGTTTTGTTCTTTACTCTTCTTTGTCTACTTCCATCCTTTTAAGAATTTTAAATAGATTAAAAAATGAGACCCTGCTTTAGGAGTATATTTGTTTGAACCTGCATCCAAAACTACCTCAGTACTACTAAGTACACCTCAACACCAGCCTTATTGTTGACCAGTGTTATGTGCACCTATTACATTGTAACATCCTATCTATCATAAGTCAATATCTATGCAAGCAATGTATCATTCTCACTAATACTCAAATACATTATAGACGAATTGAACTCTGTACAGATGACCGTTTCAATCATGAAGTAAAAAAGATCTGCTGTTGTTGTGAATCTTATCATCTTCTGAATCTTATCATTTCCTATCATTGATGCATAATGGCATTGTATCTTTAGAATATCATAGTTCATTGTATACAGTATCAACCATAAATGAATATATCCTACAACTTCTAAACAAAACAAGGTAGTATTGTATTATTTCTCGCAGAACATCACACATGCAAAACAGATATTATCAGGTATTATTTATGACCTAACTGCACCACATTGAAACTCTATGGCAAAAAATATATGTTGCGGTCAGAAAATAAGTACAACTCTATGAAAAAAGTTAATTTCATTCTGTACAGTAAGTATATTTTAAAACCATTATTGATTTTCTCCTAATGGGGGTTTAATATAATAATGTCTGTTTTTATTGTGTAATGTTCCACTGGGAATAATAAAATCTATTATATTTGGTAGAAAAGAAAAATATCTAATAAAAAAAATGTTATGGGTACACATATTTATGGGTGATACTTTATATTTTGAAATGATTGGTGGTACAATCTCTATTTATGCAAGGTTATAATGACCCAATTTCATTTCGTACTGAACTTTTCAGGAATACATCTACAGCGCTGACCAAGGCATTACTGTACCTAATCATCTTTGTATCAAATAGGAGCAGACACATGTCATAGTTTAACAGTAGATAGATAAAGCCATCAAGAAAATCTACAAACTTCCATATCCTTAATGTGAAGTGTTTTCTGGCGTCAAGGAAAACTAGCAAATTTTATACTCTATCCGTTATTCCTTACTGAACAGGATGTATTGACATTCGCTTATCTGCTTAACAATCATCATCATCATCATCAGTCTTTTAATGTCCATTGTTGGACATTAACCTTCCCCTGGATTCACCACACCTTTCTATCAAGGGCATCGCGGAGCCAATACTCTCTGAATTCATCTAGTTCATCTCTCCATCTTATATTCTGCTGGCCTTGGTTGCACATGTGAACTCTTGGGAGTCCGTGTTGTGCGTTGTGATGTCCATTGGTTGTCTGCCATTCTTGCAACATGACCAGCCCATTGCCATTTGAATTTTCTAATAGATTCTATGATGTCTTGGACTCCAGTTTTCTCCCTGATATACTGTGCTGTCTCGTAAATTGTGCATGTGAGGTTGAGCATGATTCTTTCATGTTCACATTGCATAGTTCTCAGTTTGAAGGTCAGTCTCTAGGTTAGGTTCCATGTCTCAGCTCCATAGGTGACTATTGGGAGGATGCATTGGTTGTATACCCTTCTCTTTAAGACTAATGGGATCTTCTTGTTTTTGAGGATCCTGGAGTGATTTTAGCATCGAAGGAGTAGCTGAGGAGGGTGGTGGAGATCTTTTTGGAGGTACCCCTTAGGGCCCCCAAAGCTTTATAAATATTAGTTATCTTACTGCAGTCCCAATTACATTATGCAATAAGAATGATATCTACACATATGATAATTAGAAATGTGCAGATATCTTCTGTCACGCTAAGGAATTCTACTGATGTAGTAAAATGGAATTTCATTCATGTTCGAATGACGTAATAAAAATGACCAATTCAAAGATTAATATAAACAGGGAAAGTGATAAAAAACCTATCAAAATAATTAAAATTGCTTTGTGACGCCACAGACTAATAGTGCCTACCGGAAAATTTAAATTCTCACATATCAGTCTGAATATTTCCTTTTAACTACAACATCTTAGCATCTTTCAATATAATATAGGACCTCAAAAACCTACACTTTGTTTTTGTTTTGATCTCAGTATCAAATACCCACGTCTCGTATGTGTGTCATAAAGGTAATACATTTCCATAACTTACAGTAACATAATAACCCCAATCAAGGGTGGTAATCAGTTAAAGCATTAAACACCTTCTCGTTCATAAAAGTTGAGGTAAGCATAGAATGATAGCAATAAACTAAGTGCAGAATGGTTAAATCGGAATAGTTTGCTCGCAAGCAATATTCCCATTGATTTTAAGTAATCAGTTGGCGCAATAATCTAACTATGTGCAAATACTTTTCCCTGTAAAAAAAGAATGTGGGCATTCATGATTTCGACTAAGAGAATTTATATCTTTCAACAAAAACGCAGTGAGTTATCTACAGAATTTGAAATATTTTGTGTTCATATTAATGTCTTTTGCGTGCTGGTTGCAAAAGGTGAGTGCACGCACATATGTGCTCAGTTTAAAGAAAGCTGTACTTGCAATGATTTAGCGTGTGGCCTCGGAAATTTTTGGGCCTGTTGTTTCTGTTGGGTGCCCGTATAGCAAAGTGCATTCCAAAAATATTCATTGTACAAGGCCTGTTCAGGGCTCAATGGATCATTTAACACAGAGCTGAATACTTATAATAACATAACTTTCATTCAAGTAACAAGCAATAAAAGTAAATCTCTTTTTTGAGTGGTTGTAAGATTATGTGTTCAAAGAGCCTGTGATGTATTCAATGGTATTTTCTGTTTAATGTTCGTATAAAAATGTACATGTCAGTATGTGTGTAAAGGTAATAAGTCTTTTACAAATTATATGAGATTGCGTTCATGAGTTTTGTAATCACAATGTAGTTTAAAATGTTGAAACTCGAAAGGATGATAGTGGGAAAAGTACTTGTTGAACGTTGATGTATGTGTAGGTTTGTGGAGTAAAGAAATTTTCCTTTTACGCGCGATTGTCGCTTATGAGTGTGTTCTGTCTTATGTTGTCTGTGTCCTTTTAGGTAGTTCATGTAGAGGATTCAGAGGATTTTTGGCCATCTCTTCAACTGTTTTAGTGACTGTGACTTTTTTGTTATGTGCATTGGTTTCATTTTGCCAGAGAAGCTCCCAGCAAAAACCTATTTCGTTTACTGAAGGGTAGCCCGTGATTGGTTACTTATTCATCATCATCACCATCATCATCATCATCAGTCTTTCAACGTCTGTTGTTGGACATAGAGAAGTGTACCGAATCCTGTGGAAGGTCTATCATGGGCGTTGTGGAACCAGTACTTTCTGAATTTTGTCTAGCTCGTCACTCCATCAAATATTCTGCCGTCCTGTGATCTCAGGGGATCCATGTCATGAATCACGATGTTCATCGGTTGTCCACCATTCTTGCAACATGGCAAGCCCACTGCCATCTGAGAATTTTAATGGATTCTATGATGTCCCCGACTCCTGTCTTTTCCCGAATGTACTGTGCTGTCTTGTGGACCCTCAATGTGAGGCCCAGCATAATTCTTTCATGGTATCGTTTTATTAATTTTTTTCTGTTACAGTTTTGAGGGAAACTCCTGGAATCGTTTTTGTACTGTTTTTGTTCAACTGAGTTTGTATGGCCCCTACACTACTACATTGCACTTAGCCATAAACTTGCAATGCCCAAAACTTCAGCCAGCTGCAGTTAATGGGTTAAAGCTTGTTCTGTCTCCCAGAGGGACCGTCTAACATTGTAGATTAAATTGTGCCCCTAACATACAACTTTTAATAACCTCGTTATCTTTCAAAGGCGTTACCGTTTTGAGCAATAACCCAAGTTATTTCAGTCAAAGGCAGTATTTCATTCACTTACATAAATATCTTAAAAGATTGTCTCATATAATGCCCTTCTCACAGTGGTGAGACATAACGATTAACAATGGAATGAGAATATCCTCAACTGTTTTTTGTGTATAGTTTTACAAATTGCCTTGTTTATACTTTTCAATATAGCTTTTTTTTCGCCTTGTGTTCTTTCCATTTTGGCGTCGTCAACTAACTTCTTGAAAATAAACTGTAAAAACCAACTTTCAAGTCTTCTACTGCCATTTTCTCTGTTCAGTGTTCGGAAGAGGAAATTTGACTTTTGAAAGATATTAAGGAGCCACGTGATGCAAAAATGAACGGGCGGCTTGGTACTATCACAGTTGAATAATGAAAAGAGCTATCACCATAAGCCAGTGGTCCTCAAGATATATTGTATAGCAGCACACCAGGAAATATATTTGACTTACGCATCAACTGTAAAAATGAAATGAATTAGTCAGAAACATTTCAGTTACCGATTAATCAAACTTTTTGTCATCATACTCACGGATGCGATCATCACTTGCTTTTGTATCATTTGTTGCCAGAAATAGTCGAAATCTCACAATGCCTAGTGATAAAACCATCAGATTGGCAACTTTGTGGAGAAAGCGGGACCGACATAATACCCGCACTGGACACGTTCAAAGCTCGGAATACATATTTGCACTTTGGTAATAATTAACGTCTTACACTTAGGAGATAACAGAACGATGTAACGTGCACCGGAGAAGATTATGGTTAACATCACATGGAGAGATCACAAGACAACACATTATATTAGAGAGGAAGCAAGAGTCAGAGAATTCATAAAATCCATTAGAAAACTAAAATAGCAATGGAGTTTGCAGGAACGTCGGACAAGCAGTGGACATCACGACTCACAATATGGATCCTCTGAGATCACGTGCGAAATCGCGACCCGCAGAAAATGGCGTGACGACTTGGGTTCCGGAGATATTGACACTGCAAGGTCCTCGATCGAGAGATCAAGCAAATCCTTCAGAAGGTCTATTTCCAATGACGAACGTTAAAAGGCTGCTGCTGCTGATAATGATTGTGCCGCGATACATGGTTTCAGAACTATTGCTATGAGCTAATCTCATTAGTCCTGGCTCATTTGTTCATTTCTTGTTGAGTACTCAATCAATATGGCCTTTAGCCAAAGTCAGTGTAGTCCAACTAAGTCCAATAGTTGATATTGCCTACAGAAACTGTGAACTTGAAGTGAAAACAACCAAGAACTGTTTCATGTAATTTCATGGCAAGTTACTGGTAAACGTAGAACCTTATATTGTTTCAAGTCACAGCTTGGTCCTTATTGCTGTTAGTCAGGTGTGTGAGCAGATGCGTAGTAATTAATTTTTAGGGGGGGGGGGGGTGAACACCTATAATTTGCCGATAAAGTCGGTATACAGGCTAAATAAATAAATCAATGTTGCCAAGAATGATTTGTTATTTATAGGAAAACTGTCATTAAAATATATATATATATATATATATATATATATATATATATATATATATATATATTAGTTTAAGTATGTTACTTGATACCAGGGTTAACACTAGATAGGTGGAACTGACCAGTGATGACCTATAAATGTTTTTCAAGGTTCGGTCAATCAAAACTAGAATTTACCAAATGATCTTCAAGTATTCATTAGTTTTTCACCAGATACCCAAGCTAGTATATATATATATATATATATATATATATATATATATATATATATATTATATGGAGGAAAAAAAGAATTACAAGGACATATACCCGCTAAATGTCAACATTTCGTGCCTAACGTATTCCTCAGCAACTCGCAATATGTTTTATTCTTGTAACTATGAAAACAAAAATCCCATTTACATTTGAATATCGTATTTCTCTATTATCCGACTAGGTTTGATTGTTTTTGAAATTCTTCTGTATGAATGAGGATGATCCTCCAAACTTAGTATCCTTTTCCCCTTGAATAGAAAACAAATAAATCCTATAAAGACCGAGAATGTTCATTTCTGACTATATTTTTTATAGGCTCCCCAACGGTTGCACCCAACAAGCAAGAAATGTGTATATATGGGTAACTTAATCCTGGGATGAACATGGGATAGGTGGTAATGACCTATGGTGATATATAAAGGTCCATCGTAGTGGGGTCAGATCAATTTTGGCGTCTTCCTATCTAAGACAGGCAGCTACAACCAACAGGCTATGTGCCAGCGTAAGTTTACCCTAGAATGAACAGAGCATAAGTAGCGATGACCTCTGTTGACACCTGAAGGTCAACTCAGGGTCAGACCAATTTTGGCGATTTAGAAAAAATAAAACTAGAATTTACTAAACGATCTTTAAGTATTTATTAGATTTTCTCCTGGATAACACCAGATACTCTAGCTAGTATATATATATATATATATATATATATATATATATATATATGTGTGT
Organism: Thysanoteuthis rhombus; assembly: GCA_963457665.1. Classification (NCBI taxonomy): domain Eukaryota; kingdom Metazoa; phylum Mollusca; class Cephalopoda; order Oegopsida; family Thysanoteuthidae; genus Thysanoteuthis; species Thysanoteuthis major. The sequence continues at coordinate 7,022,441 of OY735237.1, forward strand.
GTGTGTGTGTGTGTGTGTGTGTGTGTGTGTGTGTGTCTATTTATGTATATAAATATGTATGAGTACACAGAAAATTTAGTGCTTCACAGTGACAAGTTTCATGCAAGTGCAATCATCCTTTATCATATAAAATTATTATACACTAAGACTCCATATCAAATTATTAATGAAAATTTGATATTTACTTTAATTAGACTCAACAGATATAATCTACGACCGTAGATTTTTATCAGCTGAATCGGAAATACTCAGCCAAATCTAGTTGAAAAATGGCCAATTTAACACCGCGAGAAGAAATCTGCCGACAGGAAGAGCACATCGTCGAACCCCACCCCGTCGGTATGCACCTGCATCTGAGACCCTAAACTGTTGCTTATTTAGATCACAGCTCATAAGCCCCGAGGAATTCGTGGGTAAAGGAAGCGCAGGCCACAGAAACACTTCAATAAAAGAAAGAAAAAAAAAATACAATCTTTCTATTTTATCTCTAACACCGGATTTATAATGGAATTCATCTGTGTAAAAGCAAAAGAGTTTCATGTCAATCAGCTGATCTTGTAATCATTCACCGTATTTTGAAAATTAGGGTAAAGTGACATGGGCGTTCGAGAAGAAAAAGGAACAAATGTCATCCATTTCTTTTCTTTCTCTGTTCAACCCGGCAAAATCTCTGCTCTTAACTATATTTGTCGCCTTCCCTGATAAAAGAACTTGGAGCAAAAATGGCGTATACACCGTGTTCTCTTTAGCAAAGTAATAATTACATGACGGAAACTTCCGTCATTCGCAGTCAAGCTACGTAAATGCAGTGACTGAAATTCTCGTTACCTGCAGTTAATGGGTTTAAAGTTCTTATGGAGACGTATCTGCGATCAGGTGTAAGTCTAATCGGGCGTAAGTCGACCCATGACTGGACCATTCAATGGTGACAAAATCGACCAATAAGTTATATATTTAAACAAAATGTGTCGACCGACTTCATTCTTCGAATACTCTAAGTCAGATAAGAAAAGTAGTTGCGTGCTTCCATACTTCAACTTTCCTTTCCACTCTCTCCCTTCCTACCCTCTTATCAAACTACTTTTCTCTTCTATCCTTTTTCTTCTTACCCTCTTACCTAAATTTCTTTTCTTTTCTCTCTCTACCTATTTACATTCCTGATCAATAAATTGTGACAAACCTTGCTTATGGAAATCTAGAATTCGAGCACGCTCAACTTTGCTAAGTTTGGTTACTTTAGGGATGGTGACACCTTTATGCAGTGATTGTTAATCTCTAACTGAACTGAAAACATTGCAATTACCCTTGATCTAACAATTTAGACCCCTGGTATCATAATTTTGATCAAGTGTAAAACGCCTTATTTTATAAAAATGTCTATTTCTGAATAAAATGTTTGGAATGCAGCTTTTTGTTTCTATAACCTTTCAGATTATAGTATTGGTAATCTTAGGTGGGAGGAATTTAAAATCTATCATTAAAGAAAAGTTTCTTTTAGATTATTCAAGTGGTCTTGAATTTTTTATCAGGAGTGTATCTACCTAACCTTTCATTTAGGTTATTACTGAAAGCGTAACCTTCGAACGCAGATAAGGACAAGCTGGATATCTTAGATAAAATATATGCAGTTTGTACGAATATTATCTATTATATTACGGTAACCTTGCAGATCTCGCAGTAGCTCAACGAATCACCTGAAAAGCAATTTTTAGATGTCTTTGATTCTGTGGTAAAATGTTTGACTTTGAATAGGTCTTTAACTATCTCCCAGTGTGCCACGTAAAAATTTCCAATTGTGGAAACATGTATTTAGAGTCTTGAATGTGTCCAGAAACAAGTATTATGGCAGTCCCGCTTCCGACACAAAGTTGCCAATTTGGTGGTTTTATAGCTAGATTTTATAAGACCTCAACCTTTTTAACGACAGGAGAGAGAAAAAGGGCGTCTTAGATACATACATCAGAAAGCCGATTCAAATGCTTCGTTCATTGACAACTGAAATACTTCAATACTAATTTCATATAATTTTACAGTACGTTGACTTAACAGAACACGCCTTCATAAATACTTCAAAGTCTACTGTGATGTGGAAATAAGAGGGTGATCAAACAGTAAAACATGTCCCCCTAGCACGCATATACTATGGCCTACACCGATGTATATACATTGGTGTGCTGTGCAAGTCGAATATATTTCTTAGCGTGCTATCATACGATAAAGTTTTAGAATCGCTAAACTATTTTATAATAGTACGATATACGGGATTATATGTGTGTAAAGGAGCATAAAACTATTTCTTACGTAATTTATTTTTTGATAATTCAAGTATCCTAATTTTGAGTTTTTTTTATAGTCTCAACTCATCTCAAGCTGCTTTAATGTGTGATGAACAGACATGAAGTCTCAAGAGTTTCTTTGTCGTAATTTCTATAGTTACGTCATGAAGGTAAATCAACCAATGAGATCATTCCATTTGAGCGCAAACAAACAAACAAACGAATAAACAGAAATATTTGCATATAAGCTAATTATAAGGTTGGATAATGTGAGTTAGGCTTAATCTATACTGATATGTGAGCCTTTTGTTTGTCTTTCGTGCCTCTTCTCCGCAAAATTTCAAGGTCGATTGACTTGCTATTTGGCATGAATGATCAATAAACATCGACTTTCCACTTAGGTTAACCATCGAGGTCACCAGAGGACATTCTCTAGCTAATCTTTGGTTCTGAAGATGAGAAAAAATTAATTTTCACACCAGGATTTTCGTCATTCATTCTGCTCATGAATGGCAAACATATTATTTACAATAAAATCAATGCTGCAAGAACTAAATTGATTGTTATTTGTATAAGCTGAGAATTTGACTCAAGATTTTACTCCTAAATTTAGGTGAGTCAAATACAGAAGAAAATGCAAACTTTTATCAAGTCTACACGAATTAAAGATCTGCAAAACACAGTCTGTTTCTTAATTTACCCATTTACCCATACAGAGAGAAAGAGGGGGGAGAGAGGAAAAGACAGTGTACTCAGGCCTTTGAATCTGCCTTAGGACCCCTTAATCCGCATTAGGGCCCCTTAGAATATGGGTCTGATGTTGGAATTTTTCTGAGTATCTGCTGTGATGACTGCACTGAATCAAAGAGATGGGTCAGTACAGAGCATATTTGCAAAGAAGGTTCGGGATGTCCTCAAGTGTTGAAGTCCTTTAATCCTTGATTAAGTTCTTGTTTTTTAGAGCACAGACCAGTTTGTCTGACACAGTGACAAGATCTAGGTCACTTGGGTAAGCCGATCTGAAATGGTGCTAAAAGCTTCAGATGTCGATAGAAAAAAGTTTTAAGTGAAGTGTGTCGATTCATTTGCCCGTCACACTATAATAGCTGGGCTGAGGCTTGCCGTGTAAAGTATGTCTTAACTCTTCAACATCCAGGTGAAAAGAGGAAAATTGAAGGACGGCATTTGCCTTTTGATGCTAGTGTAGAATAACGAATCGCATTTGCACCTGGCACAAAAATCGAGAAGCCATTGTGAATCCAAAAAAAGAAGAAAACAACACGTGAAAAAAGCCGGACAAAATTTTGATAGGGAAAGGAAGGGTTCAAATTAGACGGGAGAAGAAAACCTTGAACGATTTTTCTTCTTCTACAGTATTTAGAACTGTCTGTATTTAGATCTGTTGGACTCCTGTTGTCTTTCTCCAGCTGCTACACCTATTTAATTATCCCGTCCTGCTGACGGCGTCTCTGTTTACAGAGTCAACCAATGAGTGGAGAGAGTTAACTGGCCGCTGATTGGTCAGGCGAATCAAAACTTTGTGAGGGAGACTGTGATTAGTCAACCGATCCCACTAATTCAAGCTAAAAGTAATGGTTTATTTTCCTTTATTCGATATGCAAACACGCGTTTCACTACCCTAGACGTTATGGTCACATGACTTTTTTAGGGGTTCTCATTGGACGGATTTCAGTGAATTTCAACCAACGAGAAAAGTGTGTGTCCTTAACTCCAGAATGCCTTTCAAGATGAGGTAAATAATAAAATATAGAGGAAGATACTATGATATTCAAATACTCTGCCTTAAGCGTCCTATGGTTAATATTGCACTGACTGTAGTTTTTATGTTTTGATATTCAAGTGTTGAGAAAATAATTATGTATTTTCATGTTCTGAAGGTAATTACTTATTTCACTGCTATAAATTATAAGCCAACCAACGAAGACAAGACCAGGATTAAATGGTAAAAGACGACGCTTGGATTTAGTACATCTCTTCTATCCGTCAGTGTATCGTTTATAGTGTATAGTAGGGTTCAACTCCACGGAGGATAGAGACAATGAAGAGCAACATATTCGCCATTGCATTCTATATGAATTTCGAAAGGGTAATACTGCTATCAACGCAATGAGAAACATTTTTGAAGTGTATCCTGATGCAGTGAAGGTTTGTAAATGTCAGCTGTGTTTTAAAAGGTTTAAAAACAGCGATTGTGATTTGAAAAAAACGTAATCACTTTCCGAACACGAAAATATGTAACTACTCTCCGAACACCCTTTGTTTACAGTTTTTGTCACAGCTTTGGTTGACAATTTCTAGTATAGGTTCATAAAAATTAAGAAAAAATACAAGGTGTCCCAAAAGTGACTATACATTTAAACAAAAGATTTCTTTTCATATCTTTCGTCTAATCTCAGTGAAATTGATATCAATCAATGGTCCAATGTCTGAGAAAGTTTCAAGCTCTACATTGGACCCCATTATCATGACGATGACACAAGCGTTAGATCGAAGATACAAAATCGCAACCAGGTAAGGGTTAAGGTAAACGATTTATGTTTGAGGGGCAACAACCAAGAGCAAAGTTTATATCAAGAGACCTTTATGAACTCGAGGCAAGAATCAGAGATTGTTGTGCAAACATCCCACTCGAAATGCTTGCTGATGACGAGAATGTCAATTGCTAGCTCGGCTGAAGTGCTATGAAGAAGTTGGCCAACATGGAGAGGTCAACCAGTGAAGTAATCCTCATTATTTTGACTTCGCGAAATACGAATAACAACATTTTCAAACATAGTAGTCTTATGTGTACAGATATTCGTAAGTTTTCGTCTGTTGGTTTGAAAAAAAAAAGTGTATTGTTACTTTCGAGATACCTCTTATTTCTTACTCGTATATCTTCAAGTTGGCTATCAGTTGAAATCAGTATCCTTTCTTTTTTAAAACCCATCTTTTTTTCTTCGGACTTGGAGTAAATGGTGTCACTATCCCGACATTGAAAATAAGACATACAATTTAGTACGATACGATATAGTTACAGATAAATCTAGGCCAAGCCTTTTAACTGGTATTTTGACTACGTCTATGGCTATTACTTTCACAATATCTTATGAACACAGGTTATGTTGGTAACACGATGGCAAGATTGAAATTTCCCACTTGCCCAATCTTGGTCAAACCTACCATTGAATGCTTGGTATGAACTATCCTCTATCATTCAAGCTGAGGGAATACGCTGGAGAGACTGAAATCTCTCACCAGCCCAATCCAGGTCAAATCTGCCATCGAATGTTTGTGGTGAACTATCCTCAATAACTGTAGCTGGGGGGCTGTTCCATAGGTTTACCACACAACATGCAAAGAAGAGGCTAAGACTTGTATTGAATCTGACGTTTTTTTCCAGCTCGAATGTCTGACCTCAAATGGCGCGGTGGCTCTCCATGGCAAAGTTGTGAAGCTCGTGGGTGTACTTGGATGTCTCGATCTTGTCTCCCCCGTCTTTCATGTACTGCGTGCTTGATATTTTCAGTTTTGCCAGTCTCTCTTCATACAAGTAGTTACTCATTCCTGGTACTAGATTTGTTGCTCTCCGCAAAACTCCCTCGACCAAATCTTAGTCGGAAGATCAAACTGATATTCTTTTAATCACTCTACGATTGTGGAAAATGCTCAAGTAGGGTGGCCAGACATCCGGCTTCTGAACACTCTATCCTCCGTCCGGTACCACCTTGAGCCGGACGGTAATTCGTCCTTCTTTTTAGGGTCTCACTAAAAAAGCATATATAAATTATGTCTGATATACTTTAAAGAAATGGGAACAGAAAACAACTGTTATCGTATTTCTATTACGTGTAATTAGTTACCGTTGTCATGTAATTTTAATTATGTGTAGTTGCCATTTTCGAAAGGTCTGCCAACTCTTCAAGCTCACGAACCCCCACATAGTACCTTTGAGGACCTCCCTCCTCTGAGGGTTCACTGGATCCACTGGTCTTGAATGTCTTCGTTTTGATACATTTGGAAATTGCCATCCAACGCTTGATGTTGTTAAGATTTGAAACAGTCCCAATTCACGCGTTAAGATAAAATTTAATCGTGCCAAATAATTATACACATTGAGGTCTAAATCTTCTAAGAAAAAGAGTTTGGATATGTCCGTATTTTCCCGGACTTGCCCACCATTAAAGTCTCGAAATCTACATCCGAAAGGATTTTTTAATTTCTTCAAAAGTCCAGAATCTCAACTCATTATCTCCATATTCTACACAGAGAAAAAATCATGAAACTGCAATGAGAGAGAGAGAGAGAGAGAGAGAGAGAGAGAGAGAGAGAGAGAGAGAGAGAGAGAGAGAGAGGAAAGCTGAGCTGAGCACTTCTGCACGATGTTATCAACTTATTAGTTTTAGGGCTTGCATGTAGAACCCTATACTGCTTTTTCATGTTCTGCAGCCTTGCACATTTATGTTTTTCATGTTGCGATTACAACGATAAAGGAAACGTCAGAAGTATATAATTTTTCTTCTTAATTTGTAAGTATTTGTTTTTCTTGTCTTCAATTTAGGACATTTTAGCAATTTTCAACGATAGTCTTACCACAGTCGCTACATTATTTAAGTGTGTTGGCAACTATGACTCGATCGTGGAAGTCCTCTTTTTTTAATGTCGGTGACTGAGAACGGCCTCTTTATTTTGGAATGTTCAGATATGACCACCCTACCTGGGAAGGTAATTAAAGTTCACTATACTACATTCTTTACGTTTTTTTAAACAATGTAAACTGTCCGCCCTTCTTTGTTGTCACTATAGAACACAACCAAGCGATGACTCCTATCAATTTTATCACTTGAACATTAACGGCTTTAATAAATGGCCGTAACATTAATTTTTCTTCCCTGTTCGATTTTCTGAGTACCAACTCAAAAGCTAGAAAGCACTTAGAGACTAATTCTGGATGGATCCGTCCCAAAATTTAATCACTGATTTCGTAGTCTATTGATCAAAATTTCACAAAATTACATAGTCATCAATTGAGAACATTTGTGTACAGACATTAGATTTTGGCGATATTATGTGAAGTGGAAATCTAACAACGTCGTAGGGGAGGTAATTGGACATGGATCCATCCCCAAATCCAATCATTTCTTTTGTAGCTCGTTGTCCACCCTTCGAGCAATGTTTCATTGAATTTTATCGAGAACTGTTGGGGATATCGTGTGGACAGACACGAAAGTAAACATAAATAAATGAAAAAAAACAAACAAAAAGGAATATCTCTCATTAAAAAAATAGTCCTGGATCCTCCCCAAAATTTGAGCAATTCTTCTTTACCCTATTACCCAACCTTCCACGAATTTTCATTGAAATTCATCGGGTACTTTAGACGATATCGTGTGGACAGGCAGGAACGTAGAGAGTCGAGAAGATGGAAAGACGGAAAAACGCGACCGAATACATACTTCCCCAACTTCGTTTGCAGAGGTAACAAACTAGATATAATAAGTAAATAAAAGAAACGAAAGTGAAGACCTAACACTTATCCACTTTGCTTACCTCCACCAACGAAGTTCGGTGAAGTATGTGTAGACATTTGTGCCTATCTGCCTGTCCACACGATATCTCTAAAAGTTTTCGGTGAATCTAAATAAAATTTTGAGGAAGGACGGGAGATGGACTACAGGAGAAGTGATTAAGTTTTGAATGGAAGCAGAAATTGTCACAGTCACGTCCCCAGCATTGTAGCAATATGTCCATATCACACAATATCATCAAAGGTTCACAATGAATTTTGATTAAATTTTGGGAAAAGATGGACAATGGGCTAAGAAAGAAGCTACTTAATTTCAGAGCTGATCTAGAATTTTTTCTCCCCCTGCATCGTAGCTATATGTACGCACCAACAATAACTCCAACAGTTCTCAAAGTATTTTCATGAAATTCGGATGTATAGGTGGGCAGTTTGGGGACAGATCCCCGTCAATTTTTATTTCGATTGAGAGATATTTTTACAATTTTTTTCTGATCCGTTTTTATTTTCGCTCCTGTTTGTCCATATTTGACGTTTGGTTGGAGGATAGGCCATGCGCTAAGGAAGGATTGTTTGAAATTGGAGACGTATCTTGGAAATGTTTTTACAGTTTCCTCCTCATCGTATGCAGTTGTGAACTAATTTTCGCTCAGTTTTACTGATAATGGCGTCGGCAGAGAATGTGCTCCCTGATTGCTTTTTAGTTGCCTTGAAAATAATGAAAACAATTAACGTTAAAAAGCTGGACAGGGAATTTTTTTGAAGCTGCCATGCAACACGACGCAACACGATTTAACTTGTCTTTTGCCAATTAACAGAGTTCAATTTTATTTTGTACTTACGTTGCTCTTATTGTCAAATTCCCGTCAAAGTCGGATGCTGGAGTTGACTTTGTTTTTCCACTGTAACAAGAACAAGAAAAAGAAACTTCTCAGGAAACTATTCGGACTGTAAACTACTGTATGTCTATTCCGTCCCTTTAAACCAGCCTAATATATATATATATATATATATATTATATATCATTTCCTTATCATAATTTTAAATTATGACCAAGTGATCGGTAGACGGTTCTTTTACCGACTAAGCCAAGCTGACAAGTGTTACATGCCATCAAAGATTTATGTTACAAATACGCAAGGGCTTATTTGATTTTAATAAATGGATACATTTATTTTAAAGATATATATTTTCATTTTTTATTTTTTTAAATCTATGATAAAAATACAATACAAAAATTCTATGGGAAGTTTGACCCTACAGCTACCAGCTGTGTTTTATTACTAATACAGGTAGTATCTTTGGGCATCATCATTTACAAGATATATGTTTGATTCTTATGTGATTATCGTTGCGGAATGGGTTGTGCGAAGATGTTGGAGACAAAAGATTTTGCTTCCATATGGTTTGGCGTTAGTGTCGACGTCACTGGAAATATGGGAGGAGGAAGAGAGATGTAGGAAGAGAATACGCGCCAAGTACGAACGTAGACGCAGAGATGAAAGTAAGTAAAAAGGTCATATTTAAGTATTTAGATGGACAAATAAAACGCACACTTAATACTTGAACAGTAATGAAAATGAAATACATGTAATGATAACATGAATATGATCTATTGCGTAAAGAGATGAGAAGAGATAGCAAAGGGTGGGAGCTTTGTTGTCATTGATAGTACAAGCGTCGCAGTCGAAGCGGAGGTGTCTGAACTGCTTTAGAATCCATGCAGGTTGGAGCGTACCAAGGAATGACTATGGTGAGCAGGTTCTGCGCGAGTGCCGAACTGTCAAGTTGCATGTGTGACTTGGGGGCTTTTCTCTGACGCTGTTAGACACTCGACGGACAGATCGTGAAAGACAGAGAACACGGAGTTTCATTTCCCAAAGTAAAGAGAATTAGGAGAGATTGTCGTGATTATCGGATAGTGAAAAATATTGCCATTTCATTCATGAAAGTGAGAGGTGTATCTGCGTTTGGAGCACGTGGTGATGACACAGTTGCATAGCTGCGTAGCTGTGCACACGTAAGATACCTCAGCATCGGTTAACTGAAATAGGCAAAGTTAGTACAGAGATTGGTCACGGTGAAAAAATGTTTAGGATTGGATCGGTTGGGAGGTCAGAGAAATGTTACCGATCTTAGGGAGGAAAGAGAGAGAAAGAGTGGCCAGCAACAAGTGCTTGGGCCAATAGCATAACCAGCTAGGAGTGCCTGTGTGTGTTGGACCATGTGTGTCCAGGGATTTTATAGGGGTCGTCGTAGGGAGTGTTATTTTTGATATCTAGCTAAAAGAAGGGTTTCGTATTTAATTCCCAAGTAAAAGTATAGTTTTGTTGTATCTTATAGTTGCTTTTTTATTTGAACATTCAGGGCCAATACACACTTTGATCCCCTGGTGCAAATAGCGCAAAATTGGAAATGAAGCAGTAGCTACTGAGAGAACCTGAGCCCGCACCGCACATCTAAAGAGCCTGTCTTTCATAGACATACCTTAACCACTTTGTGATAAGAAAGTAACAATAAAAAGATGGAGTAAAACTAGTTATCTATACTAGAATTCTGCTCATCCCGATCGTTATGCTCTGATTGGTCGATCCGTCAAAAACTAACCAATCACAAGAGAGAGAATTTCTGAATGTGGAATTCTGAATAGAGCAGATGACACAGACATTATGATTGTTTTTTGAAATGGATTTTCTTTGTTTCTTTGTTACCTTACACAATAAGAAGTTTGTAAGAAATCTGAGTCAATGTTTAATCAATTTTTCATGAAAATATATTATTTCTTTTTTTACTATAAATTAAATTAATAGAAATATCAATACCTTTCATGTGAATCACCATGGCCCGAGTATTCCAGAAAAAAAAATTATCCAACAATTTATCGAAAATTATCGAAAAAAATAGATTTTATCTAAAATTATCTTAAAAAATAGAACTTTCATTTGAAATTATCTTTTAAAAAAAAGATCTTTTATCTAAAATTATCTAAAAAAAAGTATCTTCTTTCTGAAATTGTCTAAAAAGATATATCTTATGTATAAAATTATCTAGAAAGAAATCTTTTATCTAAAACTATCTAAAAAGTAATATCTTTATTCAAAATCACCCAAAAAGAATATCTAGAATTATCCAAAAAGAAAATATCTTTTATCTGAAATTATCTGAAAAGAAATATCTTTTATCTAAAATTATCTAAAAAAAATACCAGCACAAGATGTGAGCATTGTTGGTCCCTGAACTATTGGATCATAGAGATCCTCAAAAGCATTTTCTTGAAAATAGAAATAAACATTTCTATTTCCATTATTATGGACACATAGCGCAGTGGTTACAGCATCAGACAAATTACTGTTAAGTAATCTGATGGTACTAGGTTCGATCCTATTGTGAGACAGTATAACAATACTACTAACGCTAAAAGAGGGGAGTACGGTCGATAAATAAAGGGTTCGGTTCGTTACTTCCCAAAAATCTCCCAGATGTTACCTGACGAAGGCCGTAGAGTGCAACGGCCGAAACGTTGTATGAAAAACAACAAAGATGAGGATGGTCCGAATAATAATGGAAATAATAATAATACCTCATCTCAAAAATTCCGAGATATACTAAGAAATAAACATTTTTAGATGCTGCCTAGAGATGTACTGATGCAATATTTCAAGGTTGTAGCCCCCAAAACATGTGCAGGAGAGCCCAGACATACAGGTATGCACATACGCATACATAAATAAGTACAATGGTACACAGACACTAACAATCAAAGAAAGAAGAAAATGTTGCCTACTTGACTGGTTGGTCGGACCATTTGAGGGGTTTGCTGATTAAATATTACTCATTTTATTGAAAATATCATTTTATCACTAGAAATCATATAAATTAAAATATGACTTATTTTATTAAAGATATTAATTATTCTATTACTAGAAATAATGTAAATTGAAACATTACTTATTTTAGTGAAAATATTGTTTTATTACTAGAAATGATACAAATTAAGATTTCACTTATTTTTTTTGGAAAGAAAGAGTGAAGAAAAGGAAGTTAAAACAGTTACGGGTCTGGTTGGTCACTTTATAGATACTGTCACCTGATCAATGTCTTTTGGCAGCATGCCCTGTTGGAAAAATTGGAAAAAAGGCATGATCAATGAATGAGTTTACTCATCTCACTTTTTGTTGGATCACCAAAATGCTGCTGGACACACACTAAAGGACCAATTAAGCATGTGTTTACATTGTAAATTGACCCTCTTCCCATCCAAAACTATTTCTTGCTGGGGTTTTTCAACAAAAAATGTATTTTTTTTACCTAATAAGGAGTAAAAGTTCTTATTTTCAGCTGAGTAACTCCATTAGTGCTGACTAAAGCTGTAACATGCACAGACACAAAAATATAATTACATACAACTCATATCGAGCCAATGGACCCATTTTTTGAAAATTCTGGCTTTTTCAGTGATAATCACTCAACAAAAGGTGAAAGAGAAGAAACTTATTCATTGATCACCCACTTTTTCCAATTTTTCAATTGATCATCCCCAACATGGCATGCAACCAAAAGACAGTGGTCACATGATTATTTTTATTGAGTGACTAACCAAACCTGTTTTTGTTTATGTTGTATAACACAGTATTGCCAAATTAACCATTTTTGGCAAGATATGGCTTATTTTCTTCCAAGTTGGATGATAAAAATTCTGCAAAAACTACTTAAAATGGGTAAGTTAAACAAAAATAAATATTCAATTTTTATCAATAATTTGTTCCATTAGAATCTTAGTATATTGTTATTGTATTTGATAAATTGGGGTGATCAATTAAAAAATTGGGGAAAAGAGTTGATCAATGAATAAGCAAGAAACACAAACCATTAGAAAAATCTCAGACGAAACCAGGAAACTCATTAAAAAGCGCAAAAACTCCAAACGACAAACCAAAACAAGAGAAAAAATAGGGAAGACTGAAGTGAACAAAACAATCAAAAAGGAAACTAAGAGAAGACAAAAGAAGGAACATGACAGCAATCATTGAAACCACTCTCGAAAAATGTCGGGGCTTTAAAGCAATAAACAAAGCTCTCAGTATAAGACAGAAACAAATAACTAGCACACTCAAAGGAAATGGAGGCGTAACAACAGACAGAGACAGAATTGTTGAACGCGCCAAGAATTCTATCAAAAACTCTACTCTTCAAGACAAAGACAACAAAACAATGAACAAGATACGCAAGATGCCACCAATCAGTTTGAGGACCTCCCAAAAGTTACATCATAGGAGGTAAAACAAACCATCAAACAAAAAAAGCAAAACAAAAAAAACCCTGGACTAGAGAATATCACCATCAATCTACTCAAAAAAGCTGGTAAAATCGTCAATAAAAAAAAACTAGCTATTTTTTTCAAGTTGCATCTAAAACAGAGTAATGTCCTAAAAGACTGGAACATGACAATCATAATGCTTTGATAGAAAAAAAGAAAACCCGAAAGACCTCAACCATTAGGCCTATAAGTCTACTCAACTGCATCTATAAACTTTTCACAAAAATGATTACAATCTAACCCTAACCCTAGATGAAAACCAACCATGGAACAAGCTGGATTTACTCGACCATGGACCATCTCTATTCAATAAACCAGCTGAATGAAAAAGCTGCAGAATACAAAATGGCACTCTCTGTAGCATGGAGAGATCACAAGACAGCACAGTATATCAGGAAGAAAACAGCAGTCCAAGATATCATAAAAACTTTTAGAAAACTCAAATGGCAATGAGCCAATCATGTTGTGAGAATAGCAAACACCCAATGGACATCACAACTTGGATCCCCAGAGATCACACGTGCAACCAAGGCCGGCAGAATACAAGATGGAGAGACGAACCAGATGAATTCAGAAAGTACTGGCTCCGCGATGCCCATGATTGAGAGATGTGGTGAATCCTGGAGAAGGTCTATGTCCAACAACAGATGATTAAAGACTGATGATGATGATGATGATATAGTTACTGTATCTGATAAATGGAGTGATCAATTAAAAAATTGGGAAAAGGGGTGATCAATGAATGAGTCATTTAGCACAGATTTTGTCAGGTAATGATCACCAAAAAGTCTGAATTTTCGAAGGAAACAAGCCGACACAAACTAAGGAATCAATTTAGTATAAACTTTCACCGCAAATTGAACCTCCCACTAAGAACCTATATAAGTGAAAAGTTTTCAAAAAATGGGAAACTTGTTTCTTTGAAGACACAATAAGGAGTAAATATCCAAACTTGTCGCCCTCTAGCTATATTGATATGGCTTGTATACCTGATACATACATTCATGACCAGCCAGACCAATTTAAAAACTGATAGAGAACTATGTAAACAGTTTCGATGATAGTTTTGGTTGATGGAGCCAGATATAAGATTTAGCCGGTTTTAGCCATTTTTAGAATTATTTCTAGCTATGAATAACAAATCCAGCAGCACTGGTATAACCTGCCTCACACGAAGATTGATAGAATTCCTTGGATTATTTATTTAGAGAACCTGATAGTCACAGAAAAAGAGAGCGGAGGTGTTGAAATAAGAGACTGGGGACATGAGGGAGACACAAAGTGATAGAGAATAAAAAAGTGAATGATCTGATTGATAGAAGTGATGACCTGGGAAATAATCATAGTAAACTGTAGCAATTATAAAACTAAATTGGACAAAGCCAAGAATATACTTATAAATGTTTTTTTTTATGTACTCTCTTTAAAAAAGATAAAAAGAGTCCCAAATGATTTCAAATAACTTTCCAGGGTTTCTCCATCTTATGAAGGCAAAAAACTGAATAATAATAACAGGTCTTGTTGATCACTCAATTAAAACCACCACATGACCAATATCTTTTGGCAGCATACTGCGTAGGGGGTGGGGTATCAATTGAAAATGTGGAAAAAAGTGTGATCAATAAAATAGTTACTTCTCTTGCCTTTTCTAAGGCAGTGATCACTAAAAAAGTCTGAATTCTTGGAAAAACAAGTGGACATAAACTAAAGGATCAGTTTAGCAGGATCTTACATTGCAGACTGAACCCCCCTCTAAAAAAGTATTTAGGGGAAGAATTTTGAAAAAAACAAAAAAGCTTTTTCTAAGCAAATATACATATATACATACATAGCCAGCCATACCAATTTAAAAATAAAGTAATCTATGTTGACAGCTTCGGCGATAGTTTTGGTTCACGGTTTCTGATAAAAGATTCTCATGTCAGATTAGAGAATTAAGGTAAACAAGACTGGCGGCTTCAGGGTCAAGTCCCACTCTGACTGATACTTAAATAACTCAGCTTATAAGTTTTTAATGAATTGAAACTTTTGTAAAAAAACAGTTTTCTTTTAACTGAAAAAGATCTTTAAATTTAGCCATGGAAGGGGTTAAGTAAAATAGTATCTACAGTAGTGTCGAAAGCGGTTCAGTTGATAACGCCATGGTTGGACCAGTATTTTGCAAAGATCGGGTCTGAAATAGCAAAGAAGTTACAGCGAAAAATATAAACGTTTGAATAAAGTTTGGAATTATTCTATTGCGCATAAAGTCCTTTAAATCATTATTCTAATCAGTTTTATATCTGCTAAAAAACAAGCTTTCAGAAATTTTCATTTCAGTTGGACCAATCTTGAAAAATTTCCTCAAACCCTGATCGAGATATTTATCTAGATGAATGGCATGAAAATCAAGATAATTCTAGATTTAATTTGGGGCAATAAGATACCTGGACTGAAAAAAAAAAAAATAAGGTGGCCTTTTAGGGAAGCTCTAGGACCCCCGAAAGGAGGGTCGCCAAGGAGCCAAATTGTGGATTAATTGAGTGTACGTGAGAATATTTTGGATGATAATTCAGTACTTTCAAATATATATTATACATATTAATACAACAAAATAAGTTAGAAGCATAAGAGCAAGTTTTCTTTACCAACCACTTTTTACACCTTACTAACAAAATCCATTAATTTCGGACCAACCGGGATAAATTCATGTTCATGACTGAAATTCCTGATTTAACCTCTTTGATATGTTTTGTAAAAAACATATAAAACTAGACGAAGTCATAACATTAATGGCAAACAAATTGATTTGGATTACAAGAAAAAAAAAAAAGCTGGACCTTCATGAACAAGACAAAAGTTGTTTGTGTAATGAATCAACACCATCTGTCAGAGGGGGGTGTTTGGTTGACAAGCAAATAATATTTTTTCATTAGATAAACTGTTGACAACTAGAATAACACAGTTCTCTGAATAGGAATGAAAATGTAAATGGCACAGAGCTGGGGAGTACCTAGAGAGTGGGGAGTGCTGGGAGGCTAGAGGATCTTGGCTCCTTCCAATATTCAGCAAGATTTTGTTATAGTGTATTGTCAATTGAAATGTAGTTGGTGAACTGCAATTTATAAAGCTTTTGCCTACCCGCTCCATTTAGTGGTCTGTATGGGAACCCGGTCATTTGCATCTTAGCCAATTGTGTAATGGTCAAATGCATTCCAGTCATTTGTGTCCCCGCACACTTATATCCTGTTTTTTGTTTTGCATCCTAGACTTTTCAGCCCCAATTTATGTATATTCTGTCAAACTCCTGTTCTGATGTGGACTTTATTTTCCCATAGTAACAACAATGACAATTACAACAACAATGACCCTCACCAAAATCATAACCCTTCAAGGCTACTGAGGAGGCTGAAATTTGGTATGCAATGTTATTTCAATCTCATATAGACTGAAAAAGAAAAATCAGGATCACCCCCACTGGCCACCTCATTTTTTTTCAGTTTATATCAAGAATTACTACAAATTACCTGTAAAAATTATCTAGATTTCCATTCTATTTATCTAAAAGAATATCTAAATACTATTTCATTAAGTTCCCTTCTATGGCCAAATTTAAAAATCCTTTTTCAGTTGAAGGAAAAACGTTCTTACAAAAGTCAAAATATTATCATAATTTATTACCTAAATCATGTAAACTTCAGTCAGAGTCAAGTTTGACCCTGAAGCAGTCAGTTGTGTTAAATGTAATTTTTTATTTTTATATCTACATGCTACAATCCTTTCCAATTAATAAAAGTATTTGGGATAAAACAATTGCTTGAATATGTAAAATTACATCTTATATGAAATATATGTATTTTGATACATAAATGTTCAGGACACAGAGAAATAATACAAAATGGACTCAAAGAAAATAAACAGACACAAATGTTCTGAGATGACAATGATTGGGACTTATTTGATTGAGACGTAGTTGTCCAGGACACAATTATCCTATCATCATCTGTCAGTCTGAAGTAAAAATCAATACTTTTTCTGCTTTATATCATTAAATAGTAAGAAAGACCGTCCTTCAAGTCGGCACATTGGTTAATTTGAAAATTGAGAGTTCCAATTTCCAGTAAGATAAAACTCACTCTGGAGAAACTGAAATTCTGTTTTCAAATTTAAATGTGTCTCTCTTTTCAGTGATTCATTCAGTTCTAAAAAAAATGAATACACGGAAAGAAATAAATCAGGAAAGCTATTGGTTATCTTTATTTATAAAACTCAATGTATGTTCGTCTCTATATTCCAAGTTGTGGGGAACAATTTTTGCATCTAGGAAGATGAAATTTGGTATATGTACACATCTTTTCACAGTGTGGTAATCGGATAGTTCAGTTTGGCCTCTTGAGGTCACCAGAGGTTATTTATAGTCATTTTTAGCTGAATTGAATAATTGAGGGACATCATTTTGCACTGAAGAAGATGAAATTTGGCACAACATGGTCACAGGCTATTTGAGGCTGACCTCAGAGGTCATTTGAGGTCATTTATGGTCATATCTCAAATTCATTAAGACAAATATATGAGACACAACTCATTTTCTCCTAAATTTTGAATTTTTTTGAGAACAGCATTTTAGCCTAAGACAGATTTTAGCCTAAAGCAGATAACCTTTTTTCAATTTTTACCAATTTTTAGCTTAAGGGGGATAACTTCTCTTTAATAGATAAGTATATATTTGTCTGTAGGCTGTATCATATTTTGATAAATTTTAACACTTTAATTTTCAAAGATTTTCCTGAATTATTCCCATGTATTTGCAATTTCGAAGTTAACATTTATTTATCTCTATACCATATTTTGCTTGAAATAGACTTGTAAACTTTTGCACACACAGGATGTTTTTAACTGTGATGTGAGTCAGCACTTCTTAGAATGGCAGAAATTTCTTGTCAAGACCAGATTCGAATAGGTCAACAACCTTTGTAAGGAATTTAGTGACCCAAATAGAGATTGGTTAAAAAGAGATCAACAGCTTTCTTTCTCTGTTAGAAACACTGTACTTTTTCTTGTTCCTTCTTTTAAATCAATTCTCAAGATAAATGAATATGAGAAAGTACAAGAAAGAAAGAAAGAAAGAAACGGAGAAAGAAGCAAAAAAAAAAGAAAGAAGACCAAACAGTGTGTTTATAATTCATGTATACACTTTATATATATATATATATATATATATATATATATATATATTTATAAAAAAAAAATAGAGAAAATATGAGAAAGAAAGAAAGAAGAAAGGAGAGGAAGAAAGCAGACTATACAGTGTTTATGATCAATGGATATAATTCATAGATATATTTGTAACTTGAAAAAAACCCCAATTCTTGAGGTAAATAGATTTAAGAAAGTTTACAAAGAAAGGAAGACAGAAGGAAAGAAAGAAAACAGACTACACAGTGTTTTGTAATTGATGTATACGCTTCATACATATGTTTATAACTTTTTCATTTCACAAAGAATAATATTGCATTTTGTACAATATTTTAAATTCTCTTTTTGATTCAATGATTATCTATTTTTATTTCATACATTTTAACTTAGAAACTGAACTGGAAAAAAATAGTTTCATAACAAACAATCGTTGACAGATGTTATCAAATACTGTCAAAAATTGTACACACAGCATCACAGAGTTTGTTTTTTCTCTTGTTTATATATAATACTGAAATATGCATCACTTATCAAATGACAACAGGGTCAAGAATTTATTCTGATAACTTCTGTTCTAGGCCTGAGCTGCACAGGGCTTGATCACCCCCAGCAACAATGCTTGGTATCACATCTACCAGCCCAGCCAGAAACAGAACCAGAGTTTTTGCAGATGATTTTTCATGAATTTAGATTCTTAGATTAGACATCTATTGGTCTCTGTCCCCTGATATATTCTCCATTCCAACATCTCAAAGATGCTAATTTCCAACAATCACGATTGGAAGATACTAATTTCAAATGTGCGAGTGGTGGAAGATGCTCAATTCTAACATCCAGGTATTGAGAGATGCTAAAATTTAACATTCAGGTACATAGATATGTTAAATTAGAGGGGATTTCCGGCATTACCCAGGGGAAAAAATAACTTCTTGTATTATAAGCCTCTGAGTGAAATAAATGATAAAAAGGGAAACATATCCCAAACACCAAAAACCTTTCATATTCTTTTTCATTTCTCAGGGCCTCTGAGAGGGGGCGGAGTTAGCCAGCACATCACATCAAGAGAGAACCAAGGGGTACCAAAAGAGCCGAGGAAGGAGGCCCTGAGGGTTTCCTGATTGAGCTGTTTATTAAAACTTCTGTCATTGTTTGGATGAGGTTCATAAAGAAAATGGAGGTAACTAGTATAGATAACACTTCACATTTTTCATCAAATACAGTGTCTATACTTCTACCCTCCCTTTCTTTGTGAACCTCATCCAAACAATTGCCAAAACTCTTGAGTCGATATGATATGTCCATTAAAAAAAATAAGAAGGGGGCTATCTTTGCAAAACAATCATGTAGCTATTTTCATATGGGCCATTATTATGTTGGCAATTTTAAATGGCAAAAAAGGGCAAGATTTTTTATCGTAGTTTGAATGAAATTAGTTGAAAAAATTCACCTATGCACATTATAAATGTGTCCTTTAGACAATCTTATTGGTCACTTTTAAAATTCATAATTGATGTTAATACAAAGGAAATGAATGGCAATAAAATCTCTTGACAGCCATTCAAAAAAATCTAACCACTTTTAGCCATAAAATCGCTCCTATCAAAAAGGCTGCATGATACAGCTTTGCAAAAATAGGCAGTTAAGGGTTTTAGCAGATGAAAAGATAATGGCTAAAAGACGTGGGTGTTTGTGCTGTGTATATGAGAGACGGGGAAAAAACAGATTTGCTCTTCAAAAACACGGGAATCCCATTTGCCCTAAAATTAAGGGTATACAACCAATGCATCCTCCCGATAGTCTCCTATGGAGCTAAAACATGGAACCTAACCAAGATATTGACCTTTAAACTGAGAACCATACAAAGTGCACAGGAGAGAATCATGTTCAACCTCACGTGGAGAGATCACAAGACAGCACAGTATATCCAAGAGAAAACAGGAGTCCGAGACATCATAGAATTGATTAAAAGCCTCAAATGGCAATGGGCTGGTCATGTTGTAAGAATGTTAGACAACCGCTGGACCCACAACATGGATCCTTAGAGATCACATGCGAAACTGAGGACAGCAGAATACAAGATGAAGAGAAGAACTAGGGAAGTTCAAAAAGTATTGGCTCCGCGACGCCCATGATAGATAGATGTGGCGAATCCTGGGGAAGATCTATGTTCAGATTATAAAAGAATGATAATGATGATGATGATGATGATGATGATGATGATGATGATAGAATTAACAGGGTCCCAGTTTCTGAGTGAGAAGTTTATTAATTACCCCAGTTCAAGGGAAACAACTCGTATTGTTTACAAGCTGTTAGTTTCATTTTATTTTCTGGCGCCGAATTCGAACTTTTATTGCCACGCCTGGTTTTTCCGCCCAGAAAAGACATTGAACTCTACTTCCACTGTGATATTCATAGACTGTGTAAGTGATACCTTAGTTTTGTCATGAAACCACAAATCTTTTCATTGTGTTTTGTTTATTGCTTTATTACTTATTGTACTCAGTAACATCGTACGTGAAAAAACTTAGTCGCCATTTTTTTCACAAAGACGTTGTCTTTTCTCTTTTTCTGTTTTTTTAAATAAACATTTATGAAGTTGTATTTATCTTTAATAAAGCGTCAATGTTGTCAAAATGACAGTAGACAGTGAATTGATACCTTGCCAAGTCCTTAAAAGGTTTCAACACATGAGTCTTTAGATATCTCTCCTATTATATGTAAGGTGTGATACTATGATATTGTTATTAATGAATGAAATTGTCAAACCTTTTTTCTCTGGACTGTTGTTGTCCTCATCTTGGTTGATTTCTTTAACGCAACGTTTCGGCCGTTGTAACCTGATGGCTGTCTGTAGGTGATAAATGAGTATTATTCTAAACTCTAAAGACTGGGCTGGTCGGAATATGCTCATTCCACTGTTTAATTTCGGGTAAGTATAGACTTAAAAATTAAACCCCACCCGAAGTTAGATTGTAGTGGAATGAGTACGTTAGGGTTGATCTTTTATCAACTGAGGCCGGTAGTATGATGGGTATAGCGGCCGAAACGTTGTGTTCTAGAGATTAACCAAGACAAGGAGAACAGTTGAAAGAAAAAACTTCAATAAATGTACATGATATTCCCTCAAAAAATCCCGACAGTCTTTGTTGATTCATTTTAAAAACTCCAAAATATTACAAATTAACAGTAGTTTAAAAAAAGTTACAATATTTCAGTTATATTAAGATTTTTAATGTGAAGATACCAAATAAATACGTTCTAGCAATTTAATCACTTTAAAAGAGGTTTTGAATTTTATAGCAAATATTTTTTGATCGATTTACAATCCTTCCAGCTTTTTTTTTAATTTTCGGACAATATCAAATCTCTTCTTCTTGATCGTTGTTCTTGTAAACAGAACATTTCGACCGACCATTCAATAACCATCTTCAGGTGTATAATTCACGTGTCAGGAAAAAAAGGGTTGCCTATTTTCTTGAATTATACACCCGAAAAGAAGAAATTCGATTGTTTAAACCAGGGATTCTCAACCTTTTTAGCGTCACCGCCCACTCTTATATGGGAATATTTTTTTCACCGCCCAACTACAGAGTAAACGTTTGAAAAGATACCAAAATTTTTTTTCAGTCTTGTCTAGTTACATGTAAGGTGTGATACTCTGGTATTTATATTGATGAATGGATTTGTCAAACCTTTTTTTTTTTTACTTTTGTTGTCCTCATCTTGGTTGATTTCTTTAACGCAATGTTTCGGCCGTTGAAACCTAATGGTAGGTCTCCTGGTGATAAATGAGTATTCTTCCGAACAATAAAGACCGGTCTGGTCGGAATACGCTCATTCCACTGTTTTATTTCGGGTGAGTTTGTACCTAGAAACATTGAATATCCCTTCTTTTTTGTTACATTATTCTTTAATGAAATTAATGATAAGTAGTAACATCAAATGTTTGGCACATGCTTACTGACCATCAATGCTATGTGTTGTGCCTGTTAATATTTCAAGAGTGTTACATGTATTTATTTATGTACCACGTACTTACCTACAGAGAGAATAGTATATATGTATGCACACCTACATGAAGTTTTACACTTTTCTCTGTTCACCTACATAATGTGCTGCTTGATAAATCAATTATAGAAAATGTTGCTGTTAACCCTTTTAGTTATTGTCAATTACAGACTTTATACTCGAAATCCTATACCACCCGACAAAATTTCAAAATGCCCACCATTTTCTGCACAGTTGATCAACGCCCATTCAAGAGTTAAAATTGCCCATTGGTGTGTAACGTCACCCAGGTTGAGAAACCCTGGTCTACATTGAATTATATTAGCTTAAAATTGTTTTTGGTATAACATAGGGAAGGTGGTCCCGATTGGAATTCAGCTGACGTCTGTTGAAAATTTATGATGCCAGGCAAAACAATTTAACAATTCAATTTATTCAAAGCGATAAGAACATAATAAATGTGTTTACTAAACTTCTGTTTTTCTTTCGTGAATTCTCTTATTTCTTTTTATTTTTTGCCTTATTTAACATTGAGTGGGTGTGAAAGACCACTTTCCTGATGTGGTGCCTCCGTTTTTTTTGTTGTTTTTTTTCAAATTTTAATGTTTTTTTAAAATTGTAATGATAGACAAATTGTATTTCAGAACAAAATCCTTTCATAATGACTCAAACCTTTAATGTGGTCCGTTGCTTCTCTTGTTCAACATTCCAAGTCCACCAAGTGAAGAAAGCAAAAAAATGGGCGTGTAAAGTGTGTGGGGAGAAACAGTCACTGATTAAGGTGAGAAAAAAAAATGTTTGACATAGAGGTATGCAAACTTTAATTAAGGAGAAAGATATGGTTTCAGTTTTCAAATGTCAAATTGAACACAAGAATTTTCTCATTTTAAAATGGAAGGGAATAGAACCAAATTTCATCTCTACAAGGAGAACAAACAAAGTTGCATTTAGAATAAATACAAAAAAAAAAAAATTAGTAAGAAAAAGAAAGCATGACTACCAAGGCTTAGCTGGAGGTGGGTTAGGTAAGCATTATTTCAAAACATCCCTGGGCTCCCAATGGGGAAGAAATATAAGTAGTAGTTGGAACAATTCTACTGACACCTCTCGAATGTTGGAGGCCTCTGAAGGATCTGAGCACTATAATCGCCCCATTCTCTAGCTACACCTCTGCATGGACTAACAAGTATCTCTCTCTCATTATTTTTTTCCATGAACAAATTTCCTGCCACATTGCACTATGGAGAAAAAAACTAAAGCCATTACTGAGGATGCACGTGGGCGTCATTGCTTACATAGTTTGATAAATCTAGTTTTATTTACTGAAGTAAGTAGGATGATATAGCAATTTCTAATGATAACTCTAATAGAAAACATAGATAACATTATGTTAGGGTTCAAATATCAAAGGGAGCTATGTTGGTATTGAATACATCTCAAAACAGAGCTTCAGAATTCATAACTTACTTGGTATTAAATTGAATACACCCCAAAGCACAACATCAGAATCCATAACTTTGTTGGTATTGGATCAAATACTCCCTAAAACACAGTTTTAGAATCCATCACTTAGTTGGTATCATATTGAATAAACCCCAAAACACTGCTGCAGAATCCATCACTTTGTTTCTATCATATCGAATACACCCCAAAACAGTGCTTTGAAATCCTTAACTTTGTATTATATTGATTACAACCCTAAACAATGCTTCATAATCCATCAATTTGTCGGTATTAAATTGAATAAACCCCATACAGAGTTTCAGAATCCATCGCTCTGTTGGTATTATATTGAATACACCCCAAAACACTGCTGCAGAATCCGTAACTCAGTTTGTATTAAATTGAATACACCCCAAAACATAACTTCATAATTCATTGCTTTGTTTATATTATAATGACAGCCTAAAATAGCGCTTCAGAAACCATAAAAAAAATTAAATTGAATACACCCTCAAAAGTGCTCCAGAATCCATAACTTTGTTTATATTATATTGACACCCCAAAACAGTGTTTCAAAAACCAACAAGAAACAAATTAAATTGAAAACACCCCAGAACATTGCTCTAGAATCCATCAATTTGTTGGTGTTAAATTAAACAGTGCTTCAAAATCCTTCATTTGGTATTATATCAATTACAACCAAAAACAATGCTTCAAAATTCGTCAATTTATTTGTATTGAATTTAAAACACCACAAACAATGTCTTAAAATCCATTACTTTGTTGGTATTAAATTAAATACACCCCAAAACACTATTTTAGAATCCATCACTCTGTTGGTCTTATATTGAATACATCTGCAAACAGTACTTCAAACCCCATCGTTTTATTGGTATCAAATTGAATACACCCAAACAGTGCTTCACACTACCACGTTGTTGGTATTAAATTGAATACACCCCAAAACACTGCTTGAAAAAGCAATTAATTTGTTGGTATTAAATTGGATACACCCCAGTGTTTCAAAATTCATAACTTTGTTAGTATTATATTGAATACACCCCCAAACAGTGCTTCAGATTCCATCTATTTGTTCGTATCAAATTGAATACACCCCAAAAGAGTGCTTCAGAATTCATTGCTTTGTTTTTATTATATTGATACCCTAAAACAAAATAAATTGAATACACCCCAAAAAGTGCTCCAGAATCTGTAACTTAGTTTATATTAAATTGAATACACCCCAAAACACTTCCCCAAACTGCATTAATTTGTTGGTATCAAATTGAATACACCCCAAAACACTGCTCCAAGATGCATTGATTTGTTGGTATTAAATTGGATACGCCCTAGTTTTTCAAAATTCATAACTTCGTTAGTTTTATATTGAATACACCCCCAAAAGTGCTCCAGAATTCATAACTTTGTTGGCATTAAATTGAATACACCCCAAACACTACTTCATGATTCATCACTTTGTTGGAATCAAATTGAATATACCCCAGTATTTCAAAATCATCACTTAGTTGGTATTATATTGGATACACCCCCCCAAAATGCTCCAGACTCCAGCGCTTTATTGGTATTAAATTGATTACACCCCAAACACTCTGTTTGTATTATATTGAATCCACCCTAAAACAGTGGTAGTAAATTGAATACTCCCCCAAAACAGTGCTTCAGAATTCACAAGTTTGTTGGTAGTGAATTGAATACACCCTAAAACAATGCTTCAGACCTTGTCAATTCGTTCATATTTGTATTAAAAGAAAAAAAATTGTTATTCTTGCTGAAGCGTGTTTTGTGAATTTCAGGTTTATGGCCAAGGGACTGGGGCTGAGTGTCGGCAACATGTACAGAAGCTGAATCTACTTAGACAAGACATGGATGAAAAAGAGTATCAAATGGCTGTTGATCAGGAATTCTTGGATGATTCACCAGAAACAGAAGAAACTAATGATCATTCTTTTATGAGTGATTCTAATGGATTTATGGTAAGTGTGGAATGATTAATTTTGAATTGAAGTTTTTGTTTATCATTG
Source organism: Thysanoteuthis rhombus (assembly GCA_963457665.1). Lineage (NCBI taxonomy): Eukaryota > Metazoa > Mollusca > Cephalopoda > Oegopsida > Thysanoteuthidae > Thysanoteuthis > Thysanoteuthis major. The sequence goes on from OY735237.1 coordinate 7,048,229, forward strand.
CATTGATAGCATAGGCATTGCAGAAACATGAATGAGGTGAAAAAGTTTTAAATTTGTTTGTTTATTGTTCAAATAAATCCTGAAAGCTTTTTGGACTGACACTTCTCACTTTGAGAAGAGTTCTTGACATGTAGAATAGAGCTTAAATATGTGCAGTTTAATACAGTAAATTAAGGCTTCGTCCTGACTGGAGAGTTTCATACCTATATGGCGATTGACGTGTAAATTTAAGTAGTTTTTGAAAAGTGTCAGCCGACAAATTTTCCTTACGGAAGTGTCAGTTGAAAAAGCTTTCAGGATTTATTTCAACAATATAATCAAAATACAAATTTAAAACTTTTTCTTCAACTTATTCATGCTTTTTCTTTGTATCTGCCAGTTTTAAAATTTCGTATACCAAAAGACTTGTCAAGTTTTTGTTTATCTTGATTGTAATACTCATTTTTCGAGTTGGAAAGACACAGTGTATGGAAAATCATCTTATGATGTTCAGATCAGCGTTTCTCAAACTGTGCCGCAACTATCTCCCAAGTGTGCCACGTAAATTTTTCCCATTGTTATGTCTTAAGCAATATCTTGTATGATTCATTTTTTCCCCCTTCGACTGATCACAATTCAACAGGAAGGTTACGTGTTAATAGATTCAAATTCTTTCTGCCAAGAACCTTAACCTTTGTGAGTTGGTTGGTGGGAAGTGTTCAAGGTGTAACAACATCTTTTAACCCAGTGGCAATATGCCACTGATGCAGACAGAATACATTATTTCGAATCAACCTCCTACAACCCAAATGGCAGACAAAAAATAATTGTGATATAGCCTCCTGCTACAAACTTATTCATCACCATAATTATATCGATTATCATCATAATGATATTACCCTCTACAATTTTTTTTGCACTACAATTTGAATTCATTTTTATCTTATCCTTCTGAAACCTTGTAATCTCTCAACAAAATATTCCTGATCTTTAACTTGAATTGTAACCACTTCTACAATTATCTAACTCTCTTAAATAACTCTCTTAATGTTGTTTTGTCACCTGAAAAATCTTCCTTATATATACACGTCTGACTTCAGGTTGTTATTGGTGTTATGCCAATCTGTTTTCCCCTCAGTCATACACAATTATAACACAATTAAGCTAACGTATTTTGAGCCTTCAATGTGTCAAGTACAGGTATCATGTCTGTCATACTTCCACCACAAAGTAGTATCATTAGACTTTGTGAGATTCTAATTTTTTTAGCAACAAATAAAAGGAAAAAAGGGTAATGAATATATATATATATCAGTATGCTGATATAGACAGTTCATTTATTGACCGTTAAAATGCTTCTGTCTAATCCATCTCATTTTTTTATCTGTATCTAAGTCAAATATGTTCCTTGGCATTTTGTCATCAAATAAAGTTTGAGAACCACATGTAGATAGAACAGCATGATATCAAACGCGTAAATGAATCACTGGAGCCTGTGTGTGTACTAGGACTGATTATATAGAAAATTATCTATAATTATATTTCCAAATGAAATTATCTAAAAACAATACCAGCATAAGATTTGGGCATTGTTGGTTCAAAATAAGCATAGAGACCCCCAAAAAAGCACTCTTTTGAAGAGACCAAAATATGTTGTTAGATGATGGCTAATGATATACTCATGCAAATTTTTCCATGTTGTAGACCCCCAAAATGTTTCCATGAACACCCAGAGACACACACACAGACTCAAAGAGAGAAGAATCTGTAGTCTGCGTAGCTGTTTGGTTTGGTAATCCATTTATCTATGGTAATTCGATTAAGCTCTTGGACTGGGTTATTTGTACATTATTTTATATCAGCGAAATATATCATCAGCCGTTCCTGGACAATCATTACTTTCACTGCTTTATCTTCATCTAAATAGATGAAACTTTTGTTTCTAATATCCTTTTCAGATGCCTTGCAAGGATTTTGTTGCTCTAGCCCAATGGTGTTCAAACGTTAACGACTCTAGGAAAACAGTTTCAATAATAAAATTTTCGAGGGAACCCTTCCAAAAAACAGCTTTCCTTTCTATATATATATATTTACATGCGTAGATGACTATTGGATTTTGGCCTTGTTTATATAATAATACAAATACATATGTTTCCAAATAGAAAATAAACACTCAAGAGTACTGATCGATTATAGACATGAATGACCACTGACTGAACAATGTCCGTGTTGCATAAACAAACAAGATGTTTATGATTTTAACATATCTATTAAAAAAAAGTATTTGGAATTTAGTTAAGAGCCAGAATATGTTAAGAACATTATAAACAATGAATTATCGTTCAAGATTGATAAAATACAAAGATATATATGTAAATATGCAAAAATGTCGCTTTGTTTCTCGGAACTTCTGGAAGGGTCACATGGAACCATGGGTTTTCCCGGGTTTGAATACGGCTGCTCTTGCCCAATCAAGCTATAAAGTCAACAATGTGATCTTTTACAGTACCAGACCATTTATTTGGCAAGGTGGGGACCATAGGTGATATGGATTTCTGGATTTTACCAATATCCGAAAACTTTCCAAATCTGAATGGTCAGTTTGAAAAAATGGCGGGTTTTCTGGTTATTCTGGCTTTCTAGTAATTCCACCTCTCTGGACGGTTGGTAAATGGATAAGTGTATTTTTTAAGATTGTAGTTTATTATTCAATGAAAATCTGAGCATTAGGAGGTGTTTAAGTTATCTTTAAAGTCTTGTATTTTGTTCTCTTCCAATCACAGAAATTATCCAGTAGTTCCCCAAGCTGCAACAGCAACAGTAGCAAATGGTCGAAATTCTTGCCCTGTGAATCTGACGGTGAAACAAGTCAATTTCAATTGGAGGATTCGGATTATGCAGAAAAGTACGATGAAGACGAGAAAAGTGCAACTTTACAGAAAATCAGCAAGGTCCCTCATCAAGAAAAAAGAAAGTAAGTTTCCCTGATAAATGTCAATAAAACAGGTCTGGTTACTCACTCAATAGAAACCATTATGTGACCAACATTTTTTTAGTGTGTTGAATTGGGAAAATTTGAAAAAAAGGATGATCAATGAATAAATTACTTCTCTGGCTTCTTGTTTGGGTAGTGATTACTAAAAAGTCTGAATTTCCAAAATAATAGGCATGCACAAATTAGTGATCAATTTAGCATAAATTTACATTGTAAACCCCCCCCCCAGCACAAAATAAATGGCTGCTATGAGTCTTCCCATTGAATTTTATGAAAAATGACCAAGCAGCTTTTTGCAATTATTTATAAACGTGGAGATTGTATATTTCAGAAAAGTTACTTTTATAATGCTCAATTCTAATCAATGTACCATATATGCTGGTATATATGATGGATATTGGGGAAGAAACAAACAAACTATGCAAATATTATACTGCATCCAGTGCACTACGTAGCTGGAGTAGGTCTACAAAAGCTCGATATGGACAATGATGGGGCTTGGATGTGTTGGAGTGAGTGGCAATCCTTCCAATTCCCTTGGGAAATATTTGCTGTAGTCCGATATATATGGTAAATAAAAAAACTACATTTGCTGCTCTAAGGAAGTTAAATAAATTATCTTTAATCTCAAAGAAGAGTAATTTTGATTATTACTATATCTTAATTTTTCAATCACAAAAATTAAGATGATGGTAAATAGTCTCTTAATTGCTTTCTCCGCTATTTTGCAGAATGCGTAACCTCTGTGGCAGATGCTCTTTCCTATAGTATGATCTTTTGCAATGTGGTTAAACTAATGTCCATGATTTTTTTTATATTGTCAAACCAATGCTGTTTGAACCTCCTTATTTCTAAACTTTTCCTTCTACGCATATTTTTGCTGGTCCTTTTGGTCTTCGTTTGGTATGGCCAAATAGTTTCAGCTTCCATCCTTTCAGGCAAGATGTTATTGGGCGTAGGTTTATGAATTTTCTGAGATGACTAATATTGATCTTGTCTAACATTGTGTGAGAGGTCATGAAGCACACAATGTGATTCAGAAACGCTTCAAACATTTGCAGAGATTGCGGTATATTGTAGTTCAAATTAAAACAATGAGTTACAATACTCCATTAAATGATAAGAATGTATACTGATAAAATAACTTCCGAGATAACCTATTGAATTTTTCCTTTTTGTTTCCAGGATCCCGTTTTCAGACGTTTCCTCCAGAGATTTTTTTACAGATTCTGACCACTTGATGAAAAAGCCAAGGACTGCCGTAAAGAGTAACTTCCAATTTTCATCTTCAGTCAATTGCAACAAAAGCAATAACTGGTCCCACAGTGTGTCCATTGAATCTCGTAATTCTGGTACGAATCTCATCACCTGTCATCGACCTGTTCGCTTTGAACATTCGTTATCAAACTTGGATACACTAACGTCAGAAAAATCCTTGAAGATGTCACCGAGCGATATGGATTTGTCAAAAAGCAGAAAAGATATTTCTCCGTCTTCCATGTTTAAGCCTTCCTATGTCAATCCGCCAAAATTTACAGAACATGAAGAGATCAATGTTGAAAATTTTAAGGGCGCTCAATGTGATGGAAATGACTTGTCATGGATGACGAAGCCTCAATGTCATCTTTCCAGTGATTGTAGAGAAGGAAAGGATCTCCCTGAGAAATATTTGGTTGTGAATCCACTGAATGTTGAAAGTGGACTTTGTAAAGCAAACAATACACTTCACATTAAAAACTTGCTGCAGAGGAATAATATTGGTTTATCATCTGGTGTTAATAAAGAAAAAACAGATGTAGGTGATCAAATATCACCCTCTAAATTGTCTTGTAATAAGCAAAATAATAACACGCACTTGAGTCTTCCTTTTCCAAATGATTTGGATAAGAGTAAATTAGCTATCAATTCAACTGAACCAAATTCTTTGAAGAACATTTTCCAGCTTGATGAAAGTGAAGTTGATCTTGATTTCTGATGAAAGTGAGGTTGATTCCAGATGGAAAAGAGGTTGATCTTGATTTCTGATGAAAGTGAGGTTGATTTCAGATGGAAAGAAGTTTGATTTCTGGTGAGAGCAAGGTTGATCTTGATCTCTGGTGAAAAGTGAGGTTGATCTCTGATAAAAGAGCTTGATCTTGATCTCTGATGAAAGAGAGGTTGATTTCAGATGAGAAAGAGTTTGATCTTGATTTCTGATGAAAGCGAGTTTGATCGATCTCTGGTAAAAGTGTGGCTGATCTTCTTTTCTGGGGAAAGTGAAGTTGATTTCAGAAGAGTGAGTTTGGTCTTGATTTTTAGTGAAAGCAAGGTTGATCTTGATTTTGAAACGGCCCTCTTTTTTTGTTATGCATTATATTCTCAATAAAGCAAATGTCCAATATATTGATTTTGACTATTTTTTACCTTCATCTTAATTTTTTAGTTGTTTTTATCCAAACTCGGCTCAGGATAGCATTCTATGACATCAAGCAAACTGTGCAGATCAAAGATGAAATGTAAGCTCTTGCTAGAGGGAAGCCTAGTTTATATTCAGCTGCCATGACTACTTAGCTGCAAGAACTTCGTGGTTGGCAGAAATCCAAAATTTGAAAAATCAAGATGAGGGTAATTAGTCAAAATCAATACAATGGATTACAATACAAAAGTAATAAAATAATTATTTTCTATTTATTTTAAGGTTATGTATTACATTTTCAATAAAGCAGATATTTTGTTATCGCAGTGATGACAAACTGTTTTTTTTTCTTTTTTTCTCTAATGATTTCATTGAGAGGAATATGACAATGGTAGAAACACATAGAAGAGCATGCTTTGAAGAAAGGCATGAGATCAAATTTAGAATCGAGGGAGAGGGGCAAACTTTTGGTTGACACTGTATGAGTTTTTTTCCTTCAGAGTTTTTTTCCTTTTTTTTTTTCACACAAAATGAATTTGATATTTTAATTAAATTCAAATCAATTTGTTCAAGACAGGGATCTCCTACATGCGAGTATTGATTTAATAAAACTATTTCGATGAATCCAATGCTGAAAATGGGAAATAAATAAAAAGAAATAAGAGAATCCATGAAAGATAAATTCTGATGAAGATTTTGGTCAAAACTGAATATTGGTTAAAACTAAAAAAAATAAAGAAAGGAAGAGAGGATGATTCCAGATGGGATCCCATTTTTTACTCACAAAGCAAAACTCCTGATGGTGGATTTATGTTCCATAGCATATGTTAAAGGTACACACACAGCACACACTCCTGAAGATGGGAATATCTCCCGAAACATGTCTAGACCATCAGTGAAAACATTTACAGATGAAAAAACCTTATTTCCATGCACTTTCACTTCTGAGTCCGTCTCACTTCCTTTAGTTCAAATTATCTATTTCCTGAATATATATTGTATTTTGAGTATATATCAAGCTTTGGTTCAGAAATCCAGAAAATCCATCAATCCGGGTCAGTTCCGCTTCCAAGATAGCCAGATTAATGGTTTAGTTAAAAAAATACTGAGAATGCTCAAAGATACTGTTTACAGCGTATTACGGTCACAGGAAAGAAATGTACAGCTCGACTCATGTGCGGGTGTACACACGTCATACATTTTCCGAATAAAACTCGAAGATCTGTCACAATATGTCTTTCCAGGGGAGATTACTCATGTTATATTATTTCCAGTAACTTCCCCTTTCGGAAACGATACAAGTATACGTTGATTCATTATCATCAGTCTTTTAACGTCCGTCATTAGACATAGACCGTCCCTGAGTTTTGCCAGACCTCTCTATCGTGGGTATCGTGGAGCCAGGACTTTTTGAATTCATCTAGCTTGTCACCCCATCTTACTTTCTGTCGGTCACTGCTTTGCATATGATCTCCGGGGATCCATGTTGTGAGACGTAATGTCCAGCGATTGCCATTCTGCATCATGTCCAGTCCATTGCCATTTGAGCTATTTTTAATGAATTCTGTGATATCTCCGACAACTGTATTTTGTCTGATATACGATGATGTTCGATGTTTCAGCTTCATAGGCGACTGTCGGGAGGATGCATTGGATTTTAATTTTAGGGCTAGTGATATTTTCTTGTTGTTGAAAGTTGAGCTCGCTCCTCTTCGATCTTAATGGTTTCTTTCTCTCAGACTCCTGTCTTTTCTCTAATATACTGTGCTATCTTGTAATCTTTCCATGTGTGGTTGAGCATGAATGTTTCATACTGTTCCAAACCGCACTGCTCAAGGTCTTATTATGATTTAATGTTTTTTTTTTCGTATACTTTGATTAATTTGACTGGTTGGTATTTTCCAACTGGAATCTCTAGTTTTTTGACCAGTTCTTTATATCCCGGTCCCACTGCTAACATGTCTACATATGGCGGGGAGGAAGATGTTTTTCAAAACTATGGACTGTCCTGGGGTTAAAATTACATTTTTCTTCAGTTCAATTTTATACACATCAATGAACATTGAGTTTATCAGCCACTAAGTGAATTATACCTGAATACAGAACTAAATACTACAGAGGTACTTTCAAATTTCAGGGCAAAAAAAAGGAAAAAATAAAAATAAAATCATACTTTTTCCTTGCCATTTTAGGCGAATATAGTAATGTTTAGTTGTTGAAGATTGCCAGAAAATGGCTAAAAAAACAAAACATGTTTATGTTGTCAGTTTTGGTTAAAGGTTTCTAATATGTAATGACAGAACAAAGGTTGACCTGGAAAGGCAACTGGGGTTCTTAGAAACAGCTACCTCACCAACACTGAAGTCAGACATAGCGCTGATCTCGGAAGCCTCCAAGCAGATCATCCTCTTGGGAATCGCTGTTCTCAGGGACGTCAACCGTGAGGAAGCTAACGAGAGGAAGAGGATCTGATAGAGCTTTTTTGTAGGCGGGATGGATTAGAAATATTTTTGTTTTATGGACCAAAGTGAATAAAAATGAAACTGATCATACAAGGCTATGGGAACAGCTCTCCACAAGATGCTTATGAGATGATCCCAGTTGAGTTAAATGATAGAAATCGGAAGGAAAAGGTGTAACGTAATGAAAATAACATCTATTCCGATCATTTTTTTTTTACTCGTTGCTAATGGTCAAAATAGAATGTTCAAAGTCTGCAATTTTGTATTAAAAAAAGTAAAATATGGTCACAAAATATCAAAAATGGTCATTAATTATCTTTATTGAAAATAATACATGCTGAATATTACCATATTGCAATATTTTACAAATATTAGAATCAATTTACAACTTGCTTCTCTCCCTACTCCTCTTGCTACTACTACAACAAATGGTAAGTGCATCGTAGAACTTATGGTGCTTGTTCCATTTCTTTAATGTTTATCATTATAGGTATATATACCTACATATTTTTTTCATGGAGCCAAGCCCCACGGACCCCTAAATCTCCAGTTATGCTTCTGCTCTTCCCAGATGTCAGAATGCTCAACTCGGAACCCCAAGTATTGGCAATTGGATAAAAGTCGAGGTACATTATCTGTTGTCATGTTTCGATTGGTGGAGTTAGTGTGAAATGAAACAGGAATAGGATTTTGAATGAAGTTGGTTGTATCCACAGGCATAGCTGAAGGGAGGGGGTATATTTGAAAACGCTCCCTGAGCACCCAATGGACCCCCAAGCTTTATAAATTATAGTACATCTACTGCATTTCTGTCAACAACGATAAATTTGTACAGGCATGAATTGCATAAATAATAATTCAGCCTTTGGTGTAGTTTTTCACCAAATAAGCGATTATTCTTTTTCATCAAACGTTATTAAATGTTGGAGAGGGCCCCTCGAGCAACAAAGCCCATCTCCCCCGCCGGGACCATCAAATCTCTAGCTACTTTACTGGCTAAATCAATGTCGTGAGAATTGATATATTTGTCCGGCATCTTTAAACGTTGTCTTTCAGTTCTTTCAAGACTCCCAGGACATTTACTTCCCAAAGATCCTATGACTGCTGGGATATTATGCCCCCTAAGTATCTAATAGAAGTCTACTGGGATGTATACGTGCGTCGTGCATAATAAAATGAATGAGATTTTTACCGGCTTTTATAACCGCAGACAATGATATCACCATTAAATGAAATCGAGGCAGAAATCAGTTCTACATTTTCATGACTGAACAAGAAAGACGTTTAGTCAAAGTTAACTGCTTATTCTATGTTTTTCATCTGTCCCGGGATGAATATCTAATGGGACAAATGTATCCCATTATAGTCTTAGTTTTTCAAAACACAGAAAATGTTTGATTTGATAAAAAGGAAAGCTTTCTTTAACCATTCACTAATAAAAACAGAATTCTTATGATATGTACCTAGTACCACTGAAGCACCCTTTTTCTGGCCTTTTCGGCAAGGATCAAAGTACAGTATCTGTTCCCCAGCAGAGACTGAGGCGCCGTTACTGACACCTGCTTGTCGAATGAGCCGGAGATTGGGTTATGGTTGGTATCAAGACCGAGTGCGCTGGTGCAATGCATTAGCCAAAGAGGTTATACTGAGGCAGCGCAGTGCTACGCGCATTGAGAACCTTCCGGTTCCCTTTCTATTTCTCGGCCCAGCTGCGGGGAATATGGCACCCCAGGGCAGCACTGGTCCATTGCACTTAACAGAACAGGTCGGGCTATTCCTGACGCTTTCTTAGCGGAGGCTGCTTAGCAAACCAAAGCCGCGTCGGCTGGAGCCATTTTTGGATGGATGGTTCCTATTTTCCCCACGTTAAGCCTCAACCTTGTGTCACATTTTACTGTGGTGGGACAGCGAATAAATACACCAAGTACCATTGAAAGGGAACCGGGGATGGGGTTGGGGTTACTGAGAGGGGAACTCATTGGTAGCCTCTGATAGGTAAATAAGGGATAAGGGAAAACTACTGAAATGTGAACTGCGGATAAGAGAAACCGCGGATAAGGGGGCCCGCTCCGTGTGAATTATATCTAAATAAAAAAAGACAATTTTAATCTACAATCCAACACCTGTGAACACTGATGACGTAGTTTTATATTTATCATGAGAATTGATTAAAAAAGAAAGAGAGAAGACAGTTCGTTGATGACGTCAGTTAACAGGAGATCGACAAACCTTCTTACAGGGATATGTGTAAATACATTTATAAATAAATACGTTTTTGTCTGTTTTTTTTTTCCAAATACCCTTTCAAAAAATTCAGAGATTAAGCGCCTTATTGGGTTCGTCGTGAAAGGGTTAATTTAGGAAGTCAGTCGCTAGAGTTCAATCTCTAATCGTCTGCTCCGATATTCCTGTGGGGAATTTCACTGATTGCCTGAAGCGTAAAAGGCAAAGAAAAGATAATTTTAGAATCTGCCCTTGAGGCACATTTCATTCATGATCGAACACACAGACACACGTATTGAAACAAGCGGTGTATAATCGTCACGTGACACCGAACAGGATTGGGGGGGAAAAAATCAATGTTTGTTATAAATGGTGTAATTTCCAGAACGTCTCAGTTTCACTGTTTAAGAATAACAGCGTTACCTTGAATTGTGTGATTCTGATTTTGGCGGGTTTTGATGTAGTACGGTCGAGCTATTGCTTTACGAATGATTGTAACATAGTATAAGCTGAATGAAAAAGCTCATTAAATTATAATAAGACCGTTGAGAACGCAGAACATTTTGAACGAATTAATCACACTAATCAAGTCAGTTATATATATATATATATATATATATATATATATATATATATATATATATATATATTACATAGTGAATTTGAGCAACATTAGAGTAGTAGACGAACAACAAGGTGCAAGGTTTCATCCAAAGTGTTGCACAGGTGAGGTTGTATTAGAATTAACCTAACCTATGCACCTACTGTAGAATGACAGTATGCCGCATGCATAAACTATCCCTGCCACATATTAATGGAATGTTTTGGTGTAAAAACTATCCCTGCCAGACGTTAATGAAATGTTTTGGTGTAAAAGCAATCCCTGTCAGGCGTTGATGAAATGTTTTGGTGTAAAAACTATCCCTGCCATAAGTTAATGGAATGTTTTGGTGTAAAAACAATCCCTGTCAGGCGTTAATGAAATGTTTTGATGTAAAAACTATCCCTGCCATACGTTAATGAAATGTTTTGGTGTAAAAACTATCCCTGCCATAAGTTAATGAAATGTTTTGATGTAAAAACTATCCCTGCCATACGTTAATGAAATGTTTTGGTGTAAAAACTATCCCTATCAGACGTTAATGAAATGTTTTGATGTAAAAACTATCCCTGCCATACGTTAATGAAATGTTTTGATGTAAAAACTATCCCTGCCATACGTTAATGAAATGTTTTGGTGTAAAAACTATCTCTGCCATACATTAATGAAATGTTTTGATGTAAAAACTATCCCTGCCATACGGTAATGAAATGTTTTGGTGTAAAAACTATCCCTGGCATAAGTTAATGGAATGTTTTGATGTAAAAACTATCCCTGCCATAAGTTAATGGAATGTTTTGGTGTAAAAACAATCCCTGTCAGGCGTTAATGAAATGTTTTAATGTAAAAACTATCCCTGCCATACGTTAATGAAATGTTTTGGTGTAAAAACTATCCCTGCCATAAGTTAATGAAATGTTTTGATGTAAAAACTATCCCTGCCATACGTTAATGAAATGTTTTGGTGTAAAAACTATCTCTGCCATACATTAATGAAATGTTTTGATGTAAAAACTATCCCTGCCATACGGTAATGAAATGTTTTGGTGTAAAAACTATCCCTGGCATAAGTTAATGAAATGTTTTGATGTAAAAACTATCCCTGCCATAAGTTAATGAATTGTTTTGGTGTAAAAACTATCCCTGTCAGGCGTTAATGAAATGTTTTGATGTAAAATCTATCCCTGCCATACGTTAATGAAATGTTTTGATGTAAAAAATATCCCTGCCATACGTTAATGAAATGTTTTGGTGTAAAAACTATCCCTGTCAGACGTTAATGAAATGTTTTGGTGTAAAAACTATCCTTGCCAGACGTTAATGAAATGTTTTAGTGTAAAAACTATCCCTGTCAGACGTTAATGAAATGTTTTAATGTAAAAACTATCCCTGACAGACGTTAATGAAATGTTTTAATGTAAAAACTATCCCTGCCATATGTGAATGAAATATTTCAATGTAAAAACTATCCCTGCCACACGTCAATGAAATGTTTTGATGTAAAAACTATCTCTGCCATACATTAATGAAATGTTTTGATGTAGAAAACTATCCCTGCCATACGTTAATGAAATGTTTTGGTGTAAAAACTATCCCTGGCAGGCGTTAATGAAATGTTTTGATGTAAAAACTATCCCTGCCATACGGTAATGAAATGTTTTGGTGTAAAAACTATCCCTGTCAGGCGTTAATGAAATGTTTTGGTGTAAAAACTATCCCTGTCAGGCGTTAATGAAATGTTTTGATGTAAAAACTATCCCTGCCATACGTTAATGAAATGTTTTGATGTAAAAAATATCCCTGCCATACGTTAATGAAATGTTTTGGTGTAAAAACTATCCCTGTCAGACGTTAATGAAATGTTTTGGTGTAAAAACTATCCTTGCCAGACGTTAATGAAATGTTTTGGTGTAAAAACTATCCCTGTCAGACGTTAATGAAATGTTTTAATGTAAAAACTATCCCTGACAGACGTTAATGAAATGTTTTGATGTAAAAACTATCCCTGCCATATGTGAATGAAATATTTTAATGTAAAAACTATCCCTGCCACACGTCAATGAAATGTTTTGATGTAAAAACTATCTCTGCCATACATTAATGAAATGTTTTGATGTAAAAACTATCCCTGCCATACGTTAATGAAATGTTTTGGTGTAAAAACTATCCCTGGCATAAGTTAATGAAATGTTTTGATGTAAAAACTATCCCTGCCATACGGTAATGAAATGTTTTGGTGTAAAAACTATCCCTGTCAGGCGTTAATGAAATGTTTTGGTGTAAAAACTATCCCTGTCAGGCGTTAATGAAATGTTTTGATGTAAAAACTATCCCTGCCATACGTTAATGAAATGTTTTGGTGTAAAAACTATCCCTGCCAGACGTTAATGAAATGTTTTGGTGTAAAAGCAATCCCTGTCAGGCGTTGATGAAATGTTTTGGTGTAAAAACTATCCCTGCCATAAGTTAATGGAATGTTTTGGTGTAAAAACAATCCCTGTCAGGCGTTAATGAAATGTTTTGATGTAAAAACTATCCCTGCCATACGTTAATGAAATGTTTTGGTGTAAAAACTATCCCTGCCATAAGTTAATGAAATGTTTTGATGTAAAAACTATCCCTGCCATACGTTAATGAAATGTTTTGGTGTAAAAACTATCCCTATCAGACGTTAATGAAATGTTTTGATGTAAAAACTATCCCTGCCATACGTTAATGAAATGTTTTGATGTAAAAACTATCCCTGCCATACGTTAATGAAATGTTTTGGTGTAAAAACTATCTCTGTCATACATTAATGAAATGTTTTGATGTAAAAACTATCCCTGCCATACGGTAATGAAATGTTTTGGTGTAAAAACTATCCCTGGCATAAGTTAATGGAATGTTTTGATGTAAAAACTATCCCTGCCATAAGTTAATGGAATGTTTTGGTGTAAAAACAATCCCTGTCAGGCGTTAATGAAATGTTTTAATGTAAAAACTATCCCTGCCATACGTTAATGAAATGTTTTGGTGTAAAAACTATCCCTGCCATAAGTTAATGAAATGTTTTGATGTAAAAACTATCCCTGCCATACGTTAATGAAATGTTTTGGTGTAAAAACTATCTCTGCCATACATTAATGAAATGTTTTGATGTAAAAACTATCCCTGCCATACGGTAATGAAATGTTTTGGTGTAAAAACTATCCCTGGCATAAGTTAATGAAATGTTTTGATGTAAAAACTATCCCTGCCATAAGTTAATGAAATGTTTTGGTGTAAAAACTATCCCTGTCAGGCGTTAATGAAATGTTTTGATGTAAAAACTATCCCTGCCATACGTTAATGAAATGTTTTGATGTAAAAAATATCCCTGCCATACGTTAATGAAATGTTTTGGTGTAAAAACTATCCCTGTCAGACGTTAATGAAATGTTTTGGTGTAAAAACTATCCTTGCCAGACGTTAATGAAATGTTTTAGTGTAAAAACTATCCCTGTCAGACGTTAATGAAATGTTTTAATGTAAAAACTATCCCTGACAGACGTTAATGAAATGTTTTAATGTAAAAACTATCCCTGCCATATGTGAATGAAATATTTCAATGTAAAAACTATCCCTGCCACACGTCAATGAAATGTTTTGATGTAAAAACTATCTCTGCCATACATTAATGAAATGTTTTGATGTAGAAAACTATCCCTGCCATACGTTAATGAAATGTTTTGGTGTAAAAACTATCCCTGGCAGGCGTTAATGAAATGTTTTGATGTAAAAACTATCCCTGCCATACGGTAATGAAATGTTTTGGTGTAAAAACTATCCCTGTCAGGCGTTAATGAAATGTTTTGGTGTAAAAACTATCCCTGTCAGGCGTTAATGAAATGTTTTGATGTAAAAACTATCCCTGCCATACGTTAATGAAATGTTTTGATGTAAAAAATATCCCTGCCATACGTTAATGAAATGTTTTGGTGTAAAAACTATCCCTGTCAGACGTTAATGAAATGTTTTGGTGTAAAAACTATCCTTGCCAGACGTTAATGAAATGTTTTGGTGTAAAAACTATCCCTGTCAGACGTTAATGAAATGTTTTAATGTAAAAACTATCCCTGACAGACGTTAATGAAATGTTTTGATGTAAAAACTATCCCTGCCATATGTGAATGAAATATTTTAATGTAAAAACTATCCCTGCCACACGTCAATGAAATGTTTTGATGTAAAAACTATCTCTGCCATACATTAATGAAATGTTTTGATGTAAAAACTATCCCTGCCATACGTTAATGAAATGTTTTGGTGTAAAAACTATCCCTGGCATAAGTTAATGAAATGTTTTGATGTAAAAACTATCCCTGCCATACGGTAATGAAATGTTTTGGTGTAAAAACTATCCCTGTCAGGCGTTAATGAAATGTTTTGGTGTAAAAACTATCCCTGTCAGGCGTTAATGAAATGTTTTGATGTAAAAACTATCCCTGCCATACGTTAATGAAATATTTTAATGTAAAAACTATCCCTGCCATATGTGAATGAAATATTTTAATGTAAAAACTATCCCTGACAGACGTTAATGAAATATTTTGATGTAAAAACTATCCCTGCCATATGTGAATGAAATATTTCAATGTAAAAACTATCGCTGTCAGACGTTAATGAAATATTTCGACGCAAAGATCATCTGTGCCAGACGTGGATTAAATATGTCAATGTAAAAACTATCCCTGCCAGATGTCCATGAAATATTTCAATATAAAAATTATCCTCATTAGGTACTTCGTGACCCTGTGTCAACGTTAGTTAAGTAAAGCAAATATTTACTCTCTGGGGCTTGGGAGTCAAAAAGTTTCTCAGACATTGAGCGATCGATTGATATCGATTTCACAAAAACTGAGAAGAAATCTGGAAAGAAGACATAAAAAAATGTACAGGTCTGGTCTCACTCAATAGAAACCATCACATGACCAACATTGGGTCGTACTTGCTTACTTTACAATTACAAAAAAATACCCTTTTCAAAATTCAGGTATTAAACACCTTAATGAGTTTGTCGCAGAAGGATGGAAAGCTTATCATGTAAGTGGGTATCCCTAATGTACCCGGTCTGCTGCTCCCAGACATGTTTTTGCTCCCCCTCCCTAGAAAAGGTGCAACAGACACCCATTAATTTATGGCGTTTCAAAAGTGACTATGCATTTTCTTCTGATTTTTCGTTCCCGATTTCTGTTCAATTTTTGCAAAATTACTATCAATCGATATCTCAAGAAAATTTTTGACGCTCAAGCCGCACCTTTCCAACCATTATCATGGCGATTACTCTAACGTTATTACCTGGTGCAAAATCGCAGTCTATCAATAGGCTATCCAATCACCAACCGTAGCAGAGAATTAGAGCAATCTATGGAAAACTTTATGTTCCAGCCTTGAAGACAATCTATGAGATTCACACGAGGTTTATGGGAATAACTTTCAAAAACAAGACGATCCCAATAATCCTAAAAAGAAGAGTACACAACCAATGCATCCTCCCGATTGTCACTTATGGAGCAGAAACATGGAACTTAAATAAGAGACAGACCTAAAAACTAAGAGGTATGTAATGTTCACATGAGAGAATCATGCTCAACCTCACATGAAGAGATCAGAAGATAGCACAATATATCAGGAATAAAATGGGGGTCGGGGACATCACAGAATCTATTAGAAAACTCAAATGGCAATTACGTTGGTCATGTTACCAGAGTGAAAGACAACTGATGGACATCACGACTCACAACATGGATCCCCACAGACCATGTGCGAAACCGATGCCGACAAAATACAAGATGAAGAGATGAGCTAGACAATTTCAGAAAATACTGGCTTCGTGACGCCCTTGGCAGAGAAATGTGGCGGATCATGAGGAAAGTCTATGTCCAACGACAGATGCTAATAGACTGATGATGATGATGATGATGATGATGATGATGATGATGATGAACAAAGATCAGGCCGTCCCAAAAGTGCATGATCTGAAAAGAATTTGAATTCAAAATGCTCATCAAATTTGACGCCCTATAGTTCCTTCTTTCGGGAACGACATCAAGAGCCAAGATTAAAAGACCTTTATGAACTTGGAGCAAGTACCAAAGATTGTTGTGCAAACCTCCAACTAGAAATACTGGCTGATGTTGTGAATGTATGTATCAATTGCTGACTCAACTGGAATGTTATGAAGGAGTTGACTCGCCAGCAGAAGTCAACCAGTGATGTACTTTTTGGACTTGGTAAATTTAGAATCAAATAATTCTCAAACCGTAGTCTCTGTGCACCGATTTTCAGAAGTTTAATTCTGTTTGTTTTGAAAAGAAATGAAAAAAAAGTATGACTAGTCACTCATTAATCATCGTCACGTCTTTTGGCAGCATACTGTATTGGAGGTGATCAATTAAACATGGGAGAAATCCTTATTAACGAATAAGGTATCTCTGGCTTTTAGCTGGGCAGTGATCACTAAAACAATCGGAATTTTCAAGTAACAATCGTGAATGCTTCCAATCACAAACTAAGAGACCAATTTAGAAAACAATCTACACTTACCCCCACTAAAAGATTCTTTATGCCCCTCCCCCCAAGAAAAGTTGTTTCTAGACATAACAGAGAGTAAATATTTAAAATTTCATTGGCTCCCCAGGCACAGCCTGTGCGCGTAATTCACAAATAGCCAGCCAGCTAACCAGCTAGCAAGACCAACTTAAAAACTGGAGAAACCTTTTGACAGTTTTGGAGGCAATTTCAGTTGACTGCTTCGAATAAATGTATAATGATCTTTGAGACGAGCTGTATAAACCAATGAGTAGTTTAACTCTGTGAAGAACAGTTCTCTTTTAGTCGAAGTGTTATAATAGTTAACTTCATCTTGTAGTCGGTGTGCACAAAAAATCTTATACAGTGCAAATGCTTCCCCTGTGGCAAAAGTATATATGCGGTATAGCAGTTTGTATTATTCTGTTCAACCGTTAAACTTGCAATTTTGCGCCTCAAGCCCTTCTCTTCTTTTGAGTTCGACATGTAGAATCAATATTTTTTTTTCAATAAAAACTCAGTAAGCTATCTACAGATTTTGAATCAGGTCTTCGTAAACTTTGCGATAGGAAAACTGTCAGTCAGACATGGATATCTGCGTGCCTTACCGACTGAAACGATTAATTCATCAAAAACATCATCATCATCATCATCACCACCACCATCATCATCAGCAGCAGCAGCCTTTTAGCGTCCGTCGTTGGACATTCGCCACACCTCTTTATCATGGGCGTCACGGAGCGAATACTTTCGGAACTTGTTTAGTTCGTCACGCCATCTTATATTTTGTCGACCACGGTTTCGCATGTGATCTCTGGGGATCCACTTAGTAAATTGTGATGTCAAGCAGTTGAGTTCTCTGATGGATTTTAAGATGTCTCTAACTTCTGTTTTCGCTATGATATATTGACCGGTCTTGTGATCTCTCATTGTGATGTTGAGCATGATTCTCCTTTGAGTCAGTTTCAAGGTTCTCAGTTTGAACGTCAATGTTCTGATAAGTTCCTCCTTAGATGACTATCGGTCGGATGCATTCGTTGTATACCTTTCTTTGTAAGACTAGTGGGATTTTATTGTTCTTGAAGGTTGAGAAATTGTATTTGAAACACCGATCAACAAGTGAACAGACACAGTGAGCTAAGAGATTATTATTAATCAGTATTATTATGATATATTGTTCTTATACTTATAATTATCAACATGCCTGACTGCTGCAGGATCAAAATCTACTCCTATTTCAATTCCGATTGAAGATGATTACTACAACTCTCGTTTTGTATACATGATAAATAGAAAATCATTTGAAAGATATTTTTAGTATAAACGTATCTATTTATTAGGTCATGGTTTCAAATCACATTAGGGAAATAGCAATTTTATAGATGTATCTATTTATTATTATGAAATGAACCATTGCGTATTTATAACATAAATTTTTAGCAGATACCTAAGACACGTCAATTTAGATCAGTCGGTAAGAGCCACGATTACCAATCAAGTGGTCGTGATTTTAAATCATGGTAGGGAAATGTTGATTTTACTTCACTAAATTTGGTGAGGATTGTTCTTCTTGTTCTCGTAGCAGTTGAAGGATAATGTCAACCCCAGGTTTGGACTTGAATTTGAAAATTTCTACAGCGTTTTTGGTAACCCACCTTTGTGCAATGATGAGTGTGCGCTCGCACATACGCACACTCAGAGCTTAGAGGAAACGGGTTGTAAGTTCTAACTTGATACTGAATGCCCAACAATCTAAAATGGTTATTTGGAGAGCTTAAAGGTTAAAGCTGTTCAATTTTGATGGTAGAAGTGCTCTTCCAAAATACGTAGGAATTGATATCTACAACGTAATTATGAAAAAAATGTTCTCTTACATAAGAGCAATTCATTTTTGACGTTACTTCCTTCCTTGAAAATGATTAATGATGGCAAAAAGCATTTTTTACACAAGAAATATCTGTTTTTCAACATAGTCTTCCTTTGTCATTATTTTCAACTTCATCTTAATTGTTGCTGCTTTTTATCGCAACTCAGGCTTGGTACGAGACGCCTCAACAATTAAGATGGAGGTAAATAGTAGCAAAGAATTAATGATAGTGATTCATCATACTTCATCGACTGTATAAATGAATAAAAATGAAAATAATTTTTCTTGTCAATGCATTTAATTCAACGCTCTTCATTTAATCACATAGATCGAACATAATTCAATGAAAATTTCTGATAACCATTCAGCTAGTAACTGTATCAGGTTACGGACTTATTTATCCATTCTCGTATAATTGAAAATAGACACTTACTTCAGTGACTAATGCAACTGTGCTGTAAAAAATGACCGCATATATGAAGTTGAAACATTAAAACAACGATTCTTGAACTCTACTCGTGAGGGAACACTAAATACATATTTGACTTATACAGTACACCAACTGAATTAAAAATTGGACAAAAGCATTTCAGTAATCAATGAACGAATCTTTTACACCAGAACGCTGGTATACATTCTCACCAAACCTTTTCCCTTACATCGTAGGGTTCTAGCTCAAGGAGTGAATGGGTGGGTATGATTTTAAATCGCCCCACTTGATTAATTGTTGTTACTAGTTTACTTGTAGCATTTCAACTAACATTATACAATAACAAATATCACTGAATATTGAAGGGAACCCTAGAAGGAGCCAAATCCGCTTGGGCCCCAAATCTTCAGCTACGCCCTGTCACAAAAATGTTGGCCTATGCCTCAGTATGCTGTGAACGTCTTGGAATATTTTTTTATTATTATTCAATTGACTTGGGTTGATACAGACCCCCCCCCCCACACACATATATATATATATATAATTGCAGCAGATAACGACTGAAACAAATAGGCAAGATATAGTCTGTTCGATTCGACAACATCTCTAAACAACTTAATACAAATATAAACTGGTCTGGTTAGCTACTCAATAGAAACTGTCTCGTGAGCAACGTCTTCTGGCAGCATGTCCTGTTGGGGGTGATCAATGAAAAATTGTTAACAAGGGTGATCAATGAATAAGATACTTTTCTTACCTTTTGATCGCAAAAAATATCAATGAAAATTTACATTATAAATTGACCCCCTCGATAAAAAAGCCGATTTGGGGAGGTATCTAAAAACAACAACAAAAGAATGTTTTATTGACATTATGAGGAGTACCATTGAACATTTCAGCCCTCTAGCCCGATTGGTACGACCTGCACGCGCGATGCACCCATAGATAGTCAACCAGCCAGCGAAACCCACTTAAAACTGAATAATGGGCCAAGTTCGTAGAAATTATATTGTAAATTGAACCTCACTAAAAACTATTTGGAGAGGGATTGAAAAAAACAAAACAATATTTTCTCTAGTTATAGCAAGGTGTTAATGCTTGAAATTTCAGCCCTCTAGTTTCATATATATATATATATATATATATATATATATATATATATATATATATATATATATATATATATATAAATAATTGTGTCATCCACAGGCAGCTGTTTCGTTGTATTACAACCCTTCAGTGTGGCTATAGACTATCCATCATCCCAGCCAGTACCACGAGGTAGGATCGAAACCTTCGCTTCAGATCCAGAGGCTAGCAATTTATCTCTGCCCTACGATGGAACTAGACGATCAGTAAGGTTGAATCTAAGCGATTTATTCACTCACGCATAATTCTTCATCTACCAATGCTCTATTCCTAAGTTGGAAGAGCATTGCATAAGCTTATCATGAACGAGTTACCTCACTTAGAGAGTGCTCAATTCTGAATCAGGGAGTGTTGTCCTGTGCAGCTCGTGTGCAGTGGTACATACGTAGCCAGCCAGCCAGCCAGCCAGCCAGCCAACCAGATAGGCTGTCAGGGAGACAAATTTTAAAACTGGAGAAACCTATTATCTCTATTATTGTTCGGACTATCCTCACCTTGGTTGTTTTCCATACAACATTTCGGCCGTTGTACTCTACAGCCTTCATCAGGTATCATCTGGTAGATGTGGGGAGGTAATGAACCGAACCCTTTATTCAACCGATGGAGGTAAATTGACTGCACTCCCCTAGTAGTATTATGTTGACATTTTTAGTTGGTGGACGCAGATAGCCAGCCAGACAGACAGTCAGACAGACCCACTTAAAAACTGGAGAAACTTATGGTGACAGTTCTGGTTGATAGTTTCTAACAGATGTGAACGGTTCCGCCCCATCAATTCCACCCAGGCCTGGTTGAACTGATACCGACAGATTAAATACAACTGTTTACTGTCGATTCGCTTTTGTCTTGTCTTTTAATTACCATAATCATTAGATTAGACGATTAGAGGAGGTGCAAGTGGCCGAGCGGTTGAGGGCCATACGAAGGGGTTCAGCGAAGGGGTCAATGTTGCCAACTAAAATATTTTTTTCGTGCAAAATCAACCTCGAAAAACAAATCGCTAGAATGGCTTGGGAATAGCTAAAATCTGGCTAATATTTCTGAAAAATAGCGCTAAATGCTGACTTTTTGCGTTGCCAAAACAGGGAGCGCACTATGAAGTAGGTGATAATTAGCCAAGATTGCTGACAAATAGTGCTAAAAATTAGCGAAGAATAGCGCTAAAAGTTGAATTTTTGTGCTGACAAAACAAGAAACACGCTATGTTCATGGCTCTTAAAACAGGGGCATACCTGAGGGAGGAACGCAGTTGTGTCCTCGGGCACGCGATGTCGGGGGGGGGGTACACCCAAAAATGTTTATGGATTATAGTTCCACCGTATTTCTGTTAACATTATAGAATTACAAATCTAGCTAATTGCTAGAGTGTGGGGGTCTCTCAAGGAACTAAGCCCCAGGTCCTCCAAATCTCAAGTTCCCCTCCCTTTACGGCTTATAAAAATCAGATAATTATGTTAGGCTACTTTATAGTAGAACAAGCAGAAATTCTTGTTTTGTTCGGCCTTTTCTGGGCTGTACCAGCTGAAAAATCCTCTGTCCAATTATTCCCAATGGCATTGTTATCAGTAAAGATGGTTCAGAACAGCAAACCATTTCAAGAAGGTCACAAGGTTTGATAACCTTTAACTGATGTTTGCCACTTATCCGGAACTGCAGAACAAAAGTACTGAAATAGTACAGTGGCTGCAATAACATCGATGACCTCATTTATTTGGTCCAAGCAGATCGAATAAGTTGAAGATAAAATAACTTAGAACAGATATTTATTCAGGTTGGTGCAAAAATAATACCGTTTTTTCACCATCAACTTCGAAGCCGTATATCTCAGGTTAGAATAAACATTATTAATTGAAATAAGAACCACATTTTTGCCAACTAGAAACAAATCCATTTATTCCAGGAACATAAAATTCAGGGGCCCTGGAACCAATGAGCAGTACTTTTTTTTTCCTTTCCTATCTTTTTAGATTCTTGTTCAATATCTATCAAGGATATTGAAAATGCGAACTCACTTAGCTATTTGGAGGAGATACCAAACAAGCATTTTAACCTGGAACCCCTTTCCTTGCTTGAAATCTTCAATGACCCCTGCAAACGTAGGCAATAAAAACAAATTTTGTGTTTGTTCAAATACTTACGAGGAGTACTTTTTATATAAACAAACCATCCTTCAAGTTCTGGATATATTTATAAACGAGTTTTTTTTATGAGTTTTTAATCCATGCCTTAAACAAACTCTTGTTTTGCAATGATCTGCTGTGTCAATTCACCGAGTGTTGCCTTTCATGAATCGAATTGTGTTCAACAAACAATCCACGAGAAAACCTCGACAATCGAATGATATTTAAAGAACTTGATACATCTAACGATTACCTGTCACGCAGAAATAACGCAAGGAATCTAAGTTAATTATGATTTTGTTTTGTAAAAATTAGAGAAAAAGATTAATGTTTATAATCGATACAAAATAGATGAGCGTTGTTCAAAACAGACATGAACACCCATGGTTGCTGTAGGGTCAAACCCAACTACTACTCCTATTCAGTCTGATTATGATTATTGCAACTTTTGTATATAATGGATAATAATGATAAAATTATCGAATTACTGTAGCCCTCAAAATTACCCACCCGACCAACAAGCCAAGTGGACCAGTCATTCTTTTCTCTTCACTCGTATATGTGTGTGTGTGTGTGTGTGTGTGTGTGTGTGTGTGTCCAGGTGCTCTTGGTTACATTCTGGGGCAACAACCTTCAAAATGTACATGGGTACACCACTGAGCGCCATCTACAAAAACTCATTTTTAATCCTTAAAAAAGCCTTTTTGGGGTCTCTATGATCATTTTAGAATTTTTTTCTAATATAAATAGTTTTGGTACATGCATGGACTACGGTGGTTCATTTATGCGATGTAAGGATATTATATTTTTCATTTATTTGCAGAATAAATGTATTTATTTATGAGAATGATGTAAGCCCTTACGAATTCGTAGTATGAATTTTCAAAGATACATAAGACTTGTCAGTTTAGCCGAGTTGGTAAGAGAGTTACTTACCAATCATTTTGGTCGTGATTTCAAATCACGGTTGGGAAATGTTTATTCTATTTATTGGCTTGGTTTAATGTGGGGTTGGGACGACAGACAAACAGCGAAAAGTTTACTTTGTAATAATTAGGTGTAGATTGTTTCCTGTTTTTGTTACGAGGGAAACAAAATCAACTCCAAAGTTTAACTAAAACAATTAACAATTTTTTTAAAGTAGTGGTTCTCAAACTTTATTGAATGACGGCACACTAAGAAACATACAGGGTAGTGCACAAGTCTGGACCTAAAACTGCAGAGGCATAACTTACGTAAGTTAGAAAGGATTGGGAACGTCTCCCTGGCAATCAATAGAGGGTGCCCCCAAATCTTTATAAGTAGTAGTTCACCCACTGCATTTCTATAGATAAATCTCATTGAATGTTGGATGGTGCCTCTCTAGGAGGCAAGCTATCCCCCTGGGCCCCAAACCCCTTGTTACGCCACCAAGCTGTTCATTATAGAAATAAGCTTTAGTATAAAATTAGATTTAATTAACTGTAGCGCCCCCTATCCTTTTAGTTAAGAAATAAATACGAAACCCTCCTTTTAGCTAGAAATCGAAAACGTCACTTTTTCCGACAACCCCTATAAAAGCCCTGAACACACATGGTCCAATGCTCACTAGCGCTGGCACCCCTAGATGGTTACGCTTTTGGCCCTGGTACTTGTTGTCGGCTACGCTTTTCCTTCGTACATCTCCCTTTCCCCTTCCACATCCACAGTGACATTGGCGCCAACATCAAATCACGAGGAGACAAAACTCCTCGTCTCAAATATTATTGCGCTACCAACTCCTCAACCCTAACTACTGGAACAAAGAAGTTACTAACACAAAATAACCATACACTAATGAACAAATCATTTTTGAATCAATATTTCACTTCAGTATTTACAATGAATATTTGAATCGATGTCAATATACTTCTAGAAACATTTGTGTTCAGTTTACACAGGGCCTACGCACATGACTTTTTCTGTGTTGAGCCAGAAGAGGAAAACGTTTGTTCAAACTAAGCGTCGCCAAAGTGATCGATATTGATCCCTGTGGTCAATGGAACTATCCAAGGGGTCGATAAATGCTTGGGGGTAAAAAAGGGGGTCGACGAATGTTAGAAGGGGTATACTGAACTTGTGGGGTCTAATAAAAATCAATGAAATACAATTTGTTGATACAAATTTCTGATTTATGAGGGATAAAATCTAAAGCACTGTAATGTCTAGAAAAAAAAAACTCATGGGAATTCCCTGAAGTGACCATCCCAGGAACTTTCCGAAATCTACCGCTCATAGACATTGAAAGTGAGTTCGATTCAATCTCATTTTACTTTATCGTCTTCTTTTCTTGAAAGCTTAGTTCAGCCATTCTCATTTAACTTCGATTGCTTCACCCCTACCTTTTTGCGTACCCCTACACTTGTCTCCCTCTCCCACAACCTTCCTGTGATCTTTTGACGCAAAAAAACTCTATTCAACGATTTTCTCTTATTTCTCAAGTTTGACACACGGAAGTGTTTGGACTCGCTGTTTATTATTATTATTATTATAATTATATATATATATATATATATATATATATATATATATATATATATATATTCCATTAAAAAGATAACTTGTACCCGTCGAAATGCATCAAGACATACTCACGGGATAATAGGAAATTTGAGATGCAACACCTACTCTGTAAGTTTTTCTCTTCACTTTCTAATTGTCACTTTCACAATGTATAAATTATCTCTTGTTGAGATTATCCGTTGTTTATCATGTAACCGTTTTGGCCACTTTAAAAACAAAACAGTTATATTAAAATAGCACCCCAGCAGTGTTGATCAAACGCCACCTCTTTATCATATAGTTTACGCCGTATACATGGTTTGTCATTTTATACTGGGTCTTATGTGTATTGTATATTGATATTATTTCATACCACATATCATTTATTTTTTGAAACAGGGCTTACTTACGTAGGTAACCCTGAAAACGTTTTTAACAACGAGGGATCAATAATTATAACAGTAGACATGACTCACTCTTCGTGTCATTCTTATTATTGTTCACCCACGTGAATATTCAATCTGTTGTGTCAGTTTTAATCTCAGACTGCATGCAAACCAACTTATGATATCATCTTTAAGAATTCCAATTACACAGAAAAAAACTTCTTCGAGTCGATTCTCAACCAACATATTCAACCGAAAAATTTGACAATTATTTTCCACTAACCTTATAGTTAATTCTTCCACGTCGCATAACACCAAGCTTCCATCAAATGTTTTTTCTTTTAAAACTTTTAATCATCAAATAAAGTATTCTTATTTACACGGTTGAAACGAAACCACTTTCTAGCAGGTAGTAACACCTCTATGGGCGATTCCATTAATATACTGAAACAATTTGTTACATGGTATTCCATGTTCGATGTCCCACTCTACGCAACGACTTATCAGTCAGACAAATGAACAAGAGCCCTTTCCCTGGTTCCGTAACCTCCTCTTGTAAGGACTGATTTTCAGGACTTAAGAACTCCAATCGATCTTTCACTCTGACAAGACTGGAACCATTTCTTTTGGTTATTTAATTCCCCTATCATTAATAGAATTTTATTTATTTTGATATTCCTCATTCATTTATTCTATTTTTTCATACTTTCGTGAACATATTATTTAATTTCGTTATTTCACTATGGCCAAGCTGATAAGTTTTAAACGTGCTATTTGGCGTGGGCGTTTTTGTGGTTGCGTTTAGGTATCATCTGATTTGTCGTAAGCCCATTTGGGTTCTGACATCGACTGATTCCTCATCACTGAGAGGTGAAAATTTTAAAAAGGCTTTAAAATTGGAAAATTTAAACTTTATTGAAAAATAATATTTTTTTTGCAAATGAAGTTAAAGTTAGAGTTAAAATAAATCAAGCGATGGATTTTATCTGAATTTACTCTTATGTTTCAGTTTATTTAGTGTTAATTGCAGAATAGATTTGACGCATGAACGCTTACGCCAAAACGGCTACGCTGAATCGCCTTCGCCAAAACGGCTACGCCGAATCGCTTACGCCAAAACAGCTACGCCGAATCGCTTACGCCAAGTAGTACAAAACCCACATATATTATATCACCTTAATTATATGATATAATAATGCATTTTTAAAAATGATAATTGCAAAGAATTCTCTCTAGTTACTGATGCGTGGAACAGTCTGAAAATATCAATGTTTTCAAATCAAAGCTTCATACAGATTTCTCAGATGTTCAACAATGACTTCAGCTTTTGAAATATCATCAGCGAATAACATAAAATATCTCAGAGTATACGTTACACTTTTGACTGATAGTATCACCAGATTATGCCCAGAAAAAGCAAAAGAATTAAAAGAAACTTTAATACTCACTGCATACTACCTATACACCCACTCAAGGTAATTACACGCGGAATTGAAGGTAGATATTGGAAGTAAGTATAGATTAAATTCCCGGCATTGCAGAGAATCGGCTCAAAGTGATACAGTATATATTATGTGTATTGATTGAAAACGAATTCATGGATCTGCCCCAACAGATGTTTTTCTCATTTATGGTGAGAGCAGATTCAGAAAAAAAAAAGATTGGATCATAACCTTTGAAGAATGATTCCCGAAATTCCCACACGTAAACTACTGATAAATCCTGTTGGCCTTGAAATGAAATAACGATTATCTCCCCTTTTCAACAACCGAAAAATAAAAAACAACTTTATTTTCATAAAAACCTTTGATGTTTCACGCATTCCTCAACTCGATATTGAAAACAGCTCACAAACAGAATAAATAAAAACAACTTTATTTCCATACAAACCTTTAACGCTTCACACACCCACCCACTCAATGTTAAAAATGGTGCACAAATAAAACAAATAAAAAACAACTTTATTTCCATACAAACCTTGAACATTTCATTCACTCACCCACTCGTTGTTAAAACCAGTACACAAATAAAAATAACTGAAAATTTTAATTCATTCAAAGCAATACCAGTCTGTTTTTCTTTCAAAGGGGAGATAGTCCTAAGTTCATTTTAAGGTTCACGGGGATTATCACCATTTTATGCACAGATTTTAGGAATTTACACTTTTGAAATGTGTTAAACGTGTTGAAATGAAAATAACCAAGAGACAATAGTTGAAAAATATAAGGACTGATTTATTGAAAATGAGAGTCAAAATGTACACGAATCAGCGATTCAGCTGTTGAAGGTTGGGGAGATGATTAAAAAAAATGAACTGTTTAGTGAAAAGCTGAAAATTGAAAAAGAAAACGTTCATTAAATGTTGGGTGAAGAACCAATTGTGTCAACGGCGTCGGATTAGCAAGAATCATGACGTCATCAAAAGATCATAAAGGGGAGGTAATAAACACAAAGAAATAAATAAAACGAGAAATCGGATCAAATGTAAAACCCAGACCCGGAATTTGACTCAAGTGAAAAGCAGAAATTTGACACCGTAATAGAAATCTGATTGAATTCAATCAGAATGAACATTTTGGGGACACTATTTCTTCACAATATTCTCTCATTTAGTTGGAAGGGTCTGAATTATACCGTTCATCTTTGTTTTGATTAAATCAAATTGAATTTTGATCGTGATATTATCTGAAGATTTACGCTTTTGACTTGGATCAATTTTGTGGTATGAATTCTTTATCTGATCCTGTAAATATCCAGGTATATGGGAAATCATCAAATTTGAATAAAGATGAAAAAAAAAGAAATAAATATGATCAACAACGGTAAATAGCAGTGTATTCTTCTTTTCTTAGAAAATTAGATGCACTTCTCCTGTCCCATAATAGTTAGTACATTTGGATATATAAATGTAAATATAAATGTAACAACTAATATTGGGCGGAGGTAGCGTTCGCCTTGGATCTCACAACTTGATACAGGTTACATCGGGCTTTTTAAACATTTTTTTCGCCCAATAATAAAAATAAAACAAAGATTTCGGTGTCTAGAGAAATTCTGTTCCTGGCCTCAAAGTATTCATTTTACTATATTCAATTATTTACCCCGGCCAACAAACTTTGAAGATATATATATATATATATATATATATATATATATATATATATATATATATATATATATATATATTCACTTGCGTCAGTGTATTCACACAATATTACTAAAAGTTTTTGATTAATGAAATTTTGTAGAAATGTAGAATAAGAGCTACAGAAGAATCGATTTTCCATTTCTTATTTGTATTACTCTACAGCAGATGTAAAAGACGTCAATTAAAAAAGTTCGAGTTAAATTTC
Organism: Thysanoteuthis rhombus; assembly: GCA_963457665.1. NCBI lineage: Eukaryota > Metazoa > Mollusca > Cephalopoda > Oegopsida > Thysanoteuthidae > Thysanoteuthis > Thysanoteuthis major. Next base: position 7,077,261 of record OY735237.1, read on the forward strand.
AACGGAGGTAAATCTATATAAATCATTGCGTTCAAAATGTTTCCCCTTGTAACAGATAAAGTTGCCAGAATCACCTCTACCAACGAAATTGGAAGTGGTATCTGTGTACACTCAAGTTAGCCTGTCATTCTGTCCACACAATATCTCCAGAAATTCTCAGAGAATTTCAATGAAAATTTTCGGGTAGATGAGACAAAAGCGATGAATGAATTGAACAAATTCTGGGGCAGATCCTGGAATCTGTTCTCGATTAAGAGATATTTTTTCTTGTTCTGCAACATAGACTGAAAAATTGGTATGGCACTTTCTTCTGTATAAACGTTTATGTCCGAAATAAATTCGTCTTAGAATGTAAAGAAATTATGAAAGAAAGCAAACTGATTGGAATGACGGAAAGAATGGAATGAAAACAGAAGAGAAAACAGCCATCAAATTTGTGCCATGTTAAACAAAAAGAAACAAGAACCATTAGTTCAAGGATGCATCCACCAGCAGTGGAAGTAATAGCAGGCGGGGGAAAAAGAGGAAAATGAGGATGGTTCACCCGAAGGTTTAGATAGAGTTTAATATCAATCTAACAGGATACGGCTGAGAAAATAGATATTTAGCATTACGAGCTGTGGTAGTGTAAGCAGAAGGGACAGGAAGAGAGAAAGGGGGAGGAAGAGTAAGGTGGTCCTTACCAAGTTACCTATCAACCCAACATGACATAACTGAGAAAGCTAATATTTAACTTATTAGGGACTAATTAACCGACCGACCGACTGTTCGAAAATTGTTTTATAGTGATGTGCAGATGCGTCCAAAAAGTACCCATGAATATCTACATTTTCCATTTTTATCATGACCAGACAGTTATCATGTAACAATTTCTGTTGATTTTGAGCATCGTGTTTGTAGGTTATGATTCATTCTTATTCGTTATTCTCGTCAGCGTCCGAATTGCTCGATCATATCAAGATGTCATAAATAGGAGTGATTCAGAGAGAAACCTAGAAAAGCAAAACTCACCGTGTTGAATCAAGACCTAAACAGATACACTTTAACTCCAGATTGGCATCTTGTATTAACAGACAGTTCTGAGATATATTACAGTAATAGCTAGCTTTGCCTTCAGAAAACATAACTGCAATCAACATCAGAAGATTAACAACGCAAATGATCTTGAAACATTTCAAGTGATAACGCAGATTCAGCGAGGCTGGAGGAGACTGGTAGACAGTATCACGAAGCTGGAGAGGCATTGTCTTCTGCTGATGACGACGCAGGACTCCAATGACTAACTATCAACCCGTTACAAATTCTTACCTCATTACCAACTAAACCAGATTTGCTAAGACAAAAATAAATTTGGATGAAAACTGCTTAATGTTTTAAAAAGCATCATTTACCATTGAATCTACCACACATGTTGTCGCCGTGATTGGGAGACGACCATGAATGTAAGTCACATAAACCAGGCTCCGTTCTCGGTTCATCTGATAGTAGATCAGCAATTAAGATATATTTTCTGAGTCTTCCGCATTTTGAGGCTAAGTATGAGCTCTCTATGCAGCATGTAATGAATTTGTATGAATCTCCCAAATTGAAAAAAATATGCCAGAAAGAATAAAAAATCTCCCGTGTTTTTGCGGTTTAAAATTAAGTTAAGATAGGTTTTAAATACACCGGAATTGATATTTTAAAGCTTCTAGAACAGAATTTTTTTCGCCTTTTTCGAACCATGGTAGGGAAATTATTTTTTTCTTTTGGAAATCTCCCTCCTGAGAAGTTCTAAATCTTGGTAGGTCTGTGGGAGTGTCTGAAGGTTTTATGGATGAATACACTCATTTCGGGACATATCATGTTTTTTAATAACATGGCAGGTATCAATGCACGAAACACTTAACAAATGTCACAATTTTCAATCCATTGAAAACAACTATTATTGGCGATAATCTTCTAAAAAGTTCACCCACGCACCCAAGGGAATTTTCAATTATTATACTTGTCGTTCAAAAATGATCTCATTTAGAAAAAAAAAAAAGATAATTGAAATAATTCTTATAGAAGTGTGTTCAAACCATCAATAACTTATGAACTGTTTGAATTGGAGAGTTTTAGGAATTACATACCTTTAAACGCCCCACCCCCAAACCCAACAAAAAAACAAAATCACGAACAAAATATTATATCTCCCGTGTGCTTATAAAACATTTTCAAGTGTTATCTCAGGCACGTGTGATATAGGTTCGCGACTTCTGGTTTATAGCAATAAAAAAATGAATATATATATATAATTATGCATGGATCGACACTGAGGAGCCTGAATCTAATTTACTGGGATTTTTAAAAAAATAATTCAAGTATCCTAATAAACTCAGGCTGTTTTAATATATGATCAGACGCTAGGTCATAAGGGTCTCTAAGACGGAATCTATGACATAATTGTTATGTTATAATAGGAAGGCAAATTAACGAATGAAATGTGTCAGCGACAAACAGAGAATGAATTTGCATGTAAGCTCATTCTGTGACAAACAAACAGAAAAATGAGCATATATGCTCATTATATATATATATATATATATATATATATATATATATATATATATATATATATGCCGTGGACTTATCTCCGTAGCAAGCTCATATTAATTATAGCGTAAATAAAAAACAAGCACTAATCTTCAATGAATGGTATTTTTTTTCATTCAGAAACATTCCAGGGCGAACATTTTGTTCAATTTTATAGGCGTACAAATATTGAAATTAAGTCTCAACAGCAGACAGCATTTAAATATAAAAATCGAATATTCTCTGGTCAGTCATATCACAAATCGTAAAAACTGATGGGCTTTTACGGTGTGGTTTCTTTTAATTTTTTCATTTGTGGCGCTAACCAGCCAGAAATTTCACGACTCAATGGCTTAAAATCAATAGATTCTTAGACTGTACATAATTAGTCGTTAATCTTATACTTGAATATTTAGACTGTATATGATAAGTCATTAGTCGTATAATTAGACTGTATATAATTAATCGTCAGTCGTATACTTAGACTGTTAATAATTAGTCGTATGATCAGACTCTATATCATTAGTCTTATATTTCGACTGTTTATAATTAGCCCTTAGTCGTACACTTGGACTGTTTATTATTAGTCGTATTCTTAGACTGTATATAATTAGTCCTTAGTCGTAAACTTAAATACTTGGACTGTACATAATTAGTCCTTGGTCGTGTACTTAGACTGTATATGATAAGTCCTTAGTCGTATACTTAGACTGTACATAGTTAGTCCTAAGTCGTATATTCAGATACTTAGACTGTACGTAATTGGTTCTTAGAAGTAAACTCGGACTGTATACAATTAGAAAGTTAAAGGGAGTCGATTCATCGAGCTTGATGGAAAATTTCGTATTTTTAAAGTTCTTCCTGAGAGCTGTTTAGGCTGGCCATTGCTAAGTTCAGAAATTCGTTTACCTACAACATGTGCGTGCATGTGTGAGTATGGGGGTGTCCTTGAGCCCCTTCTCTTTTTCTTCAGCATGTCCTTTTAGTCAAAATTCAAAAATATATTTCAATATGTGACACAGCAAAAACAATGCATCAAATTTTATGGAATTATAGAATATTTACCATAAACAATCTTTACATTTTTCTTTATGTGAATACATGCACACACACACACATATTATATATATATATATATATATATATATATATATATATATATATATATATATATACATATATATATATATGTGTATATGTATGTATATATATATCCTTTATGTCATTGCAGATTTCATTCTTAAAAATATAAGGGGGGTACCCCCTTTTCAATTAAACCCCTGTCCATCTGAACCCCTGCTCTTTTGAAAGTCAGTGTACGTCACTAACCTACAGTGGATTTTTTTCCTAATTCGTCCACAATTTTTAAAAATAATTTCGTCCACTTTGACATTTCTCCCTTGGGACGTTTCTGTGACTCCCACTCTGAAGGTCTTGACCCTTAGTTTTAAAAAACAAACCCTGTTTTATAGTTTGCCGTCAGCCCTTCAACACTAGCATGTAAACAATTGACACTCCTGGAGCATTCCGGCCTTTCTGTAAATGGCATTGGAAGATTCGAGTAATGTAAGGGGCGGGTAACTCGTCCTTACTTGAGGGAAACGTATCAGAATTTCTCAGACATTTATGAAATCTATTACAAAACCCTGGAAAGAATCACAAAAAGGATAATAAAAAGGAATGGGTGAATGAATTATATCATAAAATATTGAACCACCTAAGTCCCATAATAGTTGTTACATCTATATATGCATTTATACAAACAAATATAACAACTATTATGGGACAGAGATAGTATCTTTTTCTTGATAAATCTTATAAATTTGTACACTTTTTTTTCACATCGATTTCACTTGATTGATAAAATTACAAGTAGGAAGAAACAGCAACAAATTATTGATTGAATTTTTCGCAAAGAATATACAGGTATCCCCAACTTTCGAAAGTTCGCTTTTGGACACTTTTTCGATTTTACGAAAAAGAGGCGAAAAGCGAAAATAGCGTTCAGCGTGTTTTGCAGACGATCTCTGACATCTCAGCCTAACTTACCATCGTCACCATTTTTGGGTCTGGGAATGCTCATAAAATTTCCCCATATAAATTGATGGTAATTGCTTCTCTAGTTGACGACAATTTGACTTACGAAGGTTAAAAAAAAAATGAACACTGTACTTTCGGATAGCAGGGATAACCTGTATTAAAACAACAAAAAGCAAACAAAATAATTACCAAATACATTTTATCATCAAATCATTGCAAAAAAACCTTTTCACCGATGGTAGTCAGCAGGTAAATGGTGAACCGGAAGTGACATTTGAAAAAAAATCTGCTTTTTTAATGACTGTTGAACAATTCACTGTGGATGAAGGGCATTTCCGTTGGAGTTGTATGACTAACTCAACGAAATTTCAGTTTTATTGTGGCTGATGAGTCAGGGTTCTTATCTTGCAATGGATAACTATTACTCTTCACCACCCTCCGCAGTTAATGAGGTAATCATACCATATTTGTTCCCTTATCAGTGAAAAGGTTTGCCTTTTGTATACCAACTTAAACACGATTAAATTTCTAAAAAAGGGAAAAATAAATTATCTGCAAATAAACAGAGTGTTTCATAAAGGTTGCAACCCTATGGATGAGAAGGTAGAATTTACGCGCACGTAAATTTCATGTTACGATATCAATCATTTGATAACACTGCACCCTGACACAACAGTATTTAGCAGTTGAATTGATTGCATCAAGCGCTAGCCTCCTTCGAGCATTCATTCCTTTGTGTTCTATCACCTATGTCGTTTTCTATGAATGAATCGTTTATGTAATGAAAAGGGCACAAACCTGTATCAAGGTTAAAGAAAATCACTTTCAACATTTTTTGGAAAGTTAAGATGAATGTGCAATTAACATCTTTTTGTAATTTGTGTCATTAAAAATAGTTTTTAGATTTAAAATAGTTTAATTCTCAAATTCATACAAAGAAAATAGAATATCAGTTTCAAGGGACATCATTCTGACAAAAATTATCCCCCTTTGACCATTTGGTGAATTTCTTATTTTTTCCTATTCAATTCACAGATTTTCACTTTTTTCCCACTGCTTTATGAATTTGAGAGTTAAATACAAGTTGTCAAAAAGACGGTTGCATCCCTTTTCGAAACACCCTGTGTTTCCACCCCATGGGTAGAAAGAAAATGACAGTAAAGGTGAACTGGAGAAATTGGTTGGAATTTTTTCGGTACAAAACATGTGAAGAAAAAAAGCAACTCTTTCCTCTCAAAGTGGAAAGAAAAAAAAACAACAAATTTATGAAATATTTTGCTTGGAGTTTATCGTTTTAAATTCACTCACTTTTTGGCATTTAGTCGTCTTACCTTTTTCGAGTAAGAATTTCTGGCAATGTTTGGTTTGACGTATATAAGCCTATGGTGGTTTTTAACCAGCAGACAAAAACCTGAAAAGCCAAACAGAAACCTCAAAAGGTATAATTTGAAAAGAAAAAAAAAATAATTGAAACTATACTTAAATAACATATTCATCAGAAATCATCAGAAATAAAGGAAATAATGAAATTAAATAGCCTGTCTTTTTTTCTTTTTTTAACAACAGTTTGACACATCGAATGCTCTTTCTGTCCAACATTGATAAATTCTTTGTGCACATTTTAAAAGCGGGTTTTCAATTTCATTACTGCATTGATATCTGATAAATATGTTGTTTAATTGTGATTTTTGAGAGAAAAAATATACGTTTTGGAGTTTTTGTCTGCTGGTTAAACACCGCCATAGGTTCAGGTACACCGAATCAAAGATTAAATAATTTTTCAATTGGTGTGTATTCCGGCTCGTGTTTCATGAACGCCAAATTGAGCGCAGAATCAAATGTTGGTAGAAATATAGAAAGTCTTAGGATGGATGACTCTTTGAGGTCTATTATCCATTTGTCAAATTCTTTGTACGGATACAAATAAAATCAACATTCATTTCCTTTCTTTTGGGGCATTTTGAATATATATATATATACAGAGAGAGATATATACATGTATCTTTATATAGAGATCTTCAATATTCATTTAATTCGTATTGAAAACATTAATTTATGAAAGGTGAATTTTGGAATATTTCATTTAACATTATTTTAATTTTCATATCAGAATTATCCTCATCGATATTATCATTAAAATGATATCTATATAATAAGGTAATTGTATTAAAAATAATATTAGCGCCATTATTATTGTTATTATCAAAGCTTTTCGAATCAGTAGTAAAATAAGATATTGAAATCATTCTTAGTCATAGTTTGTATAGAACCAATAATAATATGAGTACCTATAACAATAACATCATTATGTGACTTAATTCTGTAATAGTAATGATTATGATGAAAATATTGATAGTTATAACACGGTGACGGTAATGCCAGTAGCGGTAGGAGCCCCGAGAACAGTCTCAAAGATATATAAGTGGTTTGAAGAACTTGAAATCCAGGGAAGGGCTGAGACTGCCCAGGTGACAGCACAGCCTAGGTTGAATAGAACACAGAGGAGAGTCATGCAGTGATGAGTCTACTTGCTGTCACTTGATCCCCAGTGGAAGACACCAGTCACTGCTGGTGTAGAAACTATAATAATAATAATAATAATAATAGTAGTAGTAGTATGTCACCCAGCCTTCAGCAATGACCACCAGGCAACTGGTGTGAAACTGTAAACCACAGTATTGCTGTGGTCTATGAGAATGTGGAGAGGAGGGCTGGAGACTTGAGGAGATTTGCTGTCACTCAATCTCTAGGGTTAACCACCAGGCAACTGGCGTGAGATTGCAAATAATAATAATAATAATAAAAAATTTCGCAGTACCTTCAGATAAATGACATCTGTCACAAAGAAGTAAAGAAGATAGAAAAATATGCTAACTTGAAAGTTGAAATTTCAAGAATTGCGGGGATGCCCGGCAGCGAAAGTCGAGCCGGTTGTAATCTGAGCATTGGGCTCGATCCTGGAAATGTCACCATTCCATATAAAGGAGTTGGACATCAAGACAGATATGCAAAATCTCCAAACATCTGCCCCTCCTTGGAACAGCTACTTTTTCAAGAATAGTACTCTCTGTCTGAGGCCTTTTATTAAGGCTGCACGGTCAGCTCACAGACTGAAGAAGAACCCGTATGCATACTGAGCGAATAATAATAATAATAATAACAATAATAACAATAATAATGATAATAATGATGATAATGATAATAATAATAATAATAATAATAATAATAATAATAATAATAATAATAATAATAATGGCGCATGAAAATGACAAGAATTTTTTTATTGAGACTGATTGATGAAGATTGGAATTTTTGTCTTTTTTCGTCCCCTTTCTGCCTCTTGAAACGATTTTAAAATCATGCCATCTTCTTGATAGGACTGTTTTATCCCATGGGCAATACTAGGCAAGTTGCCTGGGAACCTGCAATTTTTTTAAGGAGCCCCCAAATTCATTTTGAAAAATAAAAACTTGATTTTTATGCGTTTGGAACGAGAAGGGGTGTACAGCACCCAGTACATTGCTCTGCCCGGGGCGGGGGGCTCTAATATCGTTTGGATGACCCTGCTTTTCAACCCACAGTCGTCGTCGTCGTTGGAAGGTTTTTTTTAGGGGAAAAAAATGAAAAGGCACATTTTCATGACGTCTTCACAACTCACTGTGCCCGTCACGTGCACATTTATTTCACAAACCAGATTCAGGGACTATTCCCTCCTGTTCGGCTTTTTCCGTCCTTGTTCGGTTAATTTTTTCGTTCCAGATTAGGCCGGGTCTATTTTTTCTTCGCAACTTCATTCTGAGACATATATTACAGACGTAACTTGAGAAAATACCATTAATAACAAATATTACATTGTATACGTTCATTGTACATAACATTACTTATTATCACTATCATACATGGATACAGTAATTAAAATAAAGGAATCTTCGCGTACACATGCTTACACACGTGATATTACAATAATTACATACAAAGAATAAACTAAAAAAAAATCTGCTTATATGCGGAGGTAGTTAAAAAATACCTAGGTACACATATCAATCATTATATATTTTACCTAATATGAGTGTAATTTGATAATCTTGAATGATTCAATTTTCTGGTAACGTCAATTTTTTTTATGTAAAACTACCTAATTCCTTTGAGGGCCATATTTGATCGAATGAATTTTTCTTTCGTGAAACCAATCGTGACTTACTGCTTACAAGCATTCGAACAAACACAAACGATCTATTTCTTGTCTATGCTTGCATTATTTCTCTCTATATATTGGTCTGCAAGTCTTCCGGACATTTTGGGGGCTTTTGTTGAAACATCTGAACACACTTCTATTATATTTTATATTAGTTAAATATTTTTTTCCAATTAGAAAGGCTAGTTTAAGTCTATTTAACAAACTAGTTTGGCATCTTCTTCTGATAACCTTCCCAGTCTCTTTTTGCTGATCAATTCTGGACAGAATTCGATCAAGAGAGGGAAAATAAGAGTACATTGTTCAATTCATTTAACAGTTTAATTTAATTGCTTAAAAAATCCCCTTTCCTGAAATTTAGCATTGAGAACCATAAGAACATGACGAAACACATGCCTTCTTGAGCTGATTGCAATAGAAGTGGGTTCTTTTGTGTTTCTACCTCTTAAGACCAAGAATACGTGCCAAGGTATGGGGCAGAGAGGCCCTCACTAATTTGGGCAAATCAGTGAAGAGCATTCGAACAACTGATATTTTTGCTGCCGAAGAAGGCAGTAAACAATATTTCTTCAAGTTGCATGTTTTGCGATTTGTACTCATTGTGTATCGTCGATTGTTAAAAAGACATTTTATTGAAAATTAGCGCTTGTGTTTTAAGCCGACTGAAATTTTCGGCAAATCGAACCCGCTGCCCTCTTGACCGAAGAGTTCTGATACGCCCGTGACAAGCCATGCATGCAAAATCTGTTTGTTCGAATACCTATGAGCAGTAATCCCCGTGGGGTGGGGACAGAAGAACCGAACAGTGGGATAAATTCGATATACAATCAATGATCAGTTAAAAATCGATGCAGAGATTTCCACGAGGTAATGTGATTAGTTTTTGCATACTTGAGAAGATCTTCTCCTATCAAGTATACAATCTCCTTTTTGGAAGGTAACATCAAACTTGATTTTTGACAGTTGTGAAAAAAAAATTGTATAAACACTTATATACTATGTGTGTATACCCCAGCGGCAAAATATGTAACATTTCATGTATACACCCACATAGACATAATGCTTTGTGCGTGGGTTGATGTACAAAGTATGTGCATACAGGGCCTTCACGTCCCTTGAGCGAACCCAGGCGGTCGGCTAGGACGCAAAGGTCTTGAGGGCCTACTCCAAACTGGAAAAAAAAAGTTGTTCGAATACAACCGGAGGCGCAAATTTCAAGTCTCACCGAAGGTGCACGTAACCCGTGAGGAAATTTTAAGTCTCGCTGAGGGTGCATACAACCCTTGAGGAAATTTTAAGTCTCACTGAGGGTGCATGTAACCTTTGCGCAAATTTTGTCTCGCCAAGGACGCACGAAAACCTTGTGCCGGCTCGGTGTGCATATATGAATATATACACACGATTTATATTATATCACGCGCATGCGTACTGTGTTATCATTGCAGAAGCCTGACCGCTTCCGGTTCTGCTGAAATTAGTTCACTTTGTTGAGTCGCCATATTTATGTTCGAGGGTAATCTCATAGCGTTGCAACATTCACCATTGTCACTGCTATGGCTATTGCCATTTAAACAAGGTTCAGGATTTTTCGTTCGTAATTTAACTGAATTATTGTGGCACTGGTAGCCGTTATCACTAGCGACCAAGCCTGTCCCTACTGCATGATCTTGCGGGCTGCAGGAACCACTTCCTCCATCAGCGTACAAAAAACTATCAATCTCTGAAAAGAGAGTTCCGCTCGGTAAGCGTTCATCGTCCTCATAATCTTCTTCATAGTCATCGTCGTCCATGACGACTCCATTTAGAACAATGGCAGCATTAGGTGTGGCTGAAGCAGCATCATTAGCCGAGCTGCAGACAGCCCCGGAATAAGATGGAGAAGAAATATTGTCATTACAAATACCGTTTTCTGAAAGAGAAGGAATTACAGCCGGACAGCAGGAAGCGGTGGCACCTTCCAAGATGTCGTCATGCTGGTTGTCATGCTCGCCGTCAATCTCGACACAGTCGTCTTCGCCATTCATCTCGAGGTGATTGTTCACATAGATCATATCATCATGATAGGCGGTGGGATACTCGCCACAGCAACCTGGTCGACTGCATTGCAGTTCGAAATCATTATTACTGCTGCTGCTGCTGTTGCTCTGGTTACTATAGCTACTGATACGGTGGCTGTAAGTGGCAGTCGAAGATGACACCGGCGACTCGATTGTAACCGAGCAATTATGCACGTGATTAACAACGTTCTTACGCATTAAGGGGTCCTTGGTCGATTTGGGCGGCGGCAGAGCCACTTTGAGCGGTTGATTTGCATCGCAATAGTTTTTGTCCACGTGAATTATGTCCACTTCTGGGTTCAGTTTCTGTTGTGTGAGGGCGATGTGGTCGTTGCGGTATTTCTTGCCACAACTACCCCCGCAGCAATGTCCTGCGTGATGGTTCTGTTGCTGACCATTCTTCATCATCATCATCATTAACATCATTTTCCGTTTCTCATCGTCTTCACCTGTAAAAATTGGACTTAATTTTCCCCCCTCCCCGGCGCCGGAGTCAGTGGCCGTAGCTTCGTCAGATGTGATGTTGTATGAAGGAGGGTCGGTGACAGTTCGGATGACATCCTCGTATGGAGGTGGGTCATAGTTCTGGGTAAGATTGTTGGTGCTTGTGTAATCTTGTGTTCTCCGTCTCTTGCGAGCTGTTTTCAGCTTTGCCATACTGCGTCTGGGAAGAAAAGAAAAAGAAAAAATGGAAACTCGTTAAAGCGAACGGCACCATCCACACACATAATAATCAGCAACGTGCAGATATCTTCAGCCACACTAAGGGGTGTAACTGACACAGTGAAATGGAACTTCAATCGTGTAACTGATGTTGTAAAAATAGAATTTCATTCATGTTCTTATGATATAATAAAAAAAGCTGAATTTAAAGAATGATATGAAAATAGAAAAAGTAATAAAAACAAAACCTTAAGTAATAAAAATCCGATTGTGATCAACAGAACGCTATTCATCAAGCTCGCAGTAATGCAAATATATATATCTATCTATCTATATATATATATTTATACATATATATACCGTCGTTCTTGACAGCGTGGGTAAACTAGCATTTCAAGAAAACAACAGATTAATTCAGGTTTCCGCCACAAAAAATTCAACTCATAATTATTTGTCGTCTAGTTAACACCCGTGAAAAGAAAATGCATGTTTGAATTTCCAATGAAACAATTGAAAAAATAGTGAATTTGTTCCATTTGAAGAGTCCATAGTTTATAATGGTGGGTAGAAGATATTCTTATCAGCAAAATTTTTAAACCTATGTAGAAAACGTCCAGTGTTACAGACAAAAAAAACAAAAAAACAAAACGAAAAGGTCAAAATATTTAATATCATCAAATGTTCAATTTAGCATGAGTTGGTATTAAACCATCTATATTGAGAGACCAAATGTGTGCTGAAACCACTAACAACGGCCAGCAAGATTCGCTGGATTGGTTTACCTGGAAGACTGCATATCTTGAATCGTGGAACAGTGGAATAGCCCAGGGTTATGGACAGTGTGTTACTAATTGGATTCCACGAACTGACCTCTTGAATTTCCGACAATTTCTATCTCATGCAAAAATGTAAGCGTCCATTCCACCTGGCAAAAATATCCACCATTTCTTATCATGATAAAGCTAATTTGAGTATATGTAACGTGAAGTACGTACAGATAATCATTATAATGGAGCAAACATTAGTATATGTTACCAAAACTACGGACATGTCTTAGTTTTGACAAGCCAAATTACTTTTCTACTTCATCTCTCTATCTCTTGGGCACCAATCGACTAACCTTTGGCACCTCTTGTTATCCATCTTTATTCCTACGTGTCACACCCATCTCCCTTTTTGTCACTTAATCACCTCTATGATATCTTTTACTTTGGTCTGCCCTCTGATACATGTCGATCTTTTCTCTGTATCACTCTCATTCCCTGCAGTTCCTCTCTCTCTCATATATATATATATATATATATATATATATATATATATATATATATATATAGAGAGAGAGAGAGAGAGAGAGAGAGAGAGGAAGAAAAGGGTTATAAAGAAAGCGGTGTAAAATGCCTGTACTGCCTTTAATCCCCGAAACAGGTCCGTGGTCAAACAGTTAATGATTCCCACATTAAAGTTTAACGTACATCATCATCATCATCAGTCTTTAAACGTCCGTCGTTGGACATAGACGACCTTCTCCAGGTTTCGCCACAATTCTCTATCATGGACGTCGCAGAGCCAATAATCGAATTTGATATCATGTGTATAACGCCAAATATCTGAACATAGTTACTTTCCAACACCTGTGAATGTATTGACGACGAGACATCATAAGATGATTTGAAGGACCGCTGGTATAGGAAATTATGAAAATTTCCAATATATATATATATATATATATATATATATATATAAGGGAGAAAGAGGTTTGTGAAACTGACGGTTAAAACACGGCCATTTCTGTCCGCTCCGTTTGATGTTTTCGAAAGACAGTTTGATGAGGATTTTAGTCTTTGAGCTTTAAATTTTTTTTTCGGGCATTTGTTTGAATCTGATCTCAAATGGCATTAGAAAAATCATGTTGACGTTCAAAGGGAAAAAATGGACTTCATCATTCGATCCCAACAGTCTGATTTCTGATTTATAGAAAGTTTTGGTTTTAGCAAGATTTGTCAACGCAATATTTTTTTAATTTATTTTCTGCATTAACATCAAAGATTGCCTGTCAGAAATCATAGGCAGGTAAATGAACATTGAAGAGAGAAGGTAATATATATATATATATATATATATATATATATATATATACACACATATATACATACATACATACATACATATATAGATAGATAGAGAGATAGATAGAGACGGAGAGAGGGAAAAGAGGTAGAGAAAGGGAAAGGTGTTGAAGAAGAGGGAGAGAGATGGAAAAAGAAATAGGGAGAGAGAGAGTGTGTGCGAGAAAACAGAGAGAAACGCGGGGAGAGAAAAGAAGGGCTACAAAGGTTAAGAAAGAAGAGTCACAAAAAAGAGTCGGAGAGAGAGAGAGAGAGAGGGAGAGAGGGGGGGAGTAGAGAAAGAGGAGTAGAGAAAGGGAGAGAGAAAGGGAGGCCGAAGGTGAGTGAGGAGAGGAATGAGAAGTGGAAAGAGGGTGTGAGGTATGTAGAGTTAAAAAGAAGGAGTGGGAGAGAAATAGAGTGAAGATGGGAGAGAGAGAGAGAGAGAACAGCAGAGGATCAGAATTCGACATATTCAGCTTTTCTTTATTTGTTGATAGAAATGAACTTTTATTTTATCAAAACACAATCATCTATGTTTGAATACGAAAAAAATAATCATGATTTTTTTTTTACAAATATGAAACAATTTTGCAATGACGTCACTGGTTCAAATCAAGCGAAACAATGAAAAAATAAATCATTAATTATTTCTCCATTGAATAATGAATTCAAAATAATAAACTTTGAACTTTCCTCTACTATAATGTCAAAAGACACACATACTTACGTTATATGAGTTTTTTTTTTATTTGCTGATTATCAACTGAGAGCTGCATGCTTATACTTACTACAGTGGAAGCAAATACCAACTAGAAATAACTGTTAGCTCAAAGATTAAACATTAATTTCTAAAGACATATTTGCAGCTCGTTGTTTTAAAAGTGCAAGGGAAACTGTAACGATTCTACTCTATGCAGACCACACACAAAAGACGTACAAACGTATCTGACAACTTGAAATGCATAGAAAAACCAACTCTGACAAAATACATGAAAAGAACGAACTATCTACGAGGCGTTAGTAAAAAAAAAACTTGAAGAACCATGAGGAACCAATGAACCCCAATTGTTAGTTAGTTAGTGCCTTTGCGCTGACTATGGCGTCGGACGTCCTTGTAAAAAAATCCACATGCCACAAGTTGTCTCGGCGCCGATTTGCAATATGGGAAGCAGACTTAGACGCTGCATGTAACCAAAATGCCAAGTTAACACCAATTGTTGTTAACCGCTCGGCCACTTTGTACATCCTTCACAGACTATCTAGTGTTAGTACAAATGTACTCTACAGTCAGTATTGTGGGGCATTTGAATGACTTGTATTTCCAAAAGGCATTTATGTAAGAATGAAATCTGGTATGTACTGTAATAATACACCAAAAGTATGTCTATATTCTTGTCTGTATCAATCCAAGGGAAATAACTCTCATATTTTCACGCAAGAGTTACTTCCCTTAAAAGATCATTTCATTATGAAGACGATTGTTCACAACAATGTTTGAATTCCGTGACGAATTGGATTAGCCTCACACTCTATTTATGTAAACTTATGTAATTGCAATTTCAAAATTACTTGAATACTGCCGTCATTTCAAACGGCAATGGTAAATTAAGATAAAATGAATACAAATTCACCAGTATTTACTTGAGCATGGAATCATTTAGATTTGTACCTCCGATGCTTTTTATGATAAAGTACATATAAAATCATTATGGTCATTGGGAAGTCACCGGCATTTTATGTGTTTCTTTCGCTCTGGTTAATGGATTTTCTGCAAATGACGAAATTTCAAAACAAGAGCTATCAAAATTTTCATGGAGGCCGATCGCCTTGGATCAGAGAAAGTGCTCCGTGGGACACATGGGGGCTTGATAAACCCTGGCTGCATTGCCAGAGCAAGGGTGTAGGACGTTGAAAGATCCGAAACACCCAATAACCTCAGGAACGACTGTGACGATGTATCCCAGTGTATCTTGGTATGTGTCTCAAAACCAGATTAAAAAAAAATACTTTTGTACAATGCAGAAGACACAAAAAACAGTTTATAAGATTCTTGTAAATCTTTCAATGATAAATAAATTCCTAAACATGTAAAAATCTCTCAGTTAAAAAAGCCCGAGGGCTAAAATGTTCTCGTCTCTCTCGTGATTCATGGTTCTTTTCTTGACAACAAAATGAATCTAAATTTCATACAACCACGGAAAAAAAAAATCAAAACATTTAACCTTCTGAATGCTGAGAGGCAAAGATATCTGTCAGGTCTAAGAAACATTTTTATGCGTATTCATTAGAGTAATACCTCGGTTAACGCTCTTCCAAAAAAAAGAAAAAAAAAGAAAAAGAAATGCAGGGTTAAATGGCGTTATTTAGGATCATAACATGGCATAGATAGAGATTGTACCAACAATGATTTGAAAATACAGTAAACCCTCGGTATAACGACCTTATTGGGAGACCTTACCTTACATCGGTCGATAAATAAGTTTATTAAGTTCACGCGTTGGCTGCATTCTTATGATCCGCACGTTTACAGCATTTACTTTGTTCTGTGAATCCAAAGTCAATTGGGGATTGATTCACGACGCCGTTAAAGACGAAATTCGTTGTGGTGAGGGTTTACTGTATATGATGTCGTTGTTGAGCTCCAACAAGATGAAATGGATTTGTGTTGTGTATCTTATCTGATAGCTATTTTCCGTAGCTAGTAAAACATTGGTATATAATAACTTTTTGAGTATATATATATATATATATTATATATATATATATAAAGTGAGGTAACTCATCCACTGTAAGCTTATGCAATGCTCTTCCATAGGAATAGAGCACTCTGGTGGAAGAGGGATATCTGTGTAAACAAATATATCGCTTAAATTCTACCTTACTGACTGTCCAGTTCCGCAGTTCAGAGGTAGGATATCGGCCTGCGGGTCTGAAGTTAAGATTTCAATCCAGCCTCGTGGTACTGGATGGGACAATGGAAAGTCTATAGCCACACTGAAGAGATGTAATACATCGAAACAGCTGTCTGTGGATGACACAATTACATATATATATATATATATATATATATATATATATGCGTTTATTCTCATACAATCAGCACATAGATCAAATTGTACAGTATACAGTTATTCTAGGGACTTCCATGGTGTTGTGCTTTATCAATTATCTCGGTAATTCGGAAAACTGATCCAATTATAAAAAAAAGAATGTCACAATGATCACGAGATCTTGTTGGATAATCCGAAGTTCGGATTATCGAGGTTTCTCTGTATACAGTTACTTTAGGAGGATTATCTATGATGCTGTCTTTTATTGATCACTGCTACTTACAACTGAACGGTTCAATCACTGTTGCTGGGTTTAACTTATTCATATGATCTGACATTCATATGCGTATATATGTATTTTGTCATTCGAACCACACTGGTAGTATTTTCATCGAGGTGACTCAATTTTACCACCACCTGCACTTAGTTTACGAGGTGAAAAACAGTCGCAGGGATCCATAATTTCCCTTGGAATGCTAAGTTTATTTTCATGATTTATTACAGGAACTTATTAATTTATTATCAAAAATATTTGAAAAAATGCGAAGGTGGAGTAGCGCTAAGCGGGGTATTACTGTATTCAGAAGGTTGACTATTAACAATTAAAATCACAAACCAACTACATAATTTGTACGGAAGCAACGCTGAACAAAACAAAGACAATCAAATGCAAATTATCAAAGAGCAAGGATAAAAAGTTGCTCGTTAGTTGCTTGAACGAGAAGACCTTGACGCGCCAAGCAGTCATTCGACACTCACATGCAATTGACTTGGTGTATAGCATCCTATAGAAGCCGAGGGCTTTTCATTTAGCTTACCTTCCATTAGAGAGAGAGTCATACCTAACAAGATAAAATAAAGCATTAAGAATTTTCAAAGAAAATTACAAATAACTTACAGAATTTGGACTAAATATACAATCCACACCCCCAAATTGATTCTACTCAAAAGCGAAAGATTCCAGATTACACTGTGATCATAATTTAAATTGAATTCATAAAAACAAGGCTGATATGTAACTATTTCTTTACAATAAGCTTTTATGTTATTGAGGTATGAATTTTACATTTCATCCTTGTTTTCACTAAATTAAATTGGATTTTGATTACGGTGTAATATGAGAATTTGCACTTACGTGTTGAATCAATGTTGGGGTGTGGATTGTACATTTGATCCCCTTTTGTTTATTCATTTTCCAATCTTTCATTTGAAAGAATATTTTCGGAATGGATCAAGAGGTGTTGTTAAATATTTGTTTCATTAGTGTTTCCCAGTCTTTTCCAGACCACGGCCCGCTCTTAGACCGTGAGTTTCATCCGCAATACCATAGAGTCGATCAAAAATGATACATTGAAAAATCAGATTTTAACATTTTATTTTCTTAAATTCGAAGATTTTATAACTAAAAATCTGATTTGTACATAAGTATCTGAAAGTATGGTAGATTAAAATGAAAATAATATCAGGCAAATAACATTATGCGTTCAAAGTATCAATTTGTAATTTTTGCCCTTCGCTCCATTCATCACCTAAGTGGTGATGAATGAACGCCCTCTACCGCCCACTTTGGTAATCTCTGGCTGAGATCATTTTAGCTAGCTCGTGCACTTACGCTCGTTACGTTATCAACCACTCCTACCTGGGCTTACCATATCACAAGTTTCTCCTGTCTTGGCTTGCGATATGTGAAATAGGATTGGGGACAATGAGAGCCCGAGATGGCGTCACTCACGTCATCATTCTTGCTTACAGTACCCCGTATTCCCAGGTGGTCACCCATCTTGGTGTTTCGTCGCACAAGAACGCATATATCCAAGTATATTTCGCAATATGCCCTTTCGATCATTTTATGGATAAAAATCCAGTTCCAGGTTCACTTGGGTTTTAACTACCATGTTCCATTATACGGGCATCCATATTTATATCCATTATGCAGATTCGTATTTATCTCCCTTGATCGGCCTGCAACTACCTGGAGCAAATATTTGAATATCTTTCAGCCATTGATAGATTAATGCTTTCTTTTTGATGTCGATACATTTGATTATTACATAATTTACGAAGCTTTCGGACGATCAAATTAACTTTTAATTCACCTTAGATAATGTATGTACTTTTTGGAATATGATTCATTCATTTTTTAGGAAATGTGTTGACTCTTCCTTGCATATCCATAATGTTTGTAAACAAACGTAAGATATTTACCACATCAGTATTTACTAAAACCTGAGGACACATCGTATTTTACAGAATATAAGACGCTCTTTCTATCTAGTTGTCTCAGGAGAAAAACGCTTTATCAGTTATTAGCTAAAGTTATCACACTACGTAAATACTGTAAACACAGCCAGCCATTATGGGGAGTTTATATAGATTTGAATAGATAAGAGCAAAATAGAATAACCCGTTAGTGTTGAGGGCTATAAAGATCAGAGGAAAAAGAGGATATTTTTCATTAATTTGTTCGAGAGTATGCCAGCAAAAATTGAGATGTGTCTCATATGGTAGAAAATACAGTTGTAAAAAACTACATTCACAGACAGCCACTGAGCTGAGAAATAATCTCTTCTTCACTCGAGTGACCAAACCATGGAATGCTCTCAGTGAAGAAACTTTTTCCACCAGATCGATCAATACTTTCAAAAACAACTTGATGAAGGATATCGGAAACTCAAAGTTCGACAATAAATTTTCGTATT
The DNA here is from genome assembly GCA_963457665.1 of Thysanoteuthis rhombus. Classification (NCBI taxonomy): domain Eukaryota; kingdom Metazoa; phylum Mollusca; class Cephalopoda; order Oegopsida; family Thysanoteuthidae; genus Thysanoteuthis; species Thysanoteuthis major. The sequence goes on from OY735237.1 coordinate 7,096,629, forward strand.
AGCGCAATCCTACCTTGTGTGCCAGACCGAGCAAGATTGTTTGGTAGACTGTGTGAGGTTTCGTGACGCAATCCACCCGTCATTAAAACCTATTTGAAGGTATTGAGAGTATAAACAACTTCAAAAGGAAGAATCCTCATTGGGGTTCATCTAACCCTTTCAAAATTAACTTATTAAGGTGCTTAATGCTTGAATTTTCAAAATGGTATAATCTTCAATTCTATTCTCTATACTACTAACTGTTCGTGTGTGTGCGTGTACGTGTGTGGGTCTGTATACGTGTGTGTGTACGCACGTGCATATATGTGTGTGTGTGTGTGTGTGTGTGTGTGTGTGTGTGTGTGTGTGCATGTGCATACGGGTGCGCATGTGTGTTAGATTCCTCGCACTCCAGCAGATGGATAAAATGTCTTTCTGAATTTATGGCTGTGAAACTTTATAGAAGAAGACCTATTTACGTAAGTTGGGCGTGTCTAAATTTGCTCTCCAACTTCCACCTCAGGATTTATCAAACCTTTCCGGATTTTGCATCCCCGCCCCGGCCCCGTCTGTTGGTCTGAAATAATACGTTGAAAATTGAATTTCAATAAAATTGGTATTTTTCAATTGAAGTATTTATTTCAAAACCGAATTGTATAAAAGTATCTAATTGTGCTTAATTAATTGGTATGAAATTGATCGCTGTGAGGGGTGGGCCTGATAAAATTGATATTCTTTGCTCCCTTGCCCCCTTCCCTACGCTTTGTCTTCCAATGCTCACTGTCCCTTTGTCTTCTAGTGCCCGTTTGAGTCTTTCAGCGTCCCTAAGGGGTGGTGACGCTCACTTTGGGAATCACTTTTCCAGCTTTAAGAAAGAGCGTTCCATTCGGTCTTGAAATTATACTACACCTCCATTCAAGTTTAGTTGTAAATCTGGCCCCCTCAGCATCTGTTAAAAACCAACGTCTTATCGGCTTTTTAGGCTTCAGTTCTCTCACGGAATTCTATTAGTGGAGGCTTGCAGATAATTTTTATCGCCCAAATAACCCATTTCGCACAATCCTTATTTCCTTTGAAGACGTTAAAATGAAATGGATTTAATACCATTCTCCGCCTTGCCTCTTAGGGCAATCGTTAATAATTGAGATATGAAATCTCTGAAGTCTTCCGATTTGTTTATTCATTAATTCAGATTGTCCACACCCAGCTTTTTGGTGCGTTATCGATGATCAAACGGAGATCTTTGATGCCCAGGATGATTATAGACTCCAGGTCACCAAAGCCTCTCATAATGTTTAGAAAAACCTATTAACTACGGAAGGTGTAAGAGATATCCATTGCAAGGGGCGGTACTTTAAGAAAATATTATTGCCACCCACTGCCAAACGATAATGAAAGATTTCAATGCAAAAACAATCTCTGCCACATCTTAATGAAAGATTTCGATGCAAAAACAATCTCTGTCACTTTTTAGTATTATTAGTTCTCGATCATAAACAAACTTTCTGCCACTCCCTGCCACACTTCAATCAAATATTTCGATACAAAATCTATCCCTGCCACACGTTAATGAAATATTTCATGCATCTGCCAGGGAATGGCAGGGAGAATGTCAGGTATAGTTTTAAACTCTGGGTCACAAACCCTCTAATTATATTTTGGTTAAACGCAGAAGGTGGCAGGTGTAATGGTATCCAGTCGCATCACATTTGACAGACCGGTCCTCGTATGATTACCGAAGCTAAGCAACGTCGAGCCAGGTCAGTCGATAAGTGACCAATTGGTTATACCAGGTGCTGCATGTCTCCCGTGGCGATTCGTCAATCATCCTAAGGAGAACACCGATCTCGAGACTACGCCCAGTAACCCACCCATTGAATCCTTTAAATGGCCAGGCTGCGAACGACAAGAAATGAACGAACGAATCTATTGCAAGATTAAAAAAGAACCCTTCCATTGCAAGATAAGCCATTGTAAGATAAAAGGCCTGACTCAAAGATAGAACTGAGTTGCCACCAACCATAATGAAAACTATAGAAATTCTATTGAATTAGCCATAGAACTGTAATGGCGGAAATTTCCGTCAATCATTGTTAATGGGTTAATGCCAAGAGCAGGTAAAGAATCAATGAACACTATAGATCGCGTTTGCCTGATGAAATCAAAGAATACTTTGGAATCAATCAAGGGGAGATCATTCAGAGAGCCCTCCCATGCAGATCCCTTTTGATCCTTCTGGAAGAAGACCAATCTTTACAACACCGAGTAACACAAGCCATAGGGTGAAAGCTCCCATCCACTTCCACCCAGAACCCTTTCATTAATCCAGCTGTTTTATCAGAATGACAATATATGAATGAAAAAAAATGAGCCAAAAGAAGTTGTTTAATATTTATTCCAATCACTATTCAGACAAAATACTCATGAAAATCTAATTTCAACTTCCCCTGGCTTTTATCGACAATTAATACTTAATGCCACGGTGTATCAACTGATTTTTACTGGGGGTGCTGGCCCTCAATTTGCTGACCAAATAAGGGAAGAAATCGGTATTGCCAAGTACGCTTTATTATTTATAGCTACAACTGAGATTTTCTAAAATGGCTAAGATTGGCCCAGTCTATACATATAAATGCCGTGCATGTTTGATTGTATATTTTCCCCTGGTTTCTTCTGTTCGGGTTCTGTTATAAACTATAAGTCATAATGGACTGGACCACGTGAAATAGATACTAACAAGGGTAACAAATAAAATTATAGGGTTGTAATAAAATGAGGCTGTTCTGACATAGCAATGAAAAATACTTTACAGAATCGTTGGTTGTTTGGAACTAAAATATTATAAAAATAAGTGTGTGAAAGCGAATAAAGGAAATGTTAAATATAGAGTTGAGACTTGAATTATTAAAAATAAATCACCTATCAAATTAGCTTTGATTTAGTGACGGTCCATACATAAATAACTGCGTCATTTTTACTGTTTATCAATTAACATAACTATCTACTAAGGCTCCTGGACAAATTTTATTTCAACATTCACGTTTGATAAATTCACCAGATTTAATCAGCTATAGTCAATATGTATCGCCATATTGGGAAAAAAATCAGCCTGATCTAACAGAAATATGGGCAATTTGACAACTCTGGTAGACACTTGCCAACAGGAAGGGCATTGGGGGAGCAGTACCCCATGGGGGTGGGGGCTTGGAACTTCCGAAAGAAATGTCGAAATATCCAGGCATTAAGTGGATAAAAAATTTGATTATTATCATTTATATATGCTTCTTTAGAATTCACAACTATACTCAAGCTGGTTCCCTTTTGGTAGTTTGTAAATATTTAAACTGCCATCGTTGGAATAAAAACTAAGCTCCCGATGAGACTTGAACTCACTACCCCCTACTGTTCTTGTCGTCTGAGCTACGGGAACTCGTGGCAAAAAAGTAAGTATAAGCACGAAAAATGATAATAATGATTTACCGTAGCTCATCTAATAAAAATAAATAAAAATAAATATATTACCATTCAACAATCAAATACTAATAGTATGCTACAAGCAGAAAACGTGAAAATTCCACGGGGGTTGACAACTAAGATTATCCATTATCTCATTCCTCTGTTCTCCCCTCTTGCTTTTTTATTATCATTTTCTCCCTTATCCCTTATCTTCGTTGCCTGTCAGTGTTTTTTTAAAGGTCTAAATGTTATGGAAATATTGGTTTCACGAGCGAAATTCTATCCACCATTTAGTAAACTGCCCTTTCCCTCTGTACCCTCTTATTGAACTACCTAACTCTCTATTTCTATCCTCTCTCTTCCTACCCCCTGATTAGATTACCAAACTTTCCCCTTTTCGTTATTACTTAACGTAACATTCGATCACAGGTGGGAACACGCAGAATGGTAGTATAGACATGCTGAGTACTGATTGTAGATCAATATTTGAAACCGTCAGCTTAGACTGTCACCAAAACTATCAACATAGGTTTCTTCATTTTGAAGTCGGTTTGGTTGACTATGTATGTATACATCACGTGTTAAAATCTCATCAATAGAGATATAGGGTTGAAAATGTCAACATTTGTTACTTATTATGTCGAGAAAAAAACGGTTTTTGTTCTTGAAAATTCTCTCCTGAACAGGTATTTTATGGGGGTTTAATTTGAAATTCAATTCTATGTTGAATCAATCCCTCAGATCATGCCCGGGGACCCGCACTTGTTTTTTTGTTATTTTTGAAAATTCAGCTTTTTTAGTAATAACTGCTCAACAAAATGCAAGAAAGTATCATATTTATCATCCCTATTTTTTAATCGATCACCTCCAACTCTACATGCTAGCAAAAGCCGTTGGTCAAGCAACGTTTTCTATTCAGTGACTAACCAGACACGTTCAGAGTGTTAGGCTCACGAGCTATTTCTAATGATTTCCGTCTTTAGTGAGCGCTGCATTAAGCAAGCTTTGTGTTGAAGCCTTCTTTATTAGACAAATATCCAATGTGCTGGTGACTGCTAAATTCATAGAACAGACGAATGTTTTAATGCTTTTAGTCATGAATAAATCTTGTTTTATTCAAAGTTTGACTCCGAAATTAGTAATTTACTTTCAGTGCCATCATCATCATCATCATCAGCCTTTTATCGTCCGTCGTCCGACATAGACCTTCTCCAAGATTCGCCAGACCTCTCAGTCACGGGTGACACAGAGCCAATACTTCCTGAATTTGTTCAACTCTGTTGGCCACAATTACGCATATGATCTCTGGGGATCCTCATTGTGAGTCATAATGTCCTACAGTTATCTGACATTCTTGCAACATAATCAGCCAATTACAATTTGAGATTTCTAATGGCTCTAATGATATCTCTGACGCTTGTCTTTTCTGCAATATACTGTGCTGTCCTGTGATCTCTCCATGTGATGTTGAGCAGGATTCTTCCTTGAACATATTGCACGGTTCTCAGTTTAAGGGTCAGTCTCTTAGTTAGGTTCCATGTTTCAGTTCCATAGGTGAGTATCGAAAGGATGCTTTGGTTGTGTATCCTTCTTTTATAAGACTAGAGGTATTTTCTTGTTCATGAAAGTTGAGCTTGCTCAACCGAAAGTTCGCTAACCTACTGTATGATTCTCCGCTTGATTTCTTCTTTTGATTCTTTCATGGAGATGTGTGATCTGCAGTAAATGTTATGGTCCACTTTATTGGATTTCGCTTTTGATTCGTTTTCGCTTTTAATCGTTGTGTCTTCGTTGTCAACATATTTGTTGTGCACGGTGTTTGTGAAAAAAGTCAACCTGCCCACATTTCGGACAATGGAATCCTTTCTTCCTATTTTCGATGTTATCAACACAATGTGTCGGCCAATTCATTCTACGGCCTTCTTCAGTGATGCACTTTGCACTACCAAGAGGAAAAAAGCGAAAAACTTTTCTTACGGATATTACATATCGTAGAATGTTGTGGAATGAATCGTCAACACAATGTTTCGGCCAGACAGTTCAACGACGGTCTTGTTATGTAAAATCTGCAAGGAAAAACAGCTGTTCTTTCCTGTCTTTTTCTCCATTAATGCAAAGGGCATTACACCCGAAGAAGGCCGTAGAATGGATCAACCAAAGCGCTGTGTTGACAACATCAAAGATGGTAAGAAGGGAATTTGATTGTCAGAACAGGTCTGGTTATTCACTCGATAGAAACCGTCACTCTGCCAACATCTTTTTTTAGCATATCGTGTTGGGGAAATCAATTAGAAAAAGTGGAAAAAGGGGATGATCGATGAATGAGTTTCTTCCCTCCCCTTTTGTTGGGCAGTGATCGCTAAAAAGCCTGAATTCTAAAAAAAACAAGTAGACACCAATTAAGGGAGCATTTAGCATAAGCTTGCATACAAAAAAGTATGGGGTTGATTTTGGAAAAAAAAAACAAAAAAACAAAAAAAACCGAAACGAACCCAAGAGAAAAACAAAGGTTTTTTTTCTAGATATAACAAAGAGTGATTATTGATGCTGCCTGTATAATTGAGACATACGTACACAGCCAACCAGACTAAAAAACTGAAAGAAACCTATGGTAACAGTTTTGGTGATGGTTTATGACAAAAGTTGGAATGTTAGCGACTCTTCTCAAAGTTATTAACAAACCGCAGTCCTATTTTGCATTAAATTATCGCACTTCGTTTTTTAAATTTCCGAAGCAATCGGGAATTCTCTCAAATTCGACTCATTTAGATTGACCTGCGCACTTAATATATAACTGAAGGGGACACGATAACGACAAAGAACTAGCCACAAACATGACAACTACAGGATGCTATAGTTCTTTCAATACACACTTACGTCTGACATTCGTAGAAACCTGCTGGAAATGAGAGATAAAGCAGAGACTTTGAAATATCACTTGAAAAGACGACCACGTAACATGCAAGGGAGATAAAAAGGGAATCAAACAAATAAGCATCACACGAAGAAGAAAGAAAAAAAAACAACATAATTTAAAGCAAAGGGAGACAAATGCAAAGAATAAAGTCGACATAAAATAATAAACTGAAATCAAATCAAACCAAAAATAAAATCATTATATAAAAAACAGTGCTGTATTTAGGGTTCAATCTCTCACTCGCTTTCTTATGATTAAAACGGTTATTTGATAAATGAATATTGACATCAAAATAGCTTAATTACCCTTTATTTCTTTTTTCTAACATTTTGCTAACCTTAATAGGGAAGCTTTGTCGGATTTTATCTCATTTTTGCTTCTTTCTCAACGTATTTCAGCCCCCTTCTTTGTACCCGTTTATCTTCACGCTCTTCGATTTCGTTATCAACCGTCCACCTGTGAGTCAATTTTTAATTATTTGGTCTTTTTTCCCCACTCGAGAAAAAATGTTCCCCATAAGCTTGTTTTTATCAAATCTACCGTAATCTTGGTTCACCCTTTCAGCCCACATCAGGCCCGCTCACATAGGCCCGAATCTCCAAAAACTCACTTATTCTGCAGTACAGTTCTCTTTCAACACTCGAAGTAGTGGCAATTATCCGATGGGATATCTCTTGACATTCTTTTGAACGCTGAGTAGCACCCTTAGTTGACCAATCGCCTTCCATAGCTTATGGCTGCTATTCGATACATCTCGTTTTTATTTTTTGAAAATCAAATATATTCAAAGGATGTGTGATTTGCTTTCAATCTAAAACGGCTCAAAGTTCACTGTATCTTATATAATTACTCTTGAATTACATTTAGAAAATTATTGGCCAGACAATGAATATTAAGGATGTATGAAAAGTACTTTTCCACTGATCTTTACCACAGAACTTATTTTACATATAGAGGCTGATTCAACTATCAACACCAATCAGCAGTAGTTTTTGTTTTAGATATTGGAGGCGGATACGAGTTTTGAGATTCTGGTAATTTTGAGGCATTATTTTGAACTGAGCCTTGAAGTCACTGAAACTGCTTTCAGAATTCGGGAAATGTAACAAAGTCTGACCATGCTAACCAAAACGGGTTCAAGCATTTCAAGGGTGGTAACTTATCCCTTGGAATAAATACCAGAAGTGACGATAATCAGTCGGCGATTGTGATGGTTTAAAAAGTATGGTGGGAGAGAAACCGATACTAACGCTCTTAAACTATCAGAGAGCCATCAAAATATACCGTGTATAGAACCAATGACGTGTGGTGCTTTGTATCTTGGTAGTGCTATATACTACGGATGCACAAAAATGCAAAATTATTTCAGGTGTCGGCAAAAAAGCGACGAGCATTAAAAGCCTCTTTGGTACGATCTGGGGAAGGAAGTACCCCTGCCTCCCCCAAATTGTCAAGTTTAACAAACTCGCTCATTCGATGTTACGAATGATAAAAAAACAAATAGAAAGAAATAAGAGAATTTGTGAAAGAAAAAAAAACAAATATTGTATTGGACATTGAAAGGCTTCAACTGTGCATTGTTGTTTACGGGCACTAAAATATCGACACGACGTTTTTATGCATCCGTAGCACACAGCACACCCAAAAAAAAACAAAAAAACAACGTACGTCACTATATGAAACATCAAATAGGCATAAAAAATACTGGAGCTCTCGAATAATTAAAAAAGAAAATACTTTTGGCACAGCCCAAGACTAAACACTTATTTTCCTTAAGCCACTCCTTAATTAGGAAAAAAACAAACAAACAGGAAACAACACTAGAACCAAGAACGGGCCATTAAAATGATCTGAAAGTTTGAAAAATTATCCCGATGTATAAGGTGTTCCCAAAAATGTACACACGCTTTTGAAAAGAATTAGGCTCTTTGAGATTTGAGGTGAGGTAAGTGATACGAATACAATTTTCTTCCCGATATAAAATAACAAACTAATTGTATCTCAACAGAAGCTATGTATTAGAATTTTAGCTGAAAGAGGAAGGGTTGTATTTGATCAAAACAGCTAGGAAGCCATGTTAATATAATTGTTTTTAAATCGCAGAAACTATTACATGATAAATAACTGATGATCCCAACAAGAAAGATTCACGCATAGTACCATATCAAATTCTGTAGAAACATAAAAAAAGCACTGAATAAAATTACATCAACAGATATTAGGAAATAATTGACTGAAATGACATAAATTTGTGGAAAAAAGTGAAGCTGTAAAGCTTTCAAGAACATATATGTTTGTGTGTTCCTTTTCTGAAAAAAATTGTGACTTATCACTTCTTACATTTCAAGGAGCTTAAATCTTTATTAAAGTATGTGTACATTTTATGAGACGCCTTGTGTCAATTATACTTGATGCTAATTGGTTGATTGACCTATTAGGAAAATCTGTAGGTTTTCTTATAAATTTCGATTGGGAGTAATTGGAAAAAATAGGGGTTAATTTTTTGTAATCCTCAAAACGTTTGGTCAGAATTACAAAATAACAAAACTGTTGGAAAAAAAACTTAGATACCTAGAACCCGTTCTATTTTAATAAAATACAGGAAATAATTGAAAAAATAAAAACAGTTCTTGGACAAACAAAAATAACGTAAAGGTTGTCCTGAAAAATAAGGTTTAACTGTGCAGCATGCAACAATGCAAAAATAAAATAGACAAAATAAAAGATTTCAAAATATTATAGAATCTTTCTCTTTGTTGATTTAAAACCCTCAAGAAATCTTTTGTAGCAGTATTAAAAGAAGCGAAAGAAAGGTATTGCTTCTTTTCGACTTATATTATTTATTACTATAAAAATCTAAATTATTAATAATCCTATTCTTCGTGTGACATATGGTACAAAATAAAATCACAGCAAAACCTTTATTCATTCAAATTTACAAAAGAAAGCTGCGTTTTTGTCTGTACCCCAAGGTAGGCCGTAGGGTTTAACAGTCAAAACGTCTTGTAAAAAAGAAGAACCAAGATAAGGACAACGGACCTGAAAGATCTTTGAAATCGAACTGTGTGTCAGCGATTAAATAATGGGGGAAATACATATTCAGATAAGAAAAGCAGCCCAACGTATTTGTTTGATGAGAAAATAAAACTGTTCAAGTGTTTCTGTTCTCCAATATCTTAGTTGTTCTGTTCTACCTGTCGTTTTGGCAGGGATTATCCCCACCTCTATGTTCTTCAAGATGGCTCCCCAGGAAGTCAGCATATTTCAATAACACCGTGAGACTGGAATAACCTTTCTAACCCTTCCAAAATAGGTATCATTAGGAACTACTTACCCCGATAAGAAACAAACAGGATGTTTGATTTGACAAGAAATTTGGAATTTATGTAATTTTCTCATTCGGGCATTCGATTTTTCTACAAAGTCTGTATTATATCCATCAAGCAATCAGAATCTTAGGCCGCACTGAGAAATGTAAATTCTCAATTGACTAATAGATAAACACAACATAAAGACAACACACAACGTTCCAGCCAAATAGTATGGGATGCACTGGTTCTTGGGGGGGGGGGTCACCGAAGCCAAGCAACGCCGAGTCTAGTCATTACCTAGATGGGTGATCATCTAGGAACACCAGGTGCTGTTAGCAAATTCGGATCATGTAAGTTAATCTAATCTTCCTGAGAAGATCAATTTCTACTCAACGCTCAATAATACAATCCAAAACCTCCTCTCTTCTCGTACGGTGGCTGATGTTAAGCAACGTCAATCCTAGTCAGTGTTTAGATGGGTCACTTTCTGGCAACACTAGGTGCCGTAACTATCCGGAGATCATGTAGAGAGAATTCTACGGTAATCCTGTAGATCCCTCCCCCACCCCCGAGGAGGAGACCAACCTTGACCCAACGCACAATAACACAAATCAAAGACACCCTCCCTCGAACCTACAGCCAGGCCTGGTTGCAAACGACAAAAAAAAAAAAAAGGAAAAAAAAGAGCAACATACAATAATGCATGATTCGAATGAAGTTTAGTTTATCAAAACCTTAAAAAGGAGCAAAAATATAAAATAATATAAAAACTGAAACAAAAAATTTAAATTTGATCACATATGCGCTTCCATACATACATGAAACATAAAAGGTGAGGTTATTATTAATTTCAATAATGCGTTAAATATTGAATGCATGAGAATCCCCGAAGAACATAGAATAACCTAATTTATGGTATGGTATACATCATTTTGCTAAAATTTAAAATAGTGTTGTATGTGTATCTATATTTATTGTTTCCTTTGTATGTGCATTCATACACGGATTAAATATGCTACAAATGATTATAAACAGTACTACATGAATTATTCAAATACAAAGCACTTAGATATATCAACGATAGATTCATGGTTAAATATATTCAGCGTTAACATTAAAAAATATTTCATATATTAACCGTATATTTCGGTAGATGGCGACCCTTGAAGCACCCCAAAACATCCCAGAAATTGGGGTCATCCCATAAGACAGATACTAAAAGAGTAAGCTAAAAACCATAAAATGCACACCGAAATTGGGGTCTCGTCTTATCTGAAGGTCACCTTATCTGCCGAAATATACGGTATATATATGTACTCACGCATATATACATCCCGACATATTTTTACATACAGAATAACGTCTATACAAGTGAAGAAGACAACATCTATTTTGCTATATACACAGAGATGACGACAGTTATAATTCTATGCAAGGTTTAGGCACAATATGCACACAGGCAGAATATGTATTACGACCAGTGATGGAAATGGCGTATACCAACTAAACAATTTCCAGGTTTTTTTGTATTTTCACTGTCTTTTAATGGAGACATCACTGCATATCTAGTTCCCAATCACCAAACCTTACCGTATACCTAGTTCCCGAAACGCATTTCCATCACATATTGCTACAGACATAATTTCAAGTCTTTCGAAGTTTTCACACTAATAAGGCTTGAACCAGATCTATAAACGCTCTTTGCATCACAATGTCTGAATTACAAATAACGGTTATACGGCAATCTTTGGATTGACGCATTTTCTTGTATTTCTTGAATGACCATTTTGAATTGCTAAAAGTGGCTAGATTTGAGAAATATGACAATTTAGATAGCTAAAATCGCAATATTTAGAGAAAACCACCATTTTACATGACTAATAGTTGCTAACATTTTAAAGTGGTTTGATTGAGGAGGTTGGCCATTTTGAATTGCTAAAGATTGGTAGAATTAGACAGGATGACTACCAGTGAATCACTGAAAGTTGCTACATTCAATGAGAATGACTGTTTTGGATAGCTATAAGTTCCTTGATTTAATTTCCATTTCCAGGTAACACTATGGCTAAAAATGTTATATATGCTCCAAAAACTTTATTTCAATCCTTCAGATGAATACGTTGTGTAGAACCACAAGTGTTGTGACCGATGGCTGGAGAGCTCACCAACGGTATCTCGAACAATGGTTTGATCCATTAATTTATCCATATGTTCTAAAATTATACGATATATTAATATATATATATATATATATATATATATATATATATATATATATATATATATATATATATATGTGTGTGTGTGTGTGTGTGTGTGTGTGTATCGAAACACTGTATATTTATACTCTTTGGAGCCTTTGTATGAGTTTTTGGAGCATACACTGGCCATTCAGAATAGTCGATTCAAAATTATCGTTCAAGAAATTCAAATGCATTAGTCAAAGGATTGAACGTTTACATAAGTATGAAATAAAAAAATATGAGGAAGAAAGAAAAAGGAAGAAAGGAGAGAGATGATGTAGGGACAGGAGGGAAGGGGGGAGGGCAGAGACAGAAAGACTGGTGAAGGAAAGATGAGAGATAGAGAGGGACATAGAGAGGAGGAGCAGAGGGAGAAAGAGAAAAGTGAGAGAGGGAGAGAGTAAAGGGGAAAGAAAAGGATGGGAGAGTAGAGAGAGAAGGAGAAAGAGGGGTGGGACGAGAGAAAAAACGAGGAACGAAAAAAAGAAAAGTTGGGGGAAGGGAGGAAAGAAGAAGGAGAAAGATAGTGAGAGAGGGGAGAGAGAGAGAGAGGGATGTGTGTAACGCAGCATCACTTTACCGGATGACCAGAGGAATGAAAGTGATGGCGAGTGCTATTTAAATCACTTTTAAAGCTTGCAGTTGGATTGTATGCTTGGTCACGTGGGAGAGTGTACAAGTTTTCTCTCTACAGTAGTGTTAGTATTACAAAGAAGACTAGGAGTAACTGCTGTTTTCTGCTCTGTGATTAGTTATTTGCACGTTTCTGGCACATAGGAAGGTTGGAACTACTTGGTAGTGCTATTTGCAGAAGTGTTGCTCCCCTTACCTGCAATGATACGCGAAAGAGTTACCACAAAGCTGTCGAGATCGGTATAAGAGTTTCCAGATCATCTGGACTAGTGCAGGATTTAACTGTTGAAAAAGAGAACAGGAAGTGTTTTTTCTTTACTTTGTGATGATCAGTTCTAAGCGAGATCGTTTGTCACGTGGGAGTTTGCAACCGGAGAGGAGGAGGGATTACAGAACATTCATCGCCAACAATTTATCCCCAACAATTCATAGCCATAGAAAATTCATTTCCAACAATTCATCCACTTATAAGAAATGTTGATACTAGCTGTAATTCTGTCGTTCATGATATCGCTTATCTATCTTTTTAATTTTTTCAGTATTATTGGACCTGTGACATTCTAAATAGGGGCTAGCGCGGATCTGCCCGGGAGTGTGAAAAATTTAGACCCGCACATGCTCTTGTTCAGAATTTATTGAATACCTTAAGAAGGGGGAAAATTATGTTGAAATTCACTCTTCTGGACGCACACTTTGCGAAAAAGTTCATAAAGATTATTATAAACATCAAATTTAGGAAATCTTGGAAATGACATATTTTCTTGGATCTCTATTTGAATAGCTAAAAGTGGCCAGATTTGAGCCACACAAAGGCTTAAAAAGGATAATTATACAATATATATATATATATATATATATATATATATATATATATATATAAAGGACGATATCCTTACATAGAAAATAATAACGTTATTTAATGATCAGATTTTTAGATCGATAATAACGATCCCATCAATGTATTGTACATACTTTTTTTGGCTTCAGTTTTCAATTTTTAGAGCATATACTATTACCAGGAAGTGAAATACCAAATTTCAGCCAAATTTTAACAAATATAGCTACTTTTAGCCATTCAAAATAGTCGATTGAAAATATACGGAAATATATAGGAAAATGTGCTAATCCAAAGATTGCCTGAATTTGTTTCAACCACTGTTAACTCTCGAATTCATAAAACCGTATGGAATTGACAGAGGAACTTTTCAATGAACAGCATAGAAATAGTGGAACTATTCTGTGAAATGAACGAAGAAAACTTTAGAATTCATCAAATGGCCAAAGGGAGATTATTTCAATCAGAAATGATTTCCCTTGAAATTGACTTTTTTTTTCTTCTTATGAATTCAAGAATTATCATCGAATTTGATTTAACCTGTTTATGTCTAGAGTCAGATATTGGTACAAATAGAAGATGGAGTAATGAAAGTCTATTAGTGTTGTGATGGGAATTTATCAGTTGAAAAAACCAAAAGCATGTTTTTCACCATCTTGAGGAATTTTCATTTGGAATTCGATCTGCTTTTTTCATAAGTATATTTTCTATGATAATTCCAAGGCGGACTAAATATATAGGCCTATAGACATATATGGGTAAAATTTTAGTTCAGTTTACTGATTTTTCTAGCTTTATTTTGCTGGGATAAATAATTGTTGATAATGGATCACCTATGGCTATGAATTGTTGGCTATGAATTGTTGGCTATGAATCATTGGCGATGGATAGTTGGCAATGAACCAGCCGGCACCCGAGAAAGGATGTGTCCGTGTGTATTAAAAGGAAGAAGAAAAGTGATTTATTAATGGTTAATGTTATTTGCCTACCTGCCTTACGACTGGCAACAGGGAATTAAGCAGCATTTTGGTTTGACCAGTGGTTCCTTTATATTTATCTTGCCGAGTTCTGGGGGTACTGAATCACAGAGGACAAGACATCAAATATCAACCACATTAGATTTGTTTATATAAAAAAAACATAACGTACGTATCACAGAACATGATACACATTCATAACAAAAAAGTATTGAGACTAAAATCTCTGCCACCTTTTATTTTACTTCGTTTATTTGATACTTTTAATGTTATTTGTTCTTATTAAACTCCAGTTGAGTGTTGACTTTATTTTCCTCACTTAACATCAATGACAATTTCAGACTTCCGATTAGAACTAAAAAGTGATAAGTTTAAACAGAGAGAGAGAGAGAGAGAGAGAGAGAGAGAGAGAGAGAGAGAGAGAGAGAGAGAGAGAGAGGGACGTGGGGGGGAGATTCTTATTTCTACAATTATCTAGTTTTTAAAGCAATTTATCCAGAAAAATATCTAGATACTATTTCATACAGTCCCCTTCCACGGCCATGTTTTTCAGCTAAAGAAAAAATGTTTTTTTTACAAGATTTTTCAAAAAGATCTATGAGCTTCTCTCAGAGTGGTATTCAACCATGAAGCAGCCAGGCTTGTTTACGCTCATACCCTCTACTGTTCCGTTTTCTACGAGACCACTGATGAAACAGGAAACCTGGTCTTATAATTACATCAGGGAAGTATAAGAAGTAAAGTACTGCTAGGAAAAAGATCTTCGTATTAGCAGCTGTGTCCCAGGAATGTTATTTACAAAGATCTTTGTTGAAAGCACTGAAATTGTTGATACACGAGAGAGTGGAATAGAGAATGAATTTTTGCTCATGCATTCATAATTTTTATGGGATGAAACATATTGGATTCCTGTAGTGGGTCAGTTTGTTCAAATAGTTTTGCAATTCGTGATAAAAACCAATGATTTGGTACACTCATAGCCAAAGGCATTAAAAAATTAGATATTAAGCCACCATGAATTTTCAATACGTCATCTATGGCAGCTATTTCAAAATTCATTCAATTATGTCCCAAATATATTATATACATACATCGCTGATACAAAAATTGATCTAAAAACAATTACCGCTGACATCAATTTTGAAATAGCTCCCATGATCGACATATCGAAAATTCATGACGGCTCAAAATACAATTCTTAATGCTTTCACGTATAATAAGTCTACAAAATGATATGCTTTTATCACAAAATGTACTATTGGCCTGAAATTTTCAGCTGAGCGGTTCTACTATTGTGAATTTATTGATTTGATTAGGTTATCATGCAATTTTTTGTGTGAGGTATTTAAAACGTTTCAGCTTTTGTGAATATGTCTGAAACATTGATCTTTCTCATAAAACAAAGATCAACTTTTGACTGGAGTCTAATTGTGAGACAAAGAGCTACGAAGAATCGTCTTAATTTTGGAAGGACAACCATTCAGATCACACCAAAATTGATTCGAACGATTAGATCCCTTCTTTTCATCCTCGATGTAGTCACAACTTTTCGGCCGATTAATTTTTACGGCTCTCCTCGGGTGTAAATTGTGATATCTGTAAGATACTCGGATACAACAGTTCATCAGTTGAGCTTCGCTAATCCAAGCTAGAACAAAGATGGGTGACAATTGGGGACATTATAATTTACAACTGAAGAGGGTGGTAGAGATAAATTGGCCTGAACGTTGGGTGCACATCGAAGGTGAAAAGAAGAGGCTAAATTGTCTGAAACAAAGATGGTGTATTAATGACTCCTCTCAAAGTCATAGACAAATATTCAACGCAACAAAATGAGCACATCTTCTGCTCAGTGCCTCAAGGAAGAAACATTGTCTTGCGCTTAGTCTATTTATATCAACATGGAATGGATGATGTGCATCAAAGACAATAAGCGAAATGCCACAAGACGCACACGTGCGCCGTGTAGTAGATAACGTGTTCCTAGTTTCAAACTGGAAAATCAAAAAATAATTTGGTTGGTTGGATTACGAAAGAGAACAGCTTTTTCTGGCAATTATTCATTCAGGACCGATCACCTTCTGTCACCACGATTTGGTGGTTCAATCCACCGCCTAGTCATACAAAAGACTTTAAAATAGTACTCAATGCCTCTCCAGTAGGTGCTCAGCACAAGGAGTAGAATTGAGGAACCTCTCCTCAAGACTAAGAACTTACGGTCAAGTTCACGCTGGGTTCATCAGTTCTCGTAAGATCGCTGGGGTTAAGCAACGAGGGGCCTGGTCAGTACCAGGACGGGTGACCATTGGGGAACATCAGGTGCCATAAGCAGAACAAAGCTCCGACCAGCCTGGCAAGTCGGAAGTGGATCTCACTAACAATTGCCCGTGTGTACCAAAGCCCGCAACACCTTCGATAAGGCTATAAGCGGGATAACGATTATTAATACATTCACATGCATTCAGGCTATTCATTTTAGCACACAACAATTGATGGTACGAACAGGACCACTAGAGATTCTAAACTGATTTCCGAACATCATGAGAACTAAACGCACAACATCAATGCTAGAATGACATCAGAAGTTACAATCAGAAGAGACCTTTAGAACGATAGGCATACGACAAATAAGGCAACGATATATGACACCATTAGAAATAGAATTCATGCACTGGAGATTAAAAAAAAATTACGATTATTGATGAAATCTGACATCATTTTTTAATCAAAACTTAAAGACCCCTTCTATAAAGGAAATATTCTGTCGGACCCCTTTTTCCGGAATTTAGCTTTAGACTATTTAATGAACTGCAAGAAAAATCAATTTTTGACTTTTAAAAATCATATTTTTTTAAAATGGATTAGATTCATCCGAATTCTTATATATGGTTCAGTTCTGTATAGAATGATTGTAGTTTTTGAATGTTGTGCAATGGATAATATTGTTTCTTCACTGCAAGATTCGCAATTGCAGGTTTAGAAGGAATATTACTGCGGACATCTGAGCATTGATTGACCGACTCCGGTTTCGAAACTGATTATTTGTGATGTATGAGACTTTTCTGCGAACGTTCAAAAGAGCTTTAAATTAAACAGGGGTCTTCTTTATATCAATCTACTAAAATTCATATTTAGTGACGTTCACAAGAAAATTATCAACTATTCAAAGGATTACAAAGATTTCTGATTTAAAATCTCTCAAAAGAAAGATTTTGACACTGGCCAGATTAAACTAAGCAATTGAAAATATACATTATGAAATTGGAGGCAGTTTCTTTTTTTTGCTTCAGTGTTCTTCGATATTCATTCTAAAAATTATCATTAAAATTTTAAAATACTTTAATCAATTGAAAATTCGTTTTATTTGTTGGTGTATTTATGTATTCTAGAGCTCCTGGTCATATTGTTTTGTCTACAGACTTAAAAATTGGCACCACTACTTCACAAGACCCTTTTTAAAATTGCTCTTTAAAAAAAAAAAGATTTAAATTTTTTTTTTGGGGGGGGGGCTTATTTTGACGGGTTCATTAACAACATCAAGATTCTCCACAATCAAGATACTTTTCGATGTTTTTTTTTTTTTTTTTTTTTTTTTAAACGACTCTATTTTAGATGTTTCCCAATGGAAAACGCAAGAGATATCATAAATAGAATTTGTTCTGACCATATTTATCCTTCAATAGAATCTTTTTACATAACTTCTAATTTTGACACAACGGTCGTTCAATTATTAACTGTGATGGCGAGTAATTCTTAAAACTATTGACTCTTACTTATACTGTTATCAAGTATCATTAATTGCAGTATTTCATAATTCTCTGGGAGAAAAACAATCAATTAGTTTTTGCTCGATGACAGATTCCATCAATAAAAAGAATAAGAAAAAAAAATGTTGATTTTTACGCACAGCTTTGTTTCGCACAATGTGTCTAACTTTGGCCAAAAAGCACAACACCGTACACGACAATACTTACGTATAACAACGACTGGTGTTTATGTATCCACTACAATACAACATGGCACTTGTGTTTATCAAATATCAGGTATGTTATAATATCAAAATGGAGGTTCACAGTTTATCAAATTTAGATAAAACATTTAGTATGAATACAAAGCATCTAGGCAGAAAACGGAGAAACATTCACGTGACGAACATACACAGTGTGGGTGACCATGTATGCATCAAGTCAGAAATAAAAGACATACATAACACTGTGCAATTTTCTTTTTGTTCCTTGTTTTATAAGTGTCGTTTTCTGGTTGATTATGTATAAAAAGTATAGAAAATGCCATTCTTTCCCTTCACAGTTTGCTTTTGTGACCAGGACAGTGATAATCGCACGAAGTAAGGAAATATGATGAGCACCTGGAAACGATATATCTGGCGATAATTCTGAATAATTGGCGTTTGCAGCTCATGCGTTATGATATTACGACACATTGTTACTTGAAATTAAGTCATGTGACCAGGACTGTGATAATCACACAAAGTAAGAAAAAATGATGGGCACATGGAAACGATGTATCTGGTAATAATTCTAAATACTTTGTGTTTGCAGCTCATGCGTTATGATATTGAGAGACATTGTTACTTGAAATGAAGTCATCAGAAAGTTATCATAAAGATTATCAACTGAAGATACACCAAACAGACGTGTCAGGGCTTGGCATTTAAGGTGTGAGTATATAAGAAATGTTAATATTTGTGTGATAAGCTAATTTCTTTTTAACATGTTAATAAAAATAGCATTTACTGCTTCTTCTGATAAGGAGTTTCAATATGATAGGGATGTTGCTGTCATAAATCTGTCTCTAACACTGGAATGGTGATATATTTGGTATTTCAATATTGTTTGATTTGAAATAGTCACTTTGATAAAAGCCGAAAGGCGAAACATGTTAGTAGAATAGATTTAATTTTAATACAACTATTTTTCTTTATTGCCAACTTAATACGCAGAGAAAACAACTTCCAATGAATATTACTATCCTGGCCTCAAAAGCAACGTTTGAAGGGAGTAATAGGCATTTTCCATACATTTTACACCTAAGCAAATAGAAAATAAGATACACTCTCCAGAAACAAAGATTGCATCGCATGGTGTATTCAAGGTGTATGTGTTGACATGCCGTGTGTGTCTTTCATGTGAACATATGCAGTGGTGTAGTGCTAAGAAAAAGAAGTGCAGGAATGCAGAGCTGCCTGCTTTAGCGAGTGTAACGAACTAGTTGGCGAAGCAAACCACGACAGCTGCCTATTTTAGGGGAGGGGCACATTTTAGGGGTACTTCTATTCAATATATATATATATATATATATATACATACATATATATATATATATATAGCTACAATTCACAGTTCCAGCTAATTTGAGGGTACAGAGATGAACAAAATGAGAATCTTACTAGTATATACATAGTGAGGGAATGCCATTCGCCCTCCCAAACAGAGGAAAGGGATGCCGTTCTCACGCGTTCCCACAACACTACACCACTGTACATATGTAGAAATTGATGACAGAATGTCATAGGTAAATGATTTAAATGTATATCTATCGTAGATGTAGAACCAAAATAATGAACTGGACATCTGCAACATTTAACTTCAACTTTATTAAACGAAATTTCTCCTCAGTATGTTTCGACAACAGATATATTTTGGCTTGTAAGGCCATTTTCAACACCCAACCGACAGATTTTACGCGAATTCTGAGTAAGCATCCAGATTTCAGAAAGAAGAATGTATATCGACTAGAAAACATTTTGAAACTTTTGAATAGCAATCAAAGCTGCCTTGATTGAAGGCTATCTCACAACGTACTTTCGAATCTCCGGAAGGCAAATGCCCAACCAAAGTTATTCATTTATATATTAAATAAAAAATATCGCTATGGGCATCTCCATGAACGATTTACACAAGAAATATGTATCCAACATCAAAATATACATTAATTCAAGTGATAAAAAAACGTATGCAACTTGAAAAGATGTATAAGATACCAGGCAATTATAAAAAAATCCTTAAATTCTCCTATAAATTTCACCTGATAACTCCAAAATTTGACCTATTAATTTATTTTTCATCTCACAGAGTCTAAATCCATTCAATTTGTTCTTAAATTTATTTATATTGGTACTATTTCTTTTCACATAATATGCTAAACTATTTCAGTATTTCGAAATTCTTAGAAAGAAAAAAATCGATCTCTTTTTGCGACTTTGTTTTTGTAATAGACCTGGCAAGTAAATTTCCCCAAAGATCTATATGCACCCCAGAAGAGTCTATCGGAAGTATGATGGTATAAAAAATATTCATCGTGCGGTGCCAGTTACACGAGTAATCAATAAAACAAGGATTTATTATTCGAGATGAAGTATTGTTAAACATTATTAATTTTGACTAGAATTTACCTTAACCGTGATTTCAGCGGATTTTTCTTGTTCGCAACTCAACCCAGACAGTGAATATACGGCAGTGAGTGTATAGCGTGGATTGAAAATGAACAATAAGCCTTTGGTGAGACTCGAACTTACGTCCTTCCAGCCAAAGAGAAGCAAGGTTTAACAATCTGCTGCTTAATCAACTAAGCCATGAGGGCTTCAGTGACTCGGAAGAGTCCAAGTCCAAGCTTTAAACATATTCTCTATTCCGATATTCCTGTGTCATATTTGCTTTGTTGTCTGAACTGGTTGTATCAGTATCAGTAAAGCAACTATTTTATTCTAAACCTTTTCTTCTATTAAATGAACTATTGTAAAAGATTATCAATTTTTGACTACTATTTTACTTAGGGTCCTAAATTCAAAACCATGTAACCCTGTAGGAACATATGGGGAAAAGGTGTTATGCAGCATATTCAGAAAGTTAAATATCTCCCAACTATGAATCTAATTTATAACAATGAAATAAGCATCCCAGTTTTTTTAATGATTTTTTTAAAAAACAATATGGCCGACAGTGTTACTCACTCACCTTAATTAAACTGATAGTTTAGTTTTTTTGATGTGGGATTGTATGGGATACTTATATTAGATATTTTCACCGATTTATCGTACCATTAGACAGCCCTTACTTTCCGTTGGCACCAGCCGTATAACTTCCGTATTCCTACGCATACTGGGCACTGTATCAATCCGCGGCAGCACTTCCTGACCCTAGCAGCTTATCTGGAGCGTAATACTAATGGCAACGTAAAGTAGAAAAAAAGTTCTAAATATAGCGTACACTACGACTGATATTAGTTTTTTTACGTGGATCTTTTTATGTGGGTAAAAACTACGTTTTTTTTTTACCTTCATCTTGACTTTTTAGGTGCTTTTCAATCACTACTAATCTCAGGTCTCGCTCCAGAAACAGAGTAATTAAAAAAACTAGTTCCTTTAATCAGAAATGAAGTAATAATTTCTACTTGGAATCAATTTCATTGCAACAACTTCAACTGTTCTAAATGAATTAATAGGATTACTGCTTTAAATTGGGTCTAGAGTAATTGGAGTATGGGTTAAGGAAATTAATTTGTCTTACTAAAAAAATCATCTTGGAGTTGTGCTGGCACATATTTTCATGTGTATGTGTATTTAATTCAGATATATGACTCATTTAACCTTTCTATGTATAACTTGCATGCAGTAAACGGACCTTGTAAATTTTCTGAGTTGCTGTGTATTTAAATTTTTGTGTGAGTGCAAGTCCAATTCCAGCCCAGCATACAATACTATCGTTAACTAATTATATATGAAACCATATGAAAGAATTAGCGAGTGAAAATGCTCAGAATCGTGCGTGTATTTCGCTTCTAGTGAAGTTATTTATTCAAAAGCTTTTTCAATATATCATGTGTACATCGTATCTATTCTTGAATATTTTTTTTTACTGTTTTCGTTATTAGTATATTTGGTTTGTGCTGTACTAGAGAGTCTCATTATTCTTCAAGAAAAGAAGTTTTTCTTGTGTTATTTTTTGCAGAGCACTTAATACATTCTGTCAGTTTTTTTTATTCATTGTAAAGAACTTTTTTCATGGATGTTATCTATGCCTTTTATTGTTTTGAATGCTTGAAGTGAGTCTCGCTTAATTCTACTTTCCTTTGGTGTAGTTAGTTTTTGTTATTGGAGCCTGTTTTCAGGAGGACGTTTTCTAAGTTCTGGGACCATTTACATTGCCCATTATACGTTTTTTAGTTCTATAATATCTTTTTTCAAGTTGTATCTTCCAGACTTGGACTGCATATTTTAAGTGTGGTCTGAATTATTTGCACTATTACAACTAAATTTCATGCAATAAAGAAATTAAAGAGAATTCAGTAAGTACCTGAAATGTTCATGTATCAGTACGTGTTTTTGTGATTTTTACGAATGATTTGTTCCTTCATAGATATTTATTCACTCAAGATGAGTAGTACAATCAAAAGAGAGATTTTTTAGTGTTCGGAGATATATGAGATGCTGTTCTTTTTGTCACATGATACGGTGGAGATCGGGACATTATGAGAAATGGACCACGGTGATACAACTCCATTTTTCTCAAAAATTGTCGCCTGGAAAATGCTGCTATCTTGAGGAAAGAAAGGCTGTGTAATGGTACATATGGAGGCAAGATAGCAATATTTTCCTGCCAACAGTTTTTGAGAAGACGGGGTTTTTCACTGTACTCCATATCTCAATCTGTCACTGTGCTCCACATTGTTAAATTTGTTTGTTTGTTTTTTTTTTGATAGAAAAGGGGGCATCAGTTTTTTTCGAACGGTCGAGTTGGGACATGAAATGGGAAAGATTAAGAATCACTGAGCTAAAGAGTTCAAGAAACAGATAACAAATGATTCGGGCAATTTATCGTAAACCTGCATGGATTGTAGTCCGGAGTATTGATCTCAGAAGAGTGACCGCCAGATGGCAGTACAAATTGTGCAAGATAAGCAACGATAGAATCAATATCGGATTGTAAATCAGTTGGGAGGAACTTGATCCGAAAGTCGATTCTCGTGGTGATAGGAGTGCGGTCAGAATTATTGGAGACATGTTTCACTCGCAATCAACCAGCCTTTCAGAAGATGATTGTTGCTCTGATAATTGTTCAAACGAGGTTCGCAACAGAAAAAAAAGGGAGATAACTACCCTAGAAGCTGTACGCATATAAAGTGTAAATAACGCAGACAATTCGGTACAAAAAGGAGACCGTCATCTATTTATTTACATGAGTTTGCCAAGGCCAGATATTCTTGCTAATGTCAGATTTAGAGATGGACTATATCACAAGTGAGTAGTACTTTTACACTGGCTACGGCTTCAGCTGTCCCTGTCTGGTCCTCATATATTACATTACTACTTTTCACCGTTTGCGATATTTGAATCGACTCTGAGGCAAGATCCAACCAATGTGACGACACTCACACTACAACATTTCACCTATAGCGAATGGGGAGAGATGGATTCATGACCCTCCAAAAAGCAATAGTGGGAAAGTGAGTACAGACTGTCCAAGCCGAGGTTTGAACTCGACTCTTCTAGTTCATACTCAGTGCTGTTACCAGCTCAGTCACTCTGCACCGCCACTAAACTACAATGCTAAAAAATTTCGAAATTTCAAAATATCTCTCCCAAAATCAGTGTGGCCAAGTATTGTTTGCTACTTGTAGATAAAACTGTCTTATTAAATGGTTGAAATCAGCTAAGGATTATGTGTTTTTAGTATCGTATTTGTAGGATCATTTATCCATTTCTTAATAATATAAGAAAATGAATAGAGCAAATATAGACCAGGAATAAACAAAAATGAGAATTCGGAGCTAAAATAGTCATTTGAACCTTTGAATTACTGGCAAATGTTTAGCTCAATGATAAGAGCAACGCTACGTTGAAACGACTACCCTGTCGGTCACAGGTTCGATTCCTGCAGCGGCCCCATTTTCTTTTATTGTTTATTCTATTTATGTTACATTCACCGTGTGATAACGGAAAACCATTTCTAATCGAGTTTCATATATATATATAACGCAATTAATAACCAATACTATACATAAAAATACAGCATAGTAAATTTAAAAAAACAACGGGATAATTTACGTATCGATGAATAATACAAAAATATATTTTTGTATTTATTCAAAACAAAATGGAGATTGTATTTTTAAAAGTCAAATTAGAATGAAAAAACTTTAATAGAATCGAAGAGGAGAGAAAAATTGATGAATCTGTCTGAGATGCTGTTGAGAGAAATGGATTTGTGCTTCTTGTTTTAAACAAAAAAATCTGTATCAACTATTCACTGAGTTGCTAGCGTAGTGGCAGTTGGGGGTTGGTTGTAAAATCAAAGGTGACATAAGGTTACAGACGGTAGGATATTGGGTGGGGAATATCGGAACGCAGCCGTATTGTTCGTCTTTATCGTTTATTTCCTCTTTCTTTCAGATGTAAAAAAAATACATCATGGCTTAATGAAATCACTCTCCCCTTTTCCCTTGACTGGACTGATAAACTAACAAACCAATAAATTTGATTTAGGCTTTTATATAATAAGATATACTCATTTAAATCCCACTTATCAAATAGAATTATCATTCATCAAGACTTCTCAACAGATTATAATTAAAAATTGAACACTTGATTTTATTACACTCACCAGATTTAATCTGCTATCGTATATTTTTATCAGCTAAATTGAAAATTATCAGCCAGATCTTGGTTGAAAATGGCTAATTTGGCAACCCTGCCCGAAACTATTTTTATCCAGAGTATGGAAGTACACCCACGCAGTAACCAATCGTCTCATGGTGCAATTAAATTGTTGTAATGTATCGATACTAAACGTTATTGATTTTTTTCATTAGCTTCTTCCACCCTTCTCTTTTATTAATTGACTTCGTTCAATAAACCCGATTATCTCCCTTTTACGGTCTTTATTCCCTCAAATATTCATGAATAAAAAATAAAAAAGAAGAGCCCCACATTAATGGTTTCAAACTCAATTAATTTGCATTACAATTCCGTTCTCAACTGTATAATTGGTAAACTTGTAAGTTCACGGTTTGGTTTCCTTGACTGTGTGTTGGGTATTGTTCTTACCAACAGGACCATGCCAAGTGCTGGGTCATTAGTGTTAGCAGTGTTGCCGATTTAGCGCTTTTCGAGCTAAATTTCGAGCCATTCTTGGTACCTTTCTTTTAACACCTCTCTTGTTTCAACTCTTATCGCTATTTTTTAGCCATATTTATAGCTATTTTCAATTTTGATCAATTTTTAGCGACCATCCTGCTATTTCTGATATAATCAGCAATCTTCAACAATTAAAAATGGCCATAAGGTGGTTAATAGTACTATTAGTGCGTTTTAGCATTTTTGACTATTTTTGAGGTTGATCTTGCACGAAACTATTTTGAGTTGGCACTGGTGGCAGTAGGTGAGGTTTGTCTTGCAGAACGATTCCACTTTGCAGGGCGGTTTTGTTTCTGGATTCTGAGTATAGTTCTTAGCTGCACGCATGTGCGCGCACACATACGTTTTGAAACCAGCGCACAAAGGAAATCAATGTGAATACAAAATATTTCCACTTCAGTAGACAGGTAGACAGTTTACTGAGTTTTCATTGAGCAAATATTGATTCATTATGTCAAATTCAAAAGTGCGCACATACTTTTGTGACAGGAAAATATTTGCACATTTTTCTTACTTTAGTTTTTTATATACCTCCACCAGAATCTTCTTTCTCGAAGAATCTAAAGATATAATAGCCGTATATGCGAATATATTTTCTGTCTGTTGGTGCATTGATTTAATTGGTCAATTGAACTTCCTATTATGACATCGACCCTAACCCTAACCCTTTAAACCAGCTTGAGTTGATTTGAAACTTGAAATTAAGATACTTCCTTAAATAAAATAGCTTTAGGCTCCTTAGTGCTGATCCATGTATAGATAACCCTGTCATTTCGTATTGGTATATTCTAGTCTTACAATAATTCACCAAATGTCTGTCAGTCTGTCATCGTGTAGCTGAAAGATGGTTAGAGATTAGGTCACCAAATTTCCTGTGGTTATTCATGGGACCCCAGGGCAGATTTAAAAAAAATGGAATAATAATAATACTTTGGGATCTGAATTCAGGTTCACACCGATAATAATGATCTGATTTCTATTTATACATCTTGATATAATTCACGTATCTTTTGTGAAATCTTCACCGGATATTTAAATCAAATGTGACCCAAGAGTTCATGATAGCAATGGTTTTCAAGCGAGGTATGACTCAATAAAAACCCAGTTCAGATCCATGCACTCTTATTGGTGCCAATTTATACCTTCCGAAAAAACCTGCACGTCAGGCAGGTTTTCAGCTAGTTGGTGCTAATTTCTAAATTCAATGGGAGCACAATAGGGTGGAGCGAAATAAGCCGGACAGTTTGTCTTCGGTGTAATTTAGTAACGATACGTAATAAATGAATTAACTAAACTATGAATAAAATATTTGTTCTGAAAATTTAAAAAAAAAACCAAAACATTTCATAAGAAAAATCGTATCGGCCAAATGACCAATCCTTGTTCTTTCCATGACATTTATCAGAGTTTCAATGGGTCTATCTCGTATCGAAGGTTCAATTTTAGGGACCTCTTTGATAATGGGCTTATTTGCAAACTCAAGAAATGTACTTAATTTATAACGTGATTTGGGTAAAGTTTAGTGAATACAAAAAATAAAAAAATAAATGGGAAAGTGTTGTGTAGTGGTGGAAGGAGATCAATGCAAACTGTTGGGAGGAAAAAGGTGAAGAATGAAATCATCAAAATGCTGGGAAAATGCTCACCTGTTAAAACGCCGTGTGAGTAACATGATAATCAAGGCCACTCCTATGAAGACCACAATGGCCACTACACTAACAATTAATGCCAGCAATACAGGTCCTTGGAAGATGGCTGAAAAGCACGAAAAGAAAACAATAATTGACTGAAATAGAAAATGACGATGATAATAATAATAACAACAACAACAATAACCCCCGACAACCCCCCTACCCAAAATGGTGGTGGAGGCACGAACCACAGCACTGTTATGATAGGTGACGGCGATATGAGAGGAGGGCTGAAGACCTGAGGAGACTTACTGTCACTCAGCCTTTAGCGATAATCACCAGATACTTAGTGTGAAACTGTAAACAGGACCGCTCTGGACTGTGTGAGTATGGTGAGAAGAGCTGGAGACATGAGGAGATTTGCTGTCACTCAGTCTCTAGCTTTGACCACCAGGCAATTGGTGTGAAAATGCATAATAATAATAATAATATGATCGATAACGTTTTGCTTGTTAAAATTTTGAAAGAAAAAGAAAAAGAAGATTGTTTTGAATTGATAAAAAATACGATGTGATAAATCTGACAAAAGAAAACTGAAAATTATCAATATATTGTATATCTTCTTCAGTCAAAATTCAAACGTAAAAACAAATTTGAAAACGTTAATTCGAACTTTGATGTGCCTCTTGGCAGAACGTACCATTAACGTCTTCACATTTGTAATCGGTCACGTTTTTGCTTAATTTATTTAAATTTTATTTTAAATGACTTGCTGGTGGATATGTGTAGATACATATATGTCTTTTCCAAGGGAACTAGTGCAAAGTAAATGCGAACTGTCTCAGCTGGAGTTTTAACTAAAACATAATATAATCTAATGGTTAAAGATATTTTGGGAATTCATTTTATTGTAATGCTTTCCTTTGTTTTAAAATATCAATAACATTACTGCTTTTAAATCGGGTCTACTGTAATTGGAGTATAGGTTACGAAAATAAAGCAATATTACTAGCTCTGCAAGAGGGACCGCATATCTTATTTATTTTCCACCTTTATTCATCGTAAATATTTTCAATTTTATGCTATTTTCACATTCTTGAAAGTTGTTAGAAATAGTGCTCGTTGAATCAGGTATTTTCAATGTCTGTGTACGAGAAACACACCCAACCTAAAACGCCCGGTTCCCAAAACAGTGTGACCAACTCAAAAATATTTTCGCACAAGATAGACTGACAAAAAGCTGAAGTGTCCCGGGTCCCCAGGGTCTAAATCCGACCCAGACTAGTCTCATTCAAAAACTCAAACTATCTTCAATATTCCTTTCACTACAGCATCCCATTTATTTTGAACGCTCTCATTCTGCAATCACCATGACACCCCAGTCACTCTATGAGCCTATTTAAACTCACATTTATATTTTTATGTGTTGGGTTGAAGGTAAAAAAGATGAATTTAATAACTTCTATAGCTTGCGTGTCTCTGCTGGTATTTTTTGGTGATAAGTAAAAGTATCAACAAGGTTTCATAACTTTTTTGGTGTGATATTCTGGTATCAACATGGTTTTATAACTTTTTTGTGTGATGTACTAGTGTTAACTTGGTTTCATAACGTTTATAGCTTGCGTGTCTCAGCTGGTATTTTTTTAAATAGCTTGCGTGTCTCTGTTGGTATTTTTTTGGTACGATATACTGGTATCAACGTAGTTTCATAACTTTTTGAGTGCGATACACTTGTATCAACTTGTTTTATAACTTTTTTGGTGCAATATACTGGTACCAACATACCAGTGTTGTCAGGTAGCTGGAGATATTTCTGGCCATTGAAATACGTAGAAAAATGGTCAGAAACTCGGCTCAGGGGTCCCATCCTTTGTGCTATTAATTGCTCGGCTACGTCGCATCTCGTGAAGTACTGTAACCTCATGCAATAATTTCCTATGAAGAAAATACCACTTCACTTACATCCATGTAATGATAACATTACTTATAAGAAATGAAGGAAATCCTACATTCTTCTAGTAATGTATTTACTTCAATGTACAAACGTATAGAAAGTGTACTTGATAAGGACGCCATTTTGTCCATTTTATAGCAACATTTGACAATTTCGGCCACTTTGAAGAGCAAATGGCTATTAACTTCTCAATTATTGTTTTTGGCGATTTTTGACCATTTTCTATGTTTTTCTGACTGGAAATGTCTCCAGCTGTCTGGCAACCCTTGTTCGTTGATACCAGTATATCAGACCTAGAAATACCAACAGAGACATGCAAGTCATGAAATTCATTCTTTTTTTACCCTAACCCCAACACGAGGCTCGTAGAGAGTTTAGAATATTATGGTGATTGTGGTGTGTGAGTATTCAGAATCAATGAGATCTTATAGTGAAGGAATGTTGACGATTGGTTGAGTCAATAAATGAGACTATTCTGGGTCGGTTTCAGACCTTGGGGACAGTGTTGCCAATTCAGCGCTTTTCGCGTCAAATTCAGTGCGTTTCTTATATTGGCAGTGCAAAAAGTGCTAAATTAGCGCTATTTTCGGCTATTTTTGTGTTTTTCTTTACCATTTTAACATCATTTTGATGCGTTTTGCCATTTTTGACTTTTTTGGCTTTTTATTTAAAAAAAAATTAGAGTGTTTTAGCAGTTTTTTGACAGTCAAGCTAATGCTAAAAAAATATTATTTGAGCTGGCAACACTGTTAAATATCAATTTAAAAAGAACAATTCAAGGCTTTATAATCGCATAATTCATCAACTGTCTGTCCGTCCTTATGTGACAGCTCACTGTAAAAACTACCAGACACAACACCATGAAATATTTTGTGTGTACTCTTGTGGGACCTTGGCAGGTTTGTAGTCGGTTAGATTTTAAAAAGCATCCCCCAAAACGTTTTTTTGTTAGAGTTGGTTGATCGATTCACAATTGAAAATTTTTATTGAGACGGACACACTTTTTGTGATCGATAACAGGTAAATTTCAGTGATTGAAGTTTTTTCAGTTGGGGTCAAAGAGCAGGGAGTTGTTTTTTTCGTTTTTACAAAGGTTGTGAGAGTAAGTGCAAGAATCTAGGTTAATTTGGAGAGATTTTCTCTTATCCCCCCCCAAATGTTGCCTGCATAGAAATTTTCCTTCTCTCACTATACCCCTCTCAAAGGACATTGGTTCTTACTCTCCTCCCATAAAACTATGAAAGCTGTGTATCTTCATTTTTATTTTGCTGTCAAAATAATAGCAATTTCTGCTCTAGATGGGAGTTTCTTCAAGAAAAAAACGTTACATTAGAAGCATACAAAAATATAAGAAACGGGAACTGTTAATGAGAATAAAGATTTAAAGAAGAAAATTAAGAAGAAATGATTGAATGAATACATTAGAACACAAAAATCTTACGAATATTTTAATATTAATATTACTTTGGATTTTAAAAGTGACCTATGAAGTGCTTAATGGTCACATTTTTTAAAATGTTCCGCAGAATTTTTTAATCAAATTTTTTCCAAAATTACAATGTACGTAAATTATTTTTGATAAATCTTATCCCTAAAAAGTTCAATCTATTTATTCTCTGTTTTCAATTTCAGAAATAACCAATTGTAAAGTTTTCCCCACGTTCACTCAATTTAAAAAAAAACAAACAAAAACAGCGCACAATTAATAAAAACTAAAATAATCTATTCCAAACAATTATATTTTTTTCATTAGGTAGAGTATGGTAAAGAATTATTGTTAATGTTTTTTGCTACAATTTACTTTCATCTTAATTTTTGTTGCTTTTTATCGCAATTAGACCCAGGCTGGGTCCTCTTGGCCTGTAACTTATACTTTATCCCGATTCACGCTGGTAATTTATTTACTCATTCATACTGAGGTGAGTTGCAACAAAAAGCAACAACAATTAAATAAATAGTAGAAACAGATTTAAGAGTAATGATTTGCCAAACTTATCACATAAAATAAATCAAAATGAAATACAATAAAATTGTTTTTTTTTAATAAATGAAATTGTTACTTTTATTTAGAAAATTGAATGCCATCTAATTTCCATCTCTCTACCATAAATTCCTTTTTTGGACATCAATTTACTCCACCCGTCAAGGAGAGTTATCAATCTAGTAAAATGAATTCCCAAATGAATTCCAAGCTGCAAATATTGATTTATATCCTATTAATGAAACTAATTTTTTTGTTATCATATTTTTGTATGGAGAGGACCAGAAGAATTGCCCGGGTTGTCCCTACCCCCATAAATCTGGCACTCATGGGAAAAGAAACGCTACGTTGAAGCGGCTGCTTTATCGGTCGCAGGTTAAATTCCTGCAGTAGCCCCCATTTCTCTTTATTTTTTTTACTATTTACGTTGTCTAGGCCAAGTGTCCCATTCTCCATTTAATAACGG
Source organism: Thysanoteuthis rhombus (assembly GCA_963457665.1). Classification (NCBI taxonomy): domain Eukaryota; kingdom Metazoa; phylum Mollusca; class Cephalopoda; order Oegopsida; family Thysanoteuthidae; genus Thysanoteuthis; species Thysanoteuthis major. Next base: position 7,128,164 of record OY735237.1, read on the forward strand.
GAGGTCATTTCAAGTGGAGTTTCGAATCATTTAACGCATTCATAAACCTAAAAACATGCATACATACATGGTCAGAGACACAGCCAAACAGCCAGCTGGACCAACTTGAAAACTGAAGAAAACTATGTTGATGTGTGACCGACAACTTACACTTCGATTTCTGTGCCTCCGCGTAGTATCGACATTTGCCCTCATCACTTCCGTCCTTGGTTCCACAGTTCTGGTAGCCGTCACAGGCCAAACTTGAACGGATGCAGATCCTCGAGATAGAGCAGTGGAAGTAACCATCCAGGCATTTTCGTCGGGCCATCTCCTCTGCAAATCACACAACGCAGAAAAAACAAACGTTAGTCAGTCAGTTGCTTTAGAACGGAGGTCTTTGAACTTTAATTACTCGGGGAACTTTTCAATGATTGGATTTTCTGGGGAATCCCTTCAAAAAATAACTTCCCCTTCAACATACGTATATATATGTATCACACAACTCAAATCAGGGATGCAATAGGATATAATGCAATGCAATGTCCGATGTATGATAGGTTTATTTCATAAAATGCTCGATACATTCAACATTAAATATTAAGGTGATCAAGAGTAGAGCTTATATATATATATATATATATATATATATATATATATATATATATATACACATATATATATATATATATCATTGTGTCATCCACAGACAGCTGTTTCGTTGTATTACAACTCTTCAGAGTGGCTATAGACTATCTTTTATCTCATCCAGTACCACGAAGCAGGATCGAAACCTTAGCTTCAGACCCGGAGACTGGTATCCTCCTCTACCCCACGGAACTGGACGGTCAGAGAGGTTGATTCTGCACGTGTTTCATGGTTTATCCATTTTTCAAAAGTGGTTAAAAATATTTTGCATTAGACCAATAAAAAACAGTTTTGGTCGATGGTTACTGATAAAGGTGTCTAAAAGATGACTTTCGAATCACCGTGGTCCCCAAAAATTGGCTGACCAACCAGTCAAGAGGCCTACAGATTCCTCTCTCTTTGCACATCTGTATGACTGTGTGTCTTTGGTACTCCTGATAAAATTGTTTTGGGCTACAACCATGAAATTGTGCTTGAGTACACCATGAGACATCTCCTGAAAACGTTTTTCCCCCCAAAAAGTGCTTTTTAGGGTCATATTGGACCAACGATACCCAAATTTTGTGCTGGTATTTTTTTCAAAGATAATTGTAGACAAAAGATCTTTTTTCAAAGAGAATTGTTGACAAATAATCTTTTTTCAAAGAGAATTGTTGACAAATAATCTTTTTTCAAAGAGAATTGTTGACAAAAGACCTTTTTTTAGATATAATTTTAGACAAAGGACCTTTTCTTAAAGGTGATTTTAGACAAAAGATCTTTTTTCAAAGATAATTTCAGATAAAAGATCTTTTTTTTTAAAAGATGCTTTTAGATGATTTTCAGACAATTATTTCTGGTACATGCGTGGGCTACGGTGATATCATTTATGTTAGCTATACATTCCCTCATCATTTTTCTCTTCAGATTTCTATCCAATCTCAGTGATATTGAGTTGTAATAAAAAGCAAGTGAAAGTCAGGATAAGAGTAAAAACTAGACAAAATTATCAATTATGTTGCAATACTTCACTTAAGAATAAAATCTGAAAAAAATTGTTGTATCAAAAAAGACAGCCAGGTGTCAATTGTAAACATTAACAGCAAGTAATATCGGTTATATGGAGTTAGGTTCAAGTATAATCAGCTTTCGTTTAACTGAATGATTAAAATCGTCCAGACGTATACTAGACTGCCTCAGACTAGAGGGTGTGGTCTCGATTCTCTCTGTCTTTAGTTTTCAATTACGCTTTTTAATCGTTGTGATAAAAAGCAATTGAAGGTTAGGATAAGAATAAAAACTACTCAAAATTAACAATTATGATAGTTCAATGTCTGAGATATTTTTCGATATTCAAGTTCTTCATCTATCCCTATTGCGATGTCGTTAATGTTAGAACTGAGGTGCGAAACTGCAGCCTGGCAAAGGTTAGCTAATTCTTATCACAGGGCTACATCAATAGCTAAGTTAAACAGATCAAAAGGCACGAATCAAAGATTGTTGTGTAAACGTCCAAGTTGGAATGTTTGCTGATGTTGGGAATGCCTGTATCAATCTTTGGCCCAACTGAAGTGCTACGGAGATGGTGGCTCACATGAAAAAGTAATTCTCATTAGAACTTGGTAAAATTAGAATTTGAAAATTTCTCAGACATTTTAGTTCATCAACACTGAGTTTTGCAGTTTTGATTTCTTTCTTTCTTTTTAAAAATTTTTTATTAGGACCTATAAGTTAAACAATGCTCCCATCATCCATATATGTGATTTCTGATTTTAAGGGATTCTAAATGAAGTAGTAGTAGCATTACTAGTTGCGGTAGTAGTACCAAGAGGAGGACGAGGAAGGGGAGAGATATGACGGTTTATACAAAATTCTAGTTATCAAAAAAGCCATAAGTAAGTAAGAAGCGTACAATTTTATCAATATAGCGCGTTTCTTGTTATGGAAGCGCAAAAGTGCTGAATTAGCGCTGACGTGCTTAAACAATCTGATCATTTTTTGGTGTTTTTTTTGCCATATTAAGCATCTTTTTGGCGTGTTTTGACAATTTTTGGTGTTTTTTTTTCTATTTAAATTCAGTACTGTCTAGGACTTTTGGCTGTCAGATTAGCGCGAAAAATATTTTTTGTGTTAGCATCACAGCTTGTTGCCACAACAACACAGCCAGGTCAGTTGCAAGGATGGGGATAAGATCAAAGAGTCCGAGGGTGGGGTTCAAAGGATTTGGGTGGTGGTGGTTGTTAGCATCCTATGGCCCCATGGCTTGAGTTGTTTAGATGAAAATGATGAAGTTTCATACGTGGAAGGTTTTTTGGTGTTTGCTGAAACCAACAAATAAAAATGTATTTACTTATGAAGGGTGTTAGCAAAAGCTTGAAACCAGGAGCTTCCACGGTGGGTCTGCCAAAATAGTTCAGTTCCAGTTCATTGTAAGACGAATTGTAATCTTGCACCCCACGTGACCTTTCTCCTGGGTAGATTCCATAGGCACCATGCCGGGGAGTCAGCAGCAATGTCTTCCCATTTGGAACGTTGTCGAAGATTTGTAATCTGGAACCGAAAATAGAAAAAATACAAGTTATTAAACAGGTGCATTTCCATATTGCGATTCTGATGCATCCCATATTGCAACCTGGGTGCATTTCATATTGCAATCTGGTGCATTTTATATCGTGATTGGAGTGTATCTCATATTGCAATACTCTTGCAATTCAAAATAAAATCAGTTCGAATAGAAAAAAACAAAAACAAGTGAAAAGTTAGATATACAGTCAAGAGTTTGAATGCTTTAAAAAAATATAAAATCGCATCACATCTATTTGAACTGTTTTAATATCTTATAAAGAAATAAAGTCGGATTTGTTGATGGAAGTCAATATTTTATCAATTTAACAATAAAATGAGTTTCAAAATATGCCTTTTAGGACTGTTGTCCTCATTCCAGTTTATCTTTTGAACACTAGGTTTCGGCTGTTGTAGCCTTCGGCCTTCTTCATGTGGATGTCACAGGTAGTGATGTTTCGGGAAGCTTAGACAGGAAATTGTTGAGATCGAAACCTGACGATGGAATATCCCCATTTTTCTGTCTTATTTTGAGTGGACGCAGTTGTTAGGTCAGGACAATGTTGTTGACTGTTTTTCCAGCCTTACATATGTTGGTGCCCGAGGTTGCTGCTACAGAAACGTTTTTTCGAAAAGTCTCTTTTGGGACTTTCTGTCCTCAGGCTTTGACGGTGGCAAGCCCCTCCCCCACCGTCTTAGCTTCTCAAAACATCATCAGCCACAACGCCCATCCGGAATAGGCCGGAGGGTACAACGGTCGAAACGTTGTTTTCAGAAATGAACTGAGATAACAGTTCGAAAACACTTGTATTTGATGATAATACTTCATCTAAAACATCAGACGGAAAAAAATGAGCTTCATTCGAGATGAAGTCAGGGTTGAATTAAGTTAATACTTGAACATTGGGATGATGATTCAATTAGAACAGAGGTTCTCAATCTGCGTGCCGCCGCACAATTATCATCATCGTCGTTATCATGGTCATCAGGTCTTCAACTTGTGTAATTCGTCGCATCACCTCATTTTTTTCCACCCTCAATTTTGCATACAATCTTGAAGGGTCCAAATTATGAGTCGCAATGTTTAGCATGACCAGCCCATTGCCATTTTAGTTTTTTAATGGATTCTATGATATTTTTTATCCCTATTTTTTTTCTCCAATATACTTTGCAATCTAGTGATCTCTCATTGTGATATCAAGAATGATACTTTATTGTGCACATTGCATGGTTCTCAGTTTGAGAGCTGGTCTATTTTCTAGGTTACATGTTCCAGCTCCAGAGGTGACAATTGGTTGTCACAACTATCACTCAAGTGTGCTGCGTAAATTTATCCAAAGACACGGCATGCTATTGTGTCACAGCAGAGGGGTTTTGAAATATTGATGTAGATACTCATGCAAATTAAAAAAATAAAAACAAAAACAAACCTAAACCAACAATATTTACAAAGAGTTAGATGAGAAAAAAAGAACAGCTAATGCAACTGTTTTCTATTTACTTACCTGTCTGGGGTGCCATGTGTATCTGTGATCCTCAGTTCAAAAAACTGCAACAAGATGTGTTTGGTTGAAGTAACACGGACCTTCAACTTGCAGTGTTCGTACACTGCTTCTTTACGAGAGACAATCACATTGTTGCTAAGTTCCAGAATGAGGCTGTCGTTTAGATACAAAATCGGGATGTGTTCTTTGCAGTAATTCAGCATATATCTTGTGGGTGTCATGGCGCTACCCTCTGCAACAGAAACTGAAAGGTGAATGGTGCATACAAAATAATCGAAATCTAAATATACTAAAACATCTCTTCTAGCCACTTATTATCCATAGGCGTGCGAGCCTGCGATGCTAATGCCCCTCCCCCAAAATTGGGCAAAACAGTGTTGGACTTTGGGTAAATCAATGTGACTCGAGCAAAATCGTGTGCAATTTCGCGCAATTATAGCCCTAATGACTCTTAACTCATTCAGGCAGGGATCGTACGTAAACGCGCTTTGAATTTTGCGGTAATTTTGGAGGCCATTTTGAGGCCATCTAATAAGGTCACATGACCATTATATTCGTATAATTCTGCCATAAATGAAATCCATATCTTACAACCTTCAAAATGATACGTGACTCAACAGGGTTTCTTTGAAAATGAAGAAACTTAGATCCACATGTCCTTGCTTTGTAAGCCTTAAAAATCCCCAGGCCTGAATGAATTAACGAAAGAGTTCCCAAACACCCTCGTTTATATTTGGGTCATAAACATATAAAAAAAACGGTAAAAACTGGAAATTTTACATTTTATAAGTATTCTTATTACTGTTCAGATGCACGAAGATGTAGATTTTCATAACACTGTTACATTATATTGAAAATTCGTTATTCACTGTCCAACTCCTAGAGTTGACTTTAATATAGTGAATACATTAGACACTGGAATTTAAGAATTTTGAATTTAAAATATGAATAAAAAAGAAAAGGAAAACGAAAAAGTGCTTTTATGACGTTTGACATTGAATTTCTGTTATGAAGTATATTCTCCTACTACTGAGTTTTGATTTTATTTTTATTTGTCACAAAATGACAATGATCTCACCAAAAAACAGTGACCTCATGACAGCATGAATAAGAGTTGCATACGCAAAAAACGATGACGAATTAACTTTTTAAACTTGTTTTATTACTGGAACTACTAATGAAGGGGCTACGTATTTTGTGATACGTATTTTCGGAATGAAATTGTGAGGAGAAATGAATTCTGTTTTGTTCACCTTTTAGAATATCATGGAGCAAGCTAAGCTTCTTCATTTATCTATTAACTGCTCAAAAGAAAGCTGGTCGAGATTTCAAGTACGACAATGCATGCGGTAACTGAATAGGTTGAAATACATTCAGGTCGCCTGCCGTAGAGTGATGGCTCGCAAGTTAGTATCATCATCATCATCAGTCTTTTAGCGTCCGTTGTTGGACATAGACCTTCCCCAGGATTTGCCACACTTCTCTATCATGGGCGTCGCGGAGCCAGTACTTCCTGAACTTGTCTAGCTCGTCTCTCCATCTAATATTCTGCCAGCCTCGGTTGCACGTGATCTCGGGGGATCCAATGTCGTGAGTCGTGATGTCCATCGGTTGTCTGCCATTCTTGCAACATGGCCAGCCCACCGCCATTTGAGATTTTTAATGGATTCTATGATGTCCCTAACTCTTGTCTTTTCTCGGATGTACTGTGCTGTCTTGTGGTCTCTCCATGTTAGGCCCAGCATAATTCTTTCATGTGCGCGTTGCATGGTTCTCAATTTACGGGTCTGTCTCTTGGTTAGGTTCCATGTTTCAGCTCCATAAGTGACTATTGGGAGGATGCGTTGGTTATACACCCTTCTCTTGAGGATTAATGGGATCTTGGTATTTTTGAAGGTTGAGCTTGCTCTGCCAAAGGCTTGCCATCCTAGTGTGATTCTTCACTTGATTTCTTCTACATTTCATAAGCCCTACATAATGAGTAACGTCTACAATAGCTGATTCAATATCGTGGCCTTCTGTCAAACTAAATCGGGCTTAGGAAATATAATATATAATTTGTATATAATTACAATATTTTATGAAAACAGGAATTATTTCTTCTTATCCTTTTTTGAAATTCCAAAAATTAAGAATAAAAACTCTCGAAAACATCCAAATTCTGACAAACTTTAGCGAAACTTGTATATTGTCATTATCGATGGATACCTTCGATGTGCATGTTACGGTCTTTTTGACCATTTTAAACATCCCAATTATCAAACCGTCAATCTCCAGTAAGCTTTTCAAAGCCCGGGCCAACTTACACTAATTTACCTTTGATTGGTAGGAACAAGCACTGCTAGAAGCAACAAAATCTCATCTTTTATAGAAGCTTAGTCGGGCGATACAGCTTAAACATAAAAAAATGCTTTTAATTACATTATCATATTATAAGAGATGTGTTCATTTGACTGTAAAATCAAAACATTATCAGACAATAACTTTCAGCTTGGATGAATTTGCTAATGATACTTGTGGAATATGATTACGATTTTTTTGTCTAAAATCAGTGTCACGTGACAGATTTTCGAGAAAAAATATTAAAGTCTTAAAACGCCGGATAATAAGAATAGACACCCCTGGTTGCTGTTTGGTCAAACTGCAACCCTGCTTCTATTCTGACGGAAGATGAGAACCTATATATTGTATATACAATAAAATGAAATGGTAGATGTATAAGACTTGACGGTTTATGTCGGTCACTAAGAGAGCTGTCATCCAATAACACGGCCGTGATTTCAATTTTGAAGGGAAATGTTAATTTTATACACATAGGTTTGGTTTATCGTGACGCGATAGACAAGCAAAAGCAATTATATCTATTTATAAGATAGGAATTCAAGCGATACGAGAAACAAGATTGAGGTGTAAGCGTATCCCAAATCCTAAAAGACCCTATATCTTAAACTCTCCTATTCGCAGGCATTCAGGATAAAGGCACTGAACCTGTAAAAAATGAGGTTTAGAGTTCTACCTCTGAACTATCACTCAAAATTGCCATTTAAATTTTATGCCAATGAAGAACCGCACACCATTGGCAGATATTAATGATATTAACGTTGCTACATTTGCCAAGAAAACGAGATTGTTTTGCCAAAACAAAGAGGCTACTTTTTAATAATGCATACAGATTGGTCCGTACCATACTTTTAGTAAAATACACATCGCTCTTACGGTATAGGTTTTAGAGATGTATATTTACATATATGTGTGTGTATGCGTACGTGTATATGTGTATGGGTATGTTTGGATGGATGTGTTCGGATGCTTATCTGAGTGTGTCTAAGTGTGTTTCTGCGTGTGTATCTAGATGCTTGTTTGAATATGTGTATTATATACTATAGTAGTATTGTGTTCATGCATGTGTGTGTTTGAGTGTGTGTATTTTTGAGCGTGGTTGTGGATGCGTGTTTTTGTGTGCCAGCATGTATGTGTTCATGTATGCGTTGGCCTGTGTATGATCGTGAGTAAATTTTGGGTCGTTCGGGAAATAATGACTGATTTTTGTTAATGGTTTTCGTTCACGTGGAACCTACTTATCGAGCTTTTTTACTTGACTGATTCGCCCTCAGAGGGTCCCTTATTTGGCACAATGCCAGCATCCAGTATCTGTGACATTTCTCTGACAGTTTAGCGTGGGTTTTTGTTCGACCAACATCGTCAGTTGTTCATTTTCAATCGCAGATGGACATTCTCTGCCCTCTCTTTTGAGACCCAAATCTCCACAACGAAACTTTTGAAACTAACACCGCACTGGGGGTGGTTCATTCACCCCATGTTGGGTCAATATTGAAAGCTGTTTGAGACGCATTGCGACTGAGCTCATACTCGCACAAGAGGATTGTGCACAACACTCCTTTTAAAAAGATTTTTGCATTCAAGAGTCTACATTGTCTGCGAATAACTCTTTAGACAAAGAGTGAATATTAGTGTGAAGAGCACATTCTAATCATAAAAACGAGTTATATATATTGGTACAATATACAATAGCGATTTCGTAGGACACCACTAAAAGTTGGTATCTAAAATGGGCCATTATTTCCCGAACAACCTGCTACATTTACGAGTCTGCTCGAGTGATTTATGTGTTATCATAAAGTTTCCAACCATCATTTAAAATCCAAACGAGTTCAAAACTAACGCCATATAACAATGGCATAAAACAAGCCTGATTGCTGCAGGGTCGAATTTCACGTTTACTCATACCGACTGAAGATGATTACGGCAACCTTTTCTTATTGTACATACAATAAATGGAAGAATATTAAAAGAAAAAAAATAGTATAAATGTATTTATTTGTCTGAAATAAGCCCTTGTGTATTTCCAACATAAATTTTCGGGGGAAGGTATGGCTTGTCAGTTGGCTTAGTCGGTGAGACAACTGCCTCTCAATCGTTTTGTCGTGATTTCAAATCACAGAGGGGAAATAATAATTTTACGTATCAGTTCGATTTGACGTTACGGGACGGACGGAGAGTGGAGAGTTTACTCTGCCAAATTAGGTGGGGATTGCTGTTGTTGTTGTTACGGGGTAAAACAAAGTCGACTCCAACGTCCGACTTTGATTGGAGTTTGACAATATTTCTTTTCTTCCTCAGTGGGCAAAATTCTGTATTAGAAAAAGGTATAATCCGTGTCTGATATTGACTGGATAAACATGAGAGAGAAGGATTATCTTGTTACATCAATTTAATCACGTCCTAATGTTAATCGCTTTTGTTGCAAATTAATTCTCTTTCTGTCTGTCTCTTTCTTTATATATATATATATATGTTTGTGTGTGTGTGTGTATAAGAGAGCAATAATGAATATTCAACAAGCGGAGGTATATATATATATATATATATATATATATATATATATATATATATATATATAGTTCAAAAAGTGCTCAATACCATCAGTAGGAAGGTTTCATTTCAAGATATTTTCCAAGGGAAACAGAATGCACAATCAATGAAAAAATTATTTTTTTTACTCATATATATATATATATATATATATATATATATATATATATATATATTAGTAATCCATGGTAAATTGCTTCTCTCACCAATTACAAATATATCGTTTGAACCAAACTGAGAATTATTACATCTCTACGAAAATGAATGTCACAAATACACATGTTACGCCGACTCAATAAAAGTGCCTATCTAGTAAAATCTATTATTCTTTTCTTTATAAAAAGGGTTTTATTTCACTTTGATTACATAAACTTCTGATCGTAAAACATAATTTTTCTATATCCTTGTTTTGATTCAATAAACTTTTGATCAAATCAAAACTCTGTATTTATGGTAAACTGCTTCTCTCGGCAATTTTCGTTTTGGAAACGTTTGATTAGCTTGAATTCTCAAACAAAATAAAGAAACGATGATGTAGCGGCTGAATATAAACTTTGCTTAGCTTTTTTCCCGATTTGTATCGACCAAACATAAGATTAAACATAATTTACATTACTTTTCGGAATACGAAACTCACACTGTGTACAAAAAGACGGAGATATGTGTTTTCACAACCTTACAACAAGCTCGCTGCTAGAATAAGCTCACGCATTAAGACATACACGTAATAGTTGCTTATTTGAAACAAATCCATGCTATTTAATTTCTACTATTATTCGGACTATCCTCATCTTGGTTGTTTTTCATACAACGTTTCGGCCGTTGTACACTACGGCCTTCATCAGGTATCATCTAGTAGGTGTGGGGAAGTAACGAACCGAACCTTTTATTTAACCGACAGGGTATATTTTTTTACAACGGCCGAAACGTTGTATGAAAAACAACCAAGATGAAGATAGTCCGAATAATAATAGAAATAATAATAATACCTCATCTCAAAAATTCAGAGAAACAAATAAATGCCACACCCTCGGGAGATAAATGCTGGATGCTATCGTGTCGTAGCACTTTTGGGGCATAGTTACGGCACACTAGTGTCCGGCGGCACATAATTTGAGAACCGCTGGTTAAGTGAACGTAAACAGCCTATGAGTGAGGAAACTGGAAAGATCAAACAATAGATATTTCAAGTACCACCTACTCGTCTAAAACAATGGTTATTTTATGAAGCCCATTATTATAAGGAGGACCGGTAGTGTAAATTAATTATTTGACGAGAACTCGTTTTGAAGGTGCAAACAATAGGAGCCGACATCCTAAGTGGATTAAAAACAAAGTAAATATTGATGGTTGGTTACCACCGTATTCCCAATTCATTCAATAAACAATTTATGGAAGACACTAATCGTAAAGACGAAAAAGGGGAAACAATAAAGAAGATCCATAAAGTAGTTTGACGTAAAAGTGTTAGTTACCATCAACTGAAAATGTCTGCATCGGTTCCGTCTATTCTAAGTAATTATACCGGGCTATTTATCTAAATGGTTGCATATTCGAGAAAGGAAAAACGCGGCGCCCTTGGGATATGGTTGAGGCACACTACTGTGCCAAGGCAAAGACAACTGGTTCAAACAAACAGAAACGAAGAAACTAGATGTTAAAAATAAAAGTTGGTGTTCGACCATCTTGTAAACTGATTCTGAGTGAATCTGATCTCACCAAATCTGAGGAGGAAAATAGATTATTTTTGCCCTGAACGATTGCCATTTTGAATAGTGATTGGCAGTGGAAAGCAGTCGGATAGTGTGATGGTTAGCAGGTCTGCCTCATGTGCAGAAGGTACTGCGTTCGATTCTCGTTATGAGTGAAGAGGGTGGAAAACGCTTCATTGAGAAAAATTTCTTCTTGCACTCAACAGAGTAGTCTCCAAGATGTAGAATAAGGGGGGGGGAGGCATGCTTCCGATGGATTTGCATCTTGCCAAAGAGAAGGCCATAAAAAAATTGTAGGAATGAGTCCTGGTCTCGACCAGATTTGCTAACTTCACTAAGCAGACACATGTCATGGAAACTAGGATTTCGTCACAGGCTTTATTAGGACTTTTTTTCAGATTTAATTCACACGTATCTATGAATGAGGTGTAGGTGATTGCAATGTCGAGCTTCATCGGCAATCATAGAAAAAGAAGGGGGAAAAGGAAGAAAGAAAATGAACTGTTGAAACCAAATTGCGTTTGATATAAAGGTTTTGGTATAATCTGCGGAGTAAAGCAGCGTCGAGCCTGGCCAACTTCTACATAGGGGACCAACTGGACACACCAAGTGCTGTAAGTAGCTGGGAATCATGTATAAAGCTTCACGTGGTGATCCAGTTAATCCTGCAAGGGAGAAAACGATCTTCACACTCACGCCAAATAACGTAAGCCAAAGGCCTCTCCCCTTGAACAATCTGTCTGGCCTGACTGCGAGAGTGATTGAAACTGTAGAGAAGGGGTATGCAACGATAGAAGAAAATAGAGAAGGCAATTTGTTGAGATTGGGACAGAATGATCAGCAGAGGAGGTTAAGACAAAAGTATATATATATATATATATATATATATATATATATATATATATATATATATATATATATATATATATATATATATATATATTTGCGCAAAAGTATCAACAGGGGAGGTTAGGACTAAAGCATATATATACATGTAGGTTCAACGCCTCCTATATCACATTTAGAGAGAGAGAATGAATCTAGAAAGTTTTACAGCTTTAAATACTATAAATAAATAAAAAATTCCAAAAATTTCTCCCTCTCTCCTTATATACATAATAATGATAATAATATTAATAACTGTCATCCACATCAACTGTTTCGTTGTATTACAGACTCTCCAACATCCAATACCACGAGGTAGGATCGGAAACTTCGCTTTAAACCCAGAGGCAGACATTTTACCCCTGCTCTACGGGGAACTGGACGATCGGTGGGATGAAACTATTCATATTTACTATTCAGAGTTGGAAGATCATTGCATTTGTATATATGTGTGTGTGAGTATATCAATTACATTAACAATTACTGCGAAATTTTAGTGAGTAAAGCTATAAAGCTTTCTAGATATCATATATATATATATATATATATATATATATATATATATATATATATATATATATATACGAGATAGAGAATGAGAATATGAATGCAGATCCTCTTACCAAATGTGATATGGGAGGCGTTGAACCATTTTCTATCTCAGGTGGGTTGGCCATGTCATCAGAAATGTCTAGAATGTAGGCAGACCGCTGTTGCGTTTCAAAGACAAGCTTGAAGACAAATTCAAAGCTATCAATGTCCCACTTATATCTGTTAAAACTATTGCCACAGACCGCATAGAGTGGAGAACTGACTGCCGTAAAGTTATTGTCAACTTTGAAATATCTCACATCCACCCTCTAAGGATGAACATAAATCTAGATCTCATACACCAGCTGCTTCATCTAATCACTTAGTCATTTTTACAGACAGTGGACTTTGTGAAACAAACGCAATTCTAGGGTCTCACAAGAGACATAAATATAAGAACTGAAAAAAGATCCTAACTGAACTGTTTGTTTGGCCTTGTTAGGTGGAAATGACGAGAAAGTCTGTCATTATCATTATATATATATATATATATATATATACTTTTTTGAAAATGATTTATTCCACAAATGAAAGTAGTGTGATTAAATCTTACTAATCAAGTATTCATAGAAAAAACTGCTCAATGTATTTGATGAGTTTTCAAAGCAATGTTATAATTACAGAAAAACCAGAGAGATAGAATTTACACATATTTCATGGTTTACACATTGATCAAGAATATATATATATATATATGTATATATATATATATATATATATATATATATATATATATATATATATATAGTGACAAATTTATTTTGAGAAAGTTTTTTTTAATATTTTGTGCTTTAAGCAGTAAAGGTATATATATATATATATATATATATATATATATATATATATGAGAGAGAGAGAGAGAGAGAGAGAGAGTGGGGGATTTATACAAAAGGTAAGAGACGTATGCATGGGGAAAACGTGATGGGGGATGAAAAAAATTGTGAGAAGGAAAAATGGAAACAGAGAAAGAGAGCAAGAGAGAAGGGGGGGGGGTAAAGAACAAAACTGGCTGCTTCAACATCAAACTGCTCTCTAACTGATCTCATAAGTTTTAAAAATATTTCAATTCAAGTTGCCAAAATTTGGAGATCATTTTCTCAAAACCACATTTTTATTGATTCGCCCGTCCTACAGTAATCGTCTCAATTTTAAAACTTTTAAGTTGACTCCTGTCTAAAAGTTTGAAAATGTTTTCCCCCAAACTTTTTGTTTTACTCCCGCCCCCGAAGTCCATTGAGTGGCTATGCCGAATTTGATTGGCTTAACATTTCGCACATACATATTCAAAGTTACTAGTTTACACTGGCCATAAAGAATGATGGCAATATTTAAGTTGTTGAACAAAGGTTAATACGCAAAACTCAAAATATAAAGAGGCAGCGTGAAACTAATTCGATTGAGGATTTGCTACAGAATCAAAAAAATTATTGTGTACACTCATCTTTCTCTTACAAATAACGAACTAATGAAATAGTCTCCTAATGGAAGTAACTGCATGAAAATATGAAAGTTATATCCCTTGGGATGTTACAGACAAAACTGAATATAGTCATACGTTTGGCGTATTAGCTCAGTACATAAGGGAATCAACTCTCAAGAAAGATATAAAAGTTATCTCCCTCCAGGTGTTACAGACAAAAAATAAATGTAGCCATAAACATGGCTTATTGTTGACTTTCATCGAAGTGTGGATATTCGAGAGGAACTGAATTTCGGCCCAAGAAAACATCATTTTCCTTTGGGGGTGCAACACACCAAAAATAAAGACATCCATGCACTTAAATTATTATTATTGAATATGATGAGAGGAAAATGAAATTTTGGAACACTAAAAACTGCTATTAGCAGCCCAAGAGACGAAATCCAGAATAAGAGCTTGTGTACAATCATCTCCCTCTTACAAATAACGAAATGATGAAAAAGTCCTCTGAGGAAAGTAACTCTTGACTAAAATACAAAAGTTATAACCTTTGAGGTGTCACAGACAAACAAATAGACCCATAGATGAAAAATATTAAATGTTAGGACACTTACCAGAAGTCGTACCTTCATAAACAACCTGAGACACGAATAATAAAATAGACTTCCAAGGGAAGTAACTCTTGAGTAAAATACAAAATTTATTTCCCTTAATGTGTTACAGACAAAAAATAAATATAAACATGAAAAAATAAAATGCTTGGACACTTACCAGAAGTCCTAAGCTGTAAAGGACACTAAGTTTGTAAATAGAGATTATTTACAATCATCTTTCTCTTACAAATAACGAAATTATGAAACAGTTTTCTAAAGGGAAGTAACTCTTGAGTTGAATACAAAAGTTATTCCCCTTGAGGTGTCACAGACAAAAAATAAATATACCTACGAAAAAATCAAATACTAGGACACTTACCAGAAGTCCTACCTCCATAAGCAGCCCGGGACACTAAGGTTAGAAATAGAGAAAAGGAGAAGCGAAAGGTTGAAAGACAGAGAGTGAATTTAACAAAGACTCTTTCTCAAAACAGAAGACACGAGTTCTGTTTATTCAGCAAGGAAACAGCAATATCAGACGTTCACAAAAGGACCAGCATTAGGAAATTTAAAAAAGAAAAAAAAATTGCAGCAATAATTTACATTGTAAACGAGGGGTCGCCAAATTTTTTTTAGACCATCGACCCCTTCCAAGGAATCTTCCAGTCTACCAAAACAAAGACATAAAACGTATCAATACCACATCCTCAGTTGTAACAAATCTCCCGGAAACGTAACAAATCCTTTGGGTAATTAACAAGAAATCAATATTAAAGTATTATGACTTTTAGAAAAAATAATTCTGTACGATACGCCACTGTGGCTTCATTAGTAATAAAGTTGAAAAAAGTTTGAAAAATTGCGATTTACAATATCATAGTCAAACTCATGGAGATAAATTTATTATCGTGAATCTTGAATTCGTCAGACTTCGGAATTTAAGACTTTTGAATTTAAGATATGAATGATCGTGTCGGCTCGCCTTTGCCAGTTCTCTGCAGGTTTTTGTAAACTTTGAATTTCTGCCAAGAAAAATATTGTCAAACTCCTGTTATTTGACTTTTTATTTTATTATTGTGTCACAACGATGACAATGACATCACTAAAAACAGTGACGTAAGGACAGCTGAAATAAGAGTTGCGTACGCAAAAACTGATGACGAATTCACTTTTTAATTTTATTACAGGAACTACTTTTAAAGGAGAAAGAGAGAAAATGAAAGAGCAATGCAGCATATCGTGTCAACTCTCGTTTGCGAGATCTCGGTATCTATTTTGTAAACTTCATTGTCAAACGTCTGCTATCCGAGGTTTGATTTTTTTCGCTTGTCACGACGATGGCAATGAACTCACAAAAGACCAGTGACGTCATGACAACCCGAATGAGAATTGCATACGCAAGAACTGATGACGAATTCATTCTCTTGGCTCGTTTTATACCAGGGTTACTAATAAAGGTGTTGAAATGGGACACATTATTTTTGAATCATATTGTATGGAGAAATGAATTCTGCTCACCTTTTAGATTTTAAAGAAGCAACGAAGATTGGCCCTAGCGCAGCCAAGCTTGTCTCTGATGAAGTCATGATGACGTAATATGTAAAATAAATTTTCCTGAGAGTCATAATACTTTAATATTGTCAGATTCTATATCTAAACAATACACAGGAAATCAATAATAGAATACAAAGTAAACAAGGATATATGTCAAGAGAAGTAAAACGTATACAGATATTCAATACACTCCGCCCGGTGTTTATTGACCCCCCGGGGGTCGATATCAAATATTTTGGCGATCCCCGTTGTAAACCCACGTCTACTCGTGTCTCAGTTTGCATTTTCTCTCACTCGAATCAAAATGCATCTAAAATGAAATTATAACTCAGTGGTAGAGCTTAGGATAAATAATCAAGGTTACATTATCAGGCGATAACATATTCTAAAAAAGATTGACATAATGGGAATTTCCGTAATTTGAAGTTCTACGGCCAACTTAACAAAAAATCAATTCTATCGCAGTTGTTGGCTACTCAGATCTATTTTTACTTCTTGGGTGTGGTCTCACAATGGGTACCTTACTCTGGATTGACTTGTGATGGACAAAGGGTTTTATTTTACAATGGATAACTAATTCTTTTCTCCACCTTCTGCAGTAGTGGATCAACACACCGAAAGAAAAATATTTGATTCGAAGGGGGGGAAAAAAAAGGAAGATTATATTGTTGAGCGGTCGGTCTTTGATACCCCAGAGACAATAATTGCACACAAGAAGCCCTTTTTCAGAATTATAGTAAATCCTTGGTATAACCAAATAATTGTAAAGGAGATGGTAATCGTTAAAGCCGGAATTTTCGTTATTCTGAATGGTTGCCCCACGTTCGGTAAACGAGGCATAAGTTCGGTAGTTCATCGCTTTTGACAAACATCGTTCGATAAATCAAAAAGTAGTTCAGTTGCTCTTGGTTTTATTTTTGACCTTACCACTTCACGCAAATGACTAATGTTATGTACAGTTCGATAAGATATCAAATACAATCAATTCATCGTTTGGTGTAAAATAATGAAAATCGTTATGGTCCACCTGTTCATCGCTTTTATCGAAATTCAATCGATAAATAAGAAGTCAGTTCGGATTGATACCTGTGTTCGTTATAACCGAAGTTCGTTTTACCGAGTTTTGCTACAACGGCGGTTTAATGCACATTTAAAATGACTTGAAATCATGATTCAGAGTTAGGAATTCTTGCGGACTCAAAAGCAAAAGTTGGACTAAAGCAATCCCGCTAAACTTTGACTCAATACACTGCAAACAGAAAATATGGTAAACATGGAGATCAAAACCGTCGAAATGGAATCAATAGAATTGAACTGATTTCGACATTTCGCCGTCTTTTTCAAATTCTGGATTGTTCTCTTCCTTTCGTGAATTTATTCTTTAATTTCTTTTTATTTATGAAAATTTATTTGTGAAAACTTCACCCTCGCACATACTTATGCAAAAAATGGCGCTGAAAATTTGCAATTTTATAAATTACCATATGTATAAGAAGTTTAGGAACTGCTGTTATGGTCTAAAGGCGTAAGTATACAAACAAGATTCCATTCTGATTTTTATTCGTATTTTTTCCAGTTTCCATTTCTTGAAATTGAATCCTAAATCTGATTTTCAGTTGTTCAATCGAATCGGCTCTTTCGAAAACAATTATCTTCAAGGAAGATAGTGTTCACTCATACAAAACTATTTTGGGCGATACTTCGATGAAATATGTAAATTACACCGTGCAACACAATTATTGTTACCGGGTAGTGAGTGAATTTTTATTGCTTCAGTGCGAAAAGTATAGAAAATGGTTACATCAAACTTTGTTATTGAGGTCTGGATAGCGATATTCATCTATGTGTTTTCTTACTTTATGGGATCAAAAATGTGCAAATTTGCCCATTTGTCCAGTTGGAAATTATAACTTATTGGTCCGAGCGGAGAAATTCAAATCGTCAACGTCGGTAGTTGCTGATCTCAAGCTTAGAAAAAGTGTATAGTTCATAGATGTAAGACGTTCTCTCGAGCTTCTCAGTCACAATGTTGAATGTAGACCTGATCTATCGCTAGGAATAAGTAAATTCCAAATTATCACTGTCTTGGCGACAACAACAAAGATTGAAGGAAATGATTTACATTTTTAAAACCTTTTTTTGGACATGATCAATAAAAAATAGCACTTATTACCCAGGAACAAAAAAAGTAGAAAAAAAGCTGTGCTGTGTTATAAACTATGAACATAATTGGAATTTAAAATGGATATTGAATAGTTCAGAGAACTCAACGCCCATTTCCATCGTTCATATTTTATGTCGTGTCCCTTCGAAAGGAAGTGCTGGTAGGGAATGAACAGTGGGTTAGAGAATCTGTTACGATTAGATAGCTGAGGTGGAGGGCGGAGAAAGATGCATTGCACGGATTGGAGTTGCACATGGGAAGTAAAAACGTACAGTGCCGAGGAGAAAATTCGTTTTTTTTTCGGAGAGAAAGTAAACTAAAAATTTTCTCTGTGGTATGAAATTTCAAATTGCTGAAAGTAAGGGATATAATTAAACTTTCTTAACACAATAGGTTCAAGCAAGTAATCCCCCTTTCATTTTTTATAATAGTTTTCTTTTGATGGGAAAATTTTGACAAATCTGTAATTGTCCCCGGTAGTCAACTATTAGGCATCTGAGAGCTGGGAGGGACTCTGAAAAAGCAATTAAGGGAGGGGGGTCTAATAGGAGCTGTTTAAAACAAGATAAAATGTGCTTGATTAGGCACCTTACAGGGACGGAATTGAGAGCTCGATCCCCGGTTGAGACGGTTTGCGTTCAATTAGCACTATTGCCCTTTGGAAAGGCATGTATCCTTCACTCTCGCTAAAAAACACATCATGGATCAACGTGGTGAGATAAGGTCCCTAAACTGCTCATATCTTACTCTAAACAAAAAACAATAACGAAACAAAAAAAGCAAACAACCTTGAAAAACACTCATAGATAATTTTTCTGATCACATCAATGATTTTTAGAAGTAGCGTAAAAAAATATTTAACTGAAGATATCTTTTCCAATGTGGTTACATACTTTATCCTTCACGGATCAAATGTGGAATCAGGATCCCAGAATCAATTCAAGTAAGAAGCGCAAATTTTCAGATTACATCATGATCAGAATTCGGATTATTAATCTGTACCTTACATAAATGAACCACCGCAGCCCGTGCGTGAACCATAACTGATTATGTAAAAAATATCTTTTAACTAAAACTATCTAAAAAAAAAAAATGTTCTATTTAAAGTTATCTAAAAAATGTCTGCACAAGATTTGGGCATTGTTGGTCCCAAATGCTATCATAGAATCCCCCCCCCCCGCAACAAACAGGCAGACAAACTATTTTTAGATGATGCCTAACGATATGGTCATGCATTTTTTCAAGGTAATAGCCAAAAAAATGTGACCAAGAGCGACCGGACACACACACACACACACGGACACTCAGGGAGAGAAAAATCTGTAGCCCACTTGGCTGGTCGGTTGGGTTGGCCATTTGTGGGGCTACAGGGTATGGATTGATAATTCTTTCAAATTCTGTAATACTATTTCTTTTATGTAGTTAAACGAATCTGGGTTCTACAAGTCAACCTTGTTTTGATTAATCTAAATTGAATGTTGAATATGGTGTTCAATGAAAGTAAATTTGGGGTCCAGATTCTACATTCAATCCGATTTCATTGACTGCAAATCAGAAAGATTGGTCACCCGATAAACTGTAGGCCCCTTAGTTCCCTGTTCTACCACTGAGCTTTGTCCACAAGTATTTGAGGGTGTACAATTATACACATGTTTACATAAGAGAGAACACTCACGATGAAGGATCATAATGTTCTAAGATTGTATCAACTGCCATTTCAAATTATTCTGAGATTCCCATTGCATTAGTATTGATTACTGTTAACCTTCATAACCTTTTTATAAAAATTAAATTCCAGTCCAAGTCGTACAACGGAGTTGACTCCACCGTACCAAGAACAATCCTCAAATATTTAAAATCTTTGTTCTTTGTCTGCCCGGTGACGTTAAACCAATCGGATATATAAAAACAATTCCCCTACCGTAATTCGAAAACATAACCAAATGATCAGTAGGTAGCTCTTTTACTGACTGAGCCAAACTGAAAAATCTTGCATATCTATTAAAATGTATTTTAGAAATATGCAAGGACTTATTTAATTCTATTGAATAAATACATTCATATTAGAAAATATTTATCTATTACATAAGTTGCAGTAATCGTCTAAAATAGAAGTAGAATTTGACATCTGCTAGGCTTGTTTTAGTTTCTTTTAGAACAACTGGACACAAGCCGTCACTCTACAGCAGTGCCGATCATAAATACGGAGTGACGGCATGAGTTGAGTTGAGTTAAAACAGCTAATGATGCGATGACGGTAAACAGTAATCAAAAGTAATACAATGGGTTACAATACTTCATTTAATTTCAAAAATAAATAAAAAAATAAACTGAGATTATACGAAATGTTCGTAAAAGCGCACACGTTTGGAAGAGGAATAAGTCTTTGAATTTTTTTTCCGATTGCCTGCCTCAATTTTCACAGCCATCTGATAGGCTAATACGCTTAGCTGTATTATCAGCAGCAACTAAATAGTTCTATTTTAAAGAGTTATTCCCTTCTCAAATGTTGCCTTTTTTAACGAGGACTCCGAATGTTATTGTTCCGCCACTCATTTTTAGAATCAACCATGGACGTTTTCAGTCTGCTTTGAAACTTTTGGTAAAATCTATAGAAGGTTTGTCAAATTTTGTAAGTACGATTGGGCAACGAAGTTTCCGTCTTATTCCATAATTCAAAGCAGTGGCTTTTGACCTTCTTCCAGATTGGCACTCCTACAAGATTTCAAAATCTATCTCGCACTTTTTAATCTTAAAGCCAAAAAATCAAATTAAAAACTAATTATATTTGGCAAATTTGATACTTAAAATACAGATAAAGATATGTTAAGATGTATCATAAGTCGAAATTAAAAGTCTGTATTAAGATACTACTAATGAAACAATTTAATGTTGATTCTGGAAATGACGGAGAACGAACAAAAGTTGTTTACATCAGCAATAAAACGAAAAAAAGTTTGTTTGCTACCCTCTTTTTGCATCCCACCTGGGGTGTACGCATACCCAAGTAGTGGGTACTCCCCAGATTAAGAACCACTGATCCAGAGGCATTTCATTATAATTAATGTCTCAAAATATAGGATATCCCAAAAGTGAGATCCGATTTTTTTACTTGTAAGGGAAGTAACTTGCTTAATTTTAGTTTTGTTATTTTCTAAACATTAAACTCTATTGTTAATTTTTTACATTAGAATATTTGATAAACATGCAGGTAACGAGTTACTTCCCTTAGAACTATAAAATCAGGACTTAGTTTTGGGACACCTTGTAGTGTACGAATGTCCCAACCTTCGGTAACTAGTATTTTTCTTAGTCTGTTCATAAACAGGCGTCTTCAAGGAAATCTCAAAACTATGTGATCGAAATTCCTAGGTGTACATTCGCAAGGTAGATATTGCAGTGGTGAATTTGATATCTCGATAAAAAAAAATCTATTGCCTTCTAGGAATGTGCGGTTTTGCATGGTTGGGAGCAAGGTCTTCAAGAAGGAGGTGCAACCGATGCATCGCATTGAGGCCCCGAAGAGTTAAGGTGACTAGAGCTGCTTATGGGAACTTCTATGTCAAAACAATATGTACATTGATAGAATATCTCGATTCTGTTGTTTACCTGCGAGTTAAGATAGCATGGTATGCTGAAAGGTTTATAGATGAAAGAAGGGTGGCTGAAGAATAGGCTCGTTCGAGCAGTTTATGTGAAAGATGGGGCGGAAGCAGCTCTGAACCACCTAAAATAATTCCTCTCAGAGGCCCCGGTGAGGTGCATATGCATAAGAGAAAGTTTTGTGAATGCTTTCATGTAAGATAATTAAAATAACTATTAGAAAATAATTGAAAACAGAATATTGGCGCAATTTGACCAGCATCTCATCCAGGGAGAGATATCATAATCTGGAGCAATCGTAATTCTGTAGTCCTTTTCGAAATGTAGTTTCAGCTGACTGGCGAAGATATAAGTGAAGTATATGTTCTTCGAGGCCTTATGGCTTAGAAATTCGGGAAAGCACTGTCTGGATTTAGGCCCAGGACCCTAACATAGGATCCGTTCTGTGATTGAGTCAAGTCAGCCTCAAGGTTCTCGTGGTATCAGTTGCAGGAACCAAGCAAATCCTTAGCAACGCCTGTGCACATGCGTGCAGAACCCCAATTGAACTTGACCTTCTGTCATATTTGCTGTCGTGGGAAAACGAACATATAAACAACTTTTTAGCTAAAACCAAAGCATGGCATCTCTTATCGGCTTAACATCAGATACCTCTCCGATGTTGTGTCAACAAAAGAAAACAATTTATTTTAAATGTAAAACGGTGTTATTTTTCTTGGCGTTAAGGACCCTGATCCACACCCTAGTCGATACGAGTCCATTCTTATATTTCAACGCGACAACGCAGTAAGTGTAAGAGTTAGAGTTAGGAACAAGTCTGCAATAACTGTGTTGATCTGTAAAATATCCTAGTCCACACATCGAGGACGTACCAGATATCAAGCTGATAAGAGCATCACTTTGCTCTTAGCTAAAAGGTCGAGTTTATTTATTTACATATCCACGACAGCAAATGTGACACAAGGTTAGAACCCATGGTTAAGTTTTAGGTGGGGTCCTGCATGCAAACGTGCTGGCATAGGGTGCAAAAGACCAAAAATCTTCGACTGATGTTATGAGAACATTGGGATAGGCTTGGTTTGGTCACAGGATGAACCCTGTGCGAGCTCTCAAGACCGACCCTGAGAATGCTGGAATCAGGACAAATCTCGGGCCATGTTAATCGAACTTCTCAGAACGAAGGCTTCAAAACACAGATACTAGACTGTAAGACCGAGAAGTCACATTTTGAACAGGACCACAGAAATACGATTGTGCCGATAATTCTTACTTACCACACAGAATGAGCATAGTCAGAAATAGAGGCAAGAACATCATCTTTGGGATGAAAGGTAAAAATTGAAGCTGCATTGCTTTTCCTCGAACACCTTCCCTTGCGTAATTCCTGACTTCACGAAGCTGAAAGACAAAGGGAAATGTTTGTATCAGAAGAAGAATTTTACTAACATGGGCGTTCACTGCTACTTTTCAAGAAGGTGTGGTTGTGCTAAATAACACCAGGCAACGTGATCTTTGTTCCTGATTAGTGAGTGTGATTTTCTGATCGCTAATGTGCAAAAAGTATAGAAAATGGCATGATTCCCTTCAAAGTTGGCTTTTGTGGTCGGTTGTTAATAACACTCGCATAATATTTCCATATTGCAATATTTTACAAGTATGAGAAATAATCGACTCATAGGAAGATTATTTGCTCTTCTTCATCAACTGCCTTCTCCTCCTCTTGCTACTACTTCAATAGATGGTGGACGAATCGTTGAACTTATGGTTCTTGCTCTATTTGCTACCAGCTGTGTTAACATGGGATATCATGAGTAGGATATATTAAAAAATACATTCAAACTTTCATTCACTTTAATGATTACATACATAGTGACAGCAAATCGTAGCTATAGAAAAGCATTCAAACAATCATCACAATTGTATTTTAGTGATGTGCAATGTGATTTTTGGTCTTGGGGAGTGAGTGATATTTTTTTCAGTTGCTTATGTGTAAAAAGTATAGAGAATGATTACAACCCCGACGACTTTCCCTTTGAACAAAGCTAGTGATATCCGTATGTAATTGTTTTTTCTTATTTTATGTGTTTAAAAATGTGCCAGTCCGTCCATGGGCCAATTGATATTAAGTAAATTTCAAATCACCAATGTCCCGGGCTCAAAAAACGTAGTTTGGAGGTAATCACTGACATTTTCTATACTTTTTTTTTTAGACACAATTAATCAGAAAATGATACTAAGAACAAAGAAAGTAAAAATAAAATTGTATAGTGTAATATATTCTGCGATGCAGGGGATATAAAGATATATCTGATGTATGTCGCCAGGTAAGGGATTAAGGAGTTCTTAAACCATGACTTTTTCTAGGCTATCACTATTCATAGTGATCCCTTGATCCCCGGTCTCTATGATTTCCCAACTTCCAAATCTCCTCACCCTTGGTAAAAAGGACTGATCCAGGGTTAGGGGACACATACTCTATTTGCCCCTCCCTCCGCCAGCCTCCATTACGATCAACAACACGGTTCGCGATCAAAAATTAATCCTACCCGAAATTATACATTGGAATCAGCAGATTCTATGCGATCTCTAAGACTCCTTGTTTTTCTAGCCATTTATTAGATAAAACGGCCAAAACGTCTTCAATGAATGAACCTTGATGAGGGACTAGAGTCCGGAAATAAAAATTCACATAATGAGAATCGCTTTGTTCGTCCTGATGCAAACAAACTTAAATTTAGAAGTACCAACAACGAAGCATCTTTTTTTTCCCTTCAAAATAGATTTTTGTGACTGAGATTAAAACGCAGATCGAAGAAAAAAAATCGGGTCGCCTTGCCTTGATTGACAGGACGTATAAATATAGCAGCCAACAGACAGACAGTTGCCCCCATAACCAATTCTGATCAATCCCTGATCAATGCTGTTACTGTACAACATTAGATTCACAAGTTAGAAACCATCAACCAAATCTGTCAAAATAGTGATTCTATCTCGCTAGTCATTTATGTTTATGTCAAGTGTACAGGCTGACCCAAATAGAGGTAGAGGGCTGAAAATTTAGTCATTCACACCTTACGTTGAGGAGAAACTTTTATTCATGAAATCTTGTTAAAAAATTTTTTTTAGCAATGTGTGTCAATTTACAATGTAAGATTATGCTAAACTGGTCTCTTAGTTTGTATCTGACTGCGTTCACGTTTTATTTTAAAGTTTCAATTTTTTTTAAAATTCATACTTTTTAGTGACCTGAGAGAAATAATTCATTAATTGATCAGTCCAAACAAGACATATCATCTAAAGGCGCTGCTTACGTGACGGTTTCTATTGACTGACTAACCACTCCTGTACGTCTTTCATTTTTTTTGGTATTGCAAATCCTGGACCGTCATTCTACGGTCGTTAATGAGCAACACAGATGAGAGATGTATGTGCCAGAGAGAATCAACTTCCCCATTTCATAGTTATATGTCCACACTACAGATCGCAAGAAAAAATTGACTATTTACACGATATCTCAAAAAGTTCTCAACGAATAACAATATACTTGGAGATGACATATCATTCTCTTCCCGCTAGCTATGAGTAAAATAACGAAGGGTTAATTGAGTGACGTCAATTCGGGTGCTTGTCGCCTCTCCATCTATTCCACACATCTCATTCGGACCGAGTAAGTTGCAATGTGATCTGTGGAGCTTAAGCAGGAACGACTGAAGCAGCACTTACTTCAAAATGAACGTACCTCTCAAGAGACAACTTTCGTCAGCTACGACAGTTAGCAAGATTGGCAATTTGATAAGTGTGGCACAGTCTGATATTGCATACGATTAAATAACCACTTATACATTCTTTGTAGGACTGCTAGCAGTTTTTCCTGAAAAAAAACCCCCAAAAAACCAAACCCTAGATGTTGAGCTCAGATAAATCAAGATACTGCACAACCCCCATCCAGATAAAACAACCCAAAAAGGCAATTTTAAGATGAATTATTTTTTGTCAAACTCCTGAGTGGATTTTTTTCGGACCTAACAAAAATGACAAGTTCAGACTTCCTCTCAAGACAAAAAAGTGAAAAGTTCAAAATGTATGTAGAGAGAGAGAGAGAGAGAGAGAGAGAGAGAGAGAGAGAGAGAGAGAGAGAGAGAGAAGCGAAAAGAGGGATATATTCTATTTCCACACCATCAATCAACGAAAGGTAGAAAGAGAGATGGAGAAGAAAAAAATTTTAAAAAAATGAAGTGATTATGAAAAGCTATTTGCGTTAGATTGGATTATCTGGTGTAGCTAAACAGATTCTATTTATCAGAATGTATTACTTTTCCTTTTCCAAGAATCTTTACTGTAATTATTTTTCTTTTTCCTTTATTCTTTTCAGTCCTAACCGATCATAGTAGAGATCTGAAATTATTGCACCTCCCCCAATGTTTGCTTTTCTGAAAATTCGGCTCAGTGGCTGAGAAAGTTGCATTCAGAGTGGAGTATGGCCCTGAAGCAGCCAGTCTTGTACCCATCTATCAACAGTTACCGGTTAGCGACAACGTACAGTTACATATATTTGTTACTTTGATTGTATTGTCTTGAAAAATCGAGTCCATTTTGCTTTTAATTCTTGACTGTTTCAAGTTTACAGGAAGGCTGTCTGTCATAACATAAGTGGGATTGAATTTGATAAAACTCATGGTATGAAAATATAAATACGTAAACCGAGCAAAACGTAGCTAGCTCAAGAATCTAAATGTTTCTAGATATTTTTTTACTCAATTTTAGATATTTTCTGTGATGCAATGGATAGAATTTTTTCTGACTATATTGATTCGTCGATAAAATCTTTTTATATGACTTCAAATTTTGACCCTGATTATTGACTGCGATGATGAGATTTATATACATCTAACAAACATTTTTGGATAAACGATATGGAGGTATGTGCAAAGATCGTATTATATGAAACGCAGTGGGTTATGAATCGTTTCCTGTTGCTACTCTACGGATTCAAGCCAAAAAAAAAAAAAAAAAAACGAACAAAAAACTTGAAAAACTGTAATGGGTGGAAAAACTTAGATTTCATTGAATCTTAAAATAAAAAAAATCCAGAAATCCAGACAGGTACCCCCCACCCTGGCCTGGGATTAAAAAACGAGCAAACCTGGCAATCTTGCTTCTTTGATTACAGTATAAAATCTCAACTAAAAATGGAAAGTACTAAGCGTTTAGTTATGTCAAGCACACGGAGAAATTAGAACACACTTGCAGGGCTATGCTCTAATTTCAAGTTCTATTTTAGTGAATAGAGATATTTTCGTATTAACAGTGGTAGAAATAGACGTGCGAGTGTCATTGAAATCTAGTTTACTAAGTTAATGCTCTTACGCTGGCTCCAGCTTCAGCTGCTCCTGTTGTGTAAATCACAAGTGTCTCTGTCTCGACTCCGGTTTGCGATATGTGAAATAGACGGTTCCCCTTTTTATCTTTTCGCGCATTGCATTGTGGGCCTGGTAGCTTAACCACTGATTTAAACAGTAGTGTTATTACGATTTCGAAAAGAAAACAATGGAAAAAATTCCGGAAAATCTTGACAAAAATTTAGTGAATAAACAAGTTGAAGTGATTTTTCATTAGGAAAAATTTGAAAAACCTTAACTTGCCATGGACAGAGGAGTTAGCATGTAAAAGTACCACATTTTTTCGTGTATAGCACGATACATTTTGGACCTGAATCTGAGCGAAAAGGGGGGGGGTCACACTATACACAAATGTGCGCAAAAAAGTAAAATAACTTGAAATAATTAAACTTAGAGAAACTAAATTTAAGAACAAGGGTTTCAAATTTAGTACCAAGGTATAAAAAGGTAGATATTTTTGTTTGTCTTTTTTCTCCCATGTTACTGTATTTAATGAAATAAAAAAAATATTGCCATTGTAACATACATAAAAACTGAGTCCACTTATTGCATAATAGCAATATTGCAGTACTTGTATCAGGCAAGAATCGTGTTAAACATGAAGAAATACTGTAAGCGGTTTCACAACTTAAAGTTAAATTAACCGTTAGCAAAGCGAATTGAATTGAATGAAAATCATGAAGCCTTTGATGCTAGGATTTGCAAGTCAGGGAAAATGGTTGAAAATGGTCCAATTTCTCGGTGTCTGTACGTGTAGTCTTTCAGAAAGTTGAAGCTATCTGGATGAACTGATTAGATTTTGGGTTGGATCCAGGAATTTGTTTTTGATTGAGAGATATCCCTGCGTTGTTTTTTTCATACATTTCTGTATTCACTCCTGTCTGTCTACACGATATCTTCAAAAGTTCTCGTATAATTTCGATGAAATTTCGTTGGAGAGTGGGTAATTGCCTACGGAAAAAGTTATCACGTTTTTGGACGAATCCATGCGCTAATGACGTAACTCACAATCATCCATTTTTAATTTCAAAATGACCGCCCATAAAGTTTATAGAAAAATGGGCAACACTTTTTCCTAATCTGGATGGTTTTCAGATACCATTTAACTTTTTTGCCAAGATCCTACCTAGAGATTGATAAACTAAAAAATGTGCCAGAAACTGATACACTTTTGTGTGCATTATTTATCATTCATTATAGTGAAACTCCAGTTCAAGATTTGAGTTGACAATTCTCAACAAATTCAAGTGAATAAACTCTTCACTATATATATATATATATGTGTGTGTAAGTTTCAGTAATCGTCTTCAGTCGGAATAGGAGTTGAGTTTGACCCCCACAGCAGACAGACTTGTTGGGTGATAAACTCAGGTTTACATTTATAAAAGTTGAGAGCTTCCCTGGTGGTTGAAGCAGTTGTGTATTTTCTACTGGTGCCAATAGTTAGTTTCAGAACGCGGCAAAATCCTAACATTTGAATGCTGATTTTTGAAGCAAGTTGGCTTTTCCCATCATGAATAATGGCACAATCTCCCTTCTCATGAGATTCAACATCAGACTAAATAAGGCTCTAACTTGCAAGCCCCTCCGCTCAGGATCAGGCCTTGTTCCTTTTGGGAGAAGTACTGCTTAACTATCTGGTGTGAGTATTTATTTGGCTAGAGGCAATAAATAAAGAAATCTGGACATTCTCAACTGGCAATATAACCAAAAAAAGAATGAAAGTCGGACTGGGGTGATATGGTTACAGAATACCCAAAAGGGGTCGATTGAGAATGAAAGATGAGGAAATTTTGTCTTACGACTAATCTAAGCTATCGAGTGCACAAGATAGATTAGTAATAGATATATTTGGACTGGTAATCAATTAATTCGTGGTTTAACGTTTGAAAACAATTGACCTTTATTGTCGAAATGGACGAGTGAACCATGACGAAATGAGAACCCGGATCGATCTGCGCATGTCACAATTAATCATCGGTTGCAAAATGATAAAACAAAGCAAAACTAACGAAAGTATAATCATTAGTGGCAAAGAACAACCCACAGATACTTATTATGCTTTTTAAGTCAACATTCAATCTAATGTAGCAAACAAGAAAGAAAGAAAATCCGCCATTTCAAACTCTGTGAAGAGCTGACAACTTGTAACAGTGGTTTTTGGCCTTTCAAGGTTCACAATACTTCGAAATTTCGAAATATTTATCGCTACCTTTTTTCTTAGAGCTAAAAACTTAAACTTAAAAAAGTAAATTTTGAAAGTGTAAAATTTGGCAAAGTTGATATTGAAAAGTGTGAATAACAATGTTAAAATGTATTAGATATGAAAATTAAGTCCATATTAACCTATTGACAATAAAACAGTTTAATGCACGAGTTACTGCTGCCTTTTCCAAACTAACTTTGAAATTTGTGCATTTTACTATCCTCTTCCCGTATCCTTAAAAATTGCCTTCCGTACCATTTTAAGGTGTGTTTACTCTATACCAAAAATCACTGAAATAAAGCAACTATTCGAAACTCCGTGAAAAGCAGGATGACACAACTTGGAAAATGTTATCTGCACAATATTCCTCGGGAAGAATGAATACACCAGCTTTTTATTGAGTGTGTATTTTTTTCATAGAAAATAGAGAATTCCGTATAATCGATGTATTCATATATTCGATTTACAACCTCACGGGTTACATTTTTATCTGTCAGGGATATTAAAAAGTTGAACTGTTCTTGAACTAAAGATAAGAAGACAAGTTACTGCTTGGAGGTTAAAGGAGATATTCATCAATGCAGAGATACAAGTCTGGTTAATAACTAGATAGAAACCGTCATGAGACCTGTGTCTCAAAAAGCATGCAGTGTTGGAGACGGGAATTTAATTGAAAATATAGAAAAAAAGTCGATCAATAAATAAACTAGTTCTCTCGCCTTTTGAGTAGAGATCACTAAAGAATCCGAATAAAAAACGACTATAACAAAAAACACAGGCATGAACCCTGCCAGATTCAAACTAATCGGGGTAAACTGAAGAGACCTATGTTGACAGTTTTGGTGACAGTATTGGTTGACTGTTTCTTATGTATAGTACTAGAGCCTAATGATGATAAAAATATTCAGTTTATACAACAAATATTCATTTTCAAGCATAATTTATTTAATTGTCAATGCACTCATTTCTGTGATAAATATAAGCTAAATAAATGAACACTATTCATTCCCGATTTTCAAGAACAAGAATATTCCACAAGTCCTAAAAAGGAGGGTATAAAACCAATGCACCCTCCCGATGGCCATATATGGAGCTGAAATATGGAACCTAAGCAAGAGACAGACCCTCAAACTGAGAACCACACGACGTGTACACGAGAGAACCATGCTCGACCTCACATGGACAGATCATAAGACAGCATAGTATACAAGAGAAAGATAGGAATCTAAGATAAAAAAGAAACTATTAGAAAACTCAAATGGCAATGGGCTGGACATATTTTGAATACATCAGACAAGCACTTGACATCATGACGCACATCGTGGATCCCCAAAGATCAGATGCGAGGCTGTGGCCAACAGAAAGTAAGATGGTGTGACAAACTAGATAAATTCAGTAAGTACTGGCTCAATGATGCCCAAGATAGAGAGGTCTGGTGAATCTTAGGGAAGGCCAATGTCCAACGACAGACACTAACAGACAGATGATGATTCATCTAAAGTTATAAATCTAAATTTAGCAAGTAACTTCCTATCAGTGTACAGACTTTTTAATCCATATTTGTATATGCACATGTATGAGTTGATGAACAAAAACATTTCAGTAGCTGCGTATGATAAGTGCCCAAAACACCGTTTTTGAAAAGTTGATATTTTCCTTATTTTGGAGAGCTGCAATGCTCAATTTTTAAGAATATATTCTGAAGTCTTGGCAGCAACATAAGTTTGAGTGCTGAAGCTTAAAAACTGATCCTTTTAGTTCTAAAAATAACGAAAATATCAACTTTTCCAAAAATAGTACATTGGGCACTTATCATGTGCAACCATGCATTTATTTTACACAACGAATATTTAATTTCTTAAAAAAAGATTAATTTGATGAAATATTATGAATCACTACTTTAAAAAGATGTGACTATCTTTTTTAACTTTCGTTGTCATAAAAAACAACTGATAGATTGAGAGGAAGGCAACAATGTACTTACTTATAAGATGAAAAATTAGAAATAATCCCATTCTTTGTCAATGCACTTAAGTCAGTGGTGTTCATTAACTCAACATTTTATTTCATCTAATCGAGTGAACGATGTAAGAAAATGAATGCATCGAACGACAAATAAAGAAAAAGAAACCATTTTAAACTCTTTGTATTCCAGAATTTACACAATTGTTTCCCGAGGAAATGATCGCGCCCGCTTCTTATTCTGAATATGAATTCTTTTTTCATTGAAGATTCCGTAAACCGATATAATAATATCTCAAATGTACGACCCCCAGGGATGCACTCTTCTCGGTGTGAAAAAAAAAGAGATAAAATCTAAAGATGAAAAGGTCTTTTCAAACAAAACCAATGGGAACACGTGATCATCCACCATAAACTAAAACTGTATGTATTTATACATCTGGAGTTTGCTTTCTACCTATGGTCTCCTTACCTGAAATATTACTCAAATGCCATAGAAAAGGTCACCAGGACTAAGCCGAGGCTGGGAGATATATCTTCCCCTGAAAACCTAAAATAAATGATCTAAGAGACCCTTGAATATAGAAGAAAACGTGCTGATCTGTGGAAAGTCTAAAATCTCAAAGAACATAGATGAAGTGGATACTGATGTTCATTGCGCAAAATGCCCTCAATGCTGACTTCATCTGCAGTAAAACCAAAGTAACCTGCTGTAAACTACTAATTCAGACCTCCTCTGGTGTTAGATAAAAATTCTTCTCGGTAAGAGTAGCAGAAGCATGAAACAGCACGTGGAAAGACGGTCACGTACGAGAATATCAATACTTTGAAATACAATCTTCATTCTAGTATCAGTCATTCAGACTTCAAGTATCAATTTTATTATCACATCATACCCAACCCAACTGAAGCTGGCTTAATGACTCAATTAACTGGTGTCAAAAAAGACTAGTTCGAGTGGATTCAAGTACATATATTTGCATAAGTATTAAAAGTTGTCTTGACCCACCAGCTGCAAATTACAGAAATATCAGATTTGCAGTTCATTGGCTCAACTGCTAATGATGGACATTTTCAAGTCACCAAGTCGACTCTTCAGCTTGAGGTCACCAAAGATCTCTTCAGCCTGTTTCTACATCCTATTGTCTGGGATCAAACGTAAAATCCGGGCCCCAGAATTGATTCAAGTCAAAAGCACAAATTTTCAGGTCACACCGTAACCAAAACTGATTGAATAAGCTTTTAAAAATTCTATTTCTTCACAGAGGGGTCTAAATTCTACATCTCATCCTTGTTCCCGTTGGATTGAATTTAATTTTGATCACGATGTAATCAGAAAAATCGCTCTTTTGACTTGGATCAAGTTTGCAGTCTGAATTCTACGTTAGACAATCAGTCCGTGAGCACAAGTGGAAGGGTCCATTGTTTACAGATAAAACGAACTATACAGCTTATTTTGCACTAGCATGTATATAACAATCAAAGTTATCGCTGCATTTAGAACGTGGCAAGTGAGCTGTTCCTGTCGCAGTTAATAGGTGAAGTTGGCAGTTCTCCAGAATACCCCACCCCCACACCTCTCTTCATTCTCTCTTTGACTCTCTTTATGACGCACATGCCACTGAATAACAAGATGCGTGCATCACATACTTCGCAGATACGTGTTCGCTTGGGAAATGTGCTTTTAATTCATATTCTGTCAGGAGATATTCAATTAATAAGTTCAGGGAATTGGGTATTAGTTTGAATAAATGTATTCTTTGTCCGGTCCGCTCCGAATGTGTAATGGTTAGCACGTCTGCCACACACACACAGATTCGATTTGATCCGTGTTCGATTCCCGGTATGGGCGAAGAGTTTTAGAAACTCTTTATCAAGGCCGAATTTCCCTATGAGTGGGCACACTCAAAGCTGTTTAATCAGATTGGGTGTATCCTTTCGGTGAACTAAGGCACACAGTGTAATTCCAACGGAGACGTCATAAGAGGCATGTATAACAATGACGTCTTGGTCTTTTAACTTGAAAGGATCACTAAACTAAGCATGCAAAGGAAATTGGGAATTCGTCACTGGCCATTTATACTCCATTGGAAGTTGCCTCTTAAGAGACGATTATATTCTTTGCCAGATTCATTTACCCTTGTCAACGGAGTTTGAAGGTATATATATACCTGCTCGTTTCTGTTGGTCCATCTGGCTTTTTGTTGATTCAGTATCCCCAAAGGTTCTCCATGATTTTCTATGGAATTTTGTGAAAAGGTGGACATGGCCCAATGAAAGGATTGATCAGATTTTAGGGTGGATCCAAGAATTCATATCCGATTGAGAGATATCTTTTTTTAATCATTATTCAAAAGGAAAATAAGTCTAAACAATCAGTTAATAAAAAGGTTGATTTGAATTTTAAGAGAAGTAGCCAAATATTTGTGAACATAAAGTTCTCTCCCTTCTTTATCAATTTAAAAAAAATAAGATTTTCGTTCATTTTTTGTTAGTATGTGGCGTTGGCAGACGTGAGTGCTCTCTGATTCATGAGTTTTCAACCCGAGCCATTCATACTTATAACTGTTAACATTATTCATACGACTGTAATGAACAGATCCGCCTAGAGTAAAACTGACTTTCTTTTCTTACAGAAATATTTTTGAGAAAAATCAAGTTTCCAACTCGAAGCAACTGATTTGGCTCTGAAGTAGTATTATCGTCTTTTTATTTAACCTTATTTCTAAATAGTGTTTAAAATGTGATTCGAGTTTAAATACTAATTCTGACTTTTTTTGTTTTTTCATTAGATTTTTAATGTTTGAGAAAATGTATACGTGAAAAGTTACTAGTGAGAAACATTTTTTTGAAAATCCCGTTTTAGTCAAATACTTTATAAATCTAGATAAAGATAATTAATGCGATTAATTATTTCTGTTTTCAGTCCATAAAACTTCTGTTTCCTCGGGAAATTTGACAGTTTTGAAAAACAATACTTTTTTAGGCCTTTACGACGGGGATTCTACTTTTATTGTAACTATCTTGCAACACTGAACTAACTATCGTACGGATGTACACCTTCGAAGTATTCGATTAATTCCCTTAGTTTCTTTCGGTTATTTCCCTATTTGTTAAAAAAAAATGTCGTTTTCAGTTGAGAATTTTTCCTTAGAAATTTCATGATACCGGAATCTTAAAACAAAACTTGTGGTTTCAAACATTTCAATAAAGATGACATGTGAAGCTGCACAGGTTACGTTGACCAACCCAAGAGTGCATGTGGCCCTGCGATGTATGTCCGGGATTGTGTGCGACACCAATGCCATGATTCGATCGCACAACCTATCAGTTAGTACACTACACATATTCAAAAAATGTTCGGCTCTTACCAACCCCCCTGAAAACCTAGTTGTGCTGTGTAAGAAAATATACATCAAAGGACATATTTTGTCTCAGGTCAAATTTAAAGTTAATTTTCTCCTGGCAACGTCTGTATTCCCTGCTAGTTTATAATTCTATTCACAGGAAATGAAGCCAATATCAGTATCGAGTTTAAATAACATGTTTTTGCATTCCTTGTATTATAGATTTTCAAATGGTAACAGCTCGTTTGGATGATTTGATTAACCAATGAATACCAGAAATTAAATGACATTTTCATTAAAATAATTGGGTAAGCAGAGTTTTAAGAGAATAAGATCACATCAAAGAAACAACAAAAACAACAGATCCGGTTAGTCATTTAGCAGAATCTGTCATGTGACCGATATCATTTGGCAGCATTTCGTGTTAGGGGAGGGGGATCGATTAAAAAATCGGATAAAGGATGATCAATGAATCAGTTGCTTCTCTCGCCTCTTTTTGCACGGTGATCACTAAAAAAGTCTGAATTTTATAAAATCAAGCGTAAAGTCTACCAGACACAAGGAATCAATTTAGTATAAACTTACATTGAACCCCCCACCAAAACTCTTTTTTTGTTGGGGGGTGTAGAAAAAGCTTTTCTAGACAGGATAAAGAGTAAATGTTTAAATTTGCCACCCTCTAGCTCCTCTGTATAAGTGACACATACACAGCCAGCCAGACACGCTTAAAAAATGCAGAAATCTATTGTGATAGTTTTTGTTAACGGTGTCTTGCAACAAATGCGTGTCTATGTATGCATGCATGTATATATAAAACACAAAATTCTGTACGCAAGGTCCCTACGGAAAAGGATCAACCATTTTGAATAACTCAAGCACCAGCCGCGTAGCCTTGATGTAACTTGACAACAAAATCAGAGAGAACTTCACTGCGCATGCGTGAACATAAACTTCCAAGTTGGGTTACTTAGTTGGTAATAAAACGCCACTGAGTGAGATTGTTCCCAATGTGACCTTCGTGTTCACAATAACCATACTTCACATCTCGTGCAGGTTTTTTTTTAGCAAAACATTGTCTTATCCAGATCAATCAGCCCCCACGGCTAGTCAAGACTTGGCTCCCTGAGACTTCTGGCCTTTCCAAATGCTGAAATCAAATTTGAATGGGAGATTCCAGACCGTAAACGTTTAATTATCGATCTATCAATCGATTTGTCTATCATGGATTGTTTGTGTCTAAATTATTCTATCAATTTATCTATCAGAGTCTGTTCATATCTAGCCCATTCTATCTATCAGATTTTGAGTGCATATAAGATTCTGTCTATCACATTCTGTTCATATCTATCTATCTATCTATCGATATATTACAATGTCAATATCTATCTATTACAGTCTATTCGTATCTATCTATCTATTACAGTCTGTTCATATCTATCTATCTATCTATTACAGTCTATTCATATCTATCTATCTATCTATTACAGTCTATTCATATCTATCTATCTATCTATCTATTACAGTCTGTTCATATCTATCTATCTATCTATTACAGTCTGTTCATATCTATCTATCTATCTATCTATTACAGTCTGTTCATATCTATCTATCTATCTATTATAGTCTGTTCATATCCATTCTATCTATAACAGTCTGTTCATATCCATTCTATCTATCTATCTATCATTCTATTTCGTGGATATAAGAATTACGAGGTCGGTAACGAGTCTCAACTGACTCATCAACTTTCCCGTGACGAAAAAAAACAAACTTTTCTGAAACCAAACAAAAATGATTCTTTTTTTACCGATCTGTTTTGTATTTTCAATACACCTGACATTCATTTCTGACCGAATTCAAGTCATCAAGAATTACAAGTCTGGGAAAAATTGTCACATATAAATGACTGTAGATATGAGTCACCTGAAACATAAAATATCTAAAATAACACAACTAGTCACAGGTTTTGTAGACTGTCTACCCAGGCTCTTTCGTTTGCATTTCTTTTCTCAAGAAAAGCCGAGAGAAAAAGTTGAATCAATAACTCTCCTTGTTTCTAATTTTGATCTCTGAGAATCTTTGATGCAGGCCATTTTAGATCACCCCCTGGGCTCCCATTGGGGATGGGGGACTCCAAGATCTTAAGGGATAGTAGCCCACCTAACACTTTTCTACTTACATTATACAATAATAGATCTCAGTAAATGTTGGAGTGTAACCCTCAAGGAGACACTCTCTCCTATCCAGGCCTTCAAAAATCGATATCACTGCTTTTGAAAGGACTGCTTACTTGACAAGCTCACGGGCCTTGAGCTTTTGAAAGGTCTGCCCAATGATCCCACAGTAATACGTTTGTGGATCCCCAGGAGTCCGTAGCCCACAAATTGGGAACCAGGATTCTAAATGCTAGAAGGGTGAGTATTCTGAAGCAGCCGAACTCCTTGCCCCGCCCTCAAACACCAGCTACCCCCCCCCTGCTTTGACGGCATTGTGCATCAGAGACAAGAGGCCAGCAGGTGTCGCTGCCTCCATAGCTGAAATCGGTTGATGCCTGATTACGTCATTCCAAGCCGAGCCTCGTTCTCACTCGGTTGCCGCTGTTTTCAAAGTTGCACGTGACTAAACAACATGTCAGATGTTGAAGGCAATTATCAGTTATTTGCTACTTGATCTTGTTGATGTTGTGGTCGGCCTTGGCTAGTTTCTTTCCGCTCCTATTCTGCCTGAATGTCTTGTGTAATGCAACTCAATCTTCACAAGCTAACGCAAGAATACCTTGAACAGTGCGGTTTTGATTAGTGCGGTTTTTGACGCACGGTTAAGGTATTGCTGTACAAATCAATTCAACTAAGTATAAGCTGGAATTTGCGGATCTGCCTCTTGGTTAGGTTCCATGTTTCAGCTCCATATGTGACAATTAAAAATCTCAAATGGCAGTGGGTTAGCCATATTGCAAGAATGGCGGACAACTGATGGACATAGCGACTCACGACATGGATCCCCTGAGATCACATGCGCAACCGAGGCCGGCAGGATATTAGATGGAGAGACGAGCTAGACAAATTCAGAAAGTACTGGCTCTGCGACACCCATGATAGAGAAGTGTGGGAAATCCTGGCGAAGGTCGATGTCCAACGATAGATATTAAAAGACCGATGACGATGATGATGATGATGATGATACGCTGAAAAACAAATGGAATCATAAGATCTTGAACAGTGTAATTTTGAACCGTACGCAAAATAATCGGACAAATTAACCGCACTGATCAAGGCATGCCTGTATAATGATGATTGTTACATTTAGTTATAGTTCATGTTTATACCGCTCTTTCTTTCCTCTGTCTGTCTCACTGTCACTCTCTCTCTCTCTTTGCAGTTACTTCTGCGTGTGCTTATGTTCGTTCGCAGCTGGTTTTATGTCTAAATATGTCTGTTTTCACTCTTAACATATATGCACGTATCGTTTGAAACCGATCTGGTGACGCTGCCAGCCAGCAAAACGCACAATCGGAAATTTATGAAAATAATTAGCTCTTCTAACTTGTCAAATCATATAAATTACATACATACATACATACACACAAGCAATGATAAGGTTTAGCTTGGTCAGGCCAAGTGCCAATATCTGGATATATATATATATATATATATATATATATATATATATATATATATATATATATATATTCACAGTTACTAGTTCATGGGAACTTTTATCATTCTTGTATGCATATGTGTTGCATTTAGTTATATATATATATATATATATATATATATATATATATATATTCGTTCTAGCCCCTGCTTTCTCTTCCTATCGGTATACTTGACCGTATTATATAAAAAAAACTGCACTGATCAAAACTATATAATTCAAAGCATTTCTCTACATAGCCAGCAATGACCAACAGGAAGGATGTCGAGTGAGTTTTTGCACGGATGAAGAGGCTTGAGAAAAGAAACATTATACTTGAAGACAAGAGCTACTTTCCCCCTTATAATACGACTGATGAGGCAGCTGTACGCTCTGTCACAAAAGAACCAATTCCAACCAAGTTGGATGTGGTCTCTTCAAGAGTTCTTCACTTGGTTTGCTAATGTAATATACTACAATTAGTTTTCTCATTTTCTCCCAGACTTGTTTTTGTCTTAACACTTCTTAGATTAGTTCAGTTTAACGCTGGAGAGTTGAAAGACTGATACGGTAATGTCACCTCCTGGCACTTCTGTTCGGCTGAAAACCCAAGTGTATAAATGGTCGTTAATTGAATTGTGCTGGGCGTGCTCGATTTGAGTCAAGACGAAGTCATACGCACCACCCCATACACAAATATACTGGGTGTCTTAAACTGACTATACATTTTCAACCCAATCTCAGTGAAATTGATATCAATCAATAGCTTAACAAGCGAAGTTTTTGACAACTAAGCTCTACATCGATCTTCATTATTATAGCGATGACAATAATGTTGGATTTAAGGCGCAAAATCGCGATGTGGCTAGGGTTAGGATAGCGATTTTTTTTTTGCTAGGCAACATCGAAAGCAAAGCTTATGTAACAAATTCAAGAGACCTTCATGAACACAAGGCATGAATCAGAGATTGTTGTACAAACATCTCATTAGAAATACTGGCTGATGTTGGGAATGCCTGTATCAATCGCTGGCTCAACTGAAGTGTTATGAAGAATTTGGCTCACGTTTAGGAGTCAACAAGTAATTCTTATTTGAATTTGGCAAAATTTGAATAACAAACTTTTCAAACATTTTAGTTTGTGTGATTCTCAAGTTTTCATCTGTTTATTTTTGAAAAGTAATATAAAACACAATTTATAGAAACCGTCAACAAAAACTGTCGACATAGTTTTTTTCAGTTTTTATATTAGTCTGACTGACTCGTTGGCTATTCAAGCATCATACAGGCCGCACAGAAGAAGCTAGAGGACTTAAAAATTATTTACTCTCTGCTATTTCTATAAAAGTGGTATTTCTTGTTCGAATATTTCCCACTTTGATAAATTTTTATGCAAGAAGGGATTCAGTTTGCTATACGAATTTATGATATATTGTTCCCTTATTTTGTGTCCGAAAGCATTCGCAGTTAGTGTTTCAGACCTTTCTAGTTATCACTGCCGAGTACAAAAGGCGAGAGAAGCAACTTATTCATTGATCACCACTGTTTCAACATTTTTAATTGATCACCCCAACACAGTATACTGCCAAAAGACGTTGTTCATGAGACGTTTTCTATGAAGTGACCAACCAGACCTTTTTCATACTAGATTTATCTCAGCTGAACAGACCATATGCCAGCGTTCTATCAGTGACATTTTCATTTTCAGATCGTTGTGAAACAATATTAATGTGATGGTGTTAATTCTTGGCATTTCAAAATATGATTTTGGCAGACAATCGAACATTTGGCTATGCCAATAGAACTTAAAACCAAGGAACGCAGCCACATAATGAATATTGATATGAATTTCTGGCGCTTCAATATTTCCATTTATTATGTAACTCCAAAAATATTATACATTTTGCCGTAACGCAGAAACAGGATTGTTTTCTCCCTCAGCAAAGGAAGTTGTAAAAAGAATGTACATTTACACGTGTCCGTCCGTTTATACAATATCTCTTGAAGTTCTCAATGGATTTCAAGAGTGGCCCATGGGCTAAGGAAGGCGTGATCAAGTTAAGGGGCAGATCCATGAATTTTCAGGTACCCCTCAACATCGTAGCTATATGTCAGCAAAATATCTTTAGTTCCAGGTGAATTCCAATAAAACTTTTCGACGAAGGTAAGCAATGGTATGAGAAAGAACTGGTTGAATTTAGGGGTGGCTCCAGGAATTTTTTTCCCATTGAGATTTATTTATTTTATCATTTTTTTAGACATTAATGTAATCACTCATATTTGTGAACACAATATCTCTAAAAGTTCTCCACGAAATTCAATGAAATCTCTCGATATTGCCTTGCCTTGAATGAATGGATAACTTCTGGGAATTA
The DNA here is from genome assembly GCA_963457665.1 of Thysanoteuthis rhombus. Taxonomy (NCBI): domain Eukaryota; kingdom Metazoa; phylum Mollusca; class Cephalopoda; order Oegopsida; family Thysanoteuthidae; genus Thysanoteuthis; species Thysanoteuthis major. The sequence goes on from OY735237.1 coordinate 7,169,176, forward strand.
TCTCTATTATTGTTCGGACTATCCTCATCTTGGTTGTTTTCCATACAACGTTTCGGCCGTTGTACTCTACGGCCTTCATCAGGTATCATCTGGTAGGTGTGGGGGAAGTAACGAACTTACCAGATGATACCTGATGGAGGCTGTAGAGTACAACAGCTGAAACGTTGTATGGAAAACAACCAAGATGGGGATAGTCCGAACAATAATAGAAATAATAATAATACCTCATCTCAAAAATTCAGAGAAACACTGACTTCTGGGAATGTTATGAGCAAAAAAAAAAGAAAAAAAGATCAGTGGTTTCGAACATCAACTTTTTCAATGATTAAATTTCCTATGGAACCCAATCAAAAATACTTTTCCTCCGACGTATTTAAAGTATTTAAAGTTGTATGTCACTATTGGATTTTGGCATTGTTTATGAAATTATCCGAATCTATACAAACCCAAATAGGAAATATATAATCGACTAGAAAGTAAAAACAAAGCTTACTGAAGAGAAATACGCTAATGAATGACTATTGACTTAGCAACGAAATCTGAAATGACAAAATGTAGTTAATATTTTCTCATATAAAAAGTTTCGTTCACACTAAAAAAAATGAAGTAAAAACATATAAAAGCCGTGAAGGAATCGTTTATGAGTTGAAGAATGAGTCAATTGCGAAAATGTCACCTTGTTTTGCAGAATCCCCAGAAAGGTCGTGTGGAGCACGGGAGTTTCGCGGAACACAGTTTGAGTACCGCTGAAATAGATGAAAACAAGCCTAGCTGGTGCAGGATCAAACTCCGCTCCTACTTCTATTTCGACTGAAGATGATTATTGCATCTTTTGTACTGCATGTACAATTAATGAATTCGTAGATATAAAGGACTTGTCAGTTAAGCTAAGTTGGTAAAAGAGATGCCTACCAATAACTAAAATAAATCCAAATTTTAATCCTGTTGGATAATATTGAGTATCAGAAAATTATGGGAAAATTTCAAGGAGTACTGTGCACTAAATTAGAAACTGTTCCCAAAATTGTCAACTTGGGTTTCTTTAGTTTTCAAGTTGGTTCATCTGGCTGGCTCGCTATGTCTGTATGTTAATATGCATATACATATATATATCTACGTATCACACGTACAGGCTTCGCCAAATAAATAATAAATAGTTTCATTTTATGGGAGGTTCAAATTGCAATAAATGTAAATTTATGCTTAATTGACCTCTTTTTTGGTGTTACACTTGTTTTGGAAAATTCAGAATTTTTTTTAGTGATAGCTGGTCAACAAAAGGCGAGAGCAGTAGCCTTTTCATTGCTCGGCCTCCCCCGCCCCCATTTTTTATATTGATCACACTCAACACGGCAAGTTGTTAAAAGAGTTGGCGACGTGACAGTTTCTTTTGAGTGACTAACCAGACCTGTTGTATTTTAATCTGGTCTTACAATGTTTGCAATGCCCATTGAAAAGTGAAGAGCAATCTCCAAGCCTATTGGAACTAAGGATTATGTTTTGTTTAAAACATATCCATTCGTTGGTCTACACGCATTGGATGGATTTTTTCTTTCATTCGCCACCTGTTTTTTTCTGAATCCTTGAAGTGTCTATTCTAAGATTCTCCCAAGTAACTGGCTAAAAATAGTGTCCCATGGGGTTCATCATTAACCTCATTATTAAGCTCAGAAATGAAAATAGGTCCACGTGCGTAGGGTGGACTTTTTCTTTTTGGCATCTGTTTCTTTCTGAATTTATGTCTCAACGGGTTCATTTTTAATCCTTACACCTATCTCAAACTCATACTTCAGCTTTTAGCCATGAAGTAGTTAAGGTGTGTTTGAATGTTTATTTAATTGAACCCTTTGTGTCAATATTTTATGGGAATGAGTTTATTCGTCTTTGTATAATGTTTCCTTCCATAGTTTTGCGATTTTCAATTTTTTTCCGGTGTTTGGATTTACAAAAAAAAAAAAAAAAAAAAAATCCATCCCAGAATAAGTACGGCGAAAAAAATTCTATTTAAGACATCATTGGCATTTTCCCCAAAGAAAACATCTAAAATAGAATAAAAAAGACACATTGATTCTTGAGAATTATGATGTTAAATCCGTTAAAGTAAGACAAAAAAAAAAATAAATAAATAAATAAAAAAACTTCAAAAAATTTTTTAGGAGGATTCTAGTGGAGTACTGAAGCCAATTTCCAAGCCCGTAGACAAAACGGTGTGGTCAGGAGCACAGAACACACAATCATATAAACGAACGCACGTTTAAAATAAGATAGAACCCTTCGCTATCTTTGTTGGCTACGGTAGTACAATTGTAGTTTCATGCAAAAAAATGAAATGGAAAAGGGAAATGGGTTATTCATTTTTAAAAATGTTAAAAGAGAAACAGAAAAAGGAAAAAAATGAAGTGAAAAAGATTTGAAAAAATATTATCATTTGATTTAAGAATCTACTTGTATAATAAACAGCGTGATTTTGTTTTTCTGGTCCTCTCCTCTTTAGATAATTCTGCTCATAGAAATATCCATCCAACCATTTGAAACAATGAATTCTTCCAATGAAGCCGGCTCAGTATTTTCTTGTATAAACAAAATTAATCTGGTTTAAATTTAAACATATCCCTGAGCTTTTCACGCGGATAAACTAGTGATATAACTACAGGTCAATAGGTGTGTGTGTGTGTGAGAGCGATAAATAGATAGATAGATAGAGAGAGAGAGAGAGACTATACCTATTAGGTATAGCAAATAATCTGTCTTTATTATCTCAGCTGAAGCTATTTCAATGCAAAACAACCTATAGGGGATTTAAGGTTTTTAGTTTTATCGATTATAGACATCATAAAATATTCACTTCGACAACGAAGGAGAGAGAGGAAAGGGAACTTAAATAGTAGTAATATATATATATATATATATATATATATATATATATATATATATATATATATATATATATATATACATATATGTGTGTGTGTGTGTGTGCGTGTGTGTGTGTGTAAATAAGGAAGACAGTTTTAGGAATTGAATTTCGCTCGAACCGAATTATTTACGGTAGTGAGCGAAACAACAGCAATCCAGGGCCAGGAGCAAAATTAAGTTCCTAAAACTGTCTTTCCTAATTATGATTGTCGGATACTAATATCCATTGTTTATCCTACTGTGGACATAGGAGCAATAATGAATATATAGAAATACGGAAATTGCCGTAGCTCTGAGACTTGCAGAAGGCATGAACAAAACCGGCCAGCAATCAGAGAAGAGAAGGGATGAGTTGAGGGTGATATATCGGTCTCTGTCTACAGTCAGAGTCCCGGTGACTTAATCGGTTAGTGCAGACCTAGGCTACATAGGTACTACCATGGTAATGGGTGGGTGTTTATTTCTTTATTTTCTGTTGTTCTGCTCACTACCATAAAAGAATTCGGTTCGAGCAACATTATTTTTTTTTTGATTTCAACAACTTTAGTACTATCATCTTTAATTTTCAGTCGTTATCATCACAACTATTTACTCAGGACACCGTTTTAACGGAAACGAACAAGCAAAATGATCGGAAATGAAAATGAAACTTTTGATGAAAATCGAACTCACATCCCTCAACCAATGAAAAGCTCAATTTACCTGGCTGCTATAACTGTTGGGCTACGAAAGCTCTGTGGCCAAACAGGAGGGATTTCATCACTCAAATCCATTTTTTTTCAACCCATCGGTTCCAAGTTGTTTATTTATTGACATTTCAGTTTCAATATATCAACCTTTATTAATTATAACTATCATTCGATGGAGTATTGTAGCACATTATTTTTATCAATTTTAACTAGTTTTTATGCTCATGTTAATTAATAAAAAAATGAGTTGAATATTAGTCAGAATAATAATAATAAGAATGAAGTCTTATACAAGTCGAACGTTCGGTCCAGACTGTCAAACTACGAATTCCAGCATTGGCTGACATCCAATTAAATTTTTTGTTTCTGTTCAAAGTTGCAGCAGACTTCTCTGACGAAGTTACGCCCACCTGCTTCCAACCCACGTTGATCAATAGATAAGTACCGGTATGTATTGGTAGATAAATGTTTTAGTTGACCAAGGGCAATTTATCATTCCGTTGTCACGTGATATCTTCCTCGGCCGCTCTTCCCCGGAAGCTCATTATGTATGTATGAACTGCACGTGACATGATAGTGTTGTGCCAACCAGCGGATACCATCTTTGCTTTCAAGTACCGAACATAGTAATTAACAATTAATCCTCTTCACCCAATTAAATCTCATTAGTCCTAAAAAGAACGGTATACAAACCAATGCATCCTCCCGATAATCACCTATGGAGCTGAAACAAGGAACCTAACCCAAAGCTTGGTCCTCAAACTGAGAACCCTGCAACGTGTCCCTGAGAAAATCATGCTCAGCATCACACAGCGAGATCGTAAGATAGCAAAGTATATTAGAGAAAAACACGTCAGAGATATCATTGAATACATTAGAAAACTCAAATGGCAATGGGCTGGTCATGTTGCAAGAATGTCAGACAAACGCTGGATATCATAATTCATCACAAGAATCCTAAAAGATCGTATGTGAAATTATGGCAGGAAAAAAAAGATGGCATGATGAACTAGATAAGTTGAGAAAATCTTGGCTCTGCGACGCGCATGAGAGAGGTCTGGCGAATCTTGGGGAAAGTCAATGTCCAATGACCGACGTTAATGGGCTGATGATACATTGATTGAATACCTTCCTTTTTTTTATTTTTAGGACGAATGAGATTTTCATTTTTTGGACAGTTGAGCTTGCTCTACCGAAAGCTTGCCAACCTACAGTAAAATTGACATCTTTGAATTCGTTTATTTACACAGTTGCTTAGCCGTGGAGCAATGGTTAGCTAACTAACCTCACAAACATTTACTTCTGTATACTGCTTGGTTTTAACTTGGTGCTCCACACCCAGGTCCTTGAGCTAGATGAGAGCTTACTGATTACCAATGTGTTAATCTGCATTTAGCTAAAAATGCCAAGGCGTAAAACAGTTTTCCACCATTTTTTGCTGTAATCATTTCATGAAAAGGTATAGGTTTCTCTTTTTAGATGCACGAGCATCTCTAGTAACGATGAACATCACTGACTGACTAACTGGCTGACGGGCTGACATAGGGAAAACTTACCATCTCTCATCTCCTCCCCTCCTTTTATAAATATCTGCTATTGCAAGGGAATGAACTTAACGAATTTTTGGTCTGACTTTCTATCTTGTTGATTCGGAACCTACTGACAGAAGTCATGGCATTATTCTTTGATATATAAAAAAAAATTTTCATAGAGCTTTAACGCTTTCACCTGCACAAAATCAGACTAATACTATATTTTTGAATAGAGGTCAACTGTGAAAATACGATGAGCTCGGAATTGAGTAGAGAATTTCAGAAAATATGCTGTCGAATAATCTGAGTCTGTTATTTTGCCATAACGTCGTCCTGAGAGATATTCCCTTTTTACGAAATATGATTTGATGACAAATCTAAGAAAGATTTGAGATGGATTCTGCACAATATAGATTATATAATACCTACATAGCATTCCATACAAAACCAGAATAATGAATCGAATTAGATCAACGGTCATTATCACCTACTAATGAGCATTTGGTTCGTTCTGATTGTGTAACGTTTCGCACACAAAAGTTTCAGGGGTTCAATTTCCGGTCTAAGAAATTGTGTGGAGCACAAATCTACCACTGCACTCAGCAGCAAACACAGACCTGAGAAAAGTGAATTGCTACATCTACCTAGGGCAGTCGATCTCCACGAAATCCTCAACAGAGGAAGAAATCAAGTGAGGAATCATCATAGGATGGTAAGCTTTCGGTAGAGCTAAACAAACCTTTAAGAATAAGAAAAAAAATCTCATTGGTCTTGAAAAGAAGGGCATACAACCAATGCATCAAATTAATAGTCACCGATGGAGCTGACACATGGAACCAAACCAAAAGATTGACCCTCAAACTTAGAACCATGCAAGGTGCACATGGGAGAGTCATGCTCAATATCACATGGAGGGATGTGATTTCATATAGATTCATTATCAATGTATATATATAGTGATCTACTTTCTCCAGTTTAGCACTTTCGATTTTGATTGTAGTGTCATTGATTTCAACATCAATGCTGTATTTATATCAGCAGAACTACGGGCTATTTATGACTGACCTGAGTATAAGTCGAATTGTTGATTTTGGGCTAGTTTTTTTGTGAAAAAAAATCGTCTAGCATTCAAGAATATACGATATTTTCATTTAACATGAATTTATAGAAAATAATGAAAAGGTACAGTAAAAATAGTTGATTTGAAATGTCCATAGTGAAAGACGTTTGCTCTCTTGGCAGATAAGTTGTTAGGGAAACAACGTTGGAAGTTAAAAACCTGCCAAAAAAATAGCACGCCCTTTCATTCTGCCCGGCTAATAAAATTAATGGTCTAAAAAGGAACTGGGTTCCAACAAAAAAGACAGGTTTGATAAGTCACCCAAAAGAAACTGTCGTATGACGTACGTCTTTTGGTAGCATGCTGTGTTGGGGATGATCAATGAATAAGATACTTCTTTCACATTTTTTGGGGTGGTGATCGCTGATAGTAGAAAAACTATACAAGTGCGAACGCTGCCAAACACGAACTATGGGGTTAATCTCTGTTTGGTTGATACTTATATGCATACATAGATAGCAAGCTAGACTGGGTTGAAAACTAAAGAAACCTATGTTGACAGTGTTGGTGACAGTTTCTAATTGGTTTTCGTTAGGGTGGAGGTCAAAAAGTTTGGAGAAGTATATTTCTGATTATCCATACTTCATTGAAATTAATTGAGACCTTTGGTGATATTTCACCGAAAACTCTCAATGAATTTCAATGAAATTTCCTCGAACGGTGGGCCATAGCCTAAGGAAGAAGTGATTAAATTTGGTTCAGGAATTTTTTTCGGTTGGTAGGGTGGAAAGATATTTTTAATTTCCTATCATATATTCATCCATTCACTCCAAAAAACGTCAGTAGAACTCATTGAGATCTTTTGGGGATATTGCGCGGAAAAACTTGAGTGAATACATAAATATATGAAGAAATCATTCAAAATGAATTCCTGAATCAGCCGCAAAATTCAATTAATTCTTCCTTTTCCCATAGCACAAACCTTCGAGAAAATATGATTGAAATTCATGCCTAGCTTTCGGAGATATTGCATGGACAGACAGAAATGAATGAATACATATTCTTATTCCAGCAACGACGGTAGAAGTGGAAAAAATCCCTTTGGACGGGGTTCCCAACCTTTTTGTCCTATTTACCCCTGGCAACTTTTCGAGAGTAAATTTACCCTCGCCATGTTTTGTTCAGTAATTTGAGTTTGCATTTCCAGTATACTAAAGCAACCCACAAGACAGGAGTATTAAAATACTGTTTTTAACATCATTATTGTAAGTTTGAATAACAAACACTAATGACATTTTTCACTAGCTACTAATGATGTCAAAATAGAATGCCTTTGTCTGGATCGAAGCCAAAAATGACCCCAAAATGCCAAAAATGGCCATTTAAGATTTTTATTGAAAAGTAATACTTGTAGAGTATCTTATTACAATATTTTACAAATATGAGAATCAACTGACCCAAAGAAAGACTACTTGCTCTTCTTCTTCTTCTTCCTCCTCCTCCTCCTTCCCTGCTACTACTACCGCCATGGTGGACGCATCGTTGAACTTATCGTTCTTGTTTAACCATAATTTTAAAATACGTACAAATCAAGGATCAGCAAATTCGCTACCTAGATGGACGCAATTCATTCCCCTTGGGATCGATTCGACCCGATGGAAATCACTGCTGTGGGGGTTGTCAAAGGTTATGAGAGAAGAATAACAAACGAGAACAGGTTCGATCCTTACCCTGATTATTTCATCGTCTGCTGTCGCCCCGGTTATTTTCTCTCAATGTCCAGCTTCCGATTCAGACAATAAAAAAAATCCTGCAAGAAAGAAAAAGGTTTGAATCATTCTCAGGCGGAAAAACAAAAGACAACTTCATTGTTAAGATAATGTCTATAGTTCCGAATTAAGGGCCGTTAACATCCAAAGTGTTTTTTTTTACGATTGATTGAACTGCTTCTTGTTTCTTGTGCTGTTAGGAATGGAGAATAGATCGGGCGAAACGTTGTGCGAACAAAACAAACAACAGAGTGTTCAATCGTCTAAAAAAAACTCTTTGAATTTCCTTGTATGTCGGACAATTTTCTTCATCTTTATTGCTGGTTCTTTCACAAAGGTTTTGGCTGTATACCCACCGGCTTTTTCGGGGTGTTTTTCTTTTCTAGAATGTAGAAAATGAATTTTTATTCTGCAGGGTCTTTGGCGTATACCCTCCAGCCGTCTTCGGGTGCCTTTGTTCTAGGATGTAAGAACTACTATTTTTTTTCTTCATTAGATAAAGAATGATAAACCATTATTTAAAAGTTTTTTTTATGGTTACTTTTTACCTTCATCTTAACTGAGATACGAGTTATCTAATAAATCAAAATGAAGGTGAGAAGTAGTTAAAATTTAAAAACAAAAAATAGTAAAGAAACTATTCTTCATTCTGGAAAAGATCCCCGACATATAGATGCTCCTTGCATCGGCTTGACTCGTCACATCCAGTTTTTGTATCCATATTTTTTTAGGATTAACTCTCCCTGACCTGTGCCCGACTTTTTGGGTGGCTTCCCTTAGATCAGGTGACTCTTTTTCCGGGGTCATACCCACATCCGGAAACCCGTGGGAAAATAATGAGCAACAGAGACGATTTAAATAGTCCGACTAAACCAAAAACAGTTATTTTAACCGGCCATCTAACAAACTTTTAACTAGAATAAAGGTCATCATGTATATTTCACTTGTAGATTCTTAACAAATTTCGGGTTTTAAAGATTCGTGGAGTTTCGTGTTAAGTGGGTTATGATCGTTGGACTAAGTCGGAGAGACATTTTCGGATCACATGGAAACATCGAAGGCTATAAAATCAGTGGACGAGAAAACAATTATGGAAAAAATATATTCGAAGGATAGAAAAAGCAATGATTGGGGAAAATGAACGTTGATAAAAAGGAGGAGGAGGAGAGACAGAGAGAGAGACAGACAGAGAGAGAATACAAGGAGAGAAAGTAAAAGGAGAGTGAAACAACTTCCATCAAATATTTTCCAGAAACAGATCTGATGAATATAAACAAAGGCGGTCTCAAAATAACCATCAAAAATATTTCATTGAATCATATTCATGAATAACTGTTCACTCAACTTGATTTCAATGTCTGTTCTGTGAATGTCATCTTTATTTATTGTCTAATCTATAAGTATTGAAATGCTGATTCCACTTGTCTGAAAAATATGTATATAATGCAAGATACTGTTTCATGAGAATCCATAAAGGTAGGTACTGCTTGCGAGTCAAGAAGCCTAATTTGTATCCTCTCACCAACAATGAACAAAAAATGGTGAAAAATCGTATGTTTGACATGTCATATTTATTTATGAAATGAATTATTTTCATGATTATTATACTTATTATTATTTTGCATTATCTCACTAGTTGCAAGGTGTTCACCGCTGGGGACTGAGTGACAGCAAGACTGCCCAAGTCTCTAGCTGTCCTCTTCACACTCTCTCAGTTCACAGCTGTGCTGTGGTTAACAGTTTCACACCGGTTGCCTTGTGGTTAATATTGAAGGCTGAGTGACAGTTAGTCTCCTCAAGTCTCCAGCCCTCCTCTTCACATTCTCATATTCCACAGCAGTACTGTGGTTTACAGTTTCACACCGGTTGCCCGGTGGTTATCGCTGGAGGCTGTGACTAACTCTCCTTAGGTTTCCAGCCTTCCTCTAATAATTTCCTCATCTATAACAGCAGCACAGTAGTTTTGATAATAATAATAATGATAATTAGTTTTTATTGATTATTATTAGTTTTATTGATTATCACTATTAATTTTAATAAGGAAGATTATCATCATCATCCTCAGTTTTATTTATTATCATCATAATCATTATTATCATTATGTTGTTGTTGCTGCTGCAGCTGCTGCTGTTATTGTTGTTTGCTTTGATTTCAGTTTATGTAAGTCACCAGCCGAGCTTCAACCTTGTGAGTTATGACAGTCTGAGCTTCGAAAATATGGAGCACAGTGCGTGTACATAGAGGGAAGATACAACAATTTCATAAACCTACTTCTCCATCAACGCAAAGCGATATATGTTATGGAGAGATCACAAGACAGTACAGTATATTAGGAAGAAAATGGGTGTCCGTGACACCGTAGAAACCTTAAATGGTAATGGGCAGGCCTTGTTGCAAGAATAAAAGACAACCGATGGACATCACGTCTCATAACATGGATCCCCAGAGATCACACAAGAAACTGAGGCCGACAGAACATAAGATGGAGAGATGAACTGGACAGATTCCGGAAATACTGGCTCCGCGACGCCCATGATAGAGGATTGTGGCGAATTCTGGGGAAAGTCTATGTCTAACGACGGACGTTAAAAGACTGATGATGATGATGATGATGTATGCTGTGTAGTAAATACAATCTCATTGACAAAATATTTCTAATGATGTGCACAGTGGTGGTAAGAGCTATTTTCTATACTTCAGATATGCCGGGCTTCCTAGGTATGTTGTCGACAAATTCACTGATCCATTGTTTGAGCAATCAAAAAGCTCCAACAACTGAAGATATTATTTTAGTCTCCTGTTGCCACATCCTACTGATTTCTGTTTTCAAGATCTCTATATTTTGTGAGTTTCTCGAATTCACGAGGAGAGAATGAAGAGAGAGAGAGAGAGAGAGAGAGAGAGAGAGAGAGAGAGGGAGTTATGACAGAGAGAGAGGGAGTGATGAAAGAGAAAGAGAGAGTGATGAGAGAGAGAGAGATTGATGAGAGAGAGAGGGAGTGATGAGAGAGAGAAAGAGAGAGAGGGAGTGATGAGAGAGAGAGGGAGTGATACGATAAAGAAAATAAAACGAGAATAAAGTGAAAGTATAAACGAAAAAGAGAATAATGAGGGTAAATGAGAGAGCAAGGAGAAAGAGGATAAAGAGGGTAAGGAGAAAGAGGATAAAGAGAGCGAGGAGAAAGAGGATAAAGAGAGCGAGGAGAAAGAGGATAAAGAGAGCGAGGAGAAAGAGGATAAAGAGAGCGAGGAGAAAGAGGATAAAGAGAGCGAGGAGAAAGAGGATAAAGAGAGCGAGGAGAAAGAGAATAAAGAGAGTAAGGAGAAAGAGGATAAAGAGAGCGAGGAGAAAGAGGATAAAGAGAGCGAGGAGAAAGAGGATAAAGAGAGCGAGGAGAAAGAGGATAAAGAGAGCGAGGAGAAAGAGGATAAAGAGAGCGAGGAGAAAGAGAATAAAGAGAGTAAGGAGAAAGAGGATAAAGAGAGCGAGGAGAAAGAGGATAAAGAGAGCGAGGAGAAAGAGGATAAAGAGAGCGAGGAGAAAGAGGATAAAGAGAGCGAGGAGAAAGAGGATAAAGAGAGCGAGGAGAAAGAGAATAAAGAGAGTAAGGAGAAAGAGGATAAAGAGAGCGAGGAGAAAGAGGATAAAGAGAGCGAGGAGAAAGAGGATAAAGAGAGCGAGGAGAAAGAGGATAAAGAGAGCGAGGAGAAAGAGGATAAAGAGAGCGAGGAGAAAGAGAATAAAGAGAGTAAGGAGAAAGAGGATAAAGAGAGCGAGGAGAAAGAGGATAAAGAGAGCGAGGAGAAAGAGGATAAAGAGAGCGAGGAGAAAGAGGATAAAGAGAGCGAGGAGAAAGAGGATAAAGAGAGCGAGGAGAAAGAGGATAAAGAGAGCGAGGAGATAGAGAATAAAGAGAGCGAGGAGAAAGAGAATAAAGAGAGCGAGGAGAAAGAGGATAAAGAGAGCGAGGAGAAAGAGGATAAAGAGAGCAAGGAGAAAGAGAATAAAGAGAGTAAGGAGAAAGAGGATAAAGAGAGCGAGGAGAAAGAGGATAAAGAGAGCAAGGAGAAAGAGGATAAAGAGAGCGAGGAGATAGAGAATAAAGAGAGCGAGGAGAAAGAGAATAAAGAGAGCGAGGAGAAAGAGGATAAAGAGAGCGAGGAGAAAGAGGATAAAGAGAGCGAGGAGAAAGAGGATAAAGAGAGCGAGGAGAAAGAGAATAAAGAGAGTAAGGAGAAAGAGGATAAAGAGAGCGAGGAGAAAGAGGATAAAGAGAGCGAGGAGAAAGAGGATAAAGAGAGCGAGGAGAAAGAGGATAAAGAGAGCGAGGAGAAAGAGGATAAAGAGAGCGAGGAGAAAGAGAATAAAGAGAGTAAGGAGAAAGAGGATAAAGAGAGCGAGGAGAAAGAGGATAAAGAGAGCGAGGAGAAAGAGGATAAAGAGAGCGAGGAGAAAGAGGATAAAGAGAGCGAGGAGAAAGAGGATAAAGAGAGCGAGGAGAAAGAGAATAAAGAGAGTAAGGAGAAAGAGGATAAAGAGAGCGAGGAGAAAGAGGATAAAGAGAGCGAGGAGAAAGAGGATAAAGAGAGCGAGGAGAAAGAGGATAAAGAGAGCGAGGAGAAAGAGGATAAAGAGAGCGAGGAGAAAGAGGATAAAGAGAGCGAGGAGAAAGAGGATAAAGAGAGCGAGGAGATAGAGAATAAAGAGAGCGAGGAGAAAGAGAATAAAGAGAGCGAGGAGAAAGAGGATAAAGAGAGCGAGGAGAAAGAGGATAAAGAGAGCAAGGAGAAAGAGAATAAAGAGAGTAAGGAGAAAGAGGATAAAGAGAGCGAGGAGAAAGAGAATAAAGAGAGTAAGGAGAAAGAGGATAAAGAGAGCGAGGAGAAAGAGGATAAAGAGAGCGAGGAGAAAGAGGATAAAGAGAGCGAGGAGAAAGAGGATAAAGAGAGCGAGGAGAAAGAGGATAAAGAGAGCGAGGAGATAGAGAATAAAGAGAGCGAGGAGAAAGAGAATAAAGAGAGCGAGGAGAAAGAGGATAAAGAGAGCGAGGAGAAAGAGGATAAAGAGAGCAAGGAGAAAGAGAATAAAGAGAGTAAGGAGAAAGAGGATAAAGAGAGCGAGGAGAAAGAGGATAAAGAGAGCGAGGAGAAAGAGGATAAAGAGAGCGAGGAGATAGAGAATAAAGAGAGCGAGGAGAAAGAGAATAAAGAGAGCGAGGAGAAAGAGGATAAAGAGAGCGAGGAGAAAGAGGATAAAGAGAGCGAGGAGAAAGAGAATAAAGAGAGCGAGGAGAAAGAGGATAAAGAGAGCAAGGAGAAAGAGAATAAAGAGAGTAAGGAGAAAGAGGATAAAGAGAGCGAGGAGAAAGAGGATAAAGAGAGCGAGGAGAAAGAGGATAAAGAGAGCAAGGAGAAAGAGAATAAAGAGAGCGAGGAGAAAGAGGATAAAGAGAGCGAGGAGAAAGAGGATAAAGAGAGCGAGGAGAAAGAGGATAAAGAGAGCGAGGAGAAAGAGAATAAAGAGAGCGAGGAGAAAGAGGATAAAGAGAGCGAGGAGAAAGAGGATAAAGAGAGCGAGGAGAAAGAGGATAAAGAGAGCGAGGAGGAAGAGGATAAAGAGAGCGAGGAGGAAGAGGATAAAGAGAGCGAGGAGAAAGAGGATAAAGAGAGCGAGGAGAAAGAGAATAAAGAGAGCGAGGAGAAAGAGGATAAAGAGAGCGAGGAGAAAGAGAATAAAGAGAGCGAGGAGAAAGAGGATAAAGAGAGCGAGGAGAAAGAGGATAAAGAGAGCGAGGAGGAAGAGGATAAAGAGAGCGAGGAGGAAGAGGATAAAGAGAGCGAGGAGAAAGAGGATAAAGAGAGCGAGGAGAAAGAGAATAAAGAGAGCGAGGAGAAAGAGGATAAAGAGAGCGAGGAGAAAGAGAATAAAGAGAGTAAGGAGAAAGAGGATAAAGAGAGCAAGGAGAAAGAGAATAAAGAGAGTAAGGAGAAAGAGGATAAAGAGAGCGAGGAGAAAGAGGATAAAGAGAGCGAGGAGAAAGAGGATAAAGAGAGCGAGGAGAAAGAGGATAAAGAGAGCGAGGAGAAAGAGGATAAAGAGAGCGAGGAGAAAGAGGATAAAGAGAGCGAGGAGAAAGAGGATAAAGAGAGCGAGGAGAAAGAGGATAAAGAGAGCGAGGAGAAAGAGGATAAAGAGAGCGAGGAGATAGAGAATAAAGAGAGCGAGGAGAAAGAGAATAAAGAGAGCGAGGAGAAAGAGGATAAAGAGAGCGAGGAGAAAGAGAATAAAGAGAGCGAGGAGAAAGAGAATAAAGAGAGCGAGGAGAAAGAGGATAAAGAGAGCGAGGAGAAAGAGAATAAAGAGAGCGAGGAGAAAGAGAATAAAGAGAGCGAGGAGAAAGAGGATAAAGAGAGCGAGGAGAAAGAGGATAAAGAGAGCAAGGAGAAAGAGGATAAAGAGAGCGAGGAGAAAGAGGATAAAGAGAGCGAGGAGAAAGAGAATAAAGAGAGCGAGGAGAAAGAGGATAAAGAGAGCGAGGAGAAAGAGAATAAAGAGAGCGAGGAGAAAGAGGATAAAGAGAGCGAGGAGAAAGAGGATAAAGAGAGCGAGGAGGAAGAGGATAAAGAGAGCGAGGAGGAAGAGGATAAAGAGAGCGAGGAGAAAGAGGATAAAGAGAGCGAGGAGAAAGAGAATAAAGAGAGCGAGGAGAAAGAGGATAAAGAGAGCGAGGAGAAAGAGAATAAAGAGAGTAAGGAGAAAGAGGATAAAGAGAGCAAGGAGAAAGAGAATAAAGAGAGTAAGGAGAAAGAGGATAAAGAGAGCGAGGAGAAAGAGGATAAAGAGAGCGAGGAGAAAGAGGATAAAGAGAGCGAGGAGATAGAGAATAAAGAGAGCGAGGAGAAAGAGAATAAAGAGAGCGAGGAGAAAGAGAATAAAGAGAGCGAGGAGAAAGAGGATAAAGAGAGCGAGGAGAAAGAGAATAAAGAGAGCGAGGAGAAAGAGAATAAAGAGAGCGAGGAGAAAGAGGATAAAGAGAGCGAGGAGAAAGAGAATAAAGAGAGCGAGGAGAAAGAGAATAAAGAGAGCGAGGAGAAAGAGGATAAAGAGAGTAAGGAGAAAGAGAATAAAGAGAGCGAGGAGAAAGAGGATAAAGAGAGCGAGGAGAAAGAGGATAAAGAGAGTAAGGAGAAAGAGGATAAAGAGAGTAAGGAGAAAGAGGATAAAGAGAGTAAGGAGAAAGAGGATAAAGAGAGCGAGGAGAAAGAGGATAAAGAGAGTAAGGAGAAAGAGAATAAAGAGAGTAAGGAGAAAGAGGATAGAGAGAGTAAGGAGAAAGAGAATAAAGAGAGTAAGGAGAAAGAGGATAAAGAGAATAAAGAGAGTAAAAGTGGCAGGATAAAGAGGGAATAAAAACAGAGTATGAATGAAGAGAGGGTGGGAGAGATAGAAAGACATCCAAGACAAAAGAGAAAACCGATTAGAAGTTTTCTCTTAATCACAATTGTAAAAGAATCTATTAGTATAATGTGAAGTTCGATTTTGTTTTGTTTTGTTCTTAAAAACCAATGGACTCCTCCACCTAAAGGTAAGGATTTCGTTGATAAAAATATCTCCTACTCGCAATTTGGAAGAGGAGTTTCTCTGAAACGAATCAAAAAGATTTTTCTCGATAACTTAATCACTAAAGTTCAAATATATCCGTGAAAACTTTCACGGGGATTAATTAATAGACGTATAATTATTTTTTTGACACGTTCACTAAACTCTAAGCTCATTATCTGTTGCTGTTGTGTATTAAGACATCAGCAGCTGAATCCGAAATTAATTGATGAAAAAAAAAATCGCTGTTTTTCAATGAACTAAGACTTTGGATGTTCCAGGTAAAAAGCTCATGTTCTAAACCAAAGGTTCACAAACTGTCAGCTACAGCATAATAGGGTGCCCCAACTGTCTCCAGATTGTGCTGTCTACGTTCTCCCCAAAGATGCCAACAAGTATTTAGAGCCTCAGATTTGTCCTGTACGGATATTACATCTGTTCCGCTTCCGCCACTGAGTTAACCATCTAGTGCTTTCACCACCAGATTTTGTGAGATCTGAATCTTTTCAACAATATATGAAAGAGGAAAGGTTTGATGGTTATGTATATCAATATGCATATCGTATACATATATATATATATGCATACGTACATACATACATACACACACACGCATATATATATGCATACGTACATACATACATACACACACACGCATATATATATGCATACGTACATACATACATACACACACATACGCATATATATATGCATACGTACATACATACATACACACACACACGCATATATATATGCATACGTACATACATACATACACACACACATGCATATATATATGCATACGTACATACATACATACACACACACACGCATATATATATGCATACGTACATACATACATACACACACACACGCATATATATATGCATACGTACATACATACATACACACACACACGCATATATATATGCATACGTACATACATACATACACACACACACGCATATATATATGCATACGTACATACATACATACACACACACACGCATATATATATGCATACGTACATACATACATACACACACACACGCATATATATATGCATACGTACATACATACATACACACACACACGCATATATATATATATATATATATATATATATATATAACGTATGCAAATTCAGAAATTACTGGCTTTGCAACGCCCATGATAGAGAAGTTTGGTGAATCCTGGGGAAGGTCTATGTCCAACGACGGACGTTGAAAGTCTGATGATGATGATGATGATGCAGATATAAAGGTTTTGTTCGTTGACTACCGATATGCTTTTGTAAAGATTTTCGTAGATGGTGAATCACGTGATTAAAATTTATCAGTGTGCCGTCGTACGATAAAGTTCGAGAACCACTGTAATAAAGACTCGATCACAAATAGGTCAATTACACGTACGTGAAAAAAAAAAAGGAAAAAAAAAGCATAACTTTTCCCCATCACATTTGCCAATCTAATCTAGCTGTTATATTGGATATTTGCCTCTCCCAGATTAAATGAGGAACGTTTGTTTTGTTCTTCTTGAGAGCAGAGAAAATAAAGTTATGTAGTTTACGAACGGAAACCTATCTATTTGTATAACATTTAGATAAAAACATGGACGAGCAACGAATATTCGACGGGAAAAGGAGAGAATAAGAAGAAAGCTGAAACATGAGTTAATGGGTGATCTTCGTTGTCAACACCCATGGAATGTCTATGGATTCAGTTAGTATTAATGGTAGAGATATATACACGAAAAAAAGTAATAAAGACAATAGAGGTATGTTAATACTTGTAATTATGGAATACCATAGTTTTGTAAGGTAATCATCCTATGGAAAAATTCTTTGAACATTTAATTACTGCAAAACATAAAAGGGCCTCCGTCATTTGTTTTAGATTTAAAGAATGTACTCCACTGTATGTTATAGATTAAATAATTGTTTCTCTGCCAATTTTACCGAAAAATGAATAGAATTCTTTTGAAATTTTCATTTTCTTCCTAATTTCTTAAAAATAACACTGTGTAACATTCCTCACACTTATTCTTTGTTCTTGGATGTTCCTGGTGGTACTTTGTAATAGTTTATGTGTGATAGGTATAGGAAATGTCTCTCTCTGGACTTTGCTTCTGTGTCCAAGATGATAATAATTTGAAATCGACTTATTCTCAATTCAAACACGAGCGAGTTTGCCAATTTCTAACCACATAAAGTATGAAAAACAACTACACATTAATATCACTATCCTGGCTATTAAAGTAAAGTTTGTAGTGAAAAATCACCATTTTCTCGACTTATTAAAAAATAACACTCTGTCCAGGAACAAAAATCGCGTCGCACGATATAATCTTTAGTTAGAAGATATGACGATCCGGTTTCGGGTGAAAAGCGGGGCATTTGTGGCCCTTGAGGCCCGTAAGGGCATCTGGCTAGCACCACAGCCCCATATAAACCATAGTTACTATTAACAGTGATCAGGTCTCCGTAGTGTATTCAGGAGATGAGAATAAAAATAATTGCCTCGAGTGACGTGCGATACAGGGAACAACTTTGCTATGCTTTGATATGATGAGTCGCGGTTTTGATTTCGGGGAGCAATGGACTCCTACTTATTCCAGTCACAGACAAGATGCTTTTTCATATTTTAGAAAACGTCAACCGTAACTGTCAACATAGATTTCTCCAGTTTTCAAGTGAGTCTGATCGCTTATCTATCTGTCCCACGTACTGGCCACGCTAACAGAGTTGAAAATATATTCTATATCAAAATATAGAAAAACGTGTTTTTAACGGGGACTTCAATTTACAACATTAATTTAAGCTGAATTGGCCACTAAGCGTGTGTCCAGCTGCGTCTACGATTGTTTGGGGGAAAGTTAGAATTAACTGTCAAAGAAAAGCTGAGAGAAGTAATCTATTTATTGATCACCCCAAGGTGTGCCTAAAAAGACATTGGTCACATGACAGTTTCTGTCGAGTGACTAACCAGACCTAGTATTTATTGTATGTTGTTATGGAGGTGTGGGTTGCCTAACTGTTGGCGTCACAGAGTAACTTTGCGTCACTTTGCATTGATTCCATAGGGAAAGGCATGAATCCATCAATTAGCAGGACAGACTGGGCTTTTTACCTACGGTGAGGAACGATTTTAGGAGAAGGATAGCTCAGATTCTAAATCATGGAGTGGGGCCCCTGCATGGCCACATCGCATAGGGGGTTCGAAGAGAGCTGCATGGTACACAGAGCACTTTAGTTACCTACAGCATCTCGTTCTCTGTCTGCTCTTACGTAATTTTCCAATTTTTGAACAATGCAAGGAGGTGAATTTGGTAAAACTCATGGTATTCATAAACACAAATTTAGCTAAGTTCAATTGTGTCAGCTAGTTCAAGCGATTTTAATATTTTGCACTACTAGAAGCCGTATTATTTTTATTAAGTTGAATACTACCACAAACTGATACGCTTGTAAAAAAAAATCCATTGATGTGAATCATCGAGGCGTAGGTATTTCACGGGACATTGAATGTCTAGGCTCTGCTAGGAAGTGATCATACGTGCCAGTGCAATAAGCTCGGTGTTTGAGAGGGCACCTTGTGGTGCAGAGTTGATTTTACTTACTGTCCATGTAACAGCTTTTCACCGTCTGTAGACAGTATACTTTATTTCCATTCAGCAAATATTCCAATAAATGAATCATTTCCCAGTCTTCTTGATCAGTATATAAAAGTAAAAAGCGATTTGTCATGAAACTTTTTCTTCAAAAAAAATATCTCTTTCCTGTCAATACTGTACGTTTTTACTTCCCATATGCCTAAATCTTTCTCAAGCAACTTTGTTTTGTTCAGATCCAACCAACTTGTGTCGGTACCCACAGTTTCATACCCTAGCCGGTCCATTCCTAACCTCCTCCCTTAAATCGTGACAGATTTTCCAACTCCTGCTTATTATGACACCCTCCTCCGACAAATAATCACCTAAGAGTAACTCTCCGGGCTGGGTCTAGGACAACTACTCTGGATAATTTTCCCCTACAATAGAATAGCTACTGTAAAGTCAAAGTTGAAGTCTATGGAAATGAGATACTTAGCCACGTAAATGGATACACCTACGGGTATATTGTCTGGGGAGCAATTGTCGAGAATAATTTACTGAGGGTACGAGTTACAGTTGTCTTATGGGGGCAATGTCTTCCTGATACTGTCCTGGTTATGTCTTACTGCTGGAACCAGGCAGGCAGGCAGCAACACCAGATTGAGGCTGATCACAGACGCAACTCGTGCTATAATTCAAATATAATACAAGTCATTAGTTGATACGGTACTGTATATTATGCCGCAGCTGTTGCCCCTCCCAAAAGAATAGCACACACGTTTTGCAACCAGCTAACAAAGAAAATTAGTGTGCACACAAAAGATTTCAAATTCTGTAGATAGAAAATTCGATTCCCTGTGTCGAATTCAAAAGTGCGCACATTTGTTACAGGAAAAAAAAAAACTTGCACGACATAAATCTTTTGCGCTCATTGGCAGAAAAAAAAAGAAAAAAGAAAAAAAGAAACGGGAATATATCAGGAGTGAATCCATTGTCATCTTCGACGACTAAGGATGAATATGATTATACGTAAACTATCTTGAATATATGCAGAGAGTTTAGTATACTATTGAATACCAATATTGAAATGAATCCTCAGAAGATTACGAAGTATCTTATTACATATTCACCAAATCTTTCATAGAAAATGAAAATGATTTTCCTTTGAAAAATCGAAACAGAACACGAATAATCGATTTGACAGCTTTTATCCACAAGAGAATACATTATTTCCTGTGTAAAAGACAATGGAAATAGTATTATTTGCAACCGAGGGCATCTTATTAGAAATTATAAACCAAAACTGTCGCCCAAACCGTCAACACAGATTTCTTGCGTTTTTAAGTGGGTCTGACTTGCTATCTACCTATCTATCGAACAGGACGAACCAATAGTGCTAGATGTCTGACCGTTGAAATATTTACCCCTTACTATGCCTAGAAAAAAATTACCTGGTGATACGGGTTCAATTTACAATATAATTTTATGCTAAATTGATCATTTAGTTCCTGTACGTTGGCACTTACGCTTGTTGGTCATTTTTTTTGAATTCAAACTGGAAGATCAAGGCTCAACAAGGCGAGAGAAGTAATTCATTCATTGATTATCCAATTTCTATATTTTCTTTTATTGATTACCCCTAACATGGCATGCTGCCAAAAGACATTGGTTACACGACAGTTTATATTGAACGACTAACGAGGCTTGTTTCCCTAGTGGAAGACGATAAAAATAGTATGGTTTGCACAGAAAGGGTCTCTTATTTTTATTTTATTATACCATCGAGAGATACGCTTGGAAAAAAAAACTCCATTGATGTAAGTCAGTGGTGCGTGGAGCTTTCACGGGACATTGAATGTTTAGGCTCAGCTAGAAAATGGTCGCACGTGCCACTGCAATCGACAAGGTGTTTGGAAAGGCACCTTGCGACGCAAAGGTGATTTTAGTTACTGTCCATGGAACGGCGTAACGTGTGGAGTAATTTTTTTTTCTTCTATTGAGAAAATATTTCAAGAAACGAACCATTTTTCCGATCCAACATCGAAGGAAAATAACAATAATTTCAACGATGCATCCACGATCCGTAGTAGAAGTAAAAAGATGAGAACGGTTCACAAGAAGTCCTGAACCAAGTTTCATATTAATCCAACATGATACAACTTCTAAAAATAATGTTTAGCTTTAGTGCTTGTAGCATAAGATCTGGGCTGAGTCATACCAATCCAAAATGATTTGACTGAGAAAACAGATATTTAACATAATTGAATTACCGAAACCAACATAGAACTCACCAGCGCTGAAGCTAAATATGAACTTATTTTCATCCAGAATTTAGTTATGTCTATAGCTTGCTTCTTAGTTCCATGATTAATGCTTTAAAGTTTTCATCTAATCCAGATTATCCATAGAATAATGAGAATACATTATTTCAGAACGTGATACAAGACGTTTTATCTATGAAGAACAATTTTTCTTTGTACGGTAAAGGCATTTCAAGTAGATTTCAAATGCAGCGATTTTTATACAGTAATAAATCAAATGCTTCTCTATATTGAACTAAAAGCCTTTAAGTTAACATCCAGAAGACGACAGGTCTAGGTGGTCACTAAATAGAAACCGTCGCCTGACCATCGTCTTTTGGCAGCATGCCATGTTGGAGGTGATCAATTAAAAAAATCGAAAAAGGGGTGATCAATAAACATGAATAGGTTACTCCATTTGCTGAATTGCTAAAAAGTTCGTAAAATCGACCGTGAACGCTTCCGGACATAAAAAGAGAGAACAATCTAGCATAAACTTCAATTGTAAATTGGATCTCTCCGACGAACTAATTTTTGGGGTGAATTTTCTAAAAAGTAAAAACAACCTTTTTTCAGGCATAATAAGGAGTGAATGTTTAAAATTTCCGTCTTCTAGCTCCATTGGTGAGTCCTGCACGCGTAACACATACATAGCCGGCTTGTCTGCCAGCCAGTCAGAATTATTCAAGAACTGAAGACCTCTATGTTGACTGTGTTGAGACTTTTGATTGATGGTCTCTAAAAAATGTGCTTAGAGTGAAACAGAACATTCAAAATGCCAAAAGCTATTTTGCGTTGAACGGTAAATAAAACAAAGGGTTTTTCTTTTTATTGTATGATCTTTTCTATTCGATGTTTGATTATATGCAGTATTAGAAATAGCAGTGAATAATGAAAGGAATGAAGCTTGCGAATTTCCACAATGATAGAACGACAGAACAGCCCCCAATCAAGCACCCCATTCCACACTAAGATGAATTGTTAGCGTCATCAAACTCGTATGATATACATTGATAAAAATGAAATATCAAAAACCGTCAACCAAAACTGTCACCAAAACAGACAACACAAGTTTCTTCAGTTTTCAGGTTAATCCGGCTGACTCGTTATCTATGTAGGAGTCACGTATGGATCTCGAGGACTGAAATTTCAAACACTCACTCATTATTATGCCAAGAAATAACGTTTTTTTTATCTGCTATCTTGAATACATATTAGTGGAGGAAGTGGTCAAATTTGCAATGGAAGTTTGTCTCAAATTGATCCCAAGACTATGTTTGCTTCTTGAAAATTCAAATTCATTCTTAGTGGGCATGAACCCCCCCCCCCAAAAAAGTGGAAAAAAGTAATTCAATCATTGATTGCCAATTTTCCCAATTTTTTAATTGATCACCCCAACACGACCGGCTGCTAAAATACATTAATCACAAGACAGTTTCTATTCACCAGACCGATATTGATAAAAATCAAATATATTCATATGGATCAATAGTGATCAGGCCACATGCCTATAAATCATTATCATAAAAGTCCTATTCTGTCAGCAGCGCTGGCATTGATTCCAGGTCAGTGAGCATCCTTCTCAGCCAGATTTCCAATGCACAACATACAGATTGAGTTGTGGCAGTTACTATAATAGATTTTTTTCTTTGTAAAATACATTGTTTAATAATCAAATCTGTTTCTCTGTACAATCAAGAATACCCGATCTGTTAGTGAGTAAAATAACTGAAAATAAGCGTTGGGGTAGAGAAGTAACGGTAATGCCAATGGGTAGCGAAAGGGAAAGCTGAACACTTGATTACACTGTTATATATATATATATATATATATATATATATATATATATAAAATTAATAAGTTATTTCCTAATTGAGTATGGGTAAAAAACATGAAAAAATATCAATTATTCCCTTCAGACATTGCTTTTGTGTCAAGGATAGCGATAATATGAAATCTGAAGGACCAGTTTAGCATAAATTCAAAATGTGAATTGACCTCAGCCCCACCAAAACCTATTTTGGGGAGGATTGAAAAAAAATTGTTTTGCTTGACATAATAAAAACCAGATGATCCCAATAATCCTAAAAACCAGATTATACAACCAATGCATCTCCCCGATAGTCACTCATGGAGCTGAAACATGGAATCTAACCAAGAGACAGACCAACAAACTGAGAAGTAAGTAACCAGCACATGAGAGAATCATGTTCAACCTTACATGGAGAGATCACAAGACAGCACAGTATATAAGGGAGAAAACAGGAGTCTGTGACATCATAGAAACAATTAAAAGACTCAAATGGCAATGGGCTGGCCAGGTTGCAAGGATGGAAGACAACCGATGGACATCACGTCTCATAACATGGATCCTCAGAGATCACATGAGAAACCGAGACCGACAGAACACAAGATAGAGAAATGAACTAGACAAATTCAGGAAATACTGGCTCCGTGACGCCCATGATAAGGAAGTATGGCGAATCCTGGGGAAGGTTTATGTCCAACGACGAACGTTAAAAGACTGATGATGATGATGATGATCAAATTTTCAGGCCTACAGCTCCATCGGTGCAGCTTGTTCGCGCAATACATACGTAAATAGATAGCCAGCCAGCAAGCCAGCAAGACCCACTTGAAAACTGAAAAAAACCCAATGAACTGTTTTGGTGACAGTCTTGATTGACAGTTTCTAGTAACGTTTAGATAGAAGTAGTAAGTATAAATCAAGAGGTTGTGTGTCTGCTGTCTGTTTAGGTATTCAAAAATTTTGGCAGTTCTGTTTTGAGAAGTTTTACATCAAACTTGACTTAAATCATTACGTGTCCTATAGTTTGTTACAGTACAATCCATCAGTAAGTACTGTCCCTCTTGGTGTTAATTTGCTATAGGGCTATGTTTCGAATATCGTATCTCAGCATGTATAAGCTGCAACTTCTTCCGAGAATTTCGAGCAAAAAAATCCAGATGCGATTTGTCTACGGAAACATAATTATTCTACATATTTATATACTATTGAGAAATGGATATATAATCCAATAGAATAATTTCAAATGCGTTATTTTCGTTTGAAAAGAGGTCAGTTCAAATAGCGTTTCAAACAAATTTTCAACTTCATTTGTATAGATAATTGTGTACATGGGATATTGAATTTTTCATCCGAAATTGAAGTTTAATCGCAAGGGGTGGATTATCTATGGTAGCAGATTATACGTGGTGAAATACAGTTTCCAGTAATGTCAGATTCCCAAAATAAACGATGCTAAAAGACATCATGATAGTCAGTCTCCGAAGTCAGAGCAGATAGCACAGTTTAGTTGTTGGTCAATGAGAATAATAAACTCATAGTAATAATTTATCACGTAGCAATATAAATCGATACCTAGTGATATTTCACCTGCCCCGAAAAATAACTACCAGATGAGATACATAGCACTAATATATATATATATATATATATATATATATATATATTAGTGCTGTGTATCTATCTATCTATCTATCTATCTATATATATATATATATATATATATATAATGATGTATTATGACATTTAGGTAAACTTATTTTAAATATTCCGCCATTGCAGCTTCATCAGAAATGATATTCAAAAAACGAAATTATTTTTGATCTAGATGCAATGGTCAAACATGTAAAATGAAATTTCTCAAATATAATAATACTTTAATATTATTGGATCTCTATATATAAATAATACACATACACTTTCAAAGCCAAATATATGGCACTATATGTTTCCTATGACAACCTAACCTCGTAACCAATTAAGAGGTACACTCTACTGAAGATGGGAACTCTTCCTGGACCATGTATAGCATACTAATTGATTAATCTATTAATTAATCAAATAACTAAAAGAGTTTCCTATACTTTGACTCCTGAGTGAGTTTCATTTGTACTAGTTCATACTTATGTGTATGTGTATGCTTATATACAGATATGAATTTTTTTAATGTTTATTGTTTAAAGCTATAGAGCTCTTTAGACATTATATATATATATATATATATATATATATATATATATATATATATATATATATATATATATATATATATATATATATATATATATATATATATATGTATAGTAGCAATCTGAAAATTGGAAGATGGGAAATGTAAGAGATAAAACAGGCGTTATATCTCAAAAGATATTTTTATTATCATGTATGCATGCAATTCAGTGGTTGCCACCATCTTTTTCAAAAAACAAAACTTTGGAGCTGTGGAAGAGAAACTGTATGCTGTTTACATGCTTATGACTGAGGAATGAAGTGAAGAGACGAAGCTATTAAGTTGTGTATTTTGCGGTTGTTTTATAGGAGTGGAAAGGCGAGGTGTTTGTTTATCTTTCGGTGATAACCAGGTTGGTCTCTTCAGCTTCCAACTGTCAAATTACAACCATTCTATCGGATCATTTCACATTCACACAACACACACACACATATATATATATATATATATATATATATATATATATATATATATATACTGTAAATATACTGTGTGAAACCGGATTTGAAAAAAAAAATCGTTTACAAGTTACTGTTCCAACAATATTTACAAATCCGGTTTCTCACTTTCTCACAGTTCACTACGTTCTTGTGTTATATATATATATATATATATATATATATATATATATATATATATATATATATATATATATAATGTTTTTAGCAATTCGTAAGAATACAAAAAGAAACAGATTATTCCTGTTGTTGACACCAATTGAAACACAGTTCTAAGCATTCATCAAAACAAATAGTGCAATCAATACATAAAATAGGATTAACAAGGATACTTACCCGGTGTGTGTCAACGTTTTGTACCTTATGCACTCTTCACAAACTGAAAATATGTTTTGTTCTTATAAATATAATATATAAAAATATATACTTTACGAGGATATAAGGATATAGTTACAACAACAAACATATTGATGAATGCCGAAGAGAGCATAAGGCACGGAATGTTGATATACATTGGGTAAATATTCCTGAAAATCTCATTTTATTTAATCACACAAATATATATATACATATGTTTATATATATATATTACTATCCAGACATTCAAATTAGTATGTCTATCTGATTGTCTGTCATATCAAGTATATCAACATAGCTAAAAACATTACAAGGGTTGTCAAGTATGATTCTCTTAGTCCTCGAAACCATAGATCTTAAACCATGAACCTTTTGGTAAACAAACACTTTACTATCGGCAAATTATAAATGTAAAACAAAACAAATGAAAATTGTAAAACATATAGTGAGGAAATATACAATTAATTTACGAAAACCATAAATTTATAAAACTGAAGTGCATTGAATTGGAAAACCAATGTTGGCAAGTTTTCAACCAGGATTATATTTGAGTTTACGTTGTTTAAGTGAATATTTTTGATGATAATTTTCTACGATCTTTTTCCTTATTAATAACATAAAGATTGTTACGATACAACTAATGGTTGAAAACATACACAAGTTTTACAATTTTATATTACCTTTTTATCAAAGGTCCATGGTAGTACATATATTATAAATATACATGCATTAATGATTTCCTAAGCTGTTTACGTTTTGCTTATACTGTACGTTAAACACTCCAAAATTTCCATCTATATTATCCAAGACAGAACCGCAAATTATCGATACAGCGGATGGAAAACCCGAGACTGACAAGGGAAAACCGTAGATTGTAATGATGACCCCGTATAACGCTATTTTGTTTAACACTGCATGTATCTAGAGCGCCACCCGAGGTAATACGGCAGTCATCACAGTACAGGGCCGCGAGACTTATTCAGTAACGAGAAGGAAGTTCATATCGATTTTTGCTATTTGCTCGTTATAAACTAACTCTACTTGATCGGGGCAACCAGTCGAACTGCCACCAGAATCTTCTCTTACAGTTGATAAGCCTACGGGAATAAGGCAGGTACTTCCTCACCTAAACAACTAATTTCATCAACGCATCTTCTCACCTTCAACCTCTCGGATCGCAGCAGCCACGATGTCACCGTGTCTCGCCCACATAGAACGCTGAGCGGAAAGCACGCTGACGTTCCCCAACAAGCTTGCAACGCATGTCTACTCAGGCAAGGAAGCAATATGCCTATCTACATATTGCTGTCTGCTAGGTTTCCTGCTATCACCTGAGACCTTTAAGTAAATGGCATTTCTGCAGGAAGCATAAAGAGACAGAGAGGGAGGAAGGAAGGGGGAAGGTGGACACACACAAACACACACACACATATATATATATATATATATATATATATATATAGAGAGAGAGAGAGAGAGAGAGAGGGAGAGAGGGAGAGAGGGAGAAATAGCTGGAGATATAGAAAATTCAAAAGAGAGAAGGATGATGAAAACGTGGAAAGTGAGAAACGAAGAATAAAAGCAATAACTCTCTTACTTATATAATGCTCTCTCTCTTTCTCTCTCTCTATATATAAAGAGGGGGCGATAGCAACGGAGAGAGAAAGCAAGAGAGATATAGCAGCGGAAAGTGAGAGATTGAGAGGAAGGGACAGTGATTTAGAGAAAGAGAGATGGAGAGAGAGAGAGAGTAATGGGGTGGGGTGATAGTAACGAAGTTTGTGATGAAGAGGGAGACATTTAGAAGGAAAATCAAAACGTGAGGAAGGGGATTGAAACGTTGAAAGTGAGGATAAAAGTAATAACTTTCCTTCCTCTCACAGAGAGAGAGAGAGAGAGAGAGAGAGAGAATTCAATAGAGAAAGAAGGAAATTCCTAAGAGAGAAAGGCTATGAAAATGGAGAAAGTGAGAAAAGAAAAATGTACAGCTCTCTCACCCGCTTGAAAAGAGATCGATAGATAGATAGATGGATAGAGAGAGAAAGAGAGGAGGAGAGGAATGAAAACGATGAATGCATGTGTCAGAGAGAGAGAGAGTGAGAGTGAGAGATGGGAGTAATGCCTATCTTACAGGCACAAATAGATAGAAATAGACTAGGAAAGGAAGATCGAGAGATAGAGAGGGAAAGGAGAGTTCAACCTTCTAATGGTGAATCCATATCAGCAAAACTTCAAGCAGATCGCAGCATGTATGAATCAATCAAAGTATTGAACAAGTTTTCTCGGGAACAGGAAGCGGAAACTAGTCACAGATGATGATAATGATGATGATGATGATGGGGAAGGAGTCGAAGATGTTCATGATGATGATGATAATGACGATGATTATTATCATGGGAAGGAAATCAATTTTGTTTATGATAATGATGATGATGATGATATGAAAAAAGTCAAAGGTATTTACCAGAAGCCTGTGGAGGGGGATGAGCTGCCATTAGAGTGAAAACGTAAAAATAAAAAGTAATTTCAGATCTTTTGGGGGGTGACGAGCGAGGCTGATGGATTAAACTGTTGGGGGTTTGAAGAGAAGAATCCAGTGTTTTTTTTTCTCTTTTTTTAACGGCGAACGATTCACCCAAGGGTGAATGAAAATTATTTACGAATGAATGAAACTACAGGAGTGAATAGAAAGTGAATGGAACACGAAGGATGAAAGATCTAATTCATCGTATTTCACGACGTATAATCCACGTTTTTTTTTCTCGAAAATTTCGAACTGAAAATTCAAGTGCGCTTTATCTACGGAAACATAATTGTTAAACATATTTATATACGTAATATTATACGAGGGGTAAAAGATTTTCCATTCGAAAATGAAGCTCAATCCGAAGGTGCAGATTATCTATTGGAACGAATTATACATGGTGAAACATGGTCCTCAGATATCAGAAAAACGAGAGCTGTCATCAAATCTATCTACAGTTTCTTCAGTTTTATTCCTTCAGTTTTCTAGCTGAGTGGTTATGTAAGTATGTATCACAAGTGCAAGCCGCATAATTGGAATTACAGGGCTGAAAATGTACTCATTATTATGTATAAAAAAAAGTGTCTTGAGAATTAACTCATAGATTTTTAGTGGAAAGTTCAATTTGCAATGTAAGTTCAAGTTAAATTGGTCCCTTGATTTGTGAACAGAAGCATTCTCACTCACTTTTTGAGAGTTCAGACTTTTTAATGATCACTTCCCAACAGAAGGAGAGTGAAGTAACTTATCCATTGATTAACTGTTCATTAGTTTTTTCTATTGATTACCCTAACGTGGTACACTACTAATTAACGTTGTTCACGAGACGGCTTTTTATTGAAAGACTTTCTGGACCTGCTTAATTTTTCTCTACTCTTAAAAAAATAGTTTTCGTTATAAACATGTACAGTGAGAAAATTATTTCTAAAAATTCAATACAAAGTTCTAAAACTGTTTTCTGTTATATTTTGTGTCACTTCTGATTTTCTTTATATATTTTTTGGATATCCAAAAAACACGAATAAAATAAAACGCTCAAGAAATGAGTTAATTTATGCTTCTTCCACCAGACACAAAATTAATTATGCATATAATTATACGCACAAAGGGGAATAAAATAACTAAGAATTGCTGCGTCTGCGTCAAAATTCACGCAACTATTTCAGTCACAAAGCAGAAATTTTACAAAAAAGCAAAAACCGAAAAGAAAGATTTTTTTCTGCGCTCACTGACAGGAGAATGTATGCAAAAGGTTCCTCTCTGGACGATTAGGGATGAGAAAAGTAGAGAAAGAAGAAAAAAAGAAAATAGTTATAGTGATAATTAAAAAAAAGGATGGAAAAGCAATGAATTCTAATTAAAAGGATCTGTTTAGTGACACCAGATAATACAATCTAGCGTCCATAGCTTTCCATTCTCTCTTTCTCTCGTTTCTCTCACTATTTCTCTCCTTCTTTAATTGATTTATGACATAAGAATAGAATCCCCTGCTGCCCATTCCCTTCTCTTTCTATACATCATTTTAAACTTTTCACTTTTTAGTCTCAACTTGATATCTGAACATGTCATTGTGATGAGAATAAAGTAAACCCTGAAGGAGTTTGACAAAATTGTCGTATTATGTTCCATTGGTATTACTTACAAGCCAGCAGGTTAGGGTTAACTCTTCTACAAGCAAGAACAATGCTACACAGAATACAAGGACTATAAATGTCCTGTTGCAGATAGTTTCTTATATATACGTAGGCTACCTCCTTTACGTACAGTACCCCCTCTCCCTTTTACAATGAATGAGAGAGAGTGCAGACACAATATATATATATATATATATATATATATATATATAATTATTGTGTCATCCACAGACAGCTGTTTTGTTGTTTTACAACTCTTCAGTGTGGCTACAGACTATCCATTATACCATCCAGTGCCACGAGGTAGGATCAAAACCTTTGTCTAAGACCCAGAGGCTAGCATCTTATCTCTGCCCTACGCAGAACTGGATGGTCAGTAAGGTTGAATTTAAGTGATATATTCACTCATGCATGCTCTATTCCTAAGTTGAAAGAGCATTGCATATAATAACTACATTTTGGACGTTATTTTTCGTTTTATTTTTGTTGCGATCATTATTTTTGATTCAGACGTTTTAACAGGGATTAGTTTGAAAACTTAATTGGAAACCAATAGTTTTATTTAAACACAAACATAATAAAAATGTACGTACAACATGGTAGGTTTTTTTTAACAGATTCTGATCTTTTTCTTGCTTTTTGAAGGAAGGTTCTGAGCAGAACGTTTATTTCTATTTTTTCCTGTTCACAAGTTCACGAACATTGAAGTTTCATTTCAGTCTTTCTTTTCCTCTTTTCTCAGGCACAATAATCTTTACGTCTTTTCCCTTTTTATTTATCAATCTAATTTGAACAAAATGTTGAACTCTTTTATTGGGAACAACAATGCTACATACATAGATACATACAATGTGAGAGCGATAAGTGAATTATCCTGATGCAGAGAGTCTCAATTTTATGCCGACTGCCTTCTCTATGGGTAGTACTTCAGGTCATGTGCTAGCATAAACCAGTTGTCTTAAAACTTTGACTGTGCGGGGAACTCTTCAATAATAGAATTTTCTGGGGACCCACTTCAAAGAAATAAACAAACAAACAAAAAAACAATATTCCATTCTACTTTAAACATTTACAGATGTATGTAACTATGGGATTTTGGCCTTGTTTATGGAATTATTCGAATGTGTATAAGTCCAAGTAGAAAGTACGTGCACAAATGGAAGAGTGAGAACGATGCTCACTGAGGGAAAATAGACATATGAACGACTATTGACTGAACAGCATATGTGTTACGTGAATAACCAAGATAAGTCATACGGAACCCTGAGGTTCTGCGGAGCACAATTGGGATAAATAACTAAGATGTTTCTAATTAAAAAGATAAAATGTTAATTTTTTTCTTGTATATAAAAAAATGTCGTTCGTGTTAAAGAAATAGAGGAAATCATGTCACAGCCGTAAAGGAATCGTTTGAGAAATAAAGAATTGTTAAGAATATTGTGAGATCATCACTTTGTTTCATGGAATCCCCGGAAAGGTCGAGCGGAAACCCAGGGTTCTGCGAGACACGGGTGGAATAATGCTGACCTAAGCCAATTACGCCAAAAGCAATCAAGAACATGAGGAAATTTAGTTATTGATGAATAGTCCGAAGTGATAAAGACTAAAAGGTGAATAACTCTTTAATTGTTCAAGGAACTCTGGAATCATCAAGGAATGCAGCGTTTCAAGGCACGTTTGGCTTGGAGGCCATGGATTGTTAATAAAAGTTATGATTGCTTCACTGACTTGAATAATCAGATATCACATATATAAATGCATAAACAAAGTAAAACCTTGAAAACATTAAGTGAGTACATGCCTCTACAAATGACATTTTCACTAAAAAAATGAATGAAACTCAGTTCATGTATAGCTACGACGCTAGGAAATTTAATTGCAAAAAGGATTCCTGAATCCACCTAGAATTTAATCACCTCTTTCTCAGCTCATAGCCCGACCTGATGAAAGCCAATGAAAGATACCACTCCCAAGTGAAATATCGTTACTGGGAGGAAGAAGAAGACCTTGCCTCGTACCGACAAGATTCTAAAACATGAGATAAACAACCCTACTATCTCAGCAATTGCATTGAAGAGAAAGTTCATTGTTCTCCTGCAGAACGTCACTGGGAGGACAATAAAACATCTTTTACAAAAGGTTTCATCAGTTTGTTAACTGCTTTACTTGAACTCTAATATTTTGCGCCACAAGAATCACAGAAACTTCTCCCTTCATCTGGGTCAAGGCATTAGATTCCTCTTCAGGTGTAAGCTTACGTCATTCCATGGCAGCACCCAGAAGCAGAGTTATAGCACCCCAAAAGCAGCTAAAATTGTCTTCTCATATATATATATATATGTAGCTCTCGGTACGCTGATAGCTTTATTTTGATTTTTTCTTTGATATCTTTTACGGCCACGGTATATTACTCACCTGGGTTGAAATACTCGCAGTCAGGACTTCTAGACAGAGATGTTACCATATGTTTCGATATATATATATATATATATATATATATATATATATATATATATATATATAAAGAGAGAGAGAAGGTGTGTGTGAAAGCAGTACCCCTCTTATAGACCATCCTACTGTTACCATCTGTTTTGAGAGAGAGAGAGAGAGAAGGAGGAGGGGTGTGTGAAAGAAATGCCCCTCTTATAGACATAAGGAGAAAAAGATAGCGAAAGAAAGACAGAGATAGAGGTGAAAGTAAAATTCAAACTTCTAACGGAAAATCCAGATCAGTCAAATTTCAAGCAGATCGCAGCTTGCATGATTCGATCTATCAAAGTATTGAACAAGTTTCTCGGGAACAGGAACAGGAAACGAGTAACAGATGATGATGATAATGATGATGGTGATAAATACGAAAGATAACATTATGCAACTTTGTCTTCACTTTTTTTTTCTGTTCGTGGGTAATAAGCGTTATTTTTTGATTGATTATATCTAAAAGGTAAAGGAAATATTAATTGTCCCCGTCAAATTTTGTTTTGCAACCTGGACAGCGATACTTCGAAATCTACTAATTTCTTAATGGATAAGAGGAAAATTTGCACATTTACAATCACATAAAGAAAAACAGTTACGGACAAAAAAGTCGCTATCATAGTCATAAGGGAAGTTTGGAAGGTATGATAGCTATTTTCCATACTTTTTACACATACGTAACAATAATCAACGCACAACTCAAGTGCAAAAACCACTTTGTGCAATGGTATGTGAAGTGTCTGATCGAAAATAAGTAAATTTCAAACCATTCGCTCTCATAGTCACAAAAGAAAACTATGAAGGGTATAATAACCATTTTCTATACTTTTTACAAAAGCAGAATCTGAATTGAACAATAGTCCATCTCCATACTTTTTACACATAAAGAATCAGAAAATAACACTCACTACTCAAAATATTGTGTTGCACAGTGTTATGTGAAGTGTCCAATTGAAAATAAGTAGATTTCAAATTATCACTGTTATGGTCACAAAAGCAAAGTTTAAAGGGAATAATAGTTATTTTTATACTTCCTACAAAAGCAAAGTTTGAATGGAATTATAGCCATTTTCTATAATTTTCACTCATAAAGAATCAGAAAAAAAGCACTCTCTACCCAAGAACAAAGATCACGCTGTATTTTGGCAATCAATGCGAGCCTTTACATCTAATGCTTCCATACATTGACAAATAAGAACGGTTATTCAATAGTTCGACTTAGGGTCTTGTTGTAATCCGGTAATAGTTTACTAGGTGTTTTTTTTTTGTTACAAAGTATCTATTTATGTAGATACAGTCAGTCATCGAATTATTAGTCAATATACTTGGATGTCTATAATATTACTTTGCTTGTTCCAACCCGAAGCAAATGTTGAGCTTCCCTTATTGACTTAAGGAAAAGGTTGAGAGGAGAGAAAATAAATTTAGGTAGTTCACCAACGGTTTCGGGAGAGAAATGGCTGAAAGGAAAGTGAATATTGCAGGAGTGTAGAAAGAGAGAGGGGAGATAAAGTTTGGTAGTTTACTGATGGATGTAAGGGAACGATGAGATGCGGAGGAAGATGGAAAAATAGGTCGTATAATGAGAGGGCAGGAACAGAGAAGACAGAAATAAGTCAGACTGTTTAATAAGAGGGTTAGAAAAGATTGGAGAGGCAAGAAAGTTAGGTAGTTAATCGAGAGGGTTAGGAAGCTTTTTGCACGTGAAACGAATCTAGGTTTATGAAACATTTAGATGAAAACATGGACGAGCGACGAATATTTCATCATTTCTTGGTGCAATTTTGAAACTGAATAAAGATGTGGAAAGATTTGTGGAATGTATCAGATAACCTCTGCACTCGCTGTATATCACATAATTCCTGAGTTATTTAAGCTTCCTGCCTGCAACTCCTACACTTAGTTCTCTCGGCATAGTTTCATCTCTCTCTTTACACACACACATATATATATAGAGAGAGAGATGCATATATATATATATATATATATATATATATATATATATATGCATCTCTCTCTATACCTTTCTATTCTTCTGCATATCTATATATAGATATATTTACATCTCTCTCTATCTATTTATAAACACATGCATATATTTTTACACACACACATGCATTACACACACATATATATATACACACACACATATATACACACACATATATATACACACACACACACATATATATATATATACATATATTCTAGAAAGCTTTAGAGCTTTAGATACTGAAAATCAAAACACGTTAAAAATATTTTGTGTCATTTCAGTCATGCATTTCCCTAATATCTGTCAATGCAATTTATATTCTTATCATGGTAGTACATGTAAATTCTTTCTTGTTGGGATCATCAGTTGCCTACCATGTAAATGTTTCGGGGATTTCAAAAATCTTGCTTCCATCAATTTGTTTTTTCCTTTAAAACAAAAGAGAAACAAAACCTTCCATCAGGTAGTATCACCCTAATGGACTTTTCTATTGATATACTTCGACAATTTTCTCATATATATATATATATATATATATATACAAACATCCTCCTGACCTATGATTGATCAGTTCATATATAGCCTCTATGCAGGGGAGATAGTTGTAAGTTTTAATTGTTCGTACTTTTGACTATTGTCTTTATATATGAAAACATGTCTACCGATCAAAAAATTACTTTAATCCACTTCGAAACTTAATCAATACCCCCTTAGCCAGGTTCTGCCTTTTGAAGAAAATGCCTTCGACAAAATGTCATGGAAATCCTTTGAGAACCTTTTTGAGATATTGTATGGACCGTCGAGCAAATATATAAATGTTGAAAAAAAAAAAACGAAAAAAGGTCCGGTTTGTGTCTCAATAGAAACCAACACGTGTCGTGTTGCGTGTGATCAACTGAGAAATTAGGGAAAAGGGGTGATCAATTAATAAGTCACTATCACTTTTTGTTGGACAGGGATCACTACAAAAAAAAAATCAGATTTATCAAAAACCCAGCGGAATCAAAATAAGGGATCAATTTAGCATAAACACATTTTACCAATTAAACAGTCCCCAGTAAAAACCTATTTCGCGTGGGGATTTGAGAAAAAAAAAAAGAGTGATAAGGAGTGAATCTCGAAATTTTCAGCCTTGTACCTCCAATAGGGCGGCCTATACATGCGATACATACATACATACGTACATACATACATACGTATATACATACATACATAGCCAGCCAGAAGGACCAACTTCAAATCTATGCGGACAGAATTGGTTATAGTTTTGGTCGACTGTTTCTAAAAATATCTCAATAAAAAAAAATTTCTGGGTTCAATCCAAAAGTTACCCAATTCTCATTGCCCTACGTTCCAGAAAAATTAATTGAAATACATTAAGAATGTTAGAAGACTGTCAGGCATGAGTGAATATGCTACCTCTTCTAACTTGTTTGGCAAAGGTAAATAACATTCCTTCCCGACATTACAGGCAATCAAGGAAAAGGATTAATTTGATTCTTTATAATAAATCACCTCAACAACGGAATTATTCTTTACTCAGCCAGCGCTTCACAACATATCAATTTTCAATAACGCCAGGGAACACGATTTCTGGCCTTGGGTAGCGAGAGTTATTTTTGTAATTGCTTCTATACAAACGAATGTCAATTACCTTCAAACTTTTATTTTGCTGCTGGGAAAGTATGTAAATTCGCTCTTATTTGGCCAAGTGTTTAAATCAAAGAGAAATATCAAATCATATAATGTTTATGCTTTAAATCAGTTTCAAATTGAAATTAAAGACATTAATCAAAAGATAGATTAATACGACAAGGTGGTGCCAATCCTCAACAAGCTGAGTGTCCACTATAGACACCGTAAGGAATTGACAAACGTCCAGAGAAATTCAAGCGGATTTATGTGAGACATATAAAAATTTGATATGCCTTCAAGAGAATCTAACACGGAAGATGCTTTGCACGGGAACACCATCAACATGTCACAAGTATGGAAGGACATTAGAGATATTTTCAGACAGATGATTGTATTTTTATCCATCGAGATAACCTGGTAAATAATTTAGTTGAATGCACTGAGAAAAATAGAATAAAAGGTTTACAAGATTTGAAAAATTCCGAACTAAATTCAATATGGATGCTTCTATTCTTGATAAACTTCTGCATCTACTCACCTGAACACAGGTAAAGAACAAAACTGATCAAAGCATTGGTAAAGGAACCAGAAGTTCTTTATATAATTGTTTTTCTCACTTTATGTGATTGAAAATATGCAAAGTTATCCATCTTAAGATAAGTTGATTTAAAATGATCCCTATTCTGGTCACAAAAGCAAAGTGTGAAAGGAATAATTGACATTTTTTTACACTTTTTAGACATTATCTTTTCGAAAATAGGTCTAGTTAGTCACTCATCAGAAACCGTCACGTGACCATTGTCTTTTGGCAGCATGCCATGTTGCGAGTGATCAATTAAAAAACTGACAACGGAGGTAATAAATGAATGTTACTTCTCCTGCATTTCAGTGATCACTAAAAAAAGTCTGAATCTTAAAAAACAAAAAAAAACAAAAAACACGCGTGAATGCTATTAGAAACAAATAAAAGAATCAATTTAGCATAAACTCACATTGCATCTTGACACCTATCCCAATCAGAAACCCATTAAGAGGAGAGATTTTCATAAAAACAGAATATGTTTCTGTTGATATGATAGAAATTTAATGTTGAAATTTTCGGTCTTCTGGTTCTATTAGTGTGTCTCATTCACTTGATATATAAGTAGCCAGCAAGTCAGCCAGCCAGCTGAACCAACTTGAAAACTGAAGACAGTTTTGGTTGACGGTCTTCTACTAATACTTACCTAGGAACAAAAAAAGTAAAAGTACGATGCTCTGTTGCTGGGAAATTAACGAAGCATTTGATTAAGTAGATATTGATTCATGGCCTCTCTAAACCTTGTACATCAACTCGTAGGCATTTGTCTTGACGATGGTGTAAACGAGTAAACAGAAATAATTTATGACAACCATTCATGATTCCCTTAGTTAATCAATGGTTAGTCACCCAATAAAAACTGACCAATGCATTCACAGAAAGCCTCGTTGGAAGACATTAATAGGAAAAAATGAAAAAAGGTGATCAATTAATAATACAGTTCTGTCACTTTTTGTTGGATCCCTAAAAAGTCCGAATTTTCAAAAGACAAGCATGGAAACAGCTAGGTGAAAACTAAATGATAAATTCACGGCAATCTCACAATGTAAAATCGAGCCTCAGTAAAAAACCTAGTCACCGATTTTCTAGACGTAATAAGGAGTACATGTTTAAATCTCCAAACACTAACTACATTGGCACGGCCTGCACGCTCGACACAGATAGTTAGCCATCACTAAAAATCTGCCCCCCCCCCCAAAAAAAACTTACGTTGATAGTTTGGGGTGTATTACGGCGAATATCTGAGAAATCTAAGATTTGCAGACCATATTGTCCCTTTTGCAGAGACCCTCCACGATTTCCAACTAATGCTAAATGAACCGGATGAAGAAAGCAAGAAAGTTGGCCTTCACATGAACTTCAGCAAAACAAAGTCATATACAGCAAACATATCAGAAATAAACACACAACGCTCACTATCAGAAATACAGAACTGGAGAAATTAAACCACTACATCTACCTAGAATAACGAATCTACATGAAATCCTCGAAAAAAGAAAAAAATCAAGCAAGAATCACCCTATGGTGGCAAGGCTTTGGCAGAGCAAGCTGAACCTTCCAGAACAAGGGAACCCCATTCGTCCTAAAAACAAGAGTATACAACCAATGCATCTTCCCAATAGTCACTTATGGAGCTGAAAGATGGAACCTAACCAAGAGACTAGCCTTCAAACTGATAAGCATGCAACTTGCACAAAATAGAATCATACTTATCACAAGACAACACAATAGAATCTATCAGACAAATCAAATGGACAACACGACTCACAATGTGTATCCTAGAGATCAAATGCATTACCGTGGCCGGCAGAATACGAGATGGAGAGACGAACTAGGCAAATACGGAAAGTATTGGCTTCGCAACGCCATGATAAAGAGGTCTGACAAATCCTGGGGTAGGTCTACGTCTAACAACGGACGATAAAAGACTGATGATGATTGATATCTTGGGTTATTACTTCAGTTTTACGAGTAGTGTAATCTTGAAAACATTACACAACTTTTATGTTGATTTATCGGGTATTCATTTAGAGGCTTTTCTACTCTCATATTTTTGATTATAGATTAAATGCTTAGATTAAAAAATGATGAAAATCTTAATGTGTTTTTTGACCAACTTTACGGGTTTACGGGGGACAAAAGTTTGGGGAACGCTGCTGTAGCAGGAGAACACAAGACTTTCGTGGTGATAACTATCATATCATCTTAATCAGTTTCCCATATGATCTCCGGTAATTCATGCAGTTGTCTGACATTCTTGTTACATGGCCTGTCCGTCGCTATTTGAGTTTTCTAATGGGATAAAAAGATGAATCATTATGCTGAAATCAGACGGACTCTAAGAGTTGGCCTGATGGCTAACTTAATTGCGTATTTCCCAGTGACGCCAGCGTTCGAGCCTGAGTAGGAAAAACGATACTTCAAATGTTGATTTTTAAGGCAGCCAGACAGGCTATTACCACTTCGAAAATTGGCACTATCCAATATTCCTACTTATTTGTTCATGTATCACACGAATCCAAACTTACTGAATATCAAGGATACATTGCATTGGTTCAAAATGAGTTTTTTTTCAACTTCTAATAACAATGAGACTCCTAATTTATTCGTTCCTACTGTGGACGATTCCTATTCCGAAATAGGAGCAAGAGAAATAGTTGTTTCCCCGGTAATTGTTCCCAATTACCGTTTTCTCGGAAGCTATCTTGTGCAAAATAGGAGCTTTACATATATATGTATAACCCTGAGTCTTTCGTCTTTCTGACTCTTCAAAATATATCTCCGGAAACTGTCAATGAATTTCCACGAAATTTTGTGAAACAGTGGGACATTAAATAAGGAAGATTTGATTAAATTTTGCGGCAGATCCTGGAGTTCATTCCTGATTTTGCACCTGATGTTGGCAGAAGTATGCGCCCTCTGAATGTCTTCTAAGTTTTGGGGCATATCCACAATTTCGAGCCATTGAATAAGGAAGATTTGATTGAAATTTGAGACATGCGCCCTCTGGGTTATTTCTAGTTCCTTTTTGTCACGTACAACCTCAACTTCCAATGGACCTGAATCAGAGATCGAATTCCAAATGTATATCATCTATGATCAACCATTTTAATCACTGTTGTTTATATTGGCATGGAATTAAAGCTTTTCCTCTGACGGACATTAGGTCATAAATCGTTTAGTACTATGGTTCTCAAGTGTGCCACGTAATCTTTTTTTCAAATAAACAAATATCTATTTCTGGCCTTCCAGGGTTGCCAACTTAGAGATTTCTTTCAGTTAATTTAAGTATAGATTTCACTTATTTCATTAAAAACCAGTTAATAACATTTTTCGACATCTATTCATTAAACCCCAAACGACGACATTTAGATGAAAAAAATTTAAACAAGTCTGATTAGTCAATCAATAGAAGCTGTCACTTGACGAAGATTTGTGACATAGTGTGCCATTAAATAATGAAGTAATGATTAGTTTTTTCGCGGAGGGAGGGGTGATCAATGAAAAAATGGGAAAAAGGGGTGATCAATAAATAGATCACTTCTCTAGCCTTTCGTTGGATGGTTATCACAAAGAAAATCTGGATTGAAAAACAAACAAACGTAAATGCTGCTTGGCACAAACTGAGGGACCAAATAAGCATAAATGTATATAGTAAATTGAACCCCAACAAATAACTATTCAGGGGTATGTTTTCAAAAAACTTCTTTTTCAGACATAAGGAGTGAATATTTGAATTTTCAATTCTTCAGCTTTTGACGCGGTCTGTACACGCAACACTTCCATAGATTGATAGATAGATAGCAAACTAACCAGACAGGCAAATTCACTTAAAAACTGAAAGAATCCATTTTGATTGTTTTGGTTAAAAGGTTTTTAATTAGGCAATCCGCAGATAAGTGAAACTACCGTCGGCGATTCCGCGGATAGTGAGATCTTATTGTATGGAGAAAAAAAAAACTTCCTTGTTCCTTATCGTTTGAGCCTGACCCAGCCCAGAGAGGTAGAGTGAAGACAGCAAGGCAGAGCAGCGCTGCAGGAATCAATGTCTGTTATTACAACTGGAAGCTGTCGGCAGAATTTTCTATGTACAAACCGTGATCTGGAAGCGACAAATCAGACCGACCCACATCGTGGGAAAAATAACCAATAAATCGATCTGTCTGCAAATAAAAGGTTTGCTAGGGTGGGGAAATGGTTTGCACATCTTTCTCACACGCGCAGGGTTCTAGGTTCGATTCCCGATATGACGGAAGAGTGTGGGAAAATTCTTTATTTGGTCAAAGTTACTTGTCCTCTCGGCAGCTAATTGAAAGATATCAGGAATTCATTGAGATTATCATGTAATTATACATAGTATGGAAAACGTATTATTTTAACAATCAGAAATAGAATAAAGACGATAGCGCAATGTTTATCGAGAAGTATGAAATTTGACATACAATCGTATTTCAACATTACTAGAAAATTTATCGGTGCCATCGGGGCCTGTGTTCTCTCCACACAGCCTATTTTTTATCAGATTGTATCTAGAATTGCCTCAGATTATATCTATAATCATCTAGATTTTCATGCTATTCACCCAGAAAATTATCTAGATATTATTCTATTCAATGTATTTCCTTTAGGAAACCATATTTAAAGAAAATAAACTCTCGTTATAACAGGGTTAGTTTTAACGGCAACCCATGAGGGAGAAGCGATAACGGGAGAATGTAATTTGAAAAATTAATTCTGTATTTTTCTTCTGTTTACTGCTTCCTGTCATTCGTTCTGTCCCATACCCTTTTCATACTCAACCCCACTTTCTACCCCGTGTCTCTTCTCTGGCCTCTACCCCGAAGTAAGTGCCCCGGTCCAAATATCGAACATTAAGTTGGACAGAAATTTGGTGCACAGTTTTCTTAATTTCCGGAGAAATTTCGACGAAAAAAAACATTAACAAACAATCCTCTATTCTTCTTGTAAGCTAAGAAGAAATAAAGATTTCAGGCCTGTCTCCCAAATAAAGCTTCCATTGTGTTTGAGACAGTCATGGCTCCCGCGAGAGAACAGAATCGTTCAGAACAGCTGAATGGCTTGTGGCCTCAAAAGAGTACGACCGGTCTCGGGGGGATCTGTGACCCGGGTGCTGCACCTCCCCTTCGAACTGAATAGGGTGGGGGAGGGGCTCATCTTGACGTCGTCCCGTTCCCGAGGATTGTGCAATCATTGTTCTTGCTTACATGCACGCGTGTGGGCTATCTCGTCAATATTCAACCGTTGGGGGTGGCAAATAAATACCCTTGGGTGTGTGTGTTCCATAGATAGATAGATAGAGAGAGAGAGAGAGAGGTGGGGGGAACGACAGACAATAAGTGGAAACTGGTCTGGTTAACCATTCAATGGGAACTGTCACGTGACCAATATCTTTTGACAGCATGCTAGGTTGGTGGTGATCAATTAACGAAACGGAGTGATCAGTCGATGTTACATGTCTCACCTTTTGTTGGATAATCAAAACGATCCAAATCCCAAAAAACAAAAACAAACAAGCGTGAATCCTGCCCACCGCAAATTAAGGAACCAATTTAACATAAACTAACATTGAAAATTGAGTTCCTCACCTACCATTAAAACTCTATTGGAGGGGGTGTTAAAATACGAGCAAAATACACGTTTTTTTGTCTACACATATTGAAGAGTAAATGTTGGAGATTTCAGCCCAGTAGGTCCATTGTTGTAACCAGTACACGTCATACATACAAACACAAATAGCCAGCCAGTCAGCCATCTAGACCAACTACAAAAATGAAGAAAGCTATTTGACAGTTTTGATAACAGCTTTGTCTGACGATTTTTGACAAGAGGTTCTGGGTGGAGGAAAAAAAAAATCACTGAATAGGGTACAGTTGGGTTGATTTTCAGTGTTGGCTAGATCTAACCGATTTTTTTCTTTTAAGCCTATCAAAATCTATAATGATAGTGGCTATTTTATAAAGATAATTAGCTCATTTAATTTTATTTTATAGGTAACTCAAAATATTTGGTTAATATTTTTAGCCATAATGTCAACCGAAAGCGTTAAAAAAATAGCTGAATGTGGCCCTCAAGATCAACAATATCCAAGGTCTCCAAGTATTCTATCTTATGTGTTGGAGTCAAGTTGAGGGAGAAAAGTTAAGAAGCCAAGAAGTCTTTAGACCAGCTGAACTCGTTCAAATTCCACAGGTCTCGACAATTAAGGTAATCCATTATCTCATGCCTTTCCCCTTCTCTTAACCTTTGTCTGAATCCTCTCATTCTTTCTCTTATCCTTTCCAATCTTCGTTATCTGTCCATATTTTTATCGAGATGTTTTACAAACACGCATTAGTTTATTCACAAAAATCTCCCCAAGTAAACTAACTTACTTACTTACTTACCTCCTGGTTCCCTCCAACTGTCTTATTGAATTACCTGACTTTTTTTCTATCCTCTCCCTTCCTCACCTCTTACTGAACTACCTAACCTTTTTTTGCCATTCATCTTTCTACTTTCTTATGAAACTACCTAACCTGACGCTGTTATTGAAAATGT
Source organism: Thysanoteuthis rhombus (assembly GCA_963457665.1). Taxonomy (NCBI): domain Eukaryota; kingdom Metazoa; phylum Mollusca; class Cephalopoda; order Oegopsida; family Thysanoteuthidae; genus Thysanoteuthis; species Thysanoteuthis major. The sequence goes on from OY735237.1 coordinate 7,212,887, forward strand.
GGCATTTGAACTTGAGTAAGAACAAGGAGAATGATATTATCGAGTTTTACAAGCTAAACTACCAAAAACTGATCTTGGCTAATTCCCTTAAACACCTATTTCAATAACAGTGAAACATTACAGCAGGATTAAAAATCTATGAAATCTGACTAAGGCAGTGTCCATTCCAAAAGTGCATGTTTAGAAGGAGCTGGACTTCATAGTGTGTGGAGCACTCTACTATAATTGCAGATTAAAATAATTTTCCGTCCGTCGTACGAAAGTATGGCTTCGAAGTATTTCGGTTACTTCTCTTCGTTGTTGCTAATTTAGATATTTCATGTCTGAATTTATATAATTCAAGAGGGCAGAAATCAACAGAGATAATTAATAGGAACTAGGGAGAAATATCTATATCCTTTAATTTGTTTAATCAATTTTCATTAGATTTCTCGAGAACCGCTGATCCAAACAACTTCAAATTCGTCACAGTATTGCCTTGTATGCTGACTAATATTTCCAGTGAATGTGCAATAACTAATTGTCGAGTAATCACGGTGCACATACACATTTCTTCAATTGTTGCTATATATATATATATATATATATATGATGTGGATTCGCTACACAAAATAGCTCATGTCTCTGCCCTTTCAGGGCCTCATGAGGTGAGAGGCCCGGGGAGGGCAGAAATATGAGGTAGTTTGGGTAGCGAATCCACATTCTACTATCTATTTCCAGCTCTACTCTAAAACAACTTGACTGTCATAGTATAAAGTTGAATGTATTGAGCACTCTATGAAATAAATCCATCGCATATCAGACATTGCTTTATAGTATTAATATATTATGCTATACTGCTTGCCTGATCCGTACTATGTGCATTATATATATATATATATATATATATATATATATATATATATATATATATATATATATATATATATATATTAGTAGTATTAATCTGCAAGACTAATGTGCCAAACACTGCTCCATGGTACAGCACCCACAGGTATTTACTGAGACAACGAGACATCAAAAAAGTTCATTTCAAGCTTCATTGTTTGACAACACAATGAGAAATACATTGACTTATGCGATACACCAACCGTAAAAATGAAATAAATTGGGCAAAAATATTTCAGTGACGAAGCAAAATATCGATTTCATGTATCCTGTCATATTTGATGATGCGGGTCGACTAGTTCAAGAATATCATCTAAAATTATTTTTGTTTCCTTTATACAGGCTCATCATACCAGTCAAGTTTCAGTGTTAAGGGTGAGCGAGAATCGTGTGAACCTCACTCTCGGGGCATGCCCCCCCCCCGAAAATTTTGTATCTAAGATTGTATCCAAGATTTGCGAAAATTGCATTTCATGGCATTTCAGCTACTGAAATTTACTTTTCATAAAATGTATGACAACTTTCTTTTCATATGTGTACTCAGATGCCCTGATCCCTGGAAGAGTGCTCAAATACTTTGATCCCAGGCATAGAGCTCAAATACTTTGATCCCAGGCAAAGAGCTCAGATACTTTGATCCCAGGCAAAGAGCTCAGATACTTTGATCCCAGGCAGAGTGCATGGATAATTTGAGCTCAGGCATCCGGCTCAGATACTTTGATCCTAGGCAATGTGCTTTGATACTTTGATCCCAGGCAGAGCGCTCAGATACTTTGATCTTAAGCAGAGCGCTCAAATACTTTGATCCGAGACAGAAGTACTGATATACACGTAAATAATCCCGTCATCTACTATGTTAGTAATACAATATTGAATAAGCAATATTATTAACAAATTCAATGTTAAACTACGATGGAATAAATGAATCATGTTGTCAGTGCTCTTCACAGATTGAAGTTATAAAAACTGCATTTTATATTGACCCTGTATAAGAGTGCAGTTTTCTGAACGTCATAGGAACTGCTGGAGCTGACACATATCATAGCTTCTGACGTCATCGACTCTGGTGCATATTATATTTCAACTCTGCTCTTTACTAACTGTTACGTGTTTATCTGGGACATTTTAGGCACGTCTACGCAATAGTCACTCTGAAGCTTCTCTCCTCATTCCGCTACTCAATCAACGTCACAGGTAGGAAAAGAAACCACCAATACTCTGACACTTGCACAACAGTTAGGATGAAAAAGAAAGAACAAAGTGGTGACTAAGTTGATGACAGCTTTTAGGTAGATTGGACTGGGTAACATGATTTTCGAATAGGGGATGACAAACCAGCTATTTTCCGGTTAGATTTAGCCGATTTTTTCTGTTTAGCCGATAAAAATACGCAATCGCAGATAGCCGAGAATGTGACCATTTTAAAAAGATAATTAGCTCATTTTATTTTATAGTTGACCCGAAACATATATTTGATATTTTCAGCCATAAAGTCAACCGAAAGCAGGAAATAGTAGCCAAATATAGCCTTTTTCAAGAGAAATATTAGCCGACGAAAAAAGAGGAATGAACGTTAAGATATATAACTGTAAATTTTTCACTTCAGAGTCAATTCACTTGTCCCGCCATAAAGTTATTTTTTGTAAAAGAAATAAAAAATTTTAGGGAGAGACGGAGGTAAGTGTCAGTCGAAGCAAATCATATATTTGGGAGAGATATTTTTCTATAATTTACTTGAATTTTCTTTTGCTTAAAACTAGGTAAATTGAATGAGAGTAAATATAAAAATTTTCATCAATTATTTGTTCTGGAGTCTTACTATATATTTATCGTATTCAAAAATTAGACTTTAAATGCTTTTAGTCATCTTTGAAGCAGTTTTAGTCGAAAAAAAAATCAAATTCGGGTTGGCGACACAGTTTTTGTCTTGAGAAGTAAGTGATATTTCTAAATTTCTGATGTTAATGACATGGGTCTATAGGGCGGTTTAACGAAGTTCCCTTACTATTTTTAGCCTTCAGGAAAGCATTCAAGCATTTTCCAATAACATGATAGTCGGAAATAAAATAAATAAATTACGAAATATTAATGTTCACAAATGCGAAGTTTGACGGGAATAATAGCCGTATTCCCTATTTTTCACCTTGACATAATCAATCGAAAAACAACACTTATTACCCAAGAACGAAATTAAGAATTTTCATAGTGTTAGTCACTATGGAAACTGTCACATGACCAATGATTTTTGGCAGCATACTGTGTTGTGAATGATCAGTTAAAAAAATTGGAAAGAAGGGATGATCAATAAATTAGTTAATTATTTCGCCTTACGTTGGACAGTGATGGCTGAAAAAAGTCTGAATTATTTAAAAAAAAAAAGTGTGAATGCTGCCGGACATTATTCATCTCGAGAATTGATTTCAAAAATTAAGATTCCAGCTTCCTTTATTTCATAGGAGAGCTGTTTATCCCTCTTTAACCACGCTCTCTTCGGGTCACTTAATTTCTTACAAACACTGTTAACCGATTTGAATATCATTTTGAAAACACTTTGCTATTCATAGGACTGCCAACTTACGCTGTAATTAAAAAAACGGCAGCCCTACTGAAAACAATTAATGGTCCTTGAAATCTGGTTCGAAATATCCTAAATTCGGAAAATTGAAGTTAGAATAATCGCGGTTTCTCTGTATCCAATCTTATATAATATTTGTAATTTTTGAAGATCGATCAAACTGTCATTGATAAGATTAGATGGTACCTCTCGGGGTATGCCTTTTTGAGGTCTACTTTATAAAATCTGCTTTCGGAGGTACGAGATCAGCGAAAGGCACTTTACAATATCAAATTGCAGAATTTTCTGTTGATTTTAACTTCTATTCATATTTCTGCTTTGTTCTCGTTATGTGACACTGTAGTCTTTTTCAGCTGCTCTCCGAAGTCGACCCGATTACGTACGTTCGATCAATGATCATTTGAAGCATTTCTATTATTTGAACGCAAAAATGCGGATCATTGAAGAGAAGGGATAACATGCTATGAACACCGGAGAGCAAAGATTTTAATAGCAAAAATCGTCAGCATTACTGGAAATGGGAGAGGGGAAGACAAAAGCCTCTCGATTAGACAACTTGCAGCATTGAACCGGAAGGCCCAGTTATTAAAATCTGTCAACGAGAACCGTCACCAAAAGTGTCACTTTTTACTTGGGAATGAGTTTGCGAAGGAGAGTTCGTGTTGAATTGAGCCCGTAGCTCATGTACGACAGCGTTATAGCTTGATTTTTGGAAGTTCAGACTTTTTTTCAGCGATCACTGTCCAACAAAATGCGAGAGAAGTAGTTAAGCTATTGATAACACATTTTTCAATTTTTTTTATGGTCCACGCAGACGGAATACTGCTATAAGACGTTGGTTACGTGACGATTTCTACTGAGTAACTAGCTGGATCTGAAATTATTATCATCGTTATTATTATTATTATTATTATTATTATTATTATTATTAACAATTTCACTCTTGTTACCTGGTGGTCATCACTGGAGACTTTGTGGCAGCAAGTCCTCTCAAGTCTTCTTTTTTTCCTTTTTCTCTTTCACTATTATTATCATTATCATTATTTGCAATCTCACACCAGTTGCCTGGTGGTAAGCGCTGGAGTTTGAGTGACAGCAAGTCTCCATTATTATTATTATTATCATTTTATTATTATTATCATGACGATGATGAGATATTCAAATGAAGCCAGAACAAATTGATGCTTTTATCAGAGATAAGTACCTTTCTAAGTTTGTTTCTGACCTCATGGCACAAGACCATATGTTTATTGGAAAAGAATCATAAATGTGGAGATAACAGCCTGCATATATATATATATATATATATATATATATATATATATATATATATATCACTCGGTGTATTCATTCATACATTGCCTGTTCGTCCATTATGTGAACTTATGTGATGCTTTGGGTGCAAAAGTTCTACAATCACTCCCAAAACTGAAAAAAGAAATACTCGTTAGAATACAACCGGGGCTCGAATTTCAAGTTTTGCCAAGGGCAAATGAGACCCTTGCCCAGATCCTGCATTCATATATGCACACAGTTATACAATGCATGCACATACACAGCCTGTAAAATTGAATAAAGAAGTAAGACGGCTATAGTCAGATTCGAGGGAAAGTTTATTGGACCCCCCAAAGTCTTGACTGAAATACTTATGCTAAGACTGACTCATGTCTAATAGGAATCAATCATACGGAGAACAATTACCTATGATGACCTTGATCTGATTGTTTCACCTTTTCTGTTCTTATGTGAAAAATACGTTGCAAAAAGGTTACATGGGGTAATACATGAACAAAGCCGTCTTTGAGATTCGTACATCGAAAAGTCTATTGTTTTTTTTCTTAAATTTATTTTCGCCTTGTTCGACCCCTGATCACGATTCAGTTGGACGTTAAAGTAGATTAGATAAATATGAAAATTTGATATTGAGTCCAGTGGTGGTGTTAAATCATACAGACTGTACATATATACATACAGACAAGTTGGGTCAGTGACAGTTACAGGAGACAGGGTCGTAGGAGCTTTCTCTTTCTGCCTTTTTTCGTCAAAGCGAAGAAATGACAGGAAGCCATCTATGTATGTTTGCCTGTGTGTAAATTGATTCTCCGATAAGATGGGTCTTGATATTCCAAGTATTCAAAATAATGAAAAAAAAAAAAAATAGTCCTTCTTTTACCAAGAATAATAACAACATTCTCCCACATACGAAATGTTTGTCGTAATCTCTTTTGGATCGGCTGGCTGCTATTCTATGATAGCATTAGCCCTCCCGGTCAGTAGCAACCAGGGATCGTATGAAATTACATCACGAATGATTGTGCATGGTTTTAGCATTTAAAGAAGGGATGGGCACACACACACACACATATATATATAAGAAATGGATACATATGATATAATTATAATTGCGTTGTATTATATAGGAACTTATTTGCCATGATCCCCCGTCTTTACACGATTTATGTATCACTCACTGTAGACAACGTAAATAGAATAAACATAAAATGGGGCTGCTGCAGGAATCGAACCTGTTGCCAATAGGGTAGCCACTTCGACGTAACGACGTAACGATACACATAAAACATAGAATTAAAATAAAAGAAAATGGGGCTGCTTCCTTTAATTTTTTGTTCTATTTACGTTGTTTAGGGCGATTGAGACATTGACCGTGTAATGACAGGAGATCATTTCAAATAAGTTTCTATAAAATATAACAAACACTAATATATATATATATATATATATATATATATATATATATATATATATATATATATATGTATGTGTGTGTGTGTGTGTGTGTGTGTGTGTGTCTAGAAATCTTTACAGCTGTAAACACTGAACGTTTAAAAACTTTTCTTTTTCTTTCTGTGTCACTTCAGTCACGTTTTTCCCAATATCTATCAAGGTAAAATATGTAATTTTCTTCAGCCCCCCCCCCCGCTTTACACATGCTTTGTTATTAGGATATATTGTGTAATTTTTCTCTGGTAGGGGTCATCAGTTGTTTATCATGTAACTGTTTCTAGGATTTTAAAGATAAAAGGTTATATTAACCTGGCACCTCAGCAGTATTGATCAGACATCACCTCCCTTTCGGCTATGATTTTAGTATATAGCTTGTATCATACATCTAGTTTGTTATTTCATGTAGGGTATTATCATAATGTATTGTACGTGTGCGTATGTATATGTATATACACAAGATTTTTAAACGTTGCGATGAGAGACGAACAGACCGAGATAACAAGACGGGAATTTGGTTTGGAAGCAGTTATTTGGCCTTTGCATACCGGCGGCTGTTTAGCTCAATGATATGTGCATCGTTACGTCGAAATGGCTACCCTATCGGCAACTGGTTCGATTCCTGCAGCAGCTCCATTTTATTTAATTGTTTATTCTATTTACGTCGTCTGAATTGATTGATATATTGTCCGTGTAATCATCATCATCAGTCTTTCAACGTTCGTGGTTATGATAGAAGATTATTTCAAATAAGTTTCCGTCAAATATAACGCAATTTATAATCCATTCTGTCAGACCAAATATTCTAATTTCTTAGATATATGTATAATTTTGTATCGTCTGAACACTTATGTTCTTATACCAAGAAGGTATCAAAGCAAAAAGCAAGATGAAGCAGAAAATTCAAGCCTAAATTCAATGAGCCTATGAAACTGGCTTTTGATAGAAAACATGGAAGAGAAATTCAAACCAAATAGTTTTTTTTCAGAATGTTGATGATTATCCGGACAAATCACGTTAGGTACATCGGTAGGATCACTGAAGTTAAGCAACGTCTAGCCCGGTCATTCACCAGATGGGTAACCGTCTAGGAATGTCGTGTACGGCAACAAGATTCTTGTGCAGCTGTCTCGGTCTATGGTCTGTCGCTGATTAACAGAAGATCTTGCCAAGGCAGGGTCGGCCTGTGCATCCAGTCCTTTCTTGAGAATAGGTTGCTCTATGGGGGACCCTTGATATTGTACTCTCCTATGAGCCACCATACTCCTGTAGAGTGGTAGCAATCATCATCATATAAAATTAAAGAAAAATGTCTTATAAAACTTACCACCGTTTACATCAACGAAATTCGAATGGGAGGCGCTTACCTGCAAAGAACAAAAGAGAATACTTATTATTAAAACAGGTAAGATACACACTACCATATATAATGAAAAAAAAAGGCCATTTTAACTTTTGAGGATCAAATATAGAATCTGGACCCCAAATTAATACTAGTGAGAAGCGTATATCTTTTAGTTGAGACCGTACACGAAATTGCATGTCATGTGTTATTGCTTATACGGAGTTTATTGTTGTTTTTTTTATTAATTATTTCACACACAAAAAAAAAAAAAAATCAATTCCCTATCCATGGGTAAACTAGCGCAGGGTAAAATGAGTTACGCCATCTCGGGTATTTGTCGCCTTTCCGTCTATTTCACATATCTCAAGCCAGAGAGGAAGGAAACACGATATCTGGAACCCGAACTGTTAAGGCTGAAGCCGTAGCTAGCGTAAGGGCACAACTTGTTGCTTTTACTCCTATATTATTTGGTCAGAGAGGATTGAATCAATTTGTTGTTAACTAATGGAACACTTCCATGAAAGGAAATATTCTGACGGACGTCTATTTTAGTTTTTAAACTACTTGATGAGCTACATTAAAAAGCAATTATTTATAACTTTAAAACATATTCATTTAAAATGGATTACCTTTATTCGAATTCTGATACACGGTACAGGTTAGTGAACAATAATTAGGTCTTTTGAAATCTGTGTGATGGGTAGTGTGTTTTTTTTCCTACCACAAGATTTGCAATATCAGGTTCAGAGGTAACACCTCAGTTGACCCCTGAGCATTACTTAAGGGAACCCCAGGGGTCCGTAGACCCTAGTTCATAAACTACTGAATTAGCAGATCACAAGCGCTACCCCAAGATTAACAAAGTTAATTGCTTACGCTCCAGTGGAAGGTAGTTCGCAGAATCTACTGCAATAAAAGAACTAATCTAATACAAATGATCTTGTTAACCGGAAACGCGTGTATCTTTCACTCGTATCTCCCCGTAGTCTATTGTAATGTTCGCGGTGCATTGAAGGAGTTGAGGTTGCTTTCATAGGCGATGCCATTAAGGCTGCAGATCACTTGAAGCCACGCTCTGCTTCATCAGATATTTGAAATATCTACGGAGTATTTAGTGCCATTCTAGGACGAATATTCTATTATTGGGTCTAAATCCAGCCATTAAGCGTGAATACCAACTTTGCATTCACAGGAAGTAGCGCTCTCCAAAGATTTCTAGGTGCTTTTGCGCGGAAAAGGCTGCCAGGTTTGCTTCTCTTCTCTGTCAGTATACGTAAACGGCGCGGACAATGGAATCGGCGACTCGAGTTCAAACTCTGGTACAGGCGGTTTGTGTTCATTTCGTACTAATGCCTTTTTGAAAAGGCATGAATCGATCTTTTCTCTCCCAAAGCTATAGTTTGGGTTTCTAGCTTTGGTAAGCGACCGGTCTAAGAGGAAGATAACTGATTCTGAACCAGGGAGAGGAGCCCCCCTTACGACAGTTAGACGCCTAATTCGACGTTCTCCCGGCAGCTCCTATAGCCAAGCTGGACTACATCAGCGAGGCTGAGAGGGAGATCCTGACAGTTGGGCATTCGATGATATTCATACGCTTTACTTAGGCATGCGATCAGGAGGGGAACGTTTGATGGAGAGACAGAATAAAGGCCATTTAAGAAGTCGTTATTTCTCGTTTTACACTCATTCACTAAACACTACCAGACGTATGCGCACACACCCAGCTATAAAATGGGAATATCTGGATAGGAACAAATAAAATCTTGAAGGTTGAACTTCAAATGTTGAGTCTAACATTTATGCGAAAGTACGGGTTGTCTCAAAAGAGGCGAGACATTTTCGTTTTCATTTTTCTTCTCAAATATCTATTCATTTTTTGTGAAACTGGTATTAGTCGGTAGCTCCGTGACTGAAAAAAATGTTGGCGCTCAAAGTAAGTAGATCTTCACCATGCTCAACTTAGTCTGTCATAGAGCTACAAGGAGTGACTAGGAATGGCACGGGGTTTGTTCATGTTGGAGAACTTGCATTTCTAAGGAGTGGATAGTTTTTGCATCGAAACGTTTCCTTAATGTGTGGCAGGAATAGTTTCTGCATCGGAATGTTTCATGAAAGTCTGATAAATTTTCGGACACTTCACTTATTATAGCATTGACACTAACGTTAGATCTGGCTAGTAGTGAAGTCTCAGCCTGGCAAAGGTTAAGGTTAGCAATTACTTTTTGAAGGGATACATCGAGAGAAAAGTTTAGATCAAGAACATCAAGATACCTCTATGAATTTGAGGCAAGTATCAGAGATTGTTATGTAAATATCCCACTAAAAATGTTCGCAGATATCGGAAATGCAGCCTGTATCAATCGCTGGCTCGATTGAAGTGCAATGAAGAAGTCTACCACTGAAGTAATTCTTATTTGAATTTTTGAATTACGTAGTTCTCAAACATCCTAGTTTATGTGGACTGATTTTTAAAAAATTCGCCTGTTCGTTTAAAAAAATGTACTATAAAGTCTATACTATTGAGTGTCAGATTCTAAAAAATATTTTGCTCGTTTTTTCGCACGTGGACAACTGTCGTTTGGGAAGGAGAGCACATGACCTGATTTTAAAAACAGACCAAGTCTGATTAGTCACTCTATAGAAACTGTTGTATTCTTTTTTTAGCAGCATGCTGTATTGGGGGTTTACGGTTTCTAGGATAAACCCTATTCAGCCTAATGGTTGATTTGCCACTGACTCAATCACATGACATTCAACTCAAACTGGATCAATCTGCAGACCTCTAGCTTGAACTTGACCGTATTCTTACTTCTTATTGTCAGTATGAAACAGGAAAAGTGGTTAAGTTGTATTATTGTACCCAGAAACGGTGAAAATAATCATACGTTTCGCTCGGAAGCATATGCTTGGTGTATTTTTATTCTCTCTAGTTTAAAGTCTCGGAAAGACAATAACGAAAGTGCCGCCTTCTTTCAACAAAGGACAAAGGAACTTTTGTACATCAAGAGGACATTAAGAACAGTGGCAAAGGCCAGTAAGTGTATCGGCCTTTGTGCTAAGAACGCCAAGTTGAAAAGGCAGCTGGTTCAAGTAGGGAGACCAGTCACTTCCTCAATAATTAGGATGGGTCACAAAGGATAACGCTCATGATTGCCTAATAATAATGATATCGTGCCTCTCATAGATGAATCACTGATGAATATCTGAAAAATTATGTAAAGAATACCAGTACGAAAAGTGGGCATTGTCGATCCTAAATTACCATTGAGACTCCAAAAAACAACTGAAAAAACAAAAAAAAAAAAAAAACAAAACAAAAACGTTTTAACGTGGTGCTTCGAGGTATACCTATAAGCATTTTCAAAAAATGTGACCAGGAGTATTCGGACATACAAATACACACACATAGCTAAAGAATCTGTGGCCCATTTGGCTGGTTGGTAGGGCCATTTGTGGGGCTACGGAGTTTCGTGATTCGATTACTAAATTATTTGACAATGTCCAATCGTCACATTATTCTTTTCTTGTGTCAGCGGTTGAAAGATTCAGTGAGGAGTTTAATGATAGCAAGAATATTTTCATTCTGTGGGAAGTTCAAGAAATTCCCCATGGTCAAGATTCTGGTCATATCTCGAAACGGTCATAATTCCTTGAGAAAATATAGAAAACACAGCTGTAGTTAAAAAGAAAGTGTCAGGGGGGGGGAGTTGTAAAGGAGGAAAGGTAGTTGGTAAGAAAGCTAGAGCGAAAAATGAAAAAAAATGAAAAAAAAAATGAAAAAAAAAAATGAAAAAGAAAAAGCCAGATGGATAGCCGAGCCTGGTTGCTGCAGGGTCGAGCTCCACTCTTACTTCTATTCCGACTAAAGATGATCACTGAAACGTTCGTATAGTGTATAAACTTTCATAGATGTGCGAGTATTAGCATTTTGGCTCAGTCAGTTGGGGAGCTGCTTACCAACCACTTGATCTTGATCTCACGGCTGAGGGATGTTAATTTTATATACTGGTTTGGTTTAATGTAAAGGGGCAGACAAATAATAAAGAGTTCATTCCCCTAAATTAGGTGAGGATTTTTTTTTCTTTCCGTTCTTGTTCTTGTTCTTGTTGTTACGGTGGGAAAACAAAATCAACTCCAGCTTCCGTCTTGGACTGAAGTTTGACAAAAAATTAAATACATACTAATTTATCTGGCTGGACTAGCATCTTGTTTCAATTTATTTGGTGCAAAAATCAAGGCCAAAAAAATGAAAAAAATGTAAATTATCCAGATAATAATCTGAAATATAATCTTAAAATATACGACGTCATTCCTCAATCCCCTGCACAAACTTTGCTCACATTTATTATCTATTTGGGGCCAACTGGAATTGTTTTGAGCACTGAGTGGAGTCATAAGCTAGAAAACGAAGTGGTTTAACCAAGAATCGTCCATTGTCAAATAACATCGTAGATACATACGTAGAGAAGAAGAAGGGATGAACACAAAATAATAACACTGGTCTGGCTAGTTACTAGATAGAAACAGCTACGTAACGTCTTTTGGCAGCAGGTTAAAGGTAATCAATTAACAACTGGGAAAAAGGTGATTAATAAATTTTTCTTGAGTACCGACCACCAGAGAGGTCTGAAATAAAAAAAAACAAAACAAAATCAAAACAAGTGTGATCGTATGTTGTAAATTGATAGACATAATATGGATCAAATGTTGTCCAGCCCTCTAGCTCCATTAGCACGCCCTGTGCAGATGGCAGATACATTCAAATATAGCGAGCCAGTCAGTCAGAATCATTCTGAAGAAACCTGAGCTGACTATGTCGACAGTTTTGGTTGACGATTTCTAATGATAAGAAAGGATATACTACCAATACGACTTCATTTATGGAACCTAATAAAAAGATTGACTTTTGTGAATCATACCCAACATCACATGAAGAGATCATAAGACAAAACAGTATATTGGGGGAAAACAGGATTCCGATATGTTATAGAATCCATTAGAGAACACAATTGGCAATGGGCTGGACATGTGCAAGAATGTCAAACGGCAGCTGGACATCACGACTCACAACGTGGATCCCCAGAGATTACATGCCGTGACTGGCAAAATATAAGATAACGTGATGAGTTATGCTAGTGCTGGCTGTGCAATGTCCATCATGGAGAAGTCTGACGATGAATATTTACGTAGCGAAGAGGAAGAGATGGAAACAAAAGAAAAAAAAACATAAGAAAGAGGCTCGCTAGTTGGATACAAAGAGACAATGAACGATAAATTGCAAGACTGTTAACAATGGAAAGGCTTGAAATCGCGAAGCAGGACCTGGTGGCTAATCGGAGTTGTCAACAGCTGTGAGACTTCCACTTGTCCAGCTGGTGTTTGTTCAAAAACCTTGAGTTGAAGAAGTAGAAAAGAAAACGTTGGGTCTATTCCAAATACAATTACAGCCTTCAGGCATTATCTGCAAATAGTATCGATAGCTGCTAAAGAATTACTAATCATGTAATAAAAGTATTTCATTATTGCGTGAGTATCAATGGGATTTACGAGCGGCTAAGATTGATAATGTCAAAAGGTATTTTCTTCGCAGTAAAGCCGGCTTACTTATCAGTTATAAAAAAAAACAAAAAACAGGTCGTGTTAATTGCTCAATGTCTTTTGTAAACATGAGGTATTTGGGGTGATGAGTTAAAATAAGAAACGATTGGGGTGACCAATAAATAAGATCCTGCTTCTGCCTTTTGTTGACGGTGATCACTAAAAAGTTAGAATAAAGAAGAAAAAACAAAGAACAAAACGAGCAGACAATAACTAAGGGATCAACTTCCATCGCAAACTGACCCCCCATTAAAACCTACTTAGAATGGGAGATTAAAAAAAATAAAAACATTTTTTTCTAGACATAAGAAAGAGTAAATGTGTAATTTTTCATCCCTCTAGCTTCATTGGTCCAGTCTACAGGCGTGAACTGATATACAAAGGCAGTTGACCGGCCAGACTAATTTGGAAACTGGAGAAACCCGTGTTAATAGTTTTGGTGATAGTTTTTGTGGGTGATTTCTATTTGAGCAAATTTAATTCAGTTGTTCTCAAAGTGTGAGCCGCACGACAATAGTGTGTCACAATTATTTCCCACGTTTGCTGCGCAAAATGTATTTCGATTTTTGAACGAGTCCAGTACGGGCATTATGTATGTCCCGCTCCCGCTACAGTTGCCAGTCCAATGTTTTCATCGCTAAATTCTTTGAGATTTCAATTTTAGCGATTATGGAAGGAAAAGTGTTGCTGAGCATGTACAGTACCTGTCATAAGTATCTGAATAAAAAGCCAAATTACTTCTTAATGCTTTGATTTGAGTGTTGAAAACAGGAACATTACGTAAGAAGTACAACAAGGCATGCATTTGGTCATGTTTTGTGGTTCTGAATGCTTAATTTCTCAGATTTTTTTTTCTTACAAGAATTAAATTGTTAAATGAAAAAAAAAGTTTTCTGTTTCTATCCTCCTTATATCTTGTTCAGAATTGTCCAAGGAGATTGAAAAGTCAACTCGCATTGTTATGAGGATGAGTTGCCAAACCAGTAAGTTAATTTTGACCTCAGCTGCTCAAAACCATCTTGGTCCTTGCATTCTAGAGAAATAAAAACGGATTTTGTGTCTGTTCAAATACTTAGGTGCAATAAATTTTTTTAATATGTATATTATCATTGATAAAAAATGTATTGCTCATAAGTATTTGAACAAGCACAAAATCGATATGTATTTTCTGGGATGCAGAGGCCATTATGAATTTTCAGCAGGGGGTAGGGAAACAAAAAAAACCCCTGCTTCTTTCTCATTTAACAATTTAATCCAATGAAAAAACGTTCTCCAGAAATTTAGCATTCAAAACCACAAAACCTGATTAAATGCATGTCTTGTTATGCTGATTGCAAAAAGATAGGTTTTTCTTTCGAATGTTTATTTTTATAACTCAAACCAAGCGAATACCGAGCGTTTAGGGGCATTAAAAAAATTTCATGATAGGTACTGTGTATCAGTATGCTGATATGAAATTTCATTTTATTGACTGCTGAAATTTTTTTCTCGAATTCATTCCGTTCTCACAGTTGATGTGCCGCGCAAGTCAAATATATTCCTTATGTCATACAGTAAAGTCTGAGAACCACTGATCTGAGGGGAATTACAATCTGCTAGGATTGATAATGTCAAAGTTATTTCCTTCGCTGTAAAACCGGCTTAGTTAGCAGTTATAAAAACAAGAGTTAAGTATTTAATGTTTATCGAACGACACAAAATGAAGTAAGTCACGTACTAAGGAATGCGATCGGATTATCGTTCCAGACACATCACCTCTGGAATAACAAAAACAAAGAAGCTTTTATCCTGAAATGCCGATAGTAATCACAGATTGTCGTCTGGAGAAAGCAGCTTTTATTCACATTGACGGGTGGTACTTTTTTTTTTCATCTCTGACATTCCATGCCCCACGTTAATGAGATATTTTCGGTGCAAAAAATATCCCTACCAGAAGTTAATGAAACAGACCCGGTTAATCACTTAGTAGGGACTGTCACATGACTAACATCTTTTGGCAGCATGCAGTGTTGGGGGTGATCAATCAAAACATTGGAAGAAAGGGGTGATCAATTATCAAGTTACTTCTGTTGCCTTTTGTTGATCACTAAAAAGCCAACATTTTCAAAAAACGAGAAGGCACAAAATGGAAATAATCTAGCATAAACTCACATCGCAAACTGATCCCCCTCTTAGTAACTATTTGAAACGTTACTTTGAAGACATGATAGGAGTAATTGTTTCAATTTTCAGCCCTTTGGCTCCTTTGACGTGGCTGGTGCACACGACACATACATAACTAGCTGGACCAACTTGAAAACCAAAAATCCTATTTTGAAAGTTTTGATGACAGTTTTGGTTTACTGTTTCTAATATTTCGATGCAAAAACTATTTATAGTGTTTGTATGGAAATATTTCACTGACGTGTGACAGGGAGTCGCAGGCAGTTTGTTTATGTTTGAGAATTAGTAGTATTAAAAGTGGTAGAGATCGTTGTCAGAGATATTTTTGTATCGAAATATTTTAGTAAGAAGTGTCACAGAAAGCTTTTGTGTCAAATGTTTTATTAAGAAGTGTCAAGGATAGTTTTTGCATTGAAAATATCCCATTAATGTGTAAGAGGGTATAACAGGAATTAAAAATACTACCAGAAAATAAAGAAACCTTTATCTTTATATAACATTAGTAATCGAGTGTCATATTCACATCGACCAATGAATTCTTCTGTGGAAGGGAAAACTCACACCTCGTAAATTTTGAGAGAATGATTCAGAAGTTCTCTAACCTTACGGTATGACGACACCCCAAGGAATGTATTTAAGTAATTTATCAATAAAAAACGTTCAATGACGTTTTGGGGCGGGGGAGGGGTAATAAACTTGACAATATAAAACAAATAAAATAAATTAAACGTTTTTTGAGACTTACACTAGTAATACCGCAGTATTTCTTTATATTACTTGGTTTCTTATTTGTAGGATGATACATGGACGTTTGCTGGGAATAAAAACGAGGCAATTGATCTCGAATCAAGCCCCCCCCCAATGAGAGTGAGGGGTGTGATCGTTGGGAGCTTACAGTCGATTGATGATCATGGCACAGTTCAATTGTTTTAGGTAACTCCATATCAAACGATTGTATCAGGATGTTCGTAAAATAATGACCGACTCTAGATATCAACTTTCCGTAGCGTCCTATAACATTGATATCTCGATTCAACTGTTCCTAATGATTAGAATGTGCTCTCTCCTCTAATATTCACCGTTTATTTTCAGTGCTATCTTCGAATGAAGAAGACCCTAAAACCAGGAAATAAAATGACAAGAGTTGCGTATAATCCCACAGTACGTATCTTGACCGAGCCACAATCCGTCTCAAAAAGCTTTCAACATTAATTTAGCATGGGGTCAAGGGACCCCATTGATCATACTGTGCGGGGTTGGTTTCAAAAGTTCTATTGTGGATATTTGAGTCTCGAAGATCAAGATATCCGGTGACGTGAGTTCTTCAACTGAAAATGAACAAATGAAGATGTTGGTCAAACAAAACCCCCGCTAAACCGTCAGAAAAATGTCACTGGTACTGGATGTTGGCATTGTGACAATATTCAACAATCTATACCGATTTGAAAAAAAAAGACCGAGGGAATAAAGTTGATAAGTGGGTTCTATGAGAACTCAACGAAAAACCATTAATAACCCAAAAACGGTCATTATTTTCCGAACAAACTAATACTATTATCGCTGGTAACCAGTTTGGCACTGAGATGTATTCCGAATATACTCTTTGGGCCCTCTCCCGGAAATATATCCTTTTTCTCACCATTGAGAATATGGCAGCGGATGTGTATAGGAAGATATAGTTTTTTTTCTCGTTCAGATATTGTTATATTGAGACTCAGTGTTTTAAATAAAAGAGACCTTTTGGTGAAAAGCCAAGAAAAACCCAAAATACAGAAAAAAAAAGGAAATTACATAATTTGATTTTTCTATAATAGAATCAATTTATTTGGAAACAATCGTACATTAATGACACGCTTCGGTTATTTTCAGTTTATATTCTTCATAGCTTTCTGAATACGAGGTCTGCCCGAAAATGTATTCAACCATTTTAGATATTAGGAAATGCTTACGCAAACTGTCACTAACACTGTAAATATAAGCTGTTTCGTTTTCAAGTCGGTCTTTTTGGCTGGCTATCAAGTCCGGTGTTGCCAATTGAGATGGGTTTTTTTTGGGGGGGGGGGGTGAGAGTGACACCAAGAATCAAAAAATTGAAAAATTATTTCTAAATTTGCAATCCTGCATAAATTTTTTTTTTTTTTTTTTTAGTGGAGTGGGTCAAATTACAATGTGTGGTCCCTGATTTTGTGTCCGGCGGCGTTCAAACTTGTTTTTTTTCTTCAATATTCAGACTTTTTTAGTGATCACTCCCCAACGAAAAGTGAGTGAAGTAATGTATCCATTGATCACCCCTTTTCCAATTTTCGAGTCAATCAACCCCAACATTGCATGCTGCCAAAAGATGTTGGTCCTGTAATGCTTTCTATTGAGTGACTAACCAGACCTGTTGCGCAGCCTGGATGTAACATGGGAACAACTACGCATGCGTGAAGAGACACACTCCCGTGGGTTCACTCAATTGGCAGTGAGTCATCATTGAATGAGATAGTGAACCTAGTGACTGTCACGTTCACAATGAGCTTACAGTTCATATTTAGCTCCCTGCAACCTCTGGCTATTTACAAAGAGAGTTCAGACCATGGATGAAATTAAGGAGAATGCTATGAGGCAGATGATGGCTACCAGGAAAGAGGTCTTTGCAGACTGTTCTGAAAAGTGGAAAGAACCTTGGGACGAAGGTTTAACGTTCCAACGCGAGTACTTTGAAGGGACTAAAGCTGTATTGCCCTAATTTGGGCTATTTTTCTGCTATTGATATTGAACGGCAGGATATTTCCCGGACAGACCCAGTATTTCTGATTTTTCTTCAACTGACTTGTCTTCATTATCGTTGCCACAATAATCTTGTATACTTAATATTTCAGTCAACTTCAGGGTTTCTCAAACTAGGTTCTACGAAACCCTTGGCTTCGAATGAAATATTGTACGGTATTGATGCCAAATATCGAATTGAGTTGTTTGTACCAGACTCCAATCGTTGATTTTCATTAAGGAAGCGATGCTTATTGTAGAATTAGGAATAACTTCATACATATAAATAAACACTGCTATGTATTTTTATATATTTTGTATCTTTTCGTTTCCAAAGGTTTTTCATGAAGTCATAAGGATTCTGTGAGTGCAGAATGCCCGAGAAACCCTGAACAAATTCAATCAATATTTGCATAAACAATTGCAAGATATAATCCTACATGTTTACACAACATCTGTGCTTATCAGTATATAAGTAGATTATATTTCGTTTTGTTTCATTCGTGTTCATCCTCACAGAACAAACTAATGGTCACACAACAGAAAACTCAATGGTTAGTTGAGACCATTGCACTAGTTGGAAACCGTCAAGCAAAACTGTCACCAAAATAGTCAACGTAGGTTTCTTCAGTTTGCAAGGTGACTAGCTGACTGGCTATGTATGTATGTATGTATGTATGTATGTATGAATGTAGGTGTGTGTCATGCGTGCAGGCCACACCCATGGATCTGGGGACTGAAAATTCAAAC
Source organism: Thysanoteuthis rhombus (assembly GCA_963457665.1). Classification (NCBI taxonomy): domain Eukaryota; kingdom Metazoa; phylum Mollusca; class Cephalopoda; order Oegopsida; family Thysanoteuthidae; genus Thysanoteuthis; species Thysanoteuthis major. Next base: position 7,231,699 of record OY735237.1, read on the forward strand.
TTTTACTTATTACATCTATAAAAATATTTTCAGTGTTTTTTTCCCCCTCAAAACGAAGGGTTTTAGTGGGATGGGCTAATCTACAATGTACATTTAAAATAAATTGGTCCTTAGTTTGTGCCTCAGTTTTTTAGTAATCGAATGAAAGGTGAGAGAAGTCAGTCATTCCCTGGTCAGCACTTTCCCGCCTCCCCCGTGTTTTTTTTTAAATTGATCATCCTTAAAACTACATGCTACCAAAGGATGTTGGTCACGTGACTGTTTCTATTGAGTGACTAACCAAACTTTTATTCGTTCAATTTGTGTTCGTCCTACCGAAAGGACGTTGGTCACGCAATGGTTTCTTTTCGGTCACTAACCAGACTTGTATCTCGTTTCGTTCGATTCGTGTTCGCCCTGGCAGAACGGCTGGTTGGTCGTGCAGGAAGGAAACTCGGTGGTTCGTTGAGATCACTGCACTCGTCTAAACATAACGTTTTCTGTGTAATCTGTATCCGCGCATGGGAGAGATATTGATCAGTTTGCTGTTTGGATCTGGTCACGAAGGTCAACGCAGAGATTTAGATCGAAACGGGCTGGGGAAAAACAAAACTAGGGATTTGTCAGCCTCTCCCTCCTTCTTTTCTGTATCTTTGTCCCTCTTCCAGGGCCCTCGAAAAGAATTTTAGAAAGAGTTGCAAAGCTGTTTTGTCCCCCTCCTGACGCCCCCAAACCCAGAGACGTGCATGGAGAGAAGAATCTGTAGCCAACTAGGCTGGTTGGTCTGGCGGGTAATTTGTTGGACTATGGTGATTCGATTGGGATAAGGTTATTAGAAACTGTCAACCAAAACTGTCATGAAAGCTGTCAACATTAGTTTCTCTATTTTTTAGGCTGGTGTCGCTGGATGGCTATCAATCTATGTGTGTGTAACATTTACAAACTGTACCAATGGGACTGAAAGGGGGAAATTTAGACAATAATTCTTATCGTGTCTGGAAGAGCGATTTTTAAAATTCCCCTCTCCTAAAGAGGGTTTCTGTAAGTGGTTTTATTTACAATGTAAGCTTTCGCTAAAGTGGTCACTCAGTTTGTGTACAGAAGTTCCACGTTTATTATTATTTTTTGAAAATATGGACTTTTTAAATGATCACCACCTTACAAAAGCGGGGAGAAGTAACTGATTCATTCATGATACTTTCAGCACAGAAAGAAATTGGAAAAAAATTCTATTAAACATAAGGCAATACTTGCTTGGAATAACTCCATAAGATCTAATCTCAGATCTAATGAATATATGCAAAAGCATTATCAAAATAACCATCAAAAAATATTTCATTGAATCATTTTTCATGAATTATAGTCATCCGTACTTTCTTATTCTTTTTCTCATTTTTATTTCATTTTTATTTATCTATCATTATTATTATTATTATTGCTGTCATAGTAATCATCATCATCATTATTATCATCTTGATCTCTGTCCTTTACAATCTACTGCTGAGTCGTTACCAACGAATTTTCCCCCTCCCCCTGTCTTATTTCACATGCGTATTATTATTATTATTATTATTATTATTATCACCCCAACACGGCATGCAGCCAAGAGACGTCGGTCGCGTGACGGTTCATATTGAGCAACTAACCAGACCCGTTTCGTTGAAGTGCTTTCTTAGATCCGAACGTCTGCTTGATCGCTCGCATAAAACAAAAAAATAAGGAAAACGTAAAACCGGATGATACCGATTCATTTAATCTTTCCTGCGCAATCCAAACATAAATAAACTTATGTATTCAAACAGAAAGTCTTATTCTTCGAGCGATCCAATTTGAATTGAAAGTGAAAAACAAGAAAAACGTTCAACATAAGTACATGTGTGTGGGTCTCGTCACAAACATCCGCTTTCGAAGATAAAAAGGATGTTGTGACGATTAAACTCGACCAAGTAGACAATTAATTCATTTTAAGTTTTAAACCTTAAAACCATTGCGAGGTTTGTTATCGATGTAAACGGAGAAAAAAGGGTCTTGTTCTAAGGGCTCACAAGTAACACTCCTGACACTGTTATCATTGTATATTTCTTCATTTCAACAGTGAAGCTTTTTCCTGCATCTTCCTATAAAATCTTGTCTCATCTAAAATTTTATCTTCTTTTTTCTGGATGCCTCATTTACCAGTAGAGAAAGAAAGAGTATACAAGAAGAAAAGGGAGTGTAGGGATAGTAGAGAGAGAGAGAGAGAGACAGACAGACAGAAAGAGGCGCAGAAGGGAAAGAGAAAGACACTTGTGTTGTACATCGTTGTCGATGAAGAAATCGGAAACATGAGAGAGTTATACGAAGAAAGAAATAGAAAGATATAGAGAGAAGTACATAAGGCTCGGAGATGAGAAAAGAAGAAAAACGTTGTGGAAAAATTATATATATATATATATATATATATATATATATATATATATATATATATATATATATATATAAGAGAGAGAGACATTCAGATATTGGAGATAAAAAGGTAGTGTGGCAATAGTGGGAAGAGATAGAGAGAAGGCAGAGAGAGAGAGAGACGAACACAGTTGTTGATGAGAAAAGGGGAAAGACGTAGTGGAGAGAAAAGCACAGACCAAAAAAAAAAACAGAGAGAGAGAGAGGTACATTCATTTAGGCGATGAAAATAAGGGAGGGAAGACGTAAGGGAAGACGTAGGGGAGAGAGAGAAAAGTACAAAGATGTCAATGAAGAAATAAATAAGGAAAAGCGAGACGGGAATAGTGGACAGAGAGAGAGAGAGAGAGAGAGGGAGAAATATGATATGCATTTAAAATGGATGTCGTTTCTGTCGGATGCCGTTGTGTGTTATGGGATCAAACGTGCATCGCAATTTGTGAGGCTAACATCAATTTAGACCGAAAGAAAACAAAAAGCAAACAGGTCTGGTAGGTCACTCAATAGAAACCAATGTACGATCAACGTCTTTTGGCAGCATGTTATGTTGGGATGATCAATTAAAAAAAATGGACCATGATCACTAAAATACTCGGAATTTTCAAATAAGCGTGAACGTTGCCGGATACCAATTTAGCATAAACCAATATTGTAAGTTGACCCCCCCCCGATATGATATGTTAGAGAAAGGACGGAGTTCGGGATATAGAAATCTTAAGAAATCTCAAATAGCGATGGGCTGATTATGTTGTAAGAATTACAGACAAACGCTGGACATCACGAATCACAATTGGATCCCAAGAGATCATATGTGAAATTGTAAACGGCAAAAAGTGAGATGGTGTGACGAGCTAGACAAATTCAGAAAGTACTTGCTCCGCGACGCTCATGATAAAGAGGTCAGATGAATCTTGGGATTGGTCGATGTTCAACGATGAACGTTAAAAGGCACCTGCTTCAGACGAATGAGTAAACGTCTGAATTTCCAGACCATCTAGCTCTCATTAGTGCCACGTGTACGCATGATTCATACATACAAAGCCAGACAGACAAACTCACTTGAAAACCGAAGAAAACTATGCTGATCTGTGTTGCCAGTTATGGTTGATGGTTTTTTAATTGGATTTTGATATTCATACCAAGAAACATTTCAGACAGAGGACTGATCAGAGACGAAACAATATCAACTCACTATAGATATGTACACATAGAACGTTGATATCATCACCCCCCCCCCCGAAACAAAAAAGGGATCGATGTTAATGTCAACGGGAACAGATTATTAGAAACTGTTAACCAAAGCTGTCGCAAAATCTGTCAACATGCGTTTTTTTCAATTCTCAAGTTGGTCCGGCTGACTGGCTACATAACGCATACAGTCTGCCCCAATAAAACTACAGGGTTGAAAATTGAAACTTTTACTCCTAATCAAGTCTTGAGAAATGTTTTTTATTTAACCCCCCCCCCCCATAGGTTTTTAGTGGGGAAGGGGTCGATTTGAAATTGGTCTCGTAGTTCTTGTCTGGCAGTATTCGCGCTTGTTTCTTTTTTTTTTTAAATTCGGATCGTTTAGTTATCAATGGTCAACATCTTCATTAATCACCCATTTTTCCCCGCTTGTTTAATTGATCATCCCCAACATGACACGCTGTAAAAGGACATTGGTTGTGTAGCGGTTTCTATTGAGTGACTAACCAGTCCTGTTATAACAGATAACAAGAGACCATTTACGAACGGAAGAGAGTGCAGAAATCTGGTGAACCACCGAGCTAGAAGGCTATAATAGAAACAAGAAAAAGAATGGACTCTGTTCGAAGCCTGCGACATTGTTTACACAATTCTTGATATCATTTGGCTGCATGTGTTTCTCAAATAAAACTATTCGTTTCCAACTGATAAAAAATAATGTGAAGCTTATAAGATATTTGAAAAAAAATTCTCTGAAAATTGGACACTGACTAATTTTCGTGGGCCTAGCTTCATTTTCGCTTGTATCCAAATGTGTATCTATTTTTTTCTCCATTACTCTACGCTCATAATACAAGGTGTTAATCCTTAAATCACAAACGTTTCACTACATCGCATTTTTTTATTTCGAGAATTGATTAAAAAAAAAATCACGATATGACGTAGTGTGAGGTAAAAAGGGAACAGAAAAATTCCCCTTTCTTCACCCACACACTCTTCCCTTCCTTTCTGATGAACGCTTTGAAACTTTTTCAGTTTGGTCCAAAAGTAAGATATTTTGGCATTCATTGCATCAGTCGACATTTGTCGCAGGCAAATAATGTACAAAGAATCAATGACGTCAACTGATAACGTCAACATTTCATTTTTCTTGTCTAGTTGCCAAAGTTTGGTGAAGAAACGTTTGAATTCCACATTTTCATCTGAGGTTATGATAATATCAGTACTTGATCCACTCTTTGTCTTATTATTAATATTATTAGTATAAGTGACAATGACGTTCAGAACTGTTAAGATGGGCATTATCTGAGCTTCATCTTGGACCTAGAGCAAGCAGTAGATACAGTTCTCCTATGGATACACCAGTGGTGCTATAAGATATGATGATGGTTATCTGAGCAGACAGAATTTCCAGGATACCCGATTTATAATTAAAACCACCCGAAGACATTTACAAGTTATTCTTGAAAGCTGGAGAAAATTGTAATAACAGGAAGAATGGCTATTTCGAGACGGTAAAACATCACTAATATTTTATTGGCTTAGTTTGCAGACGAAAGTGTTCATCTACATCTTATATAATGAACGCTGATTTTTGGTTTCTCTGTAACAATAGACTCTCTCACTTAGAGGTACCAAGTTGCTAATGGAAGTATCTCTGACTCGCTCTTTAGGACTTCGTTGACAGAAATAGATATAACGATTTTGCCCCTCATTGATTTACTGGGTAACGATATTTATTTCATTAAAGTACAAATTGTATCACTTTACTTCATAACCTGATGCAATGATTACGAGTTAAGGCGAATTCTCATTTAACCTTCAAAGGAATGAGACAGGATAATCCGAATACACAGAGAATTACATTATTTGGTTAATCCATCAAACTTTTAAACACGCACCGGATATAGATTAAGGATTTTCAGAGATAATCCATTCAAGATGCTGTCGTGCAGTTATGCTGACTGAATTCACCGAAAAATTGAAATTATTTTTCCTGGCTTAACCCATGGTTAAAGCAATGGTTATAAAGTTCAGTTCAGGGTTCGGCACTCCTTTTTAGATCAACGACCCCTGCATGGTCTCCTTGATCCTTCATCGCCTTCCCCTGCCAGGGATGCCAAAATAAAGATATCAAACATACCAATGCCACACCCTAAATTGTTTCAAATCCCCACAAAACAAACCAAATCGATAGTATATAACCGAATCATCCTACTTTAACCAGTCAAGTTGGCCTAAGATTCTTCTCTCTTTGCTCGTCTGTGTATATGCTTGTGTGCATGTGTATCTGTCACTGGAAGGCTCCTGGCCACATTTGGGGGCTGCAACCTTGAAATTCTGCATGAGTACATCACTAGGCACAACCTAAAAACAGCCTTTTGCTTATTGAAAAAAAAAGTGCCTGTTGAGGTCTCTATGGTCATTTTTGACCTACACTACTTAAATCTTGTGCTAATATTTTAAAAATATCTTCTAGATTAAGGATTGATTTTTTTCTTCATATGTGTTTTTATATGATTAGTTCTGGTACACGCACGGGCTACGGTGATTTATGCCAGATCCAGATATTATATATCAAAGTTGGATGATTAACAAGAAATCAATAGTGAAATATTAAAACAAGAATATAAGTCAAAAGATGTAAAACGTACCAGATATTCAATAACCCCCACCCCACCAGCGTTGATCGAGTCCCTAGAATTTATTGATTTCTTGAATAGTCCAATCAACCCCCAGCTTCAATATCGACGACTTTAGCGACCCCTGTTTTAGGGTTTCATCAGATCCAGTCGCGTCGTTATAACTAACTCGAAAAATGAAAGGGGCACTCAGGTCAAGACGTCGTTTGAGCATATCTCGTTACTTGCCTGTAGGTCAAAAGTTCAATTCTTGGGTCAGGTAGTACCGAAAAATCATATACTTCTGATGAGTGGAAGAGGTCGACAACCAACATAGTAAGGATGAACTAACTAGGGAGAATTGATACGAGACACACCACTTGGCATTGATAACGGAATAAGAACAATCTTTCCATGGATTATTTTTTCTCGAGAAAGATAGATGGAAGTAAACTATTTACAGTATGGATGAACATTGGTGGCACTTTCATGAACTTGAACTTCTGCTTTTAATTGGAATTGATTGAAGGGATTTGAGTTCCAACACTAATAGTTTGCTTATTTTTTACTATATCTATCTTCTTTTAAAAAGAGTGTAGGCTTTGTCCATTCAACTTGTCTTATAAACTGGTTGTGGATAGATTACTTTCATATTTTTGTTTACATGATCTTGTCGCCTGATTTTATCTTTAACAAGACCTGGCATTATTCTGCACTCCTAAAATTTGTCGGTTCGAATTCCCAGGTTATCTGGAACGACAAACACGTACAGAAGGCCGGAAACGTTGTGAATATAATAACCAAGATGAGGACACTAGTCGGAGTTAGAAATTCAGACTTTCTGGATCTCCAGTTCTTTAGTAATCCGATAAACGCATTGATTGGAAGTTTGGGACATTCGTGAGTTCGCTGTTGAGTCTCATAGGCAGGAATGTCATACAGTCTTTGAAAATGGTGAATAGATTAGGGGAGAAATCGAAGAAGTTCACAGGTGTCAGAGATGGGAAAACGGGAATGGGAGATGTAGTAGGTAGAGAGGGGAGCATTCAGACATTGGAGATAAAAAGGGGAGTGTGGAGATAGTAAAAAGAGATAGGTCCACAGTTGTTGATGAGAAAAGGGGAAAGACGTAGTGGAGAGAAAGGCACAGTCAAACAGAGAGAGAGAGAGAGAGAGAGAGAGAGAGAGAGAGAGAGAGAGGTACATTGATTTAGGAGATGAAAAAAGGAGGGAAAACGTATGGGAAAGAGAGAAATGTACATAGATGTCAGAGATGAAAAGAGAGCGTGGGATAGTAGAAAGAGAGAGAGTGAAAATGAGAAGGGGGAAGAGAGAGAGACATACGAAGTTATCGATGAAAAAAAGTAATACGTAGTAGACAGAGACAGAAAGAAATAGAAAGTGGGGGAAGATAGATTCTGGAGTTGAAAGAAAGGGAGAGAAGATGTAGCAGTAGTAGTAGTAGTAGTAGTAGAGAGAGAGAATTCTAATTGAGTGTTGGAGTTGGGAGGAATGCGAGATGATCTGCTGGATGAAAATGGTGCTTTATTCTAAAGTATGTCGAGATCTGCAAAGATATCAATTGAAATTACTTGCATTTCATTTCCCTGATCGAGGTCATGTGACCATCAAGAAAAAGAAAGTCATTATCCGATTTTTTTTTCATATTCTGCAAGACGTGTCAGTTCTCGTTAATACGGGGGTGTAGAATCAGTTGCCGAGGATACTAATCCCTGTGGCCTTGTATGAGGTCAAGTTAGGTTAGCAGCTGGATTAGCTGAATTCCTTTTTTTGTTGTTGAAACTGCTTCTCTACGAGAAGACTTTAACCAGGCAGAGAACTTCTCTAGGAAATCGTGTTTAACCTTGGCAGGCTTTATAATTCAAAGAAGGATCATTGAGAAGACGTTTTGCACAGTGAGTAGATATTTATGAGTGCAATTAGCGGTGTAGTGATTCTATGACCAAAGCAATTATCGAAAATATCGTGGTTCGGTCGGACGTGGGGGCATTTCAGGGATACCTATATTCAATATATAGAGCTACAATGCACTTCTTCGGCTAATTTGTGGTCCTAAACAGAAGCAGAACATACTCGTATTTCGCGTTAATCAATCGCCGTAGCCAGCATGTGTACCATAATTAAAGAAAAAATATCTAGAAAATAAATATCTTATCCGAAAATACTAGCACAATATTTAGACATTGATTGGCTTAAATAAGACCCTCTTGCAAACACTTTTTGGACAAAACAAAACATTTCAGATAGTGCTCTGTGGTGTACCAATGCAGATTTTTAAGGTTGTAGTCCCCAAAATGTGGCCAGGGGCGCCCAGATACACAGACATACAAACGAGCAAAGAGGGAAGAATCTGTTGCCCACGTGGTTGGTTGGTCGGGCAGGTTATTTGTGGGGCTACGGTGATTATACTGAATAGTACATAGATAGTGAGAGAAGGCCTTTCCCCCTCCAAATCAAGTAAGAGAACCCTGTTTCCACGGCACTTAACCACTGGGTGTAACTGATTTTACTATTAATGATCTATTTGCTTTACTTGAAGAGTGTGTTCAAATCAATTTCAAATCAAATCGTTTTGACGAGTGTATGGTAACGAGTCTTATGAAACTGATATTTGAGTGGAGTGATAGCAACTGACTTTAAGTCCATACTTATAGCGATTTACATCAACAAAAACCAGAGTCTTTGTGACAGAAACTTGAAAGTCAGGCCATAGATGCGCTATTTTGTTCTTTGGTGCCTTTAAAACCCCCATCCTTTTCAAGCCTATTCTTTTCAAAGCTCACGCCTTTAGAGGCCCTTTCCCCCAAAAGCACCTTCAGTCAAGGCTATTATCGTAATAAAATAGAATTTCATTCATGCAAACGCGTGTTTATATTCTAAAGAAGTAAAATAGAATGTGAGGCGTTTCCAATGTCGATTTGTTAGTCAGCTAGTCAGTGACAGCGATCACTGCTTTAGATGCATCTAAAATACAAATAGAAAACACTCCAAGAACGCATACATTTGTCAAGGCCGTACACTAAATGAAGTATGAATAAAAATAAAATATCAAATATAAGGGTGAGAACTGTAAAAGTACAAACATTGAGTTACTTCCCTTGAAATCTAGATTCAGTTTTTTTATCAAGTGTTCGTTTTCAACCTCTCATTCATGCAGAATGTTAAAAGTATATTTTGATTGAAAACAAATCCCTTAATCCACTCTGAAATACAATTTGTCTTCTGTGCGTTACTTAATTGAAATTTCTTGAGAACCTCGGGTGATATTGTGCGGATAGATAGATTCACCAATTATATACACATACCTCTTCCGTGTTAATAACCGTTTTGCGTTTCAGAAACCGTCACCGAAAACTCACGACCGGGTTTCTTCAGTTTTCACGTCCGTCTGGCTGGATGATTGGCAATGTATGTATCACACGTACAAACTGCATCAAAGAAGGCAGACGGGTTAGAATCTAAGCATTTGGAGATGAAAAAAGGAGTCTAATTTTCTCCCTAAATTTCGCCCAAAATAACTTTTTTAGAGGGATGTTCAGTTTGCAATGTAAGTTTATGCTAAATTGATCCTTTAGTTTGTGTCTGCTTAAAAAAAAAAATGAAAATGAAGACATTTTTTTGTAATCACTGCCTAAAGGCGAGAGAATTAACCAATTCATTGACCATCCCTTTTTCCATTGATATCCCCCAACACGATATGCAGACGAATGGTGTTGGTTGCATGGCAGTTTCTATTGAGTGACTAACCAGACCTGTCCTTAATTTGTTGAGGTCGACTGAGGCAATCCCACCCAAATAGTCGAAACGAAAAAAGGCCACATTGGATTACAGATGTTGATTGCTGTATTATTCCATATAATAGTCCAATTTCATCGGCAACGCTTGCCTTAATTACTGACCGCCGGTCATATTAGTAGGTATCATTAAAGAAATAAGCCTGGCTTCTCTCGTATTTCTATTCTGATTGGAGATGATTACAGCAACTTTTGTATTGCGTATATAATTGATATATTCCAACTCCAGTTGAGGGCGCGAGGAAAAAAAGCTCAATCCAAATATGATGAGTTGTTTTCAGTGCTTGGACCAAAACTTCGGAACTGTATTTCCACAGGAACCACTTCAATAGCCGAACTGGAGAGCTTCAAAACTTCACTGGGAAAATTCCTTGACCAGATTCCAGGCAATCTGCCGATACCTGGATACACATCTGTAAACAACAGAATAATACAGTATACTGTACGTGGTTGACATTCTTGACGATGACGTTGAGGAGCCTACCATAATCATATCAAAGTTATCAAAGTAAACCATATATAACTTTAGAATAAATGCATCTTATTATTAGAATGATATAAGCCCTTGCATGTGTGTAACATAACTTTTTGCAGATACGCAAGTCTAGTCAGTTTATCTCAGACGTTAGGAGAGTTGCCAACTCATCATTTGATCGTGATTTCAAGTTATATTTATAAAATGAACATTTCCCAAATGTATCTGTTTATTAGAACTAAATAAGCATTTGCGTATTTTTGATATTAATTTTTGCTGATATGTGAGAGTTGTCAGTTTGGCTCAGTCGGCAAAAGTGACGTCTACTGATCATCTGCTTGTGATTTCATATCATGGTTGTGCAGTGCTAATTTGGTTCATCGTGACAGGACAGACAAACAGTGAAGAGTTTACTCTCTTAAATTAAGTGACGATTGTTGTTGCTATGGTAGAAAACAAACTCAACTCAAGACTTGGACTGGAGTTGGACAAGAGTCTATACCTTCTCTACATATACCGGGTTCAGATGCTAAAATACAACTGTGATAAATGCTTCATTCTCACTTTTACAGACAGATTTTGCGGGTCACAGCATTTGTGAAATAAATTTTCAAAAAATTTATTTGATTCTACTCGTGGTGTCGCAAAGGCAATATTAAAATAATTACTAAAATTATTATTTAAACAGATAAAGACTGAATTTTAATTCCCTAGGCTTGTTAATCATTTAAATAGTTTTTTTCTTAACCTTCATACCACCACGCACCCCATTTAATAGTTTAATAGACCTAGCTTCTACGCTCCCATCACATCTTCCTCTACTTTGAAATTGATCCGGCAAATATGTCGAAAAAACATCCCAGTATAATATGTTAATCATGATATTATGTGAACACTTGTTAAAAAAAATTTCTGAAATAATTAAAGAAATTTTTGCTTTTTTCCTGTGGGTTGGTTCCTCTCTTGAAATTTCACACGCCCTTAAAGGGTGTATGCCTACTGATTTAAACCCACCTGCGTGGAAGTGAATATCAGATGAAAGGACGAACAGGAAACCAGAAGAGATAGAAAGATAAAGTAGAAGCACGAATGTAGGTGTATATGTGTGTTAGTCAGTTGGAGGGAAAGGAGGAACGATGCGTTTGTAGTTGCAAAAACTGGAACAAAGTGTACATTTCCCTCCGAGCCTCCTAAGTTGTTTTTTTTTATGTCTAATGTGTGTCAGGATCAGATCAAAGTGTTCGTTTGGGTCAGTTCATCTTGAAATAATTCAGAGTTCATAAAAAAAAAAGAAGCAATTTGTTGATCAATCAAAATGAAAACCTTGGGGGTGTTTTTTTCGATGTTGAAATCACTACGAATTATCAATATCTTTAGTCAGAATCAATACGAAAACTCGTAAGTAGTCTCAGTGACGTCACTTCCTATGAATCTAGAAAGTAGTCCCCTCACTGTAAAAGTAAGGCTAGCAGCCCTTTTCTCCTTGGAAGAAGGAACCTTGAACGGGTATTGAAAGCAACCTCATTCAAGTTTATCTCACATGATACTCAACTCTTACACACAAAAACTGAGTACCATCAAACTAGGACTAATACATGGACCCATTTTAAAATCTGTAATTTTTTGTTGATTGAAAAACGAATAATTAATTAATTTCGTTAAAAATACGCATTCAGTTGTTTCAAATCTTTACCAACACCCTCACGGTTGTCACCACGTCTAAATTACAATGTGGTATCTAAATATACGCTCCATAGGTGACTATTGGGGGGATGATTTGGTTGTAGACCCTTCTTTTTAGGATTGATGGGATTTTCTCGTTTTTGCTCTACCAGAAGCTTGCTGACCTATAGTGATACTACGCTTAATATCTTCTTCTTTTGAGGATTTGTTATCTTAAATAGATGTAGTGGTCTACTTTCTTCAGTTCTGCCTTTTCGATTTTAATCGTTGTGTCTTCGTCCTCATCATATTTGTTGTACATAACTTTTGTTTTACGTGAACACCAACTTTTTAGCTTTCTTCGTCCAAAGCATTATTTGGAGATTATGAAGGTTATCTACACAAAATACGATGTCGTCAGCAAATCTGAGGTTACTTGTGTATTTGCCGTCTATTTTGATTCCTTTGTATTCTTATTGACACCCATGATAGAGAGGTCTGGCAGATCTTGAGGAAGGTCTATATCCAACGTCGGACACTAAAAGGATGATAATGATGATTCAAATATACGACCTTCTCCTTTCTTCTTCACTCGAGACCTACTCTTACCAAATCTTATATTATGGAGAACAATCGTATCTTGTAAAACCTCGTTGGAAAAAGTACAGAAATAAATGACCGATCCCCTGTTGAACGAAGACTTTATCTCCCAGTAAATTTATACAGCATGACTTCATTTGCCTCTTCCAACGAAGTCGGGTGGGTTACAGAGATATATTTAGTAGTTCGGTTTAGAATAGTACGGATTTTGATGTTGCACGGTTAAGGTGTTGCTGTACAAACTACGGCAACTAGTATTTGATGAAAATGAAACCCACCTTGAATTATGATAAGACCGTGTACGGAGTAGTTACAAACTGCAAGGTAAATTTTGGAATGGATTATCTGCACTAATCAAGGTATATTTAGTCGAAGGGTGGACAATGAGCTGGAAAAGAATGGATTAAATTCTGAGGCGGATCGAGGAATTTTTAGAGTTATCTCCCTTGTATTGTAGCCATATGTTCAATATCTAAAAAATCCACATTGAATTTCGATGATTTTTTTTACTATTGGTTGCGGAAGAATTGGCTAAATTTTCAGGCGAATCCACTAATATTTTTTTCTGCCTGAGAGATACTGACTGTATGCAGCAATTTAGATGCTGAAAAGTGAAAGATGATACAGTTTATGGGAAAAGATACATTGTAGATATTGGGTTACTTGAACGTTTTTATCCTAAGAAAAATCCTAAAGCACAGACATAAATAGACACTTCTTACCAGTGCCGGATCTTAGTTAAATAAGTTACAGCTCAGGGTCTAACAATCTGCTTGGACCTCGAAATAGATAGAATGGGTTATATGCTTACAAGTTTCCCCTGGAGGACAACCAAACTATCCACCTATATGATGATCTAATCATTGTTAAGGGGATGGGTGCTGAAGTGTCGCGTGCAACGACCATCCCACACTGCACCTTACCTAACCTAAGAGGATTAGAATTTGACCCAGGAATAAATACTGATAAGCTAATTTTTAAAAAAGAAGTTATGTGATATTGTAAGGAACAACGTATTATAAGTACCTAGACTTCGTCCTGATTTTCGAAGATGATGTCTAAAATAGTCGCCAGATCCTTGAAAATGCACGTTACTCGTTCATTATTTATCCTAGCCCAGTAAACAATTTTAGTATCATCAGGTGTACTTCAAAACACACCAAAAGTTTACAACAAGCTGATTTCTGGAAAAGTATGATTTGCATAAGATCGCCGCCCGCCAAATCCTTAAAAATGCCCATTCCTTGTTCATGATTCATCCTAGACCAGGTTTTAGTGCGTTATTTTGTAGTATCGTGAGCTTACTAACATAATAAAGGTCTACCACAGTCTACCCCCAGGAAAATTTTATTTCCCAAGATAGCGTCGTCCAAGATGGTCACCAGTACAAATTCTTGTTAATTATTAATCGTAAACAAGGTTTTTCAATGGTTTTCTTTAGTAATGTGTATGTTTGATAAAACGCACTAAACGTCTTCCCCAGCCTGAACACTAAAAACGTATTATTTTCAAGATGGCGTCTAAAATGGCCACCAGCCAAATCCTTAGAATGCCCAATACTCATTCATTTTTCAAGATAAGGTCTTTCAACACCCATCAACGACTCTGCACTCAGTTACGAGTCAATTGGAGAGAACAGGAAGCGTTTACTGTTTTCTACAAATCGTCTGTAGGAAAGGGAATCAAACAGGTGTTCCCAACCAGGTCAGAACAGAGCAGGGGGCAGGTGAGCAAGTTGGCATTGGCCAACAATTTTGTGGGGGCGTACTTTTTTTTGTTAGAGGCAAAGGGTGGCCTTTGATGAAACTATTGTGAAGAGAATCTAGGGGGAACCGTTTCAGCATAAAAAATATTTTTAAAGAAGATCGATAAACTCTGCATACAGAATAAACATTAATGAACTCATGTATTTACTGTCTTTTTATAGCAATATTTTGCTTCACCGTCTAATGTACATTTGGAAAAAAAAGTTGCTTGTTCTCCTCTTTATAAATCTTTCTAGTTTTCTAATTCTGTTCTGTTACTTGAGTTGCGCAAATATATCACGAAGACTACGAGTACAAGTATTTACCCGTACATACATCATATGTATTTAACACTGATTACCAGAATACCTAATGAGCAGTTTGGAATGGGACCTAGATTTCCTATTGGACCTGGGCCTATAAACAGTTTTTACCATTCCTGTTAGCTCTTGTGTGATAAAATTACACGTAAATCATAACCTACTTGTCTGAGCAAAACTGGCTTTTATTTCAATTTGAATGTTTATTTAATTTTCATTTATTTTATAATTCAAATCATCAACTACGACAGCTGTTGCTGATCTCAAGCTAAAGAGTGTATAGTTTTCAGTCATAGTGGTGTTGTAGATAGAAAACGTTTTTTCGAGCTTGTCCGTCACAAATTCGACCGTAAATCCGAGCTACCGATCGGTTAACAGGTATTAATTCATCCTCACTTCTCAACAGTTCCTAAGAACACCGGCGTTTTCTTTGCGATTCCGTGCAGTTTGAATGACCCCCCTTAGAAAAAGTTTTATAGCACCAATAATAGACAACACCATGATTATAACATGTAACTGGGAAAAAACATGGTTATGACCTCTCCCATCCGAAAATACACAGCAGAATAAAGATATTCAGTCCCAAGCATCGGAAGGGAACTCTCGTTCAAACATTTCAAAGCCTTTCCGATTTACGATTCCCACCCGAAGAAGACCGTAGGGTACAATGACCCGAAACGTTGTGTTCAAAACATGAACTAAGATGAGGACAACAGTATCTATACATATGTCTCAGAGCCCGAGAACAAATCTTGCATCGTCCGTATAGAAAGTCATTACTCAACCGATGATCTGAACTTGTCTCTGCTTATCGATCCGAAGAGCTTTGGAATGACAAATGCTAGGACGTGAAGGCTGTAATTGTCTGTCTCGCATCTTCTTTATTTTTTCATCGTGTCCATGGGCGAAGGTATTTGTGGGAGAGTGGTCGCACGGTTCCCGCGGCTGTCAAGTCCTTCACCAGGAGAGAATATACAGAAGAGGCAAGTGACATGTATTAATCGCCTGACAATTCTCAGAGGAATGGCCTGTACAATGCATACAACTGCAAGACGGTTACTAAGAAATCGGGGATCGTATCTCAAGTACCAGATCGGTGAGGATCGTTATCAAACTGATGATGAATTAAAACTTACCACGCATTTATAATATTGTTCTTTGTTCCTATCTGCGTTCTAATGTCACGTTTCCAGTAAAGGCACAAGGGAGTGGTTTCGTAGTTTAATAGGATGGTGAGAAGAACGGCAGAGGGTAGAGGAAATATATTTGGGTAGATTGATAAGAGGGAAGGAAGAGAGAGGACAGGGGAGAAAGTTGGGTAGTTCATCTAGGGATTCGGAAGTCTTTCACATACGAATCTAATCCATGTTTGTGAAAAATTGAGCTAAAAACATGAACAAGTAATGAATATTGGAAAGGTTAAGGGAGAGAATGAGAAGATACTGGCAAAGGGTTAGGGAACTGTGGGGGCATGAGATAATGGATATACAATGAGATGAGTATACTCCAAAAACATTTTATACCAATTGACGTACTAGTCAACGCCAGGTAAAACTTGTATTACATCTGATTCTAATGACTAAAACAATTCCTTGTTACTGGTGGTGAGCCGTTATATTTTGTTATTGCGAGAGGCATGTTATTTAAATTTGCTGGATATTCGGAGTCTTTAAAAGTCCTGAATTTTTTGTAGAAAAAAGTTGTTTGCACACACCCTGATGACGTCTACCAACAAAGAATTTTCTGTAAATGTTTCACCATTATTCACGACCAGAATAAATTGCATTGGTCTGATGCTAATAATGAATTGTTCATAATCTACTGGGACGTGGGTGGACTGACAGACATCACATAAAAATACGTCAACCTCTTCAACCTCATCGATTAAATACCTTTTATAAAAATATTTCGTTGACGGAGGTAAATTAAACAATAGTCATAAATAGCTTTGGTAATAGCTTGTTTTTTTTAATTACTTTTATGTTGCTTTTTTCCCCATTAATCCCATTAGTTTTTAAAAGAAGGGTGTACAACCAATGCATCCTCCCGATAGTCACCTATGGATCTGAATCATGGAACCTAACCAAAAGACAGACCCTCAAACTGATAACCATGCAACGTGCACAGTACAGTATACTAAAGAAACAGGAGTCAAGGATATCATAGAATCTATTAGAAAATTCAGATAGAAGTGGGCTGATTATGTTGCAAGAATGTCAGACAACCGATGGACATCGTGGCTCACAAAGTTAATTCGCAGAGGTGGCTGGTAAAATATAAGATGGCGTGACAAACTAGTCAAATTCAGAAAGTATTGTCTCTGCGATACCCATGAATCTTAGGGAAGGTCTAGGCTCAACAACGGAGGCTCAAAGGCTGATGATAATGACTTACATAAACGTCCATGTAACTATAGATCAATGAGAACTATGAAAATTTTTGAGGCGTCAGGAAACAATGAATTGTTTAATTGTGGATCAAATTTCGTACATATCAATGGAACAGCGGGAATGGGCCGTATTAAATTCTTCTAGCTATAAACATTGATTAGTTTGAGGCCACTGGAAAAGAAGACTTTCCCTTAATTTTTCAATACTGAATTTTATTGTTCGCTCACCAAAGATCATTATCCTTTAACGTCTTCCATTAGAGCTTCCCCAAAATTTTCCAAAACTATCATGGTCGTGACGGAGACGGTACTTTCTGAACTTGCCTAATTCATCACCCTAACTTATTTTTGCCTGTCAGAGTTTATCATATGATACCTGGGTATCCAAGTTATGAATCGTGTTGTCTAGCGGTTATCTGATATTCTTGCAACATGACCCGTCCATTGCCATTTGAGTTTCGTAATAGATAGAAAACAAGGAATTTTTGTATGCAACGTCACATATTCGCTTCATCTAGCATTAGTTGAAGATCGTATAGGTTCTCTGCAATAAGATGTCGTCTGCAAATCTGAGGTTGTCAAAATTATCCTGGTAGCAGTGCAAAGAAAGATGTTGGCTATTTTTCTCTCAGTGAGAAGCGATCTCATGATTTTAACGTTAAAACCTTCACTTGTCCCAATAAGTATACATCTCAAATTCAGTTGTCCTACATCGAAACGTTTGACTGTTTATAGGGGACCGACAAAGCAATTCTTCGCAATCATTATTACAACGGCAGTTCAAAAGTTGAGCTCGGAAGGAGTCAGCCTTTCTGGTGTATGGAGCAGCCAATAGTAATTTTAATGTGAAATGATTGTCCGTCTTTCGTAAGACACTACAGCTCTGAAGTATCTCGGTTACTTCTCTCCAGTGTTGCCTATGATTTATAAATATTTTTACATAATCTTCAATTTGAATTTTTTAGAAATGATATTTCTCGAGAATCCCTTACTCAAACAGCTTCAAACTCAACACTGCAATGCCTTGTGTACTGACTGAAATAGCTGGCGATTACCAACTCTGTACACCGGCCAGTTGTCTTATAATTGCAGTGCATACATACAGACACATATACATACAGATTTCTCCGATCACAGTTTGATAGATTAACAATAAGTCATTCACAAGGTTTTTGGCAAAAAGCCCACTTGCACCAAAGCATTGTACTTATATTGAATAATCCTGTGTACCTTGCTTTCTTTCAAATCAGTTGCTAGGTAAAGTTTGGAGGGAAAAAAAAAACAATCCTAGTTCGTTAAAAATAACAAACCCCAACCACAATAGATTATCATGCGAGTCATGTCGTATATCATATTAAATGAAAGGTGCGGTTGATTAAGTCAGAGACCAACGATGACTAAATTTGTTTTTTCTTAGAAAAGGAAGGAAATCATTCATTCATGAATACATACGTTGACTCAGTGACCCATCCATTTAGATGTTATATAAGTTTGTTTTTAGCCGTATCCTAAATAATACGTGATGTGTGACATCAGATTTCTCTGTTTTAGGTCAGTGCTTCTCCACACTTTTTTCTACCGAAATTTTCCTTCTCGAACTTTTTGAACAGCGCCCATTTTTAGAGTATATTTATTCTATCATAACCCAATGAAAAATCAGTAAAAAAAAAAAAGAGAAAAAGGTACACTGAAAATTAAATTTAAAGATCTTCCGTAAAATTTCTTCTAAAGAACTTGGAATACAATTGCACAAACATATCTGAAAGTACTCGATTAATAATCATAAAAACAGGTCTGGTTAGTTACTAGATAGAAACTATCACATGATCGACATCTATTGACAGCATGAGTAAGTTACTTCTCTCATCTGTTGGGCAGTGCTCACTAAAAGTGAAAGTCATTCGGAGATAAAGATGCAGTAAAGCAGTTTTATGTCACCCCAATTAACGCCCTCACATAAAAAACTAAAAAACCAACGGGCACAAATTGGGGGATCAATCGTGCATAAACTTACATAGTAAATTGAACATCCTTGTAAAACTATATCTAGAGATTTTCAAACTCCCGAAAATGTACTTTTCTAGACATAATGAGTAAATGCAGCAAATGTCAAACTTCTAGCTTCATTAGTGCGGCCTGTACGCATCAAACATTCATATATACATAGCCAGACGAAGAAACCTATTTTGACAATTTTGGTGACAATTCTGCTGGACGGTTCCGAATATCATCATTATCAATGGCGTTTTAACGTCCGTCGTTGGACAAGGACCTTCCCCAGGATTTACTTTTATAAATGTTTCTATACCTTTTGGTTAGAGGCTTTGATTAAAAATGTTTATATCTATTGCAGGCCTAAGAAAATAAAAATTGGAACAGTGATCACACAAGGGTATAGGTACATCTTGTTTTGATAATCACTCTTTTTCTATTTTTTATTATAGGAGTATATCATCATTATCATAAACCTTTTTAGCGCCCTTCTCTAGAATTCGCAAGACTTTTATATCATGAGCGTCGTAGAGCCAATACTTTCTGAACTTGTATTCCCAAAAGACTTCTCATGTTCCTTTGATAAAAGGAAATTTTCATTGCATTCTGCTGTGATTATAAACAAAGGAGAATTGACTCCCAAAAGATAGATTTTGTAAAAATTGTAACGAAAACTGTTATTCATATAAAACAAATGGAAATGACTGAGAGTAGATTCAGGAGTATCCAATTAACTACAATTCTAGCGAAATTCTGGGCGGATTGGTCTCTCTAGCCCTGGGGAGGCAACCAGTCTAGGAGAGAGACAACTCTGATTCAAAACTAGGGTGTGATTTGACGCCCAATTCAATATATGTCCACCAGCTCCGGTAGCCAAGCTGGTGTCAGACGAATCGCTCTCAGCTTTCCTCTTGGCTACACCTACAAGGCTGAGAGGTGATTCTGATTGTTGGGCACCCTAGGATTTCCACATGCTCGGCCCAGCATTCACCCTGTGAACTTGCAGAGTTCCATTGTCTGTAGAAATTGAACGGGTGCCACAAAAATCTTAGAAATCTGTGTGTGGACACCACGATTTTTTGACAACTGGCCATTGTACAATGTTGATATTCGCCAGACATATGTCAGCACACACGGCAGTGTCGAGTTTTAAGTTGCTTAAATCAATGGTTCTTGATAGATCTATCTTGAAAAAAATTTGTGGACCTTTCTTCGTATGTTTTTTAAATTACCACTGCTTGTCATACAATTATCTAGATCTAGATATGAAATATCTAAATGGGCAATATCGAAGGGAAATGGCCGGAACATTCCAAAGTTCGCTTTACGGTACTTTGCTTTTACGAAATACCTGCACTAACATAGGTTTCTCCCGCTATCTGAAATGGCGCGAAGCGAACATGCAATCACAATTAACTTATATTGTAAATATTTTTGAGCGTTCCCAGACTCCACAAATGACCTTCTTTTACCTGCCTGTCACAATGTCGGAGGTTTTCCTTGACCTAAGGATTGAACTTACGAGCACCAGGCACGTTCCTAGACGCGATTGACCACACCCATACACCCCACCGATTGAATAAAAGATTTAGTTCAAAATTCTCAGAGGGTCAGACGCTTGAAGAAGGCTGGAGCATGCAACGGCCGAAATTCAGTAATGAGGGTACTGGGCCGAATAAATCAGAGTTCAATAATGATGATTCCTCATCTCAGAAATAAAGATAGTTTGTGTATTGAGGAAACTATTGACTTAACTGAAGAAATGATATTCAGATGTGCTGACGTTTGAACAAGATCCAGACTTTGACTTCTTTATCATAAATAAAAATATATAAAGAATTCCACTCTAATGAAAAGGAGTCGAATACCCTAGCACAGTTTTTCTTAATCTACGATGCGTAATTGAATTAAGGATCAGATATGTGAAGAGGGTGGTAAATAAACTTCTTTTTTCTCATTTCATTGCTTATGTATAGAACTTCTGTTCTCTCTTTACTGGTTTTGGAAATATCTTGAGACAGACGTTTAATTTCAAAAGCTGAAAGCTGATAAATACTGACATTTTGTTATTTAAACTTTTGATTTTAAACTTTGCCAATTTTGACCTTTATTTTTAGATTTATTTTTTTTTTAGCTTTAAAGATTAAGGGGTGCGAGAAAGATTTCGACAAGTCGAAGAAGGGTTGGTCTCGAAAAAGGTGAAGGTCCACTGCGAGCACAGAGATATGGATACTGGAGCCGTCATATACGCAAACGTTCCCGTGCACATAGGCTCTCACGCAGAGATATATAATGAAACTAAACCCGAGAATAGACGTCAAGTAAGTGGACCAACGACACACAAAAGATGGTATTCTAAACAACGTCCGCATTCCTGAAAAGATTGAGGCTTAAACGCGTACTGAGAATCAGGCTGACAGTTCGAGTAATAGAAAGAAGTGAATAATCTTATTTCTCCTTTACACTGTAACTTGACATTTTTCGGTCGGCAACTAAATCCCACATCGTAATGCAGTTTTATCGGGGAATCAAAACATATGTGATTTAAACGAGGTACAAACAGGTCTGGTTAGTCACGCAATAGAAACCATCATGCAACCAACGTCTTGAGGCAGCATGCTTTCGGGGTGGGGGATGATCAACTAAAAAATTGGAAAAATGGGTAACCAATGAATGAGTTACTTCTCTCACTTTTTGTTGCGGAGTGATCACTTGAAAAGTTTGAATTTAAAAGAAAAAAATCCCCTGAGACCTACCGGACGGAAATTAAGGGATCAATTAGGCATAAACTATAAACTTACATTGTATATTGAACCCCCAAATCAAAATCGACCGGGGAGTGA
Source organism: Thysanoteuthis rhombus (assembly GCA_963457665.1). Lineage (NCBI taxonomy): Eukaryota > Metazoa > Mollusca > Cephalopoda > Oegopsida > Thysanoteuthidae > Thysanoteuthis > Thysanoteuthis major. The sequence continues at coordinate 7,253,773 of OY735237.1, forward strand.
ATTAAAAAACAACAACTATAAAACTGTTTTTCTAGAAATATCAAAGAGTAAATACTAAACATTCCAGCCCTCTAGCTCTATTGGTGCGATGTGTACGTTCGATACATACATAGCTAGCCAGACAGCTAGCTAGAGCAACTTTTTTATTTATTATTTTGACAGTTTTAGATGACTGTGTCCAACGGATTCCCTATTTGACACCAGGGGTTGGCAAACCTTTTGGATGGTGGCTTCGGCTAGGAATGTTGAAAACCTCTCATGCCGAAGAGAGTGAAATTAGAACAGTGACCACGCAAGGCTATGAAAACAACTTGTTTTTAGAATTACTCTTTTCGTATCTTTCATCGTAAAAGTATATCATCATCATCACCATGAGCTTTTCGGCGTCCGTCGTTGGACATAGACCTTCCCCAGGACTTGCCAGATCTCTGTATTATGGGCGGCACGGAGCCAATACTTTTTGAACCTGTTTAGTTTGTCATACATCTTATATTTTGCCGACCACAATTTCACATATCATCTCTATGGAGTCGTGCAGTACAGTGGTTTTATGAGATTCTTGTAACATGACTTGCCCGTTGCCATTTGGGTTTTCTTGTGGTTTCTATGATATCCCTGACTCCTGTTTTCTCTCTAGTATACTGTACTGTTTGGTGATTTCGCCATCTGATGAGCATGATGCTCTCCTGTGCATATTTCTCAGTTTGAGTGTCAATCTTTTGGTTAGGTTCCACGTTTCAGCTCAATAGGTGGCTACCTGAAGGATTCATTGATTGTATACCTGTATTTTAGGGCTAATGGGATTTTCCTTGTCCTTGGAGATTGAGCTTGACCTACCAAGAACTTTTCAACCTGGAATGATTCTTTGTTTGATTTCTTTTTTTGAAGATTTCATGGGGATTCATTGGTAATTTTAGGGGTCTACTTTCTTCAGCTCTGCATTTTCTATACTGATCGCTGGCTTGATTTCTTCTGAATTAACCCACCACGATCTATCGATTAATGAGGACTATCTAATTCTTTCATGGGTTGCAAAATACTGTCAAATTGTGGCTCAAACCTAGCCTGGCATGATCATAATTTAAAAGAAATGCGTAACATTAAAACGTTTTTAGTTAAAAGACATTGATTTGTTTGAGTCAACAGGAAAACCCGGACTTTTACTCTATTTTTCATTTCTGAATTCTGTTGTTCGCTTATCAAACAAAGGAAAAAGAATTCTATACGCAACATCAAATATATTCAATAAGGTAGACAGACCGAGTGAAAAGAGGTTGCAGTCGGATTTAGTCTGTAGGTCTTAGTTTACCGACCTTTGTTTTACGTGCCAGGCGGGGATTTACTCAGAAGAAACGACAACTGCTTTAATTTGGGATAAGAGGCTTGTTACTAAAAAAAATGCGGAGAGACGTTGCGGAAAACAGGACGGGTGAACCGTGTTTTGGCCGAGGATGCTTCCGTCCACTACGCAATAATACTACCGCCTCTGAGTTGATGAGCAAATGGTTTTATCTCTAAACTTTGTTTTATCAGAATCTTTTAAATAACAGAAAGAAGGAGGAAGAGGTAGCGAGTATATGATTCAGTATACTGATATAAACGTTTCGTTCATTGACCTGATTTGTTTTGTCTATTGAACAATCGTACCCGTTAAAAATAGCATAGGGTTCTATTTTAAAAAAATTTTTTCATCGATTGTGTTTTTTGTGTTTGTTCGTACGTATCAGTGATTCTGGCCACATCCTTTTGTCTACGTACTTGGAGATTGGCATCAGTACAACCTTAGATTCCTTCTAAAAAAATATTTTTATTCTTGGCAAAAAGGCTTGTTCAAGAGTCAATAAGAGAGCCGCTTACCAATCGATTGGGTGCTATTTCAAATCACGCTAGAGGAATCGTAATTCTACATAACTGTTTAGTTGAACGTCAAGAAAAACTTCGATGACCTAAAAACCCTAAATTTGGTTTAGATTCTTGTTGATGTTATTGCTACGGTAAAAAAAAAAGAAAAAAAAAAAACATAACCAACTCCAGACTTGGAAAATTAGGATTGTTCTTGTCCTCATTACAGAAGAAAAATAAACTTGTCGAAACAGCTTCATAATGAATGTATAATTCTCGAGAAAATCATCTGATTTAATAAGACTAACTGAAAAATTCTTACCTGTTGCAGAAGACCTAAATGGGGGCTTTTGATTCCCCAATAAGTAACCACAGAAAATTTGGAGACCGTAGCTGTCTTTGAGTTATGCGATGTCAGAAGAGAGACATTTGGTGAATCATTGTAGGATTCTGAGTCTGCATTCAGATCTGCCGTACAATCGGAATACTCGTCCAAAGGAGCAGTAGACCTCTACCGCCTGCTCTGGCATCTGCTAACCACAGAGTGTCGGAATATTTTCTCAAAGGAGCGTGAGACATCAACAGCTAGCTTAAGCATCGGCTAGGAGAAGGAAATCCCTATAGAACCAACGACCAAGAAGCCTATGTCCCATCTGTTTACATTTTTGAGAATGTCATGCAAACCCTTGGCTTAAAAGGTGGGTTCGACAGTGCACAGACTGCATCTCACGTTCATCTCACCTTGAAACACCCTTGCTTCGGCCTTTGGGCTATTCACGTACAGGACCCGTCCGTTTAGGACTTGTAAAAACGTTAATTGTTCGCTGAGTCAAGATATCTCATACAATATAAACTAGAATCAGTTTTGGTTCAAGAACTGGACGGTACAATGTTCTGTTTGTAATTTGGCTTACAATTCCGTTAAGTCTCTTTTTTCAATCCAGTCACTTATTCGAAACAGACAGCAAAGAGGACAAACCCTTGTCTAGTTTCGATCTAAAAATCATGAAGTCATTTCTACATTTTTTTTCGGAGCATGCAGCGTGCGCATGAGAGAATCATTCTCAACCTCACATGGAGAGATCACTAGACATCACAATATACTAGAAAGAAAACAGGGGTCCGTGACATCATAGAATCCATTAGAGAACTCAAATGACGATGGGTTGGTCATGTTGCGAGAATGGAAGACAACTGATGGACATCATGACTCATTACATGGGTCCCCAGAGACCACATGTGAAACCGAGGCCAACAGAATACAAGATGGAGAGATGAACTAGACAAATTCAGAAAATACTGGCTCCACGGCGCCCATGATAGAGAAACGTTGTGGATCCTGGGGAAGGTCTATGTCCAACGACGGACATTAAGAGGCTGATAATGATGATGACTGACATTTAAACACTCAACTAACACAGCTTCCAACAACCGTATTCCGAGTTCTCTTTTTTCCAGCCCCTAATTCAGTCAAGTACCTTTTATTTCAGCCTACAATTCAGTAGAGTCCCCCATTTCAGTCTGTAATTCTGTAAAATCTCTTTTCCGGAACGGGACAGCAAAGAGGACAAAGCCTTGCCAAGTTTCGGTCTATAAATCATAAAATAATTCCTACTCCATTTATTTTCCTCTACGGACATTTAAACCTTCAACTACCACAGCTTCCAGTAACCGTAACCAACAACAAAACAATTAGTTTGTACAAAATAAAGATTTCAACTGCGAAATTGCGCAATAAATCAGAGAATAATATTATTATGTGATGTAATTAATGATAAATGTTTCTCTGTGACCAACAGACGGATCGATGATTGGCGGACGGTCGGGGTGAGAGTTGAGACAGGATGACTCATTAGATATTTTGAGATATTCAGAAAGTGGATGGGAGATAGCAAGGGAGAGAGGAAGAAAGGGAGGGGAAAGAGAGGGCGGAAAAAAAGAGAGATAGATGGAGAAAGAGAGATAGAGGAAAAGAGGGAGATAAATAAAAAGACGAAGAAAGAGGGTGTAGGAGAGAGAGAGATGAGAAAAAAAAGTATGAGAGAAATAGAGAGATGGAGAGAACGGGTAAGGGAGAGGGATAAGAAAAAAAAAGAGAAAGACAAAGAGAGAGAGAGAGAGAGAGGGCTAGAGAGCGGGTGAGAGAGTGAGAGAGAGCAGGTGAGAGAGTGAGAGAGAGCAGGTGAGAGAGTGAGAGAGAGCAGGTGAGAGAGTGAGAGAGAGCGGGTGAGAGAGTGAGAGAGAGCAGGTTGGGAAAGAAAAGACGAATAAAAGAAAAGAGAGTAAGTTAGACAGGCACAGATACATACACGCACGCTCACACAAAAACAAGCACGTGAGAGAGGGGGAGAGAGAGAGAGAGACTTGCAAACACACATTCAAACACATGCACACACGCAAGAGAAAGAGACAGACAGACAGAGAGATTTGCATGCAAGGACACACACATACGTACATGAGAGAGAGAGAGAGAGAGAGAGAGAGAGAGAGAGAGAGACCTGTATGCACATACACATAAACACACACGTACGTAAGAGAGATAGAGAGAGAGAGAAGCACTTCCGAACATCCCCCCATACATGAACGTAAGAGAGAGTGAAAAAGAGAGAGATATGGAAGATGAACTTTTTTCCCGCCTTTCTATTACTTGTTCGGATGTTCTTTGCTCCATAGCTTCCAACTACCGATATTCAGTGTCTGCGTGTGGCGACAAGAAATCAAAACCCTCTCACTTCTTCCTCCTCTTCCCAGCGAAAACCCGCCGAGCATTTAACGTCCGTAATTTTCAGGGCAACGCCAATTAACAACTACATTCGGGGAATGGTAGGATCCCTCTGCAAACAATCTGTTCTGGGATAAATATTTGAATATAGCAACATCGGAGTAAACATCTTTTCTTATTAATAAATACAGTCAATTACGCTGCACGATCTTTTTTTTCATATTTTTTGGTTCCTGGGTAATAAGCGTTATTTTTTTATTGATTACATATAAAAAGTATCGAAAATATTAATTATTCCCCCTCAAACTTTACTTTAGCGGCCAGGGCATGGATTATTTGATATCTGCCCATTTTCAATGGGACAATAGTTTAATTTGAATATTTCAAGTGAGAAAAAAGATTACATATGAATATCATAATCTTCGCCACAAAAGCAGTTTGAAAGTTATAACTGACATTGTACTTTTTACGTTTAAGCAATACGAAAACAACACTCACTACCCAGAAACGAAAATTGTGTTAGACAGTTTTATCGCACTACATCCCACCATTGGTAAACAATGGGTAGAGGTGATTGGCCTTACCCTGCCGCACTTACCCATGACGTATTGTCAGGAGATGGATGGATGTCTTTTCCGTTAGTGCGAAGTGAACGTAAACTCAGTTTTAAACTCGGCTCGCCGATACCCATTCTTTGCGCCATCAACCGTTGGGCCACTCGAACTCACCGCCAAGAATTAGCGTTCGTACTTCAAATATTCATCGATTGTTTGCAAATGGATCTCCCAATCCCCAGTCGCTAATTGGCGTTGCCTTGAAAGTACAGTCGCTACCAAGAATTAACGTCCATTATCTTAAGACAGCACCGATTAACAACTATGTTCAGGGAATCAGGAGTTCCTTTTAGGAACAATCAGTTCCTGAGTAAATATTTGGATAGAGCTACACTTTTCTTACTGAAAAAAAAATCAACTGATTATGGCATTACCTTATATTATGGCATATAAAGACACGCATTTTTTTTTCCAAGTCTAGTCTCAGGGGCGAACGCATTATCAGTCGTTCATTAACGTTAGTGTGCTATGCAAATAACGAGAAACGGCCACTGCAGAAAGCTAATATAGATTCGAATAGATACGAGCAAAATAAAACAACCCAATACTGTGAAGGGTTATGAAGATCAAAGGAAGAGAAAGAGGTTCTTATTTTTTCTCTAAAGAATATGTCTGCAAAAATAAAGGTGCATTTTATAAGAATATAAAATAACCACAACTTCTATGACGGATATAATAATTTCAGGATTAACTGAAATATGTGATAAAAAAGAAACTAATTGTCATTAATACAGATTTTTGACTACTATTGAGTTACTATGAGTAAACAGAGTACATCTGAAATAAAGAATAAGCAACCGATAAGACTCACGTCATTATATGCCCGAGGGAAGACAGTTTAACGCCTTGCTGCAATACTAACTTAGCTACGAAAAATAGCTGACTCGCAGAAGTCCAAATCTAACCTTTAAGCCTATGATGCATCACGGTATCTCTGCATCATATTTGTTTTGGTTTCTGTACTGTTAGTTTGAAGTGTGCCCCTACGACCTTTACGCCGTATGCGACCACCCAAGTTCGTTTAATGGACTTAGGCTTTAGGCAATGTAAACCATATTTGACCACATGATCACCAGTTTCAATAAATTGCAATAGTATTATCAAATACAATACTACACGGTATCAGATAACATTAGGTCGAAGGTCTTTGATCTGGTCTTTTGACTGTCTATATGTCTATTACATTTAATATAGTTTGTGAGTACGGGTGATATTGTTAACACACAGGAATGGATGGAATCTTCTGCTAGTCCAATGCTGATCAAATCTGTTCTTGAAGGTTTGGAGTGAACTGGCCTCTACCACCGAAGCCAGGAGATAGAACGATGGGTTTACAACGTGACATGCGAATCAGCTGTGAGACTTGAATTAAATCTGAGTTTTAAAAAAAAAGATTTGAATACATGACCTCGAGCGGTGATTTCGCTTTCATTAACAACAGAACAATTAACGTCTTATAATCAGGAGGTGTTTTTGTATGCGTCCCCTGTCCCCCCTGTACTGCATTTTTGGTACTTTTAAGTTCTGCAAGCATCTCTTCATAAGAGTAGTCATGCATTCCCGTATTGAACGTCCTGAAAGTATTTACTTGTTTTATGAAACAGACAAACAGTTTTAAAACGTTTTAAAGAACATTCTCCTCAGCCAATGGTTTTGTTATACGTAGGAAAAATGGACTCTAAATTCAAAGACGCTTTTCTGTCGTTATTAAACGTCATAGAAGCGTCTTTAAATTCAGTGTCCATTAACATGCTTGGGTATAAATTTTACGGAATGTCTTAGTTATTTTTTTTTCATATTGTTGATCTCCAAATGGGGGTACAGAGGGGTGATGCACCTCCCCCAACCCCAGTAATCTTTCTGTCGGAAAAAGTTATTTCAGGGTTGCAGAAGTAGCCATTTTCGGCTAGATCCAGCTGAACTTATTCCGTTTAAAATCTACGATAAGCCATTAAATCTGGTAATTTTTTTTTCAATTTGTTCTGGAGTCTTAGTTTATAGTTATTTCCTTTGATAAGTTGGCTTTATGTGAATACATGCACACGCACACATTCATACATATATATATATATATATATATATATATGTATAGATATGTGTGTGTGTGTGTGTGTAAATAAATAAATGAATAAATAAATATCTGAAATATATCAAATTTAGCCGATTTTAGTCACTTTTGAAAACAGTTTTAGCAATAGATCACAAAACCTACACGGCAACATGAATCTGTTCCCCTATTCAACCTGCAACCTGAATTTTGTAGGCAAATTAGAGGCGTGCTCCCCCTTAATGAGAATCATTAAATACGCCCCTTTAAGTGGGGATCTTTAATGTATCCGCTTGCCTGAGCTCTCTGTACTTCTGACAATAACATATCGCCTAGAACGAAACGTAGATGTCTCCTCGTGTTCCCTACAACGAAGAATTGTGATCTCTACAAAGGAATCAAGAGCAAACCGTGGAACGAAAACATCCACAGGAGATGATTCAACTGGCTGGGATACTCATTAATATTACCACCATCGACACCCACCGGCCAAGCCCAATTGAATACGACCACCCTACAAGATGACCAGCAGGAAAACCAAAAACAACATAGATAGCACTAAGATGGAATGAGGTCAAAAAGACAGACAGAGAAAAAAAAAAACAAAAACAAAAAAAAACAGCCTGTGACCTACAATTACTAGCCAATGAGCACGAAGCTTGTTGAGCGTGAATTGCGCGTGCAAAGGCCGGATAACTCGGAAGCATACATCATGACGATGACGATGTTGACAAAAATTTTTCGATGACCTAGATTTGAGCAAGCAGCGAAAATTGAATTTGAAATTTTCACGAGTTTTTAAATGCAACTTGAGTCAATAGTTCTAAGAACAGAGAATAAAATCATTTTAAGACCAGATTGGAATTTGTTAACAGCGTGTGTAAGGCATTGAGCAATCCAGAGACTGAGAGTGGTTAAAGAGAAAAAGCCTATGTTCTTAAAGAAATGCGCTGTTATATCGATAAAAGGAGAGATAATGAGGGAAAAAATATTTTCTACTTCCTAGAATGTTATGTCATTCCTTTTGAAAAAAAATCAATTTTTGAGATGTGGACAGAATTCAAGAAATAAAAGAAAATTAACCAAACTAATTTATACACACACACACATATATATAATTACAACTTTTTCCTTTTATCTTTTTCTTTTTGGTGCAATGATTATGCATTTTTGTTTTGGGCATCTTAACAGGAATTGAATTGGAAAATCAGTTGGAAACAAATATTTTTCAATATTATCAATATTTCTATTGCATAAAAAATATGGTGACAAATATTACCAAACGTTGTCAAAATTGGT